>OX424575.1:75103972-75831472 GCA_949152435.1 Gastracanthus pulcherrimus
TTTATTTATTTATTTATTTATTTATTTATTTATTTATTTATTTATTTATTTATTTATTTATTTATTTATTTATTTATTTATTTATTTATTTATTTATTTATTTATTTATTTATTTATTTATTTATTTATTTATTTATTTATTTATTTATTTATTTATTTATTTATTTATTTATTTATTTATTTATTTATTTATTTATTTATTTATTTATTTATTTATTTATTTATTTATTTATTTATTTATTTATTTATTTATTTATTTATTTATTTATTTATTTATTTATTTATTTATTTATTTATTTATTTATTTATTTATTTATTTATTTATTTATTTATTTATTTATTTATTTATTTATTTATTTATTTATTTATTTATTTATTTATTTATTTATTTATTTATTTATTTATTTATTTATTTATTTATTTATTTATTTATTTATTTATTTATTTATTTATTTATTTATTTATTTATTTATTTATTTATTTATTTATTTATTTATTTATTTATTTATTTATTTATTTATTTATTTATTTATTTATTTATTTATTTATTTATTTATTTATTTATTTATTTATTTATTTATTTATTTATTTATTTATTTATTTATTTATTTATTTATTTATTTATTTATTTATTTATTTATTTATTTATTTATTTATTTATTTATTTATTTATTTATTTATTTATTTATTTATTTATTTATTTATTTATTTATTTATTTATTTATTTATTTATTTATTTATTTATTTATTTATTTATTTATTTATTTATTTATTTATTTATTTATTTATTTATTTATTTATTTATTTATTTATTTATTTATTTATTTATTTATTTATTTATTTATTTATTTATTTATTTATTTATTTATTTATTTATTTATTTATTTATTTATTTATTTATTTATTTATTTATTTATTTATATTTATTAATTGTGTCTTTTTATTTTTTTTTTATTTTTTAATTTATCCGTTCTCCGGTGTTCTGTATTCTTAGTCGTGAAAAATGTTGTAATGTACAAAATATAAAGAGTACATTTTAATAAAGAGTAAATATATCTGCGTGTGTGATGAGTGTATGTATCGGCTGAATTGTAATTGTTTTTAAATTGTGACGTGATGGATGTACGTGTATGCAAGAATGAGTAGACTTCAGAAATTGTTATGGAACTGTGATATAAACAAACTGTTATATTAGATAATGACAAATTTTTATATTTATACACTGACGAACTGTGATAGTGATCAAAGACTTAATGTAATGACAAAATAACAATTTTTATGTAATGTATTTTTGCCAAAATTGACAAATAAATCGTATATCTATCTATCTATCTATCTATCCTCTTCCCAAAAAGAACTATTTTAGTTCGTTCAAATGAAAGACAATTCATCCCTACCTAAGAAAATCTCCCTCCTCTTCATTTTATCCTTGGTCAGATGTTTGAATTTTCTACCTCTACTTACGTCGACATTAGTTCGTTTATCGCGGTGCACGAGTTTTAGTCTTGACTATCGTGCACATTTGTGAAGTGCTATTCTAGTGTTATTACAGTGAGACAAAAGCAAATATGGCATCCATCGATCTTTTTGAACGCCTTGTTCAGGTTCTTCGTGATACTTTACAAAGTATAAATGATTTAAGTAATAACGATATTCATTATTGGTTGGACATGTGTAATTCCACCATAAAAGAATTAAATGAAAAAATTGCAAAATCTAAACTTAGAAGAGGAGAGAAACATAAATGTCAAACGTGTATGACACATCTATCGTGTGTGCAAGTTGAATTTGAACATCATCTTCAACAAGGAGGTAGTTTACAATCTGAGGAAACAGAAGCTGGAGTTGAGTGGTGGGATGTGCAGTCAGCTTTCCAAAATAGAATCAGGACTGGTGTAGTTGTAAATATAAAACATGTGGACATTCTGAGTTTCTTGAAATATGCACAAATACTCTTCAAGGATAAAGCACAGGCATGCTTAGAAGAATACAATGCTGTAAAAGTAAATTCAGATTTCATCTCGGATTTATCTATGATGAAGAATGGAGAGAAAACGACAGATATTAAATATTTCACCAGTGAAAGTACCACGCTATTCATGTCAACAGATCTAGAAGAATGGTTTAAAGTGAATATTAAAGAGCCCATTCTTACACAACTAGAAGAATTTCAGGGAAAAGATTCTGGCTGGACTCTCAAGAGTATTATAAGTTTGTGTATAAATACGAAATATATTCTCCAATCAAGGGCAGTTCTTACATTTATCTCCCGAAGTTTATAGAAAATAAAAAAGCGTGTGTTAATGTTCGTAACAATGACAATCAGTGTTTCAAGTATGCTATTCTTTCAGCATTATATCCTAGTGAAACTAATTCCAATAGAGTAAATAAATATCATTTACATGAGAATAAGCTGAGATTTGGTGATATAGAATTTCTTGTAAAACTTAAAGATGTTCCGAAATTCGAAAAACTAAATAATATTTCGATAAATGTATACATGCTTAGGAAGCATGGTCCAAAGTTTGAAGTATTGCCTTCTCACATTTCGTCAGAAAAGAAGAAAATACATAAAAATCAAAAGAAGGAAAAAAATGAAAATTAAAAGAAGAAAAACCATGTAAATCTACTCATTATTCAAGATTTTTACATAGATGAGCATCAAGAAAATAAGCAGCGTGAAGAAAATAATCGTGATGATGACGGGATCTTACCTAAATACCACTACGTATGGATCAAAAACATGTCCCGACTTCCGTGCTCTCAACTGTCTAAAACCAATATAAAATCATACCACTGTGAAAGGTGTTTACAAATTTTTTATAGTGAAAAAAGGTTGGAAACTCATGGAAATGATTGTGAAAATATAAAAGTAACATTCTCAAATTCGAAGATTACAAAAAGAGTGAGAAAGTTCCTTTTGTTATTTATGCAGATTTTGAATGTTTGTTGAAGCCTACTGAGAATGAGAATGCTTTTCAGCTTCATGAAGCATACAGCATAGGGTACTATATAAAATTCAGCTTTGATGACAGATTATCTGGATATAAACCATACAGACAAATAAACGGAGATGAAGAGACACCTACAGAATGGTTTGTTCGAGAATTGAAATCAATTGGTGAGAAGATTGATAAGCTTTACAAGAAACCGAAACCAATCAAACTTACAGATTTGGAAGAATTATCTTTCCGGAGGTCAAGCATTTGCCATATATGTCGAAAGTCAATCAATCGCGATGAACTCGCAGTGCGAGACCATTGTTATCTCACAGGACAGTAAGTTATTAGATTAGTAGTTATATATTTGAATAAAGAAAATAAAATTTAGTGAGTCTAAGAAAATAATTTTTTTCTCTTTAGTTTCAGAGAAGCAACTTATAATTCATGTAATTTGAATTATAAGTATTCAAAATTCTTTCCCGTTATTTTTCATAACCTTAATTATGACACACATTTTATTTTGAAAGAGATCGGTACTTCTACATTGATGAAAGGACGAATCACTGTGATACCTCATAATAAGAAGAAATATATTTCTTTCACAAAATATATGGATGACTGTGACATCAGTTTTAGATTCATAGATTCTTGGCGATTTCTACCATCATCATTGGAGAAGCTTGCAACATATTTAGAAAACGTGCCGATAGCAGTGCAGGAATTTCGAGCAGATGGATTCACAGACGAAAAGATAGATCTTCTCAGACGGAAAGGTATATTTCTATATGACTATGTAGACACATTTGATAAGCTATCGTCTACAAAATTGCCAGAAGAGAATGAGTTTTATAATAAACTAACAGATTTTCATATTGCTGAAGAAGACTACAAGCATGCTGTTTGAGTCTGGGATAAGTTCAATATAAAAACATTGGGAGAGTATTCAGATCTTTACTTAAAAACAGATGTTCTGCTATTGACTGACGTTTTCGAAAGTTTTCGAGAGACATCTCTTAATTTTTTCGAAGTTTGAAAAACTTGGAATTTGACAATTTTTTCGGTATTTTTTGAGTTCATATAGAAAAGAAATTTATAAAAATTAAAAAAATGTTGTCTCGACTGTTTCAGACGCACCGCATGACCTCCATCACCGGCACCGATTAGAAAGTGCAGACTCCAGGCGCTCCGGCAAAATGGTCATAACTTGAAGAAATTTTAATATTTTTTAATAACAAAAATTGTTTTTTAAAGCTAAAATGTAGTACATTATGTTCTGAAAATTTCATTTACCGCAATCATTTCCTTCCCTTTCAAACAAAATCGCTGAAAAAACGCTTTTTTTCGGGACCTAAAGCAAACTACCCCCTTAAAGCTTATGATTTATGTCCTGCTCACTTTTACACGACACCAGGGTTGACATTTTCAGCAGCTCTTAAAGTGACAAAGGTAGAATTAGAGCTTCTTACAGATATTGACATACTAATGTTTATTGAAGCCGGCATTCCGGGAGGAATACGCCAGTGTTGTAATCTATATGCTAAGGCAAACAATCTATACATGGGTTCTTCATACGATGAGAAACAGAAAACGAAGACACTTTTATATTTTGATATAAATAATCTGTATGGGTGGGCGATGGTACAGCATTTGCCGATTGGAAAATTCAAATGGATTGACTTTGAGGCGAATCCAAGCTTCTTCAATACACCACAAGATTCAGATATAGGTTACATTGTTGAAGTAGACTTGGAGTATCCTGAAGAAATACATGATGAACATCGAGACTTACCTTTCTATGCAGAGCACCGTGCACCACCTGGCTCAAAGCAGAACAAACTTTTCACTACTCTGAACGATAAGAAAAAGTATGTGATTCACTATCGAACACTTAAACAGGCGCAGGATAATGGACTTCGTTTGAAAAAGGTGCATAGAATTCTGAGTTTCGAGCAGAAGGTCTGGCTTAAACCTTATGTCGAATTAAATACTGAGAAGAGAAAGCAAGCGAAGAATGAGTTTGAAACTCTTCTATAAATTATTAATTAACGCTGTCTATGGAAAGTGTATCGAGCTAGAGCGGTCTCGTGTTGATGTACGATTAGTGATTAAGTTCACGGGTAGATATGGGACAGAAGCACGCATAATTCAACCAAATTTTCACAGCTGTGCAATCTTTGATGAAAATTTAGTTGCTATTCAGCTGAAACGGACAAGTATCACAATCAAGAAACCGATATACGTTGGTCTTTGTATCCTTGATTTGTCCAAGACATTAGTTTATGATTTCCATTACTCGTATATAAAACAGCGAGTAGGAGAAAAATATAAACTTCTTTATACAAATACTGATAGTGTGATATATAAAGTTGAGGACATTGATATGTATAAAATAATGAAAGAAGACATTTACAGGTTTGATACTTCTGATTATGATGAAAATAATCAGTTTAATATTCCACGTGTCAATAAAAAAGTTCCAGGATTAATGAAAAACGAATGCTGTGGCAAGATCATGATGGAATTTATAGGTTTACGAAGCAAAATGTACAGTATTATAGATGATGGAGGAGAGAAAGTGAAAAAAGCCAAAGGTATAAAATCCAGCGTTGTGAAAAAAACAATAACTTACGAGGATTATAGAAGATGTCTTCAGGATCTTATTATTGTAAAACGTGATCAATGCAATATTCGTTGAAAATTGCACATAGTGCATACTGAAAGACAGAATAAAATTGCTCTTAGTCCTCACGATGATAAGAGATTCTTATTGCCTCAGAGTACAGACACTTTACCTTGGGGTCATTTCCGAATCATGTACGAGCAGATGGCGCAAGCTGCACTTCGAATAGAGGAGGATGTTGAAAAACAAGTAATAGTGGTAGGGATGGAAGTGGAGAGGGGGTATGAAGTATCCAATGAAAGTGGGGCAACGCGAGTGGGGATAGATGTTGCAGAAGATGAAATAGAGGGGGAAATACGAGGTGAGGGTGAAGCAGCCAATGAAAATGGTGTAAGTCGAGAGGGGATGACACTTTATGATAATGAAGGTGAACAAATCAGAATTGAATATGATGTGTTAGAGGAGTTTATGCATGACTGGTATCCATCAATGGCGGGGATACGCTCTGAGGGGGAAGAGAGAAGGGATCTATTACAGGAGGCAATGGAAGGGGCAGAAATTGTGGTGGGAAATGGGCTATATCAACAGACAGACCACGACGAGGAGCACATTCGTGCAATCGAAGAGTTCGAGAATTATCATCCTTGCGGGAAGAAACCAAGACTCCACTAAATTTCTAAGTAAGTTCACACTTAATTCTCACAAATTCTTGTTTTCTGTAACAAATCTTTCCTCTATTAGAAGTTCTTATTTTTTACTTTTTCCAGAATGGATCTACACTTAATAAGATTGCTGAACGCGACTTCTTGCCAAGGAAGAAAGTAACAGACTTGGAAAAAGATCATCAGTACATGGTGTCACCACTTAAGGAGGTGAAGACGAGATTCGGTACGAAGATCGTAGCCGAACTCGACGAAAGTTTTCAAATATTTTTACCAGAGAAGATTTCATCAGCCATCCTAAGAGATCAAGAGTTTTTTGACAGACTCTCCAATACTGCAAATAAAATGAATTTATTTGTGACATATCAGGGTGGATCTTCCTTTAAGTTCGAATAAAATACGCAGCTTGCTTTGATTATAATACTTATTTTATTCAGATTAAAACTTGTAAATAATAATACATCAATAAATACAATAACATAATATGATTGCTTTCTGATTTACTAGTACCTACATTATTGCGTTTACATTAATATTTTTGGTTAAATATTGGTTAAATTAAATAATTTTTTTTTATCTATCCAACTATTATGGTCATTACTAAAGCCTAACCATTTAACATATGCACGGTTTCCACTTTTCTTTAAAACTTTTTCTACTAGATAGTTTTCTGAATTTCCGTTTCATAAAAGCCGCCAGAGATGGGTTTATCATAATAATCTTTGACAGGATAAGTTACCGGATTGGTTTTTACAACTTGTGACATTGTGAAAATTTCAGTAGACCAGTTTGGCGTATAACCTTTTTCAAAAACATGTTTAATCTTACTTATCCGCACTTTATCTCCTATTTTAAATTTCGGTTTTTTCATAGGTAACTTTTCATTTGGAAAATGCTTCTTGGCCTCTCTTTCATTTGCCTGCGTAACATTTTTAGGCTCAATTCCTATTGTCCGATGTTTTTTGAATTGTAAGCTTTCACCAACTCAGGCAGGATATCCCACCATTTATAGCTCCCTTGTTTGCTGAACTCTATCCACATTGCATTTTTTAATGTTCTATTAAAACGCTCACATATGCTTGCATGAAGATTACTATCTCCAGAGTATTGGTTTATCTTGTACTTCTTCATCAGTTTCTGAAAGTTTGAATAGTAAAATTCTTTTCCTTGGTCAATTTGTAGATTTGTCGGTATGCATTCTTGTTTCAGTATTGACTCCATAGCTGGAGTAACATCATTACCACTCTTTGACTTGATTGGGATGGCCCATGCATACTTTGAAAATGTATCTATGACAGTAAGTAAGTAGCGAAAACCTTTGTTTTCGTTGGCGTATGGAATCATTTCTACCAGATCAGCTTGCTAAGTCTCATCTATTCCACGTCTATCATATTTTCTTCGCTTGTAAATGCGGCGTGCTCGTTTGTGCAACTCTTCAGCTATTTTTTGTCGCTCCATTTTTCGATAATATGTTTAAGGTTTAAGAAAAATTCGTGATTATGAAACTTTTATTGAGTCAGAATTATTTTTTTTCAAAGCATTCTTTCAATTTTTACTCAAGATTATCTGATCGAATTTTAAGATGGGAAAGAACATTATTGATTTTATTAAATTCAGTGTTTATGGGATTCTCTAAGTCAACTTTCATTACAGCCGTTATATTAGTTAGATATCTAACTTCTTTACTTATAGTTTTCAAAAGCACTTCCAAGGTGACTGCATCATCAGGCTGACTTGGATAAGCAAGGTTACATGTTGATATGTTTAAGATTACATAACCTTTTATTTTGTAAATCAAAATTACCATCTAATGTAAGATTATAACCAATGCCTGGTGGACCGCGACTCACTTCTTGCATGCCCTCAAGTTTTCTTCCGAACACGTCGAGACTCATGATTCTACTGATCTTATAAGAAAAGATGCATTTCAATATATTTGTGCTGCTTCTCGTAGTTCCTCAATGATCGATTGTATTTCATTGTCGTGATTGTTATTTCCAGCAGATCGTTTCGCAACTAATAATCGCAGTCTCTCGATAAGCTCGTTCGGATCATTCCAGTAAATTAGATCTATAGAAGAATTTATCTTTGCTATTTTATATTTAGGTATGGGGCCTCTTCCGGTGGTGGATTTATTTTTACGATCGCTGCGAAACGTGGGTCCTATGATATTCATATATTTTCTACTCTTCGAAGTGCGTATACTCTCATATTTGCTGTATCTTTTCTGATGAGCATTTGATGCTTCCAGGATGCTGCGATAATTTTTTCGATCTGTTGAACTTATAAGATTATCATCTGGTTGTTTCTTGAAGAGTAATTCCATTAGACCCCTACTTGTAGGATAACTTGCATCTTTCAATTTTATCATTTTATCATCAAATTGAATTTCTGAATCGCCAATCATATACACTCCATTGACGTTCCGCACTCCGTATATGTTGTCGATTTAGCTGCGACTTTCATTTAGCAATGATAAAAAGTCAGTTTCTTCATGAGTAGATCTGAATGTTGAATTGAATATTGTGTCATACGCCGAAGGAAAATCATCATCATCGTCATCTTCATTTGTAGATATCGACTGATTTAGATCGTTTGCTATACGACTTGATTGATCAAATCTCAATCGTTTTCCTGATTTAATAGATTTTTTGATGATGCCAGAATCCAAAATGTCATTAGAAGGTTGCTCAAAGCTTTCGGTTTTTGAGTCAACGAGTTTCTCGAGAGGGAAAATGACTGGTTTCAATGTATCACCAATAACTTTATCAAAATCATCTCTCTCTTGTTTCAATAAAGAGCATTTTTGTTTAATGGCGTCACGTGCTCGCATGAGCTCGCTGAGAATATTTTTTTTCTTTCTTGAAGGTAGTCATGTTGTTGAGATGCTGTATACAATTCAACTGAAAGTTTGAGTTTCATAATTCCTTTTTTATTGCAAAACAGTCAAATCCTTTTCTGTATCTACCATCATTCATCGCTCTATCTTTGTCAATAACAACGAATCCATACTTATCATTCTTCCAGCATTCAGAACAAAGATTTCGAAATTCATTGAAAGTTAAATCAATATTTATATGATCATCATAGATATGTTTAAGATTAACATCGTCTTGACGATAAATTACTAACATATTAATATTGTCCCTGATGAGATGTTTCGGTATATGAGCATACGACTGATATAGATAGAAGCTGTCTACACTTTTATGTCTTCCCATACAGAAAAATGCTCTGGTGTTATCCTGCTTCTCACAAGCCACATCGTCAAAAATCATAATTGAATTTGGTAGGGCTTCATCTGGAGATACTACAGATTCATGCTCACTAAACGGTAGATATGATATACCTTGAATAGGTTCCAAAACTTTTTTGAGAAATTGATACTTGGGTTGATTCAAGGATTTAGAATATACATACACATTTTCAAATCCAAGGCCGTTGGGATGCGTAATTAGAGCTAATAAACTATTTGTTTTTCCACAGTTAGATGGACCGCAGAATACTGCTCGTATACTAGCTGGTAGTCATTCTCCATGTCGCTTCTTTCTCTTGTCTTTTCCAAAATCGAAGTTCGCGGTGGGGAGTTTAACTTTCTGCTCAGTAAGATCCATGTTCACGAGAAGAAGTCGAGATTGATATTGAGCTCTAGAAATATATACGCTTGTTTTATACTTTGATTATCAGTTGTAAATCAGCACTCGAAGAGAAATAATCGTACACAAATCTCAGAAAATAGCAAAAGGTTATGGATTGCTTGATAAAGTGATCAATAACTTGGCGATTGAAATGCATCTTCCTGGATATCAATACTGTGGTCCCGGCACTAAACTGAAGAAACGAATAAAAAGAGGTGATCCTGGAATTAATCCGCTTGATCAGGCATACAAAGAACATGACATTGCGTACTCTGATAAAAATGCTGATCGTAAAGCTGCTGACTTGAAGCTTGCCGATAAAGCATGGCAGCGTGTTAAAGCCAAGGATGCCAGTCTTGGTGAAAAAGCATATGCTTATGCTGTTACAAATGTTATGCCATTAAAAGGAATAACTGGAATGGGTCTAAAATTTAGTAAGTTAGTGACGGCTGCTAAAAAATCAATGTCACCAAGTAAATGTTTCCGCAAGGTTATTCAATCCGCTTTGAAAGGAGCACGTCCAGCTGTCAAAAACGTTGGCGGTAAGAGGAAAGTCATCATTCCACGTGTTTTTCCAATTACATCAAAATTTGGTGGAGTTCTTCCTTCTCTTATCCCACTATTCGCAGGATTAAGTTCAACCGGTGCTCTGGCAGGAGGAGCTGCTGGAATAGCTAAAGCAGTAAATGATGCTAAAGCTGCGCAGAAAAATCATGAAGAAAGTAAGAGACATAATAACGCTATGGAAACTATTTCTTTAGGCAAAGGTCTCCACCTTAAACCATATAAAACTGGAATGGGATTATTTATGAAACCTTATGATGGTCATGGTCAAGTTACTAAAAAAAAACTTCGATTTAACTTTGCCTAATCGTCTACTGACTGACAATGATCTTATAAAATATGCTCATATGTTGCAAATCCCACATTTCCGTGGTGTTTTCATGAGAAATAATCTGCCTTCCGATGGTCCATGGAGTAATGAATATGCTATTGTTAACTGGGATGATTTTCAAAATAGAGGCACTCACTGGGTGTGTTATAGAAATCGTGGTTCCAAAGTAATTTATTTTGACAGTTTTGGCGATCTTAAACCTTCCATTGATCTCATGTTATATTTTAACGTGAAAGAAGTAAAATACAACTATGAGAGCTATCAGAATTTTGACTCGTTCATTTGTGGCCATCTTTGCCTTCAATTCTTAACCGAAAGGCTATAAAAGAGGAGATTGTAGATGTAAGGAATCACTCTCTTTCAAACAGTCGTGGAAGATAGTTTCACTTTGAATCTTTCAGGAAAATCTTCTGTTTTAGAAGCGCAATATTTTCCTTCAATTGAATTACCTCAGCATAAGAATTTTGTTTCGGGTTTAGTTGAACTTTTAAAATTCAACTCGATTCTCAATGTTGACCATTCTAATAACAAACTTTATCTGAACGGAGATATCATCACAGTTACAAGATTGATGCTATTAATCAATTTTACAAGAAACTTTGAAATCAAAAGGAATTTTTTCCTTGATAGCTAACAACAATACTCTCAGAAGTGAAATTAATTGCAGTCATCCGTTAGATCTCACACCTCACGATTCAATAGGCCATCTCCTTGGCTTCACTCCTCTTATTCTCAAAGAAAAAACTCATCACAGTTCTGATTTACTTGTAAAAATATTGAGAATCAACGCACTCAGAGTAGAGTGCAATATTACTGCAAGTGCTTACATTAATAACAAAAAAGTTCACACAATCCATGAGTTCTTCCCCAAAGTTCCTCCAGGATATAAAATCTTAGAAGTTCCGTCTCATGTCATATATCTACCCCTCAGTGTCAAGTGCATAGATCATCTTCAAATTCGAATCGTAGATCAGGATGGAAATTTGGTGAATTTCCGAGGAGAGGAAATTACTATTAGACTTCACATCAAATCGGTATAATGGGCATCGTTTTCTATCCTAGTGTGCATATAAGCCAACCATCGTGGCAATCAGTCATCAGTCCACCGAAGAAACTCAAACAGTTAACACAGCAGAGCATTCAGTTCCTGAAAAGCCAAGGTCTAAAAGTTTGTGGAAAAAAATTTACGTGCATAATTCTCTGCTGCTTCCAGAAAAATGGACGAAATTCTAAGCATTCAATCAGGTGTCGTATTCAATGAGTCTATTGTTCATTATGAGGTTCACGCACATCAGCCATACTCAACATTAAGCTTTGATAATAGTGATACAATTCGTATTTCTATTCAACATCAAGATTTATGTCTCTTACCATCACGTAGTTCTATACATGTATGTGGAAAATTACAAAAAGCAGATGCAACAGCACTTTGACGAAATTCGTTACGAAATTAATGCTGTGGAGATAGATAAAAGTAAAAATGTTGGTATGAGCAGTCTCATGAAAGGTTGCACTTCATTCAATCTGAATCAGACTCTCATGTTAGAAAATGCAGGCTGGCTTGGCGTTAATGAAGTAACCAAAACTTTAGTAGATGAACACGGTAACTTTGACGTTTCCATCCGTCTGAGTATGATCTTGGGCTTTGCGGAAGACTATAAAAAAATTGTAGTTAATATGAAGCATGAACTCATTCTCACAAGATCCAGGAAGGTACTGAAGCAAATAATATAACTACTTATGAAGAATATCGAGTAAAATTATCGAAGATAGAGTGGTTAATGCCATATGTCATTGCATCTGATAAACAAAAAATCCAGCTGTTGAAATTCATTGGCAAAGATAATCCAATCTCTATATGTTATCGTTCATGGGAGTTATTTGAATATCCTCTCCTTCCGAGCACGAATAAACATGTCTGGACTGTGAAAACTTCTAATCAATTGGAGAAACCTCGTTTTGTGATTATTGCACTGCAAACGAAGAAAAAAGCAATGAGAAATGCAAATGCCAGTCGATTTGATCATTGTAAGATTAGTAATGTGAGACTTTTCTTGAATTCTCAATATTATCCATACAACAATTTGAACCTCAACATATCTCAGACTCAGTTTGCAGGTCTCTATGATATGTATGCTAACTTTAAAAAAACCTACTATAGAAGAGATCCACAGCCACTGCTGACAAAGTCTGAGTTTATCAACTTTGAACCACTTATAGTTATTGACTATTCACGACAAAACGAATCTCTAAAGAGCGCTCCTGTCGATGTACGTCTAGAATTTGAAGCTAAAAAAGACTTTCCAGCTAATACTTCAGCTTATTGCATGATCTTACACGATCGCATCGTTCAGTACAATCCCATCAGTAGGGATGTCAAGAAACTCGCCTAAAAGATATTATTCTCCACTATGAAATTATTCCATTAATCCTGCAACCATTTGTGAAGAAAAGAAAAAATAAAAAAAAGTAGAAGTTGAAAACGCTATAGGCATGCTGGATCACGTAAGAGAGGGGGAAAATTCTCCCACCTCTCTTCATTTCGGATTCTAGATCACGCTTGGGTGATCCAGAACCCGTACGGATTTTGGATCACTTTGAGAGGGGAGGGAGTGATCCAAAACCCGTGTGAACCAGTATGCCTATAGCCTATCTACTAATATAAGTGTATTAATTATCTGAACCAAATTTTTCCTTATAAATAAAAAAAAGATGGTGCTCATTAAAAAATTAGATATCGAAAAAATTATTTTCCATATTATTCTAAATTTTTTAACGCGCGCTATTTTTCAACTGTATATTTAATTTTGATTCGGATGAGAAATACACTCATACTAATCAAGAAAAGTGATGTTCTAATTTGTTATGGATCATAGATGTACTTGCCGATGACCGATACTAGACACACGTTTTCGCTTCTTACAATGAAGTTTAAGGTAGTCCTTTCACGAGAATCGACCTTAAATATAAAAATTTATATTATAATTTATTTACTCATTATAATATGATAAATGTTTTACTATGAAAGAAGGGCACTTCAAGTCAAAACAAATTTTCTTTTATGAATATTTTGATATTGTAAAATTAAATATCACATCCACTAGAGTCCGATTTGACAAAAGATTCGAATCTCTTTTCTTCAATTGATTTTAATTAAAAAGACATAATTTTGTTCCTTGAAAGATTTCAGGGGGACTCACTTATATAAAAATTAAAAAATAATCAAAATCTGCAAAGCTACAGCCAATTGTTTATAAGTTAGTACACGTATTTTTTTATAAGTTTGTATGTCAACAAGTATAAACTATAGGCTGTATCTTTGTAAGTTTTGATTATTTTTCAATTTATATATTGATGAGTTTCCCTATAATCTTTCAAGAAACAACTTTTGTCAAATCATTCTCTAGTTGATGCGATATCCAATTTTGTATTACCAAAATATCTTTGGTTATTTTTAAAGTACATTTCTTTCATATTATAAACGTTTCTCATATTCGCAGATGTAAATAAATTACTGTAAAATTTTTATATTTAAGGTTGAATATCATGAAAGAACTACCTTAAATATAAAACTTTCGATTTAAATATAAAAATCTCATACTTCTTCGGAAGTTTATTTATTTAAGGATGTCGACCACTCAATATTCTGTTTTTCTCAGATTTGAGAACAAATAAATATTTTTTTGCTATATTCTTCATTATTGCTTAAAAATATACTAGTTTGAAAATTGTCTTGGTGATGAAAATTTAAAAATTAAGAAATTTTCTTAAATACTTTCATCATAAAGTTTAAAATGAAGAACTTTGTAGAGTTGATTTAACTCAAACTTAAAATAAAAAATATCATGTAGTTAAAATAATTTTTATAAAAAACAGCGAATTTTAGGGTTGTTTAATTAATTATTGTATATATAAAATGAATGAACTTTTTGGACTTCATTCTAATGTACAATTAATTTATAGAAAGAAGTTTATAAGTTACAAGTTACTCTAAAATAATTAACTAGATAAGTTAAAAGTTAGGTGGTTGCAAAAACTAACTAAGTTAATAGGGTAGAATACCTATAGAAATTTTTTAAAGATTTCCATTTCTACAAATAATAGGAAAATAATTAAAATATAAGTATGAGTAGATCCTTAAAGATGAATAAATATATTACAAAAATCATCCCTGATGAGATCCTTCCTCCTCTTAGAAGAGGAGATATGAATCTATGAACATTCTTTGCTTGCACGTAACCTACAGACTCAAGCGGTTCATTGATTTTGGTCATACTGGTTTTAAATTGTTCCTCTAGTATGTTGTTTTGGACTAAAGCTAGTTAGAGAAAAAACTTTAATTTATATAAATTTTTTGAAGACATGAAAGCCAAAATGTTACAATTTCTTCAAACATTGCATCTTAGTTCATATTATAACATTCTGATCCATTTCAGCAGCTGTTCTGAAATACAAAACATGATTTCATTATCTCAATCATATAGTGAGTGTAAATTGTAACCTGAAAGAAATTAATGTTACTTCAGTATGAAGTAGAAAAATCATAGGCTTAGAAGTAAAAGTAGTTTCCATTCGGAAGTCTCAATTGTCTTAAATATGGATTCTTTATTAAAGAATTTACATACAGTTCACACTGTTCTTTCTCTAAAAGATGGTCATGAATTTGTTGATTTAAATCTCTTAAAACATTCTCTTGTTCCAAATCTTCTACTTCAACCCAAGAATTCTGTAAAGGTTCCCATTCCATATTTAATGTTTTCTCTTGTTCTAAGTTTTCGAGCTCAACGAAAAAATTTTGAACTGAGTTCTATTCCATATTTTCTGTATTCTCCTGTTCTAAGCAGGGTTGGGGAGTAACTAGTTGATAAGTTACAAGTGAAGTTAAAAAGTTAAAAAGTTAGTAACTTCTAACTTAAGGGTGTAGTATACCTATAAACTATGAAAAACCCGATTTTTTTTATAATTTATTTTTGATTTACAAGTTATAAATAACTTAAATTAATGTATTAATTATGAATAAAGCCATGTACAAAAAAAGTTTACAGGCTTTAAGTGATTATTTTAAAATTACTATCTCTTTCGAAATTCGCGCATTTATTAGTAGTTGCACAGATCGTATCGCCGTACTACGTTGAAAAGGCGCAACTTAATCGAATGTTCTTGTGTGTTTACTTGCTGTCAAGAAGTATAAGTATTTACAAGATCATAAAAAATATTAAAAATGAATTACTGCAAAACAATTATTCAATCAGATAAGTCATCTTATTTTATCAGCAGCTAATGTAATTTTCGAATGTATTACATTATGATATTTTTTTCAGTAAATCAGCATATCGTATCAAAGAAAAAGAAAGATCTCAGCCAACTGCTCATGAGCAAAAAATAAGTTTCAGTCAAAGGAATGATATCTAGAAAGATATACAAATCTATCTAACTAGTATGTATTACATTAGCTGCTGATAAAATAAGATTACTTATCTGATTGAATAATTGTTTTGCAGTAATTCATTTTTAATATTTTTTATGATCTTGTAAATACTTATACTTCTTGACAGCAAGTAAACACACAAGAACATTCGATTAAGTTGCGCCTTTTCAACGTAGTACGGCGATACGATCTGTGCAACTACTAATAAATGCGCGAATTTCGAAAGAGATAGTAATTTTAAAATAATCACTTAAAGCCTGTAAACTTTTTTTGTACATGGCTTTATTCATAATTAATACATTAATTTAAGTTATTTATAACTTGTAAATCAAAAATAAATTATAAAAAAAATCGGGTTTTTCATAGTTTATAGGTATACTACACCCTTAAGTTAGAAGTTACTAACTTTTTAACTTTTTAACTTCACTTGTAACTTATCAACTAGTTACTCCCCAACCCTGCTTAGAACAGGAGAATACAGAAAATATGGAATAGAACTCAGTTCAAAATTTTTTCGTTGAGCTCGAAAACTTAGAACAAGAGAAAACATTAAATATGGAATGGGAACCTTTACAGAATTCTTGGGTTGAAGTAGAAGATTTGGAACAAGAGAATGTTTTAAGAGATTTAAATCAACAAATTCATGACCATCTTTTAGAGAAAGAACAGTGTGAACTGTATGTAAATTCTTTAATAAAGAATCCATATTTAAGACAATTGAGACTTCCGAATGGAAAAGGGCACATAACGCGATTTCGCCGGATAAGTATTGTCCGACTAGCCAATTTTGAAGTTCGCTTCAAATTAAATTTTGTTAATTGATATATAATGAGAATACTATTGCGCAACTTTTGGTACTACAACTAAATTTTTAGCTTATTAGTTTTTTAGTAATAAGTAAAAAACGTAATTTTTCAAATAAAAACAATATATCTGTTTTCACTTCGACTCAACATAACTTTTTCAAATATGAATTTTTATCAAGGAAACTTTTACATAATAATCTTTAGGGTGTTCTATGAGATGTACCACGTGAGAAAAGTACACAAATATATTTTGGAAGAAAATGGCGGAAATTTTGTCAATATCGTAAATTGATTTTTACGATTGCAAAAGTTGTGTTACAAATTGTCGTTTTTTGGGAAGTTTTAAATTCCAACGCAACATCCTTATTAAAAAGTACTGGCAATTTTTCTGTCAGCGTGACTCCACGCGAACAGACGTCGTGAACGTTAACACGATCCCGCCGCGCGCGCAGTATCGCACGGACACAAAAATTGACAGTACTTTTTAATGATGATGAATTGGAATTTATAACTTTCCAAAAAACTTCAACGACTTATAATAAAGATTTTAGTATAAATAAAACTTAATAATTCCAACATTTATAACACAACTTTTGCGATTGAAATAATCAATTTACGATTTTGACGAAATGTATGTAAAAATTCGCCATTTTCTTCTAAAATATATTTTAGTACTTTTTTCTCCTCTTATATCGCATAGAACAGCCTAAAGATTATTATGTAAAAGTTTCATTCGTACAAATAAATATTTGAAAAAGTTATGTCGAATTGCACTGAAAAATGTGAAATATTTTTTTTTATTGGAAAATTACGTTTTATACTTCTTTTTAAAAAACTAAAATAGCTAAAAATTTAGTTTTAGTACAAAAAGTTGCGGAATAGTAGTCTTCTTATATATCAATTAAAAAATTTTAATTTGAAGCGATTTTCAAAATTGGCTAGTCGGACAATACTTACCCGACGATATCGCGTTATGTGCCCTTTTCCGTTCGGAGGTCTCAATTGAATGATGCTATTGAAAATTATAAAGGAAAATATAACGAAATAAATATTTTTTTCTAAATTGGGAAAGCGTACCACAATATTATAAAACTGAAGCAGTTCGAATTATAATGTATCATTTAGATCATGTTGTTAAATATTCTGAAATTGCCCTGGTAGAAAATTAATCTAGAACTATGTAGATCTATCTAGTTTGCCAAGGAAATAATCGAGGGCCTCGATAAAACTAGACAATTTTCTACTAGGGTGATAGTTATTTTATACCATCCGATCTACAAACATATCATAGAAATCTTGTGAAAATTGAAAATATTATACACAAATTAACTACATACTTTTAAAGTAATTTTTATTCGAAATCTAATTATTGAATTGAATCCAATTACGTTTTTTTGTATAGAATAATTTTAATTTTTCAAAAAAAAATTTTCTTTAAAATTTTTGTATATAATAACTTTATAAAAATATATGTTGAGTTAAATTTTCCTTACTAAAAAGTTTTGTCTATACATACAATTTCTTGAAATTTTGTTATTATTCAAAACTGAATACAATTATATTTCAATACATTACAGTTTTTCAGTAGTAGATTAGGCTTACCGGGAATATCACACTCTATTAAAAATTTCTGTTTGATTTTTATGATATTTCTATAAAGATTTATATTCTTATTCATATATTAACCTAAAAGTTTAATAAAAAAAACACCTTTAATTGTACAAATGCCCTCGATTTTCTTGTTTAGAGTATATTTTCAGAAAAATTGTAATCATTTGCTTGGTATTTTTGAAAATAAATCGATACACATTTTTTTCAATAATTTCAAAGACAACGTTTCCTTAACATTTTAATAGTTTTGATTATTATTTGTTACTAAAGTCTTAACGTATACTTATCAGTATACTAAATTAAAAAATATTATTTTATCAGAGAAATAATCAGTAATATCATTTTTATAGTAAAATATAAAAAGATACATTATAAATAATTTAATATTATTCTTTTTTATTCTTTTTATTCTTTTTTATTCTTTTTATTCTTTTTTATTCTTTTTATTCTTTTTTATTCTTTTTATTCTTTTTTATTCTTTTTATTCTTTTTTATTCTTTTTATTCTTTTTTATTCTTTTTAATCTTTTTTATTCTTTTTATTCTTTTTTATTCTTTTTATTCTTTTTTATTCTTTTTATTCTTTTTTTACTTTCCAACCTGTATACCCTTTCAGGTTTTTACAGGATACCTCCAACACCTATGTGTGGAGGTATTTGATCCTAACACCTCACCTTCCCCACACCGATCCCGCATTCGCCCAAGTTACCGACATGGCAGATTTCTACCTATGCCGATAACCTGTGACGGAGGAAAAACCCGTAGGGAAAAACCTCCGCCAGGATCAGTGCGCAGTCTGCGTTCCTTTCCGGCAGGAAGCAGAGAGAAAAAATCCTCGATCTGCTCCCACCGGGAATCGAACCCAGGTCGCTCAGGCGAGCGTATCTCCGTTAGCTAAGGCGTGCGCCTTAACCAACTAAGCTACGCAGGCCCCTTAAATAATTTAATAATATATCATAAATAAATATTAAATTAAATTTAAATTCTTATCCGGGCGTTTGACCGAAAAGTTTTAACCGTAAGAACGTTTGACCGAAAGCACGTTTGATCAAAGGGCCTGTTTAACGAATGGACGTTTGACCGAAAATACGATTTACCGAAATTAGATTTGTCCAAAAGGATTTTCGACGAAAAGTACATTTGGCCGAGAAGACATTTGTTCGAAAGAACGTTTGACCCAAAGGACATTTGACCGAATAGGACATTTAATCGAATTGGATGTTTGACTGACAAGGACGTTTGACCGAATGGGACATTTGACCGAATACAACGTTTGACCGAAAAGGACGATTGACCGAATAGGACGGAGGGTGGGGGGGGGGGGGGGGGTGGCGATGCTTCGACGATTTTCTTTATATTTGATTCAAAGAAACATTTTTTTAAATATGAACCAATATTATTCGTATTCCACATTTTCGACATTTATAATATACATAAATCATATTTTCGAAAAGAATAAATCAACTACTAATCAGATGAATGAATTTCATTATTACATGCATATTTATTCAACAGCACATACTACCGTCTTTATCTAAATTAATTAGAAAAACATTTGTACGACTATGGGCAAATCCGCCGAACTTTTAAGTTTCTGCAAAAATAAAAATTTGAAATTAAAATTGAAGGCTCGTAATTGGAAAATTGTGGGCATAGTCTTAAAGCCATTTATAATAAGAATGGATGCACGTGACTTATTTTTACGGCACGGAATTTTTTCCCATAAGAATAGCATTGTGTTTCTATATACAGGGTGTCAATTAAGTCCCGGGACGGCTGAATATTTTCTAAAGTACTGCTTTTCTGGAAGAGGTCAAGGTCATTCCTTAAGTAACTTTGAACAAGGAACCCAACGGTGACCTTGGATTTGACCTTGAACCTCATTTTCAAGGTTATTTTGAGGTCAACCTCATTTTTTCAAACGGGAACCCCTATTTTTTATAGCGGAAAGAGCTGAAAATTTTACATCCGGATATGTATTGAGGTATGGGGTTGAGGTAACCCCTAGAGGTCAAATAGAGGTCAAATAATGACTTCTTAAAAATCTCGCGATTTCAGTGGTAAAACAAAACAAACAAAGGTCATACCCTAGGTAAATCTTTACGGGGTACCCGACGGTGACCTTGGATTTGACCTTGAACCTCATTTTCAAGGTTGTTCCGAGGTCGACCTCATATTTTCAAATGGAAACCCTTATTTTTGATACCGGATTCGGAAGGAGCGAGAAATTTCAAGTATGGATATGTTGAACAAGGGATGTAATTGTGACCTTCAATTTGACTTTGGACTTGACCTTGAAGGTCATTTGTAGGTCAACTGGTTTTTTTAATCGGAAATCCCAGTAATAATACCGGAAACCGATAGAGCGAGAAATTTTACATTCAGTCCTTATTCTCACTTTTAGCGTTACCCAGAAACAACGACGTGGACGTAGTAAGATCTGTTTCCTTTGGGGTGCTTGATTAACGTGAGTCCCCTTGCCTCTCCCTTAGAGGTCCAAAGTTTAATGGCAATAACATCTTGGATTTGAAGAAAATGAAATTTCGGTAGTAGATCCTAACTCAGCGACCCCAAAAATCCCCGAGTACTCATTTCCAGACAAAAATGTGCTGTTCCCAAGATTTTCATCCGCCATCTTGAATTCGTCATTTTAGATTTGGAAAAATCGAAATTTTAACAGTAGATTCTAACTCAGCGACCCCAAAAACCCCCAAGTAAAATATTTCAAGACAGAATAGTCACTTAAAAGGAATGTTTACAAAAGAAAATGATTGTTAGATAAAATAAACGTTTGTTAAAATTGTTTCCAAACTCATTTCAAGTTTGTAAATAGGTAAAGACAAAGATTGATGTCAGGAATTTATCATTACAGTTTATGAGTTAGCGGTTCCTGAATTTAAGGACTCTTGCTAATTAAGCATTTAAAAAAAACAGAATTTATTAGATATTTTGCGTTGTTCCTGGATTGTACTTCCGGCTGATAGTTTTTGAACAAAATAAGTTTTAGAGTTCAAATTGGTAGTTCAAATTCGTAGGTATTTAAGTACTCACAATTTATTTTATCTAAAAATTCCTTTTGGAAAAACTCGTTTTCCTTTGCAACTGATAAGTTTTTCTTTTGGTTTCAATTTGTGTATTATTCTTATCTAATTAAAAAAATGGCGTATGCTAAGCTTTCGGAGCGAGAACGGATAAGTTTGTTGATGATGCGTGGTTGGGGAGATCGAGTTCGATCTTACCTTGGAGTGCGCACACTGTTCAATAACAATTTCCGTAATCAAGATGGACAAACGCCTATTTCAAAATCTACAGTCGAAAGGACTGTACGGCGCTTCGCAGAATTTGGGACTATTAGTGATCTTCAGAGAACTGGTCGCCCAACATCTGTTGCAACTGAGGAGAAGCAGATTGAAATTGCTCAAGCGTTTATTGAAAATCCGCATCTCAGTTTACATAGAGCTGGGCATGAGCATGACGTTTCTCATGAATGCGTACGAAAAATTCTGAAAAGCATTCATTTTTATCCTTATAAAATCCATTTGGTACAGGAGCTTAATGAAGATGATCCGGATCGTCGGCTCGAGTTTTGCGAAATGATGATGAATAGAATAGACGCAGAGCCTAATTTTTTATACAATATAGTTTTTCCGGATGAGGCTACTTTCACTTTAAATGGTGAGGGTAATAGACAAAATTGCAGATATTTGTCTGACTCAAATCCTGCATGGATGTTGGAAAACCACACACAATATCCACAAAAGGTGAAGATGTGGGCTGGTATCTTTAACGATACTCTCGTAGGCCCTTTCTTTATCGACGGTAATCTCACTGCAGCTTTATACGAACAGTTACTAAGGGATCAAATAATACCACGAATTAGAGAGATAGCAGGTGATGATTACGATGTAACTTGGTTTCAGCAGGATGGAGCAGCCGCTCATTTTGGTCGAGACGTTCGAGCATATTTCGATGTTTAGTTTCCTCGTAGATGGATTGGAAGGAGGGGTGAAATCGAGTGGCCGGCTAGATCTCCGGATCTGACACCACTCGATTACTTTCTCTGGGGTTACCTCAAGAGTAAAGTTTATGCCACTAAACCAAACAATTTAGAGGATCTGCGCAAATGGATTATGCAAGAGGCTGTTGGAATTGATAGAGCAATGATTCGCGATGCTGTTACTCATTTTTACAATCGTCTAGCTTTCTGTCAAGAAGTTGAAGGTTTTCAGTTTTAGCATCTCCGTTAAACTTTGAACCTTTGAGTGAGAGGCAAGGGGACTCACGTTAATCAAGCACCCCAATCGTGAGAGGCAAGAGGACTCACGTTAATCAAGCACCCCAATCGTGAGAGGCAAGGGGACTCACGTTAATCAAGCACCCCAATCGTGAGAGGCAAGGGGACTCACTAATCAAGCACCTCAATCGTGAGAGGCAAGGGGACTCACGTTAATCAAGCACCCCAATCGTGAGAGGCAAGGGGACTCACGTTAATCAAGCACCCCAATAGTGAGAGGCAAGGGGACTCACGTTAATCAAGCACCCCAAAGGAAACAGATCTTACTACGTCCACGTCGTTGTTTCTGGGTAACGCTAAAAGTGAGAATAAGGACTGAATGTAAAATTTCTCGCTCTATCGGTTTCCGGTATTATTACTGAGATTTCCGATTAAAAAAACCAGTTGACCTTCAAATGACCTTCAAGGTCAAGTCCAAAGTCAAATTGAAGGTCACAATTACATCCCTTGTTCAACACATCCATACTTGAAATTTCTCGCTCCTTCCGAATCCGGTATCAAAAATAAGGGTTTCCATTTGAAAATATGAGGTTGACCTCAAATTAACCTTGAAAATGAGGTTCAAGCTCAAATCTAAGGTCACCGTTGGGTTCCTTGTTCAAAGTTACTTAAGGAATGACCTTGACCTCTTCCAGAAAAGCAGTACTTTAGAAAATATTCAGCCGTCCCGGGACTTAATTGACACCCTGTATATAGAAACACAATGCTATTCTTCGAGCCCGATACACACACACACGCACGGCACCAACACCATCACATGTACGCGCGACCCTCTCTCTCTCTCGCTTACTTTTTCTTCCTCGCCTCTCGACGATTATGAGCCACTGCCCGCGCACACACACACACGTGCGCGCGATCGCCCTCTCTCCCGATGCACGCAGACGTGGGAGGAGAGATGATTCACACCAGCAGCGGCGATTTCCTCGAGGCACACCATCTCGGCTGTAGCCACGAGAGAGAGATAGATAGATAGATAGATATACTTTGTATTCATCAAGAGACGAAAATCTTACAATTGCATGTACATGTAGTTATAATTAAAATATCAGTCAATTTTATGTATTTGTTATCTTAACGTTCACTTATTGCATTTCTTATTAAATAATATTATTCGCTTTATCAGTTCGTCAGTTTATAAAATTTAAATATAATGAACTAGTCATAGTCAGATATCACAGAAACACGCTTCGTCAAAAAATAATACATAGAATAAAATAAATACAATAGAGATAACATATTAAAAATAAAAGAATACATACACATACTTTGGTAAATTTTTACGTATATATCACGTCAAAATTTAAAACACACTCATTCATGACACTTTAACAATCACGCTAATAAATACATTCACACCTAACACTAAACATATTTAATAAATAAATAAATTAATAAATAACTAAGTCGAATAAATAAATAAACCAGATAAATAATTAAATTAAATAAATAAATAAATTTAAATAAATAAATAAATTTAAATAAATAAATAAATTTAAATAAATAAATGAATTTAAATAAATAAATAAATTTAAATAAATAAATAAATTTAAATAAATAAATGAATTTAAATAAATAAATAAATTTAAATAAATAAATAAATTTAAATAAATAAATAAATTTAAATAAATAAATAAATTAAATAAATAAATAATTCAAATAAATAAATAGTCTAAATAAATATCCGAGTCACCTCTATGCATTCTCTTCACCATGTAATTGCTTAAGGTGCCTGCTAAACGCCGTTTTAAATTTACAAAAAGATTCCAGAGGTGCGCACCTTGAATTCTAAATGAGAAAAGGCCCTTATCGGTGCGCGACCCCGGAACCGAGAGCTCTTTCATACCACCCCTACTTGAAGTCCTGGCCTGGTTTTTTTCAAAGAGGGCAGTAAGATATGATGGCTGCCGCATGACAACCGCTTTGTAAAGCAGCAGCCCCATAAAATACTCCCTCCTCACCTTCAGATCTAACAAGTCCAGTTTTTTCCTGTAGGTGGTGATATGCTCATCTCGCCTAACACCACATATGTATCTCACACATGCATTCTGTAGACGTTGTAGTTGTGTCTGGAGCTCCCCTGACACGTCAAGAAGAACCACTGAGCAATAGTCTAAGTGAGGTAGTACCAGTGCACATGCCAGCTGCTTCCTCAGTATCTCTGTGGTGATTGAACGGAAAAGTTTTAAGCTTTACAGAGCTCTATTTACTTTTCTACTAACCGCATTCAGTTGCGGCTTCCATGTCAACCTTCCGTCCATCACCACGCCGGGGTTGGTGACTGTATCGACAAAAGGAACGTGTACGCCGGTCTGTATCTCAACGCCTTGCAAGTCAAGGTTTTGAACCTGTTTGATGTTGTGATCAGATCCAAAAATGATCGCCTTTGTCTTGCCGACATTGAGGCGCAGGCCAGCTGACGTTGCCCAGTTCGACACTGCTCGTGCTACAGCCGACATGCGACTGATACCATCACGAAGACCCTTCAGGGTCACTTGTGTGTAGGTTTGCAGGTCGTCAGCGTAAAGTATGTGTTCAACACCATCTAAGTCTAGTGCGTCTTGTAAGTCGTTTATGTACAGGCTGAAAAACAGGGGTCCCAGGACTGAGCCCTGTGGAACGCCAAGAATGGTGGTTAGCCAACCTGAATCCCCGTTTGTGTTTGTGACGACTTTCTGTCGTCTCCCCATAATATATGACTTAAGCCACAGGAGAACACTCCTGGAGAATCCCATGCGCATCAGCTTACGCAGCAGTTTAGTGTGTGAGATGGTGTCGAATGCTTTGCTAAAATCAAACATTAACAAAATAGTCAATAGTTTTTTTTGTTGTTAATGCCTGATCTTATGTCTTCCGTCAGTTTTAGTAGTGCTGTCTGTGTACTGTGATTCTGTCGAAAACCAGTCTGCATCGGGTCCAAAGTATTATTTTCTCGTAAAAAGTCAGTTATTTGGTCGTGTACTATTTTTTCAAGGACCTTAGAAAGGAAACTCAGTAGGGCAATTGGTCGGAAATCTGACACCGTAGATGGGACAGGCTTCTTCTTCAAAGGCACCAACTGAGCTCCCTTCCAAGTTCCCGGAAAAATGTCACTGGACAGAGAGGAGTTAAAGATCTTAACAATATGATCTCCCACAAATGGAAGAGCCTTAGCCACTATACTTTGGGGAATGCCGTCTTCCCCGCTGGCCTGTGATGAGAAGTGGGCAACAGCCAGGACCACGTCCAAGAAGCTGACCTCTCGGAAAACAAAGCCGTCATCACTGGCAGTGGTCAGGACGTTGTCAAGTTCTTCATCACCCTCATTTTGGGAGATCGACACCCCTGCAAAGTGGGCATTGAGTTCTTCCGGTGAGAAACCATGAAGCTCCTCTCTTGTCTTTGGCAGAAGGCCCAGAGCCTTGAGCTCTTTCCAGATATCTTTCTTATTATCAATCGTTTCAGAAACTCTATTTTGTAAAAATCTTTCCCTTGTTTCCTTCGTTCGTAATTCAGCTTCAGCTGCAAGGCCCTGATATTCCCGCCACAGTCTGTCGTTTTTGGTCCGCGCATAGCGTCGTCATACGGAGTCACGTTTTTTGTAAAGATGTATTAGTTCAGCATCAACCCATGGTGGATTCGTTTTCTTTTTCGGCGTGAATTCTTTTAACGGTGCAATTTTATCTATCACAGCCATGAGGTTGACACTGAGGCACTCTAATTAACTGTCAACACCTGCCGCGGGACCATCGATCTGGGACCAATCATAGTCAGCTAGGTGAGACAGGAGGTCGCCTTGCTGGATCGATTTAAAATCCCTGTAGCTGAAAGATTCAGCCACAGGGGATGCAGCAGTTTCGACCCCAATCTCGACCTCTATGATGTTATGATAAGTGGGAAAAAGCGCCGGCCGATTGTCCCTGCTCAGTACAACGTCATTATTATCTGTCAAGATCACATCAATCCACGTGTGAGAATCCGTGAGATGATGAGTCACAAATTTTGCATCGGCTGACGTTCCGAATAGGTTCGCATTCAGATCTCCCATAATAATTTTGTGACTAAAGTCTTGGGTATGTATCGTTAGTTTGTCTGTTAAGTCAGAGCCCTGTAAAAACGGTACGTGTGGTGGTCTGTATATTAAAGCAACAAAGACGGGGGGAAGGCTGCCCTGCTGAACACTGCACATTAAATATTCAGGTATAAATGGCCTCCCATCCTGTGTTGTTGGAGAGCTGTATAGTAAATTGACCTTGAAAGTGTTATGAATGTACAGGACCAGCCCGCCCCCTAGTTTGTTGCGATCAAGTCCAAGTAGTGAGTAGTCGTCGATCTGAATGAGATCACTCCCAACATCAGGGTCAAGGTGCGACTCAGCAACCCCAAAGAGATGGTAGGCAGGACGAGCTGATAGGTGTTGTTTAATCATGCCAATGTGCCCCATCAGTGAGGTAACATTGACAAAACCTGCCCTCAGTCCCTTACAGTGAACCCCCCCAGCAGTGTCTGCGGATAGTCAATTTTTTGCAGCAGTTGACGGAATAACATTTTTATCAATTACGATTTCTTTATCAACGTTTTTTGTTATATTATTTACAGTTTGTGATGGTTGATTACTGGCATATGATGCCACTATTGTTTGTAAATCAGCCGCAGATGAAAATTCATGAGAGACGTCGCCATCGCGCCTCTTCACCAGGTAACGGTCCCCTCTATGCCAAACATATTTAAAATTAAGTCTCATCGCAAGGGCCTTGAGACTTCTATATTTAATAAAACATTCTTTTGTTAATAATTCATTTATAAAAATTTTCCCATTTATAATCCCATCCCTTGTGTCCTGGTCAAGAGTTGGAATGTCGACATCTCTAGCATGAAAGCCAGTGATAAGCTTTTTGGCTCGCATTATTTTCTCGCCTAACGCACTGCTGGAAAGGGTAACAACCCATGCTGACCGTCTACGTTCGCTACTTGTATCTGCTGATGCCGCAGCTGACGGTTCCTCTGACCGAAGCAGGCGTGTGCCTATTATATCTATTTTTCGTGTTGATGGAAGGACACGGCACAGTATCGCGTGTGCAACGTCAACACGCTTAGAGACATCACCGTCGAAAATATTTGAAATAATGAGCTCCGTATTACCGCGTTTAATGTTTTTACTGTGCATTGTCCCCCCATCAATCGTTTGCACCCGCGTGCTTCGTGCAGGTGTTGCTGCAGCATCATCATTGTCGATATTGTACTTATTCAAACGACTAGATGCTTTTTTTCTACTATTCACAACTTGGATAAACCCGTCATTATTGATATTACAATTGTCATTTGTGTCGCTTATATTACTATAATTGTCGAGTAAAGTACTATTTGTAGCAGACGCATTATTGTTATTACATTTATTTGTACTTGTCAGAGAAACGGTATTGTTTTGTGTACTGGGGAGCACTGCGATTTGTTGGAATTCAATTTTATTTAATATAAGTTGGTTATCTTTTTGGATGTTTTCTACATTTCTTTCAATTTTGTCGATAGTAGTAGTATATGCAGAGGTAAAGTCTTCTTTTGTTATTATTTTTTCTATTTTCGTTATTATAGAGAGAGCGAGACAGAGAGAGATACCGACGTGGCTGTCGACAGCATGGGGACAGCTAGCAGCCGCCGCGTCGCGAGCCGCCTGAAGCTACCGGTCTACAATAGCGTAGGCTGGCGCGCGCACGTCACCGCTGCCAACTGTGATGGTCCTGCGGCGACAAAACCGAAAACGCCCGATATAGATATACACGCCGGGTTGCTGCGCGTGTATATGTAGCGATTCATATTGCCCGTGCTTTGTGTGCAGGGCGGCAATCGTAGAGCGGACCAATGGCAATTAGCGACTCAAATTGCCACAGACTTAGCCTTGATTTTCGCATTTAGGGAAAATCAAGGTAAATCACCGAGAAGATAAGGGCGGAAGCAACAAGTGTGTGGGCTGAATATAGGCAAAAAGAAGAGCCAAAAATTTGGAAGAGATTTCCGCCCTCTCCGATCTTGGGCATTGACCGCCCGTCCGTTGTAGCTTATAGACGCAAGTCGCGAGCACCTCTCACGTTAATACCGCGAGGATAGAATCGGCGATTAGGGAGTTAGGAGTTAGTAGTTTGGCGAAAAGGAGTACGAGGAGCACTGCGAGGCGACTACAGTTGAGCGACGGTGAGTGGGCTGTAATTGTCGAGCCTCCCTCGGCACTTATAGAGAGAATTAGTAATTTAATATATATATATATATTATATTGTCGCCGTGTGCTTGGAGGCAATGGCGTAATTGCGTTGGTGGTGTGACACCATCGTTTAGAATCAGTGCGCGCCGGGCCAGTTCGAAATTTACGAATAGTAGTGTGGAAAAAAAGGGGGATTACGCGATAGTCGGGAAAACTCATGAAACGTGGTGATTTGGTAGTCGCGGGAGACGCGCGCGAGAGCTAGCGTAGCCATCTTCTATAGCGACCGGTTAGTTGTGCGAAAATTGTAAATTGGCGACCGTTGTATTGTGTGATTATTAATAAAGCCTAGGTACTTAAACTGTGAAATTTGTGTGGTTATTGTATAATTAATTATCCTGATTATCCGCTTCACGGAACTTCCTCTGGGAGAGGGATCGTGCAGAGCTAGCCGCGCTTTACCTGGCGCCCATTGTATTTGATAAATTCAGTAAAGTGCTGAGCAAAGTTTATAAATAATTAGAGTAACAACTCCCATGTTACAATCTAAGTCTAAATATTAAAACCCTTTTCTCTCGAAAGCACGAAAAGTTGACTTATCTCGTTATGCCTGTAAGCCACAGATTTCATTTGCATATTCTACTAAAATACGAAATAAAAAAAAATCATGCAATATCCTAATTCTCGAATAAAAATGACATATAATAATAATATATATACATATAATATATATATATATATATATATATATATATATATATATATATATATATATATATACTCGCTGACGCTCGCTCGGTTGCTTTTAATGTTTTAATGTCAATGTCAATATTCTAAATATAATGAAATTTCTAACTACGCTAATTTAAATGTTTAAGAAACGCGTCGAAAAAATAATTACAAATAAAAGATGTTATAAAGCAGAGGTAGTAAAACAAAATGGAATGTATTTTAATATTAAGTACGCGTAGGTGATACATTTAAATAAACATAAATGTATTCGTTCTTTCATATTTATCAATTTATATTTCTATTTCTGATAACAAAGAATATGAATAAAGAGTATGAACGTCACAAAATATTTTGAATTTTACATAAAAGAATACTTTATTAATACATTTTATTAGATAAACAAACTTTATAAGCATTCATTTTTTTGTTTAAATTATTGTTATGGTAAAAAATGTAATGCTAGAAATTTTTAATGTCTCTAACAACAAACATGGATAATTAAAAAATAAATAAAATTTATACAAATATTTTTCTATTGAAATCGCTAATTAAGTTGTCATCTCTACTTTGCACACATTCATAAGAAATTCAGATTAAACATTTTAATGTATTCAACTTTAATTTATGAACTGTTTATTGCATATTTAGACAAAATACAATTGTGTAAAAAATTAAAAATTTTACAACAACTAACCATAACAATAATTTAAACAAAAAAATTAATGCTTATAAAGTTTGTTTATCTAATAAAATGTATATATATATATATATATATATATATATATATATATATATATATATATATATATATATATATATATATATGTGTGTGTGTGTGTTAGTTGAAAAATAAAAAAAATGACAAATATTATGCTTAAATTTCAGACAACTTTTCAAAATCAAAATTATTTTCAAATTGTTAGTCGTTATGGAAAACCTGACTTATTTATAACAATGACGTGCATTCCAAAGTGGAAAGAAATAATTAAAAATATTAAAGAATATGAAAGTACAATCCATAGACCAGATATTGTTTTTAAAGTTTTTCAACAAAAAGTTAAAGAATTTAAAGAATTAGTAATAAAACGTGGAATTTTAGGAAAAAGTATTGCTTATACCTATGTTATAGAATTTCAAAAGCGAGGACTTCCTCATATGAATATGTTATTATTTTTAGATAAAAGTGATAAACTTGATACTCCCGAAAAAGTAGATGAACTAATCTGTGCAGAAATTCCAAATTGTGGTATTTATCCAGAATTATATAATATTGTAAAACAATTCATGATACATGGTCCTTGTGGAGTACAAAATCTGAATTCTCCTTGTATGGATAAAGATAAAGAAAAATGTACAAAGAAATTTCCTAAAAACTATACAAACAATACAAGTTTTCAAAAATCAGGATACCCATTGTATAGACAAAGATGTGATAGTAAACAAATTTTTTTTAAAACTAAAAACTATAATAGAATAGCTGATAACCGATTTGTTGTTCCCTACAATCCTTTCTTGTTGCTAAAGTTTAATTGCCATGTTAATATAGAAATATGTTCGACTGTGCAATGCATTAAATACTTATTTAAATATTATTATAAAGGTCATGATTGGGCATTTGTTGACGTACGTGGTGCAGACGTAAGTAATAGTGAGTACAATATGATGAAATTATGCAATATCTTAATACAAGATTTTTACTTAATAAAATAAAACTTAATACTTGTGTTCTCCGGAAGCCATGCATAGATTATTGGAATATTGTTTACACGAAATATCGCATACTATAAAATGGTTAGCTATTCATAATAAAGATGAACAAAACATATATTTTGAAGAAGGAAAAGAAGAAAAAATATTAAATAAAATCATAGAAACTACGTTAACAGCATATTTTAAATTAAATGAAACCGATTTGGAGGCACGAAATTATTTATATTGTAAAATACCAATACATTACACTTTTGATGATAAATTAAAAATGTGGAATAAGAGAAAAAGAACTACTAAACCTGTATTAAGTAGAATGTATTTGGTAAATCCAAAAGACCGAGAACGATATTTTATAAGATTATTGCTTTTACATGTCAAAGGAGCAACCTCATTCGAAGATTTACGTACTATTAATGGAGTATTATATTCAACATTTTATGAAGCCGCAGTAGCTAAACAACTAGTTAATGAAGATAAAGAGTGGGATAAATGCTTAGAAGAAGCAATACAAGTACAGTTCCCTGTTGCTTTATGTGAATTGTTTGCATTTATTTGTATTTTTCATAATCCTATAAACGCAAGAGAATTATATGAAAAATATAAAAATAATTTTTACCATCCTAAATATGAAAAATTTATTGGTGAATACATAGCTTTAAATATGATTTATAAAATTTTACGAAGTAACGGATATTCCTTAAATGATTTCAATTTACCTAATATAACCACATATATAGAAGAAAATTATAATATTGTAGAATTTCACAATAAAAGTAATTTACTAAATGATTTAGAAATAAAAGTAAGTTCTCTTAAAGCTAATCAAAAAAATATATACGATGAAGTTTTAGAAAGTCTAAATTTTAAAAAGAAAAATTGTATTTTTATTGATGGGCCAGGAGGAAGTGGAAATAGTTACTTACTTAATGTTTTAATAGACTACTTAAAGTTTTCAAATATACCATTTTTATGTGTAGCTGGGACACGAATTGCAGCTAATTTATTAAATAATGGAAAAACAGTCCATACCATTTTCAAATTACCACTTAATATAACTGAGTGTACAACATGTAATGTGAAAGCTAACTCAAATGATGGAAAAGAATGAAAGATGTACAAATTATAATATGGGACGAAATATCAATGACATCAAAATTTGCTTTTGAAGCTTTAGATCGACTATTACAAGATATATGCAATACAAAAGAAATTTTAGGAGGAAAAACATTACTTGTATCTGGAGACTTTGGACAAACCTTACCAGTTGTTTGTCGTGGTAGTCGTACAGAAATTATTGAAAATTCTGTAAAATGCAGTTATTTATGGCCAAATTTTAAACGTATGACACTAAACGAAAATCTTCGTGTATTTGACAATGATAATACTTTTGTACAATGGCTATTAAATGTAGGTAAAGGTAGATATTCAAACCAATACGAAAAAGAAAATCAATTATTAGAAATTCCTACTGATATATTAACGAAAGAAGAAGACATAATTACAGAAATTTTTGGAAATGAATTGGACAATGATGCTTATGCAAAACAATTTCAAATTCAAGTCTACCTGTAAATAAAGCTATAAATAGCTCTTTTCACATATTTAAAAAAAGAAAGAAAAAAATAATGCTCCTATGCTGTATTGATCAAATATACACCTTAAAAGATCAAATCAAAATTCAACGACACTATAATCTCTATCTCACAGAATACGATATTGTTATATCTAACCTTGAAGTAGACACTGAATTCGGAAAAACTCTACGACAAACGGCTGATCCAAATAGGCTACTTGAAAAATTCATTAAAAAAAATTACGCGATTGCAATTTTTACAGATGGTAGCAAATCAATCAATGGTACGAGTATATCAGTAGGAGCAGCTTGCTTTTCTTTTGACTTAAACACTTCTATTCAAAGAAGTATTAACAATAATGCGTCAATTTTCACAGCCGAATGCATTGCATTAAATGATGCACTAGACCTGGCTACAAATTGCACAAACACAAATGTAATCGTTTTCACTGATTCCTTAAGTGCATTACAAACAATAAAATCCTCAAAACTTAACATTAAATTAAATCACTATATTTATGAAATCAAAAGAAAAATTTGTGAATTTACAAAAAAAAATACCAACCATTTTAAAGTTAAGCTAGTTTGGATCCCTGCACATATAGGAATCAATGGAAATGAACGGGCTGACCAACTTGCTAAAGCAGCTACAAATAATCCTTATTGTAAAGATTTCCACATTCCTTTCTCTGACTTACGCCAGAAATTTAAACAAACTTCCAAATGCAATACAGAAAAAATGATTACTGAAATGGGCAAAAAAAAAGGTGTAGACTATTTTCAAAATTTTTACACTCTAAAAAATAAACCCTGGTTTGAAAAAAGTAATTTTAATCGGGCAAATATTGTCATGATAAACAGATGTCGAGCTAACCATTATAATCTCGCTGCATCTCTGGCTCGCATCAGCATAATTAGTGAACCTAACTGTACATGCAATACAAACATACAAGACCTCGATCACATACTTTGGCAATGCCCACTTTATGAAACACAACGACAAAACCTTGTAAGCGACCTCAGTAAATTACATATCTACCTACCTAATAAGAGCTCATCTATACTTGTTGATACGCGGCCTTCTGTATACAAAACTCTGTACAAATTCTTTTGTAACTGTAAGTTAAACTTATAATGTTATACATAAACACGCTATACTTTGTAATCAGACTGTATATCTAATCTATGTAATGCTAAAAAACCTCGTATGAGGTTAATAAAGCTTAAATTAATAAAAAAAAAAAATGATAAAACATTACATACTAAAGTTATTTTAGCTCCAAAAAACAGTGATGTAATTCATATAAATAATAATATTCTAAGTAGAATGAAAGGTCAATCTGTGAATTATTTAGCTGTATAGATACAGCAGAAGATTATAATGGAGAAAATTTAGATATCATGTTACCTTCAGAATCTTTGAATTTTATAACTCCTAATGGACTACCTCCTCATAAATAAGAATTAAAAATTGGTGCTATTGTAGTTCTTTTGAGAAATTTAAATGCAAACGAAGGACTTTGTAATGGCAGAAGATTAGTAGTAAAAAGATTACTCTAGTGAGATTAGGTTTTGCAATGACAATAAATAAATCGCAAAGACAGTCCTACAATAAAATTGGTACTATCTACCATCATCAGTCTTTAGTCACGATCAGTTATATGTAGCTCTTTCGTGGATTAGACAAAGAAAAAATTTAAAAATATTATTACTCAACAATGCTAAAATAAAATGCCCACAAAATAAGAATAAAATTTACACAAGAAATATTGTATTTAAAGAGATATTATAAATAACCAAAAGATGATAATTTAACTTCAACTTCAACTTTTAGATTATGCTAAATACTTTTAACCTTAATTTAATGATGAATTCAATACTATTAAAAAAAGATATAAAAAAATTATAATATTACGACGACAATTCAAATAAATTGAGAATAAAAACTAAATCGGCAACAGCATTATACAAATGCACCGCTGGAATAAAATTGACAGCAACTTTGGAAAAAATGCAGCGAGGAAATTAAATCGGCAGCAGCATTAAAAAATGCAGCACTGAATAAAATCGGCAGCAGCATTAAAAAAATGTAGCGATGAATAAAATCGGCAATAGTGTTAAAAAAATGTAGCGCTGAAATAAAATCGGCAGCAGCATTAAAAAAATGTAGCGATGAAATGAAATCGCCAGCAACTTTGGAAAAAATGCAGCGCTGAAATTAAATCGGCAACAGTATTAAAAAATGCAGCACTGAATAAAATCGGCAGCAGCATTAAAAATTGCAGAGTTGAAATAAATATTATATAATGCTTAAAGTATGAAAAAATAAAATATTTTGGCTGCTAAAAAAATAAAAAATAAAGCGCTCAGAAATTCAAACATATGACTCTAGAAAATATAAGGTGAAAATATATATGAAATTATAAAAAAATAAAACATTAAACTTTATTTTTATATTCACTTTGATATTAAAAAAAAGATGATATATTTAAAATAATTAAAATTTTTTTAACCACTTTTTAATATAATTAAGATAAATATCGAAATAAAATTTAATTGTTGATTTTTTGGCAATCTAAGATATGTACACATCTTAATCTCACCAGCACATCCTCGTCGTGAGAGTTGGGCAACGTGAGCATGTTGGATAACGCTGGGAGAAAAAATAATTATTGAATATATAGCAAATTTTACTGGACTACATTGGGTACGGAAACCAGAAATGCGATTTCATTGCTTATATCAAACTTCATTGCGTAAATCGAAACAGACAGGTGAGTACAAAAAATCTAAACTAAATATTATGACGATTCGTTTCAAAAAAGTTTTCAGCTTTTGTATCAATGATTACAGGATTATCTACGCATGAGCAACAGATTTTAATAGTCATTGTTAAAACGAATCAAAGATTATAAGTAAGTGTAAAAATCAATAATTACGTTTAAATTAATACATTCTAAAATTGTATTTTATAACAGATTATATTTATTTACCATGCATCTCCCACACATACGCTAAAACGGCAATATATGACGGCAGCATCTTATAAGGCACCCTCTAAAACCCCGGGAACAAAATTATATAAGAATCAAACAAAAACTTGCAATAGTTAGTTTTTGCGCCTCCACCCATGCATCACCCCCATATACGCTAAAACAGCAATATATGACATCAGCATCTTATAAGGCTCCCTCGAAAATTCCCAGCAATGAAATTTCATAAGAATCAAACAAAAACCTACAATAGTTAGTTGTTGCGTCTCCACCAATGCATCACCCACATATACGCTAAAACAGCAATATATGACGTCAGTATCTTATAAGGTTCCCTCCAAAACCCCCGGAAACAAAATTTCATAAAAATCAAATAAAAATCTGCAATAGTTAGTTTTTGAGCCTCTACCCATGCATCTCCCCCATATACGCTAAAACAGCAACATATTACGTCAGCATCTTATAAGGCTCCCTCGAATACCCCCAGAAATGAAATTTCATAAGAATCAAACAAAAGCCTGCTATAGTTAGTTTTTGCGCCTCCACTCATGCATCACCCACATATACGCTAAAACAGCAATATATGACGTCAGCATCTTATAAGGTTCCCTCTAAAAACCCCAGAAATGAAATTTCATAAGAATCAAATAAATACCTGCAATAGTTAGTTCGATTTTGCTTTCGGTAGAGTCCTCCACCAGGATCTTATTATAAAAAATGAGTATAACATCTTAAGAACGAAGAACCAAAAAATTGGAGTACCGGAAAAAAATGAGGACGAAAACTTTTTCAATCACTTACGGTTCACTTCGGGTTTAATTTTGGCACACTTCCGGTTTTAATACTGAGAAGAATAAAAACTTGTGATTCCTCTTTCTTATTTTGCAGGTACTTTATTGTGTAACGAGCTTTATATATCTTTATAATAACATTTGTGTGGGTGTGTTCGAATTTCAACGATCGTTAGTTAATTGTTTGGTTCATAACCCATGTAGTACATCTATTTATTTCGATATATATCTGTAAATGGAATGCAACGCTATAACTTCGCTCATATTATTCAGCCGCTTCACGTGAACATAGTAGGAAAAGGCGGGGCAAAAATTACACTATCGGAGCAAGAGGAGCATTTCAAGATAAAACATGTAAAAATGGCATTTATAGAAAATTTAAAGTATGTAAGGTATTTATTTTAATCCCAAGATTATTTTCCAATGCAATTACACAGTAATATTACATCCAAAAGGTAGTAATTATTAAAAAAAGAGCATGTTTTTAACTGATAAGTGCTCCTTTTGCCCTACCGGGGGGGGGGGGGCAAAAAGCGCACACGACAGGGCAATTAGAACGCTGTCAGCCGGGCAATAGGAGCATTGCAGCAGGGCATTTGGAGCACTATTAGGAGTAGGAATCCTATTAATATGGACATAAAACTTACACTTATGAATGGACTTTGTAGTGTAAGTTATTTATATAAAAAACCTAAAATAAAAAACAATACAATGCACATAAATTTTATCATCTTTTTGAATATACTTATAAAAAAGTTTAATTATATAACTGTATAAAAATATAAAGATGATATTACTAGATCTTGCGGCGTTGTACCTTTTACATAGAATTACAAAAATTAAATAACATTTTTTTAATATATTGTCAATTTCAAAAAACTTCTACTTATACAATAGAATTTTCTTTATATTTCAATCAATTTTAATATTTTGGGGTTTACTTTCTTCTTTAAATATTTATCACCATTCAAATTCACCATTTAAAAATTATACATGTTGTTTATCCTTAAGTAGAAAAGACTATTTGTTTATATATAAAAACGACTTTTATGTAAAAACTTATAAAGAATTAGTCGTTTCTCCTGAAAGTTAAATCAATATATAATTTTTTAACAATTAATTTGTAGAAAAATGTTTAAAGAAGAAAATAAGCCCTATTTACATACTGTAACGCTGATTGGTTGGTTCTTGTTCCGCGTCACTCATTTCTCGCTATGTTATTTTAACCTTAGACTGTTGAGTCTGTCGAGCTTATTCCTGATATATATGTATAGATATAATATGCATATGTAATAACCAATGTAAATTCTTAGGTTCTATTCCTTATTCTTTTGACTGTATAGGACCTTAGGGCCCCAACCTGAAAGTTAGTTATCTATCTTAGGGTCTTAACTAAGAAAAAAGAATAAGGAACATGCATATATATATATATATATATATATATATATATATATATATATATATATATATATATATATATATATATATATATATATAAACACAAGAACAACACATTTTTTTTAATGAAGGGGGCTAAATAATATTTTTTTTTATTTTTCGATGCGTTTTTTTGATTTTTGATTTTAATTTTTTCGATTTTTTTTTGGTATGTTTCAAATAATATTATCGATTCAGTTTAAATGTATTTGAAAGAGCTAAAAATTACATATCTTTTTCGATACGCAATTTTAAATAAGCTATTTCTCTATTTCTGTTATACGCGGAAATGGCGCTTTTGGTTTATACGGTAATATCTGGTAAACATGAGATGGAAAATTTTTGATAAAATTTGATGTGATTAGGAATATAGAGAAGAATATTCTGTAAAATTCTCGTCTTAATCTTTTCTTTTTGCGAGAAAAAAATCATTTTGTGTAAAAAATTGATCTTTTTGACCCACGATAACTTGAGTAAAATGGCACTATTCGTTCTAAAAATATTCAGAAAGGTAGATTTTTACTATATCTTGGGTCTGTTCTTTGCACAGATTATATCGACTTTTATATTCCGAGTTATTTGGGTTACATTTTTTTTTCAAAAATTTGTTTGTATCTCGAGAACGTCGAGGTCATCTTTTGCTAACCGAGGCTCATTTTTTTCGTGTTGTGACGACGATTTGGAATTGAAAATAAATTTTAAGATTTATCGACCCATATTTGTTTTATAACGATTTTTCTATTTTATGATATTCTGCAATTGATGAGGTAAATTATTTTGGTATGGTATAAATAAAATGATCGCTTCAGTGTAAATGCATTTGAAAGAGCTTAAAGTTACCTATCTTATCCCACATGACATTTTTATGAGCTATCTCCTTTCTTTTGTTATACACAAAAAGGTTATATTTTTTTAAACGGCGATATCTTGGAAACATATGATGGATAACGTTTAAAATAAATTGAGCTGAAAAAAGTAGCATTCCACTATTTCTTGGCTGAGCTCCTTGTCCAGACTATGAGGTTTTTGTCTTTCAAGATATTTGAGGTTATATTTTTTTAATTATGATTGCTTATATCTCGAGAATGTTGCGGTAATTTTTTTTTCATTATTGTATTTCATAGTTAATGTCATTTATCGACTGTGAATAGGTAAGAAAAAATATTCCTTTTATTATGAAGAAACCACGTAAATTCTTTCAGATTTTTTTAAGCTCATATATTTATAGTAGTTTAAAGTGGTTCGGAGCTAAATATGATCATAAATTTTCCGTCATATATCGGTTTAGACAAAAAATGGCGTTTTTGTGTATAAGAAAATAAGGGAATAACCTTATCCAAACTTTCACATCGCCGATGTTAGGTAATTTTATGCTCTTTCAAATGCCTTTTCACTAAAATTTTTTAAAGTCCATTTTCTAGACAATCACCCATATATATATATACATATATATATATATGGGTGGTTCTCTGACAAATCGTGCGCGAAAAAAAATGGATTTTCCAAAATGTTTTAACTATGATTTTAATCATTTTTAGCATGAATTGATTATTATCTAAATTTTTAGACTAAGATACAGGCTCCCCTCCATTCTGGGACCTATACTGGGACTTTTGCACTATAAAAAGGTATCTTCATGAATTTTTTGGTGGTCGAGGCTTTGATCGAACTCTCAGAATCAGCATTTTAAGGTTTAATTGGTATATAAGATAGTTATAACATATATATATGACTTTGCAAGTATTTTTAATGCAAACTACAGAAAATTTTACAAAAAAAAGTATGTATACGTTTTTTGTGAAAAATGCTTCCCTGAGGAGTTATAAATTAATTTGTATGGCCAAAAAATGCAAAAAATGCTTAGATGGCCAAGTTTGACCCTCTGTAACTCGGAAAATAATGATGGAAAAAATCTGAAAAAATTCAGGGATACTCATACATACTATAGGAACATAAAAAAAATATTTTTGGAAAATCCATTTTTTTCGCGCACGATTTGTCAGAGAACCACCCATATATATATGGCTCTAAGACAATAATTCAGGCGGCATATTTTGTTGCTAATTTGTTGCTTTAAGATAGCTCTACCAGAAATCTCGAAATATCAACCCCTAGTTGGTAAAAACCACCCCCATATCCCCTAATCGCTAGAAAATAGGCACAACGTTAAACAGATCGAGCAGCCTTGAATAAATAGGTAGATATTGTGTTGTTAATTTGTTGACTCAAGATATCACGACCACAAATACTCAAATATCAACTCCTAGTTGGCAAAAACTACCCCCATATCCCCTAATCGCCAGAAAATAGGAATAACATTAAACAAATCGAGCAGCCTTGAATGAATATATGGATATTTTGTTGCTAATTTGTTGCCTCAAGATATCACTGCCAGAAATACCCAACTTGCAACCCCTACTCTGCAAAACCCATTCCCTTCCCCTAAAAACACGAGAAAACACGAATAGCGTGAAAATGGGCAAGAGCCTTAAATATAAACATATGAAATCAATAATTTGGCTTGTTTAATCGGAGATAGATAAATTACAGATAAGATACCATGCAATCGAAATATTTGATCGTTATTCTTAATTTACTTCATTTGTACAATTAATGATAAGTTAAATAGAAATTGACGTTATTTTGTAACAAGGTACATTCTGCGTGAGGATAAGATGAAGTTATATTTGCTCTTAAAAATATAGTGATTGTTAGAGAATCGACTCGCAAGTAAGATAATAAGAAGTCTGTCAATCAGTCTTGATTTTTTTTCGAATACTACACTCAAAGACAAAAAAGTGATGCCCCGAAGAGGACGATAAACCTTAAATTAGAGTTTTTAGAATTATATGAATATAGTCTACAAAATAGAAAAAATCGCTGCTAACTGCCTTAGCAGAATACTTTCTCAAACGGAGGTCTCGATTAATCGACTTATAGAATCTTTTAATGGAAACTGGCATTTAATAAATTAATTTATTATTTTATATATTTTAGTAAGCAGTCCTAAAAGAATTTTGGATTTGCTAAAATAGCTATTTTAGAAAAATAATTATAGATTCTTCAAATTCGCGTTTCTTTCTTGAAAATAGCATAAATATAGTTTCAATAGACAAATCAAGATAAAACCACGCGCTTATGGACTTGGTTAGGAATGTGCGTTGTGACCTTGGTCTGGTAGCTTAATATATGTGCTCTCCTCGTCTCTCGTCGTGCGTTCATGGAAAGCAAAATTACTCGCCTTCTCTTTGCCGGTTCACATAAGAGGAGACCAATCTGAGTTAGTGTGCCACGAGGAGGGAACATTTTATCCATAGCTATAATGATCTTATCCTGTACTTGGTAGATTTCAGATGTGTGCGACGGAGTTATCTTTGTCCATTTATTTTTAAATATTTTTTTGCTTTTATTCCATACATATTCTTTGCTTGTCTTAAAATTTATGTTTTTGCTAATTCTTTAAAGCATGTTTTCTTTTTTTTTTATAAACTTTTTGGCTGTAGCTGTACAAGTTTTATAATCGATAAAATCTTGCAATTGTTTTGTGTATTCCCAGCTGTTGAAATGAAGTTTTTCTAAGCCGATTCAATTTATCACATTCCAAATCCCACTAAAGTATAAGATTTTTATGAAATTTTTCGTTATCATTTTTCTTTTTATTTAGGTTTGTTATTTGTGATAATATTAATTATATGTTTATAACAATAGAGTATTTTTCGCTAACATTTACTTGTACATATTCAATAAACATAAATTTACAGTAGTTACTTTCTCATTCTTTTTTAACTTCTTCCCATTTTGTTCGCACCGAGTTATTCGAAAAGTATTTTATGATAAATATTTTTGTCTAAATTAACATTTATAAAACTCGGACAGTGTTCGGAGCGCCAGGTCTCGTCGTTAACTTTGACATTAATTTGTTTGCAATATTCATACTAGAAAATATTAAATCTAAACTGGACTTATAGTTAGTATCATTTTGTTGTATATGAGTGAAAGTAAAAAAGTTAACAATATCATGTCCTATGGTAAATACTAATGCTACAAACTTTAACCGCTATGCCACGCATGAGATTATTAAAGTATGTAGGTATTTTTCATCTATTACGACAATCTCGAGTTTTGTTATACAAGAAAATAAAAATAACAAAAATTGCAAAAATTTTACACATATATGTCATATATAGTATGTAGAACGTGTATGTAGAGTTATAACAGGGTCATTATTTATATCAAACTAGCATCCCCCATCACGGCTTTGCCCGTACTAATAGTGCGTGGAAGTCACAAGTAAATAATATTTATTATTTGACTTGGAGACTTGAAATTTTATAATATAATAAAATATATATGTGTTATGGTTTAGATAAGAAAGGATTTTACCCCTTTGGGTAACCATAAATCCATAAATTGATATTTAAGTAGTTTCATAGGCAACCTTTTGAGATAAAAATCGAATTCATAACTATCGATATTCTGAAGATATCGATTAGAACGTAAAAACACGTTTACCTTCTTTTCACCCTCTTAGAGGTGCATGGGGGTAAAATCCGTCCTTATCTCACCCCTACACCATAAGAGATATATACTACAAAAATGTCAAGTCTATAGATCCAGTGGTTCGGTCTGGACGTTGATGAGTGAGTAAGTGAGTGAGTGAGTGAGTCAGCCAGTGAGTAGGTGTATCGGACATCTTCTTTTATAGATATAGATTGATTTATAAATATTTATTTTGCATCTTAATTATATTTAGTTGAAAATTAACCTGAAGAAATTTATACTTTTTCAAAAAATTCGCGCATGAATCAACTTAATCTCTTGTCTTCAATAAAATCTTGTTTCGTTCGATAAATTAAAGAAATGCCCTGGTAGAAAATTATCTAGTTTTATCGAGGCCCTCGATTATATTCTATGGCAAACTAGACAGATCTATATAGTTCTAGATTATTTTCTACCAGGGTATAGTACAAAAAAATTAGAACACATTTCACCCTTTTTCACCCCTTAGGGCTGGAATTTCGGCAAACCCAGAAATTGGTTGTTACATAATCGTATTTCTGATATTTTGCCGTAAGAATCAATTTAAAATCTTATTTCCTTGCAGAAATACAGTAAAAAACCATAAAAACACATTTTAACCCTTTCTCTCTCGCTCTCTCTCTCTCTCTCTCTCTCTCTCGCTCGCTCTTCTCACCGGTGGCTGTGGCTCTGCGCGTCGCAGCGGAGAGCTTGTGGAGGCGAGCTGCTAGCCGACGTGGAGTTGACCCTCGTGGAACTCGTCGTCTTCTCGATGGTACACGTTGATCACACTCACACGTACACTCATTCTTTCGTCGCTTATCGTTCTTTCTCGCTCTCTCGTTCCTCCGAAATCGCTCGTACGCGCGAGTCCCGAACCGTACGGGTCAAGAGTCGGTCGAATTCTCCACACGCTTCCACGTTAGCGCAGTCTTTTCACCCGGAGATGTGCTGTGGTGCTCGCAGGATATGGTCGGCCGCGCGCGCAATGTCGTTACCGACGGATACTCGATAGCACGCGTTTCGAGCGTATTTAAACGTTTGCGACAGTACTCGTAACAGAGTGGTCGCACAGAATCGACTCATTTGGTATAAATATTGGAGTTACAAAATTTTTCGATACCAGGGAAATTACACGCTTGCCAGGAGAATTACATATATCATAAAAACCGAAAAAAGAAAGTTAACAAAAGGTTTATTAATATATAGAGGAGCATATAAATATTTTAGATTGAGATTCATTGTATAAACATTATTTTCATTCAAAGAATGAAGACAATTAACAATACTTCAGTGTAGTTGTAAGAAAAATAGAAATTTTAATGCAATAAAACATGCTCTTAAACTTATTTGCATCAGTTGTTTTTGAAATACCATAATTTTTCTATTAAACTTTTTGTTAAAGAAATACAGAAAATATCTTAGCATTTTATTATCAAAAAAAATGTATTCGCATCGTTTCTATTTTAATTTACTTTTTTATAATTACTTTTGCATCTTCAACTTAAACTTGGATTTTTCAAGGCATTTTACTGGTTACTATTTTTTAATTTTTAGATGATTTTACGAGTACAAACAAAAATTAATTATAAATGATGGTTTTCGCTTGCATAAACTTCAATATTTGTTAAGGGGGGGGGGGGGGGCGGTCCTGCTTTAGAAGGAAAAAACGCTGTTTTTCGAGGAATTTTTAGGATAGAAAGAAATAACTAACCATAGCGAACTTTTTGGTACAGATTCAAGTATATTTCTAGAATACAAAATCATTCTTTTTATGCAAAAATATTAATATATATATGTTTTATGTACATATTTGAACAAAGCCTCGTTATTGAAGTCTCTCAACTGCGGGAAAAGTAGAGCTCGTAATGCTTCTCTGAAACAGAAATTGAACAAAAATATTTAATTTTCATGTTTTCCTTCTAGTCTTAACCATAAAAACCCGAAAAAATGGCAAAATTCTATATTTTTAGCATGTTTGAGAAAAGAAAAACATGTTTTTAGAAGAAAAAAAATCACTTCAACGTATTTTAAAAATTGTTTAAACAACCTTTTTTAATAATTTTTTAGATGTAACTAGAAAAGAATTTAATTCTGAACATAAAAAACTTTCATTCGTTTCAATCAATCGTATAGTTTTCTTGCAATCTTTCCCGTAAATTTAAAAAAGTTTTTTATAGGAAAAAGTATCAATTTTTGATTACTTACAGTAATAATCGACTAATCAGCTATTCCTGAACCATATAACAACCCTTGTGCTTCTTCATAAAACTGGTTTTGATGCATTTGTTCCAATCATCTCGCTGTACGAGGATCATTATTCGATAAGGATGGGCGACTGTTCTGCCTCTTGATGCGTTGCTCATCGATGTTATCCGCAAACATCTTGCATTGCTGGCTGGTCGAGTAGCTGCATGGACTGCAAAACTGCAGAATAGCCCTCGTTAAATATGCCTGCAGCCATAAACACGGCTATTTCCACTATTGATTGGCCAGAATGGAGATGTTTGGGGTTCATGCGCCAGACTGTAGCATTGGACGAATCGTTCGGATTCTGCGCATGGCCACCTAAGCACCGTGTTAGAAGTTCGTCCTTGGACAGCTTTTCGTAAATAAGACAAATGTGCGACTCGATATCCTCTTGAATCAGTCTGGCAGGATGTTGATATGAAGCCAGTGAGTTCGTAGCCTCAGCCTTACGCCATTCGCACCAGCTGTCAGCGGCTGGAGGACAGTATTCGTGCCGATGAAAATCATCTGTAGAACAATAAGGATCTGAAGTAGAGATTATCGCTTTTTTCATATTTTCTACAGAATCTATATTCTTTCGGATAGCCAAATCTTAATAAATGGTTAGATTCTGGATGATGCCGTCCGTCAGGCGCTTTTTACCTCTGAGCTCCTCTTGCTTTTTTTTTTATTACGGAGTCGTGTACCTATACGTTTTTGTACATGTCCCACGCACCCATTTTTGGTAAGCACTCGTCACCGTATGGATTGATGTTCAAAATCCCAGTAAAAGTTTTTGAGTCGCCGTCGCCGATATAATTGGTATATTTGCTGACAAATTTTTCCTCAGATCTTGAAAACATTTTTACGATTGAATTCATCTCCATTTTCTCCGTTGAACCTTCGTGATTTGAGATGCATGACTGTTTATGATTTTCGTACCACTCTTCAAATTCGTCGTTGTTCAATGATGCTTTTTTTGAGGCACATGACTGACAGTATGCACTTTTAACAATAAGGTCGATGACTTTGCCAGAGTAATAACCAATGAGAGTTATCACACCGAACAATGACGAATAGCCACGCTTTTTCTATGATCCGTCGCCGGAAACTTTTAAATGCGTTTCGGATCATCTACTTTCAACATTTTTTTCCTGCTTCTCTTTCACAGCTTTTTCACAGACATTATTAAACATTGAGTTCGTCGCTGCGTGAAAATGCTGCACTATCTTATCGTAGGTCGATTTCGATAAATCTTGGCACATATCCATAATACGACAAAATAAATTAATGCCTTCTCCTCCAATACCAAATAACCTCATAGCGAACATAATACATCTGTTTATTTCGAAGCCAGTATGTATTAATGTCCTGAATTTATTTCTCTTTGACCGCATGCACACAATAATATAATTTTAAATCCTAAGCCTTGATGTCCACTCTCTGCAAATTGTATGCTTTGCTTGCACGATCTGCATATTATTATATCAGTAAGTGCATTGAAAACTGTAAACAATTCTATTATTCTATAATAGTGAAGTGGATGCACAATTATATCATCGGTGTTCGCCGTTATAATTTTCTCGCACTACTGCTTGTATCTAACTCCGTCTCGTCCGATTTACTTGTAAATTGATTTCCTTGAAATGTACGTTTCCGACGTTTTGCAGCCCGCTTATTGCTCGGACGATCACCTTTTGGATAGCTTGACATGATTTTCTTTCGATGTTTACTCGTCGAGAATTACACTAAAACTAACCATTGAACCAGTAAGGTAGAAATATGTACACACGTAAAGAGAAAGAAAGAGAGAGAGAGAGAAACCGTTATACTCCAGAACAGTTAGTATACCTATATATATTTATAGCTACAATGCTCACTACAATTTCAAAACATTGTCCCAAAAGATCTTTGAACCTTTCCCAGGTAAGAAATTAGGATTAGAAGAGCGCTCGTACATCTGCTCGACGCAGCACCGCTTCAGCTTACATATCTTCGGAAATACTTTGAATTTGCCTCTAAAACTTTGGGAATATATTCTTGGATACATTTGGGATAGATTTAGGGAATAAAAAAAATCGATTTTTTGACCTTCTAAAACAGGTCCCTCCCCTTAAAACATTCATGCTCATACGAAATTAAAGACCCTTCATATGCTTGCAAAATTGGTAAAACTGGTTGAAAATCTATAATACAATAATAAAATTCAAATAAACAAGCTTTTTTTTTTTTTAAAACGTAGAATTTGGAGTTGTCATAATTTTATTCTGGGGTGCGTATTATACATGGGTAATTTGCAGGAAATTGTCAAATTTTGTGTCTTTACTTTTTACTAATATTTTAAAGCGTTTCAAGTTAAAAAATACGATATGTGAGTTTCAAACCTGATCTTTTCTGTTTAATCGGTTAATATACTCATACTTACTAAAACTTGACTTTATTTTTAAAAAATTAAGAATTATAGCTATTTTTATGTTATGTTTAAGTTGATTTTAGTGGTGAATCAGTTATATGACATATTTTACACGCATGTAATCAAAAAGTAAAAATTCAATTAATTAAAATAAATTTTTTGTATATGTAATACGAGCCAAAACCGTGCTCAAAAATCAACAAAAATGTAACGCGTAACTTGCTATTATTCCTTATAATTTAAAAATAAAGTCGAGTTGTATTAAGTATGCTCAGTATATTAAGTGTATGATGTTGTACTTTGTCCTTTGTCCACAATCACTATTATTTATAGTCAGGCAATGCTTTCCCAATGTTTTCCCAATTCAACACCTTCGCTATAGACTCCTCTGATCACGCGAGGAGGTTCGCTGATCTGCGTCTGGACAATTGGACAGCACCCTCGATGATCTCACTCGCGTGCTGGAGCCGCTTGTTTTATTACTTAATTTCACTTTTAAAGTATATGCATGCAGGGACTCAGGTACTATCTACTGAATTATTCGTTATATTGTAACTGTCAATTTGTATTTATTGCCTAAAAACTTATTCTAACTGTTTCAATTAATTAATTAACATACTTTGACAAACTAAATGATTAAGCCAGAATTAATATTATCACACGAATTATATTCCCGGTTTTACTCGAAAAATAATGGGCAAAATTACCCGAAATACCGCTTTTTCTCGAACAACTTTAATTTACACCACTTCGATTTTTAAACCCCAAAATCATCTAAATAAACTAATTACCCTCGCACTTACTTGCACAATGATTACGATATCTATCTGCGCGATTTGCCAACATAGTCTGTGAATCTGCAAGTGGCATCTCGCTCAAAATGGCCACCCACATCCCTTTTTCGCACGCACGCCGAGCCGAACGCTTGTTGAAACGGAAATAAAACACCTGCGTCTGTAACCCGAATCTGAAACAAATACAAATTTGCGGAAACCCTCTCACGAACAACACCACTTCAACAACTCCTTCAACACAATCTCAAACTTACTGCAGCACCTATAGCTGAAACAAATTAAATAATACTGGAAAGACCTCACCAAATGATTTTTTGTAGTACATAAACTAATTTCCTGTAGATCAATTATAATGCCGGGCGCTTTGTGGGCAAAGATTCGCCGGCTCGCTGGATAGGAGATTTATTCAACGTGAGTTGAATAAATCTCCTATCCAACTAAATATCTCCTCTAAAATCAATTAATACTCCTGCACTGCCAAAAAACCACTCGGTGATAACTATGGCGTCTCTCGTACCGCTCCTCGTGCTCAAACCTCAAATTATTCTCTAAAAATTGCTGCTGAAACTAACGTCGCGAGGTCCGGAGCAGAATGGGTCAGAGCGGAAGGACTCTCGTCGATTTCCTATCTCCTTCTCGCCCACCTGTTGATATAGGCCAAACTCGATTTCCACTCAAGTAGTAACCGGAGGTTAAGTACTACTCGAGTGTGTCCTCCTCAATGTGGCCCCCACTCGACGCGCATAATTTGAATAATAAAAGAGCGCCCTCTATACTACATCGCTATTCCGATAAGCATCTCTATCCTCATCTCGATAATTTGATAAGATAATGGCCGCTTGACTACGGTGGAACAGCCAACAATACACTCCTCACGTATATTTGCCCACTCCCGCCGTAGCCAATCGTGTGCTTATTGTCCCGCTGTTCCAGGCCACTCGTGCAGGTAGACCTGAACGCGCGCTCGACTGCTCGCTATGTCAGCGATATAGACGCACCCAGTCTCCCTCTCCCATCGCGTGCGCGCTTGCTTCTTCTCTACCAGCATCGCGCGCCACAGCTGGGTGATGGCCTTATGGCCGTCGCGTCTCTTCCCCGCTTGAATCGATTTTGGCTGTTAGCCGCTTTCTCGCGCTACGATCGCGCTCCTCCGGTCACCCGCATTCTCGAGTGTATTAGTGTGTGTGTGTGTGTGTGACGTGGTCGCCTGCTATCTAAGTGCTGGCCATCGTGCGCTTATCTACCTGTGTCTCCTCTCGCTCTGTCTGTCTCTCTCTCTCTCTTTCGTGCTGCTGCTACTGATGCTGAAACAGAAAGAGAAACGACTCTAGCACAACGACGTCTCCGTTTACTTGGCCTCCTGGAGCTGTCCAGCTTTGGCTGGTGCTCTTTCCTCTGGCTGTTGAATCAGCTGCTGGGCTACTATTAAGCGTGTGGGTAGTGTGACTGCTGTTATCCCTACCGTTTGACATATAATACTTATTGTAAAATTCAACGTGTGTTGGGTGTCTTCGTGCGTGCGTGATCCTGCTCCGGTCCCTAATTCCTGTTGTTTATTTAATAAATAATAGTTTTCCCTATCTTGACTTACAACCTCACCGAACGTAACCTACTCCGATGCTCTCTCTTTTTTCAGCAATACTTCTTTTCAGCATATGTTATTTTCAGGCTACTTCTCTTTTACAGGAACTTTATTTACAGGTGCTGCTTAACCATATTCTTGTGTCATTTTACATGTCCTAAGTGATATAAATAGAAAAGACCAGTTTTCAACCCGACACATCGTATTTTGTAACTTAAATAGCTTTGAAATATTAGCAAAAATTGAAGAAATGAAATTTGACAGTTCCCTGAAAATCACCTACCTGTATATAAATAAAAAGCGTAGTGTATTTTATATATTATAACATATCTTATGTTTTATACATAAATATTATCCCAAAACTACGTTAGAATAATAATTTTATACATAGAAAGCTGAAACTACAAATTATATTAAAATATGCCAGGGGAATTACATATTCGTAATTTCTTTATATTCTTATTATAAGTAACAAAAAATGTGAAAATATGAAGCACGATTGTTTAAAGCATACTATTACTTATATATTGCACACTTATTCGCCTAAAAATGTCCACCCCCCTTTAAGGTGTAACGTGGCTCGGGAATTACAAGTAAAAAGGTACGATTATGATTTGTGTGGTAAGTGTCCTATATTTACTAGATATTATGATATAACATTAATGTTGCAATTTTTATTTAATGCAATAATATTATAAATTTTTTTGTATATTCTAACCATATATAATTTGAAGTGCGTGATACGTAGAATGATAAAATATCTAAAAAATAGAAATATTTTTAATCGAAAGTATAAAATTATTAAATATTATTGTGTAACCCTTTTGAATTTTCTATTTATTTACTCAAAATAAAAAGCATTTTCTTGACGTGTATAAAGAAATGGATATTAAAAATGGAACACTTAATTTCAAGAATATATAATTGATTAGCTTTTGAGTGCATAGGTTCTTGTATTGTCCTTGTGTAACGCGATTTTCTTGCAGATTAAGGTGAGTAAAATATTTTTTAAATAGATGCACATTTGCTATATCAGTTATCCGCATGTAACCGTATTATCGTTAGAATGCGTTTTATGGTTATATGTTATTGAAAACTGTTTGATATACAATCATAGCAAATAAAAAGAAAGTTAAAAAAATTAAATTCTAATACTGAGTTCTGAAATTCGTCTTTTAAAATTCCTGCATATTAATGTTATAAAAATCAAGCTCACAGTTTTGAAAGTAAATTGGTCCCTATATGCATCACCGGGACTACATAATAGTGTTAAAATAACACTATAATGAATTTTTATTTTATTTATCTAGTATTTCTATAATTAGAGTATAATCTAAGATTAAAAAATATATTAAATAGTTAATAAAATAAGTAATAAATAATTTTTTAAAGAACAATACCAGGAATTTATCTAAATTTGAGGCCTGTCTAATAATTAGGTCCGTGGTAATATTTACTCGCTGCTAGTACTATTTTTATTATATTTGCATCTACTGCAAAAACCAAAAATTTTATTCAGATGCATTTGAAGATATTTTTCTCTCAGCATTTTTGAAAGCCAATATTGAAAACGTTTTGACTTCCACCCATATACGTATTTGATTTGTGATTATGTAGAAAACGATTGGATTTACAACTACTGTTGAAAAATCTTTCGTTATTTACGTCACTTTTCTTACAGTTCCCGTTCCTGTGATGGGCATTAAAATTCCCCATTAAAAGCGAATGAGAATTAAAATTGAGTCATTTTCAGCAGAACTTGTTACTTTATCCCATTATGACTCTGTTAAGGGAACATATATACCTTTAAATTATTTGTTAATATATTTTAAGGTAAAAATGAGTTTTTCATCATATATTACCTATTTTTTCGGTAAATTTGAATATTTTATCAAAATCAGGCGCATGTAGAGGAGCTGGAGTCGGATCAGAGGCATTTAATTGTGCATATTGAGTGGATAGAGAGCGAAGCCCAGCAAAATAACGAATTGTGTGAAGCACTCAAACTCCAGAATCGAAGCATGATTAGGAGCATCGGAGAGCTGTCGGACAAGTTAGAAAAATTTATAAGTGAACAGGGGGAAATCAACCATAATGTTCAGGGGCCTATTGGTAGTTTATAGCAGTGTATAGGTGAAATTACGATAGGAATGAGTCAGCTAAAGCAATAGAAAAAAATTTTTTTTTTAAAAGTTTGGTACAGAAAAGGGAAATTTGTGCTAGTAGGAAAATAGCTCTAGTACGGAATCTTTTGGAAAACAGCGATAGGAGTTATGAAGCATAATCAAGTGAGAATGACGCAGCATGAGTGAAAACAGACTTTTTGTCTTGATATTTTTTTACTTATTTCTAAAAGTATCAAAGCAAAAAGTGAATATTGACATTAATCGTGTTGAAAAGAAGACATTTAAATTTTAGAAATATAATATTATAATAAGATATAGTTATTGGAATTGATAAAAACATTTGAATTTAAGCAATCTATAAGTAGAATCAATTAAAAATAAATGATATTAGTGTTAACAATAAAATTAATTTTTCAATAAAATTACGTTTTATTATTAACATAAAGTATATACAATTTATTATATTGATTTAGAAAAAATGTCCAACATGGTTAAGACACGAGCAAAAGAGTATCTACCTGTAACTAAGGAAGGGCTACAGCAGAGACATGAAGATCTAGAAAAAACGTTCACTGAGTGCCAAGGCTCGGAAGAGGTAAATGAATCTCAGTTAGATCAGACACGAAGAGCGTGGCAAGATATAGTACATGAAAACATTCAGTCACTACTTGCTTACGTTGAGAAAAATGAGGAGCGTTTCGAGCAAATTGAAAAACAGCAAGAGAGAATTGAAGGGGACGAGACTGAGATTCGCACTCAAATAAACGAAGTTTTGGCAAAAGTGAACAATAATAATGTCACTCAGACTAGAGAGAGAATAGCAGCAGTCAAACATTTAAGAGAGTCCGTAGAGAGGGAACTTTCAGTATTAACAAAGGAAACGATTTCTCTAACTAATGACAGTGTAAAAGCCGCGGCGGCTGATGTACACGATGCAGCGGCTGCTATCGATACAGTCCTGGAGGATGTTTTGTCGCTACCTAAGCAAATCAAAGCGATGCATGATCGCATAGAAGAAAATCTGCGTATCTCTTTTGAAAGTGAATGAAGAAATCTAGTTCGACAGGAAGTCAAGGCTATGATAGACGCAGAAGTGGGAGCGACAGCCAAAGATATACAAGAAATTCACGATAAACTTGAAGAGCTTGAATATATTAAGCAAATAGATTCGCAAGAAATTACTAAACTTGATCGAGAAAGTAGAAAACAAAAAAGGGATACAGTAGCCCTGTTTAAAGACGTTCCAAGTCAAAAGACCGAAATAAGTCTTCTGCAGAAACAAATGGAAGAGAAAGATAGGAAGATCGTCGCACTTGAGAGAAAACTGCGTGATACTAAGCGGCACGTTGAACGAGATGGGAATGATATTGAGGATTTACTCACAAAAACAAAAGTGTTGAAAGAAAAAGATATCGATATGTTCGGAAGAATTGCTGATGTTAATGGAAAGATAATTTGTCTACAATCTATCCATTGGAAAGAATGAGAATCGTCAGTAAGATTCTAGGAACCTCGAAGTGATCTCAGAAGTTCAACTGAGATTCGTTCTGTAACTCCAGACAGATTAGATGGAACGAGGAATGAGGACATAACTGGAAATAGAAGTAGAATCCTCGAGAAATCAACTCTAGAAAACTCAATCGTTTATACATCGATAAGACGGCAAAAAATTACTGCGCCGATTTTTAAAGGGAAAAGATCCGAAAAACCCATAAAATTCCTAAAAGAAATGAAGCGATATTTAAACCCGAGGAAATAAATCTATCTGACTTAAAATACGCCCTATCAAACTCATTGAAAAGATCAACTTCTTCGTGGTGGGATATAGTCCAGAATTCAGTTGAAAATTTTAATGACTTTGAAAAAGATTTTCGTGACAGATTCCGGAATGTAGATGTCACAAATAATATTATGTGCAAAATTGAATTTAGCACATATGCATCTAGAAAAAGAAATACATGTATTTCCGTAGCAACGGATGCCACTTTTGCTTACGCTTGGTTATGGTGGATACAAATTTTGGTTTCATACATACATACACACATACATACATACATATACATATACATACACACATACATACATACATATACATATACATACACACATACATACATACATACACACATACATACATACATATACATACATACATACATGCATACATATACATACATACATACATACATACACACATATATATACATACATGCATACATACATACATACAGATAGACATTTAAAAAAAAACCTATTGTAAACCTATTTTTATGACTCAGGAACCTCAAAAACATCAAGATTCATCGAATCTCTGAAAACAAATGTTATCATCGTTACAAAGCTTTCTCTTTGAGAAAGCAAAGGTTGTATTCTTTCAAGACCTACACCTTTTACATTTAACATTTTTGTTGTAAATGCTTATAATTCAAGTTATAACCAAAAATCTGTTCTTAGCAATTTTTAAAAGTGACCGCAATCTATATATATGCATCTGATCAGGCTCAAAATAGGACCATGTACTTCTTGTGATAAGAGGAGATATCAAACAAAATTTCAGTTCAATTGGTGCAGGCCTCGCTGAGAGAATCTAATAATATTATTACATACATACATTTTAGGGAGGGCCTTAAAAGAGCTCTAGATTGCGAAATTTTTGTTTTTAAGCAAAAATTAGTTGATTTTAGGGCTCACACTTTCTACGATGATGAAAATATAAGGCCCTCTCGTACCGTGGTCGTGCCTAAAATCAGTCGATGGATTTTTAAAGACCAGGCTCAAAAACTATAGGGTAGCAAGTTTCATAAAGATCTGTCGAAGCTTTTTATGTTTTATAGAAAAGTAAAAACAGTGACAATTGTATGCCCTTTCAGGCGTTAATGGGATAAGATTTGTAATGGACTTCGAGACCTCTGAGTCAGAAAATCGAATCTTTGAGTAAAATAATGATTTTAATCGTTAAAAGCGAGACGCAGAATTAACTCTTAATTTTCTACGATGTAGTGGGTTTGGAAGAACCGTGAACGTAAGAGATTGAACAAAATATAGCTGGATGGAGTGTAGTGGATGATGAGGGAAGTGGAGGGTCGTAGAAATAAAAATTATTGTGAAATACACGTGCGGTATATATCTATATACATATTCCTTCTTGCAGTCACGTACAACCTTTGGTATTATGTTTCAATAGCTTGCGTTAGTGTTGACAAAAGGACTGGGCCCTCAGTCCCCATAGGTGTAAAATAGCCCCACCTCGTATCAAAGTACATTATTGCTATCAGAGAAAGAGAGGCTTATTTACAGGAAGATATTAAAGACAACGAAGAAAAATTAGAAGAGACGAACTAGATTTTCTTTATTTTCTTTGCCCCTTATAGGTAAACAGAACCAACGGTAATCTCCATTTATATTAAATTATATACATGTACATACCATACTAAATAATTGATACGAGGCTGAGAGGCTTCACCCAGACCCCAACCCACATTTGCCCCACAGGGTTTCTGTCTCATATTTGCGGTGAATGGTGGCTCTGGAGAGGGGAGGTAGAAGTTCGCAGTTAGAGGTACGGAACCTGAATATTAACAAAGGAACGGGCAGTGCCAAGACCAGAAGAGTCCGAAAACTGTAGTTTTCGCGGGAAGTTCCAAAAATTTTTTGTAGGGGGTAAAGACAAAACTTTCAGAATTTTTTTTCCTCTCTAATTTTCCGGAAAAGTTTTAAATTTTTATTTGGATTTCTAGAAATTAAAAATTAATTTGTATTAATTTTTTGGGAAATTTTTCGAATTCTTCGGAAACATTTTAGAATATTTTTTTTGGATTTGTAGAAATTAAAAATTAATTTGTATTCATTTTTCGGAAAATTTTTCAAATTTTCTGAAAAAATTAAAAAAAAAATTTTTTTGGTGAAAATTAAAAATTAATTTGTATAATATTTCGGGAAAAATTTAAGTTTTTTTGGTTTGTGGCAGTTAAAAATTAATTTACATTAATTTTCCGGAAAAACTTTAAACAGAATTTAAACAGGTTTTTATTCTCTTGAGTTTTGTGACAATTAAAATTGAGTAACGCTGCTCAAGAAGCAAAAGAAGTTACTGTTAGTGGTGACGGTAGAAGAGATGAAGAACCATAAAGAAATCCTGAAACGGTTGAAGATGATGAGGGAAGTGAGACTGTATAACAGATATATAAAAAAATTGACGGAGGAAGAACTGAAGAATTTTCTTCAGGCACTGGGTTGCAGCAATGAAGGGACCGTATTAACGCTGCGAGATAGACTGCTAAGGGCCATGATACGGTAAGCAGAACCAGAGATAGAGGTACCGTGGTATGACTGGGATGATGACGGGCATGCACTGCCTCTTACAGCAGCAGTACTTCAGGAATTAGGTGACGAACCAACAAGCCACGATAGAAGCAGACGAAGGCGAAAAGCAACAGCTAGCACAACGTCGGAGAACACAAGCCAGTCGGAGGTAGACACATCCGAGCAAGAGGTACTATGGCATCGATGCTTGGTCACTAAAATAGTTACGTACAAATCTCCAAACTACTGTAGCAGTGATCAATCAACTGAGCGTTCAACCGGCTCCAATAGCGCAAGCGTCACCGACCACAACCCAACCTATGCCAGCACGGCATGGTACCGTGAATACGGAACACCGGACAGCAGCAACCCCAGCAATAAATGATAGTGGCGATAGAAGTCAAGACAATAGGATCCCGCAACCAGCAACTGGAACCAGCGGTAACCAAGAGCCTGCACAAGGGAGGCGAGAGGGAGAAACAAGGGCGTCAGAAGTGGAATTGACTTCCGACTCAGAAGAAGAGACTAAAAATACGGAGAAATCAAGTCGCTACGAACAAATATCGAGGAGCATTAAACAAATGCGCGAAGATCGTCGGAAGCATCAGGAGCGACCAGCTTATACATTACAAACACTAGAAAACTTGATAGGAGGAACGCCCCGCCGAACAATACAACCAATTCCCAACAAACTGCAGTTCCAAAGAGCAAACTAACCCATTACCAGTCAAGAGCACAATAGCATGAAAAGGGAAGAAAATAAGACAAGAAGAAATAAGCAGAAAAAAGAAAGAAGTAGAAAACAGGACCGGAAAATAAGAAGCCGCCACTCCTCCAATACTGACAAAGAAACAGACACGAGAGTAGAAGTGTGCGACAGAAACGGTAGAAGGAAGGTAAGAGAAGAAAGTAGCAGTAGTGATAACAGCAGTAGTAGTAAAAGTAGCAGTACTTCCAGTAGTGACGACGGAAGAAGAGTAGGAGGTATGAAATACAACAGAAAACGTTATAACAAAGATAGTCGGGTACATAAATCTCTGGAAGTTCAGTAGGCTATCAGGAGAGGAAGTACTTAGAGCCATAACATCCATACTGGACAAAAAGGCTAGCGTTTGGTACAGAACAATATCTAAAAACATAAAAACATGGAAAGAATTTAAAACGTCATTTAAAGATCAGTACCTACGGGAGATGGATTACAATGACGTAATGGATGAACTATATAAGCGCTCACAAGGAGAGGGAGAGAAAATCTCCCATTATCTAACATGCTTCAGGTACATAGTTGGCCACTTTAAGAAACCACCTACGCTAAGAAAACAATTGCGTATATTGAATGATAAGTTAAGCCCGGAGGAGTACCAGGATGTTATTAAGGAAAAGAAAATTAGAAGTTACCAGGGCGTCTAAAAATATTGCAGATAGATGGAGCAGAGACGAGAACGAAAAGAACAATGGAGTCCCCCACCGCCCAAGTTCAAGAGCAGAATCCTAGCTGCAGCATGGACTGGGGGCACTAATAAAGCTCGAGTAGCAGCAGTAGAAGAAATCATAACACCAGTAGTAGCAATTTGAAATGGTAACAACGAACCACAGCTTAATTATGGCCAAAGGATAAACACAAACTACAATTACCAGAGGAGAAACAACAACATTCAGCCAAGCAGAGAAAACAAACTGAACACCCGAGACGAGGGAGTACCAGCGACGGTGCAGGTGACAGCCATGGTTCCAAACACCACGCTGACGACCAGAGAAGGGCAACCTCCCACTAGGAACACCTTCGTAGGGAGTTCTACGCAATGGCCGCCCTCACCAACACCAACGCTCCCTACTGATCAAGGCTTCAACGCAGGCTGAGTATCTGGTAATGCTTCAAATTACCAAAGACAGAACTATCAGCGACCCGAATAACAGGAGGGGACGAATCAACTCTTCTACGGAGCCTGTTATCAATACCAGGCTGTGAGACACCGAGCATCAGAGTGTCCGTATGTAGAATGTTATTGGAGCCGGCAGAAAGGCCATAGATCAGCACAATGCCCTGCTCGAGAGCGACAAGGGAACCTGTTTTGTCAAGTACGCAGAAAAAAGGCCTTTACCTTCACGAATTGCCCAGAGAGTGCGTCTTTGCGGGAGATGTGGGGAAACGGACGGGCTGGGGGACTGCAGGGTCCCACGTCCACCACGCCACACCAGTAAGGACCCGACCGGTCGTGTCACTGCCCGCAGCTGCACCTTCGGTTCCGCCTGGTGTCTCGTTTAAGGGGGCGGGGGAGGGGGAATGGGGTAAGTTACACTCACCCCCAAGACAACCGATGATACCCGAAACAGGACAACAAAGAGACGCAGCGAAAGCACAGGCAGAGGACACGACGTTCACTAAGTATGAGTATCCCAGGACAGACAGTGGCGTACAAGAGGACAGATCGGGGATGAGGAAGAAGACTACGCTTAATTGGGACATATACAAACAGCAATAGAGAAGTTGAAGGGGTAGATGCAGGTAGCGGAAGCACAGCCTGATGGACCATTGATCAACAATGGTGACAGGGGCCAAGTGCAGAAGAAGAAGAAGATGGCAGAAGCACAGCTTGACGGACCATTGATCAACAATGCTGACCGGAGTCAAGTGCAGAAGAAAGAGATGGAAAAAGCACAGCTTGACGGACCATTGATCAACAATGGTAACCGGGTCCAAGTGCAGAAGATGGAAATGGCAAAAGCACAGCTTGACGGACTATTGATCAACAATGGTGACCGGGGCCAAGTGCAAAAGAAGAAGATGGTAGAAGCACAACTCGCCAGATAATCAATCCAAAATTATGAGAGTCAAAGACAAACGACGAAGCGAGTAAAGTTTGAAGAAGAAGTCACCATTTGGTAGGAAGACCACAATGGTGACTGGGGCCGAATGCAGAAGAAGATAGATGAACCACAGCTTGACGGGCCATCACATAAAGATGGTTAGCGGGGCCTAGTGGCAAAAGAAGGAACCCAAACAACATTAATAAAACAAGAAAGGAAACTAGCAGAAAAATTCACCTCATGGATCGGAGCTGAACTGATGCCGTAAAGAAAATGTTTAAAGCCGGAAATATAGAACGCCCAGCCAGTGATTGGAGTAGCGCCCCTGTTCTAGTAAAAAAGCCGGATGGAAGCATCAGATTCTGCATCGACTACCGAGACCTCAATAAGGTCACGAGGAAGGATGGGTACCCGATACCGCCTATGGACTCAATAATGGACTGATTAAGAAAAATACGTTATCTCACCTAGATCGACCTGAAGCAGACATGTTTCCAAATCAGAATGGCACAAGATAGCAGAAAGTACACGGCGTTTGCAGTGCCAGGATCAGGACTATGGTAATTTATCAGAATGCCGTTTGGATTAACCAACACTTCGATGACCTTTCAGCGATTAATAGATATCCTATTTGGCCCAGAGGTCATCATAGCCACCGAGACGTATGAGGAACATCTTTATTGGGTGGACTACGTGCTAAAAAGGCTGGTGGAAGCTCGACTGGTGGTGAATAGGGACAAATGCGAATTCTGTTACCCACAAGTAAGCTACTTGGAGTTTCTCCTGGATCGAGAAGGCCTAAGGCCAGACCCAGCCAAAATAGCACACTTAGTAGACTACCCCAGAACTTAAAAGAGTCACGTTGGTTTCTCGGAATGGTCGGATGGTATTCTCGGTTCATCGAAGGATGGACTTCTCCGAAATAAAGATCCCGCTAGTAAAGTTACTGACAAAGGGACAGCCATGGAAGTGGAAAGACGAACAACGGGCAGTAGTAGCGACAGATCTAATGGAGTTTCCACTTAGTAAGAGCCAATATAAATACTCGCTGGTCTTTCAGGACCTTTTTATTAAGCGTATAGAAGTAAAACCCATCAGAAAAGCTGACGTCAAATCAGTGGCGCGAGTATTCGAAGAACTTATTCTATTACGCTGGGAGACTCCGGAATATTTACTGACAGACAACGGGACCCAATTCATAAACAAAATTCTGTACAAAACCCTGGAAGAATATGGCGTGACGCAGTTTACGACGCCTCCATATCACCCCCAGTACAGCGCTGCAACCGAACGTTGAAGATCATGATTGTCACATTCTTGCAAGTTGACCAGAGACTGGGACAAACACTTGCATGAATTTCGCTATGCGGATTTCCATCGTCGTATGGTGGAAAGCGGGCCCCCCATCGCCCGAATCCCACCTTCAAACCACCACCGTTCGACATCGTTCCCCCAGACTTCGTGAGGTCCCAAGCAGTTTCGGGAGGACGAGAGGCAGCGGGAGGCTTTGGAGGAGGCCAGTCTCCGAAGGTACCAGGAGGAACGACGGAACTAGCCTGAGTTGGCGATGGTTGCGGCGGCGGACCGTGGGGTGCTAGCCATGTAAGGGAGAAGAGTGTCCACCCGCTCGACCCTGGCCGTGGTGCCGAAGGAAGAGGAGATGGAGGAGGACGGAAGACAGGAAAACGAAGTGCTGAGCGAATTGAACGACGGGAGGGTCTCTGACCCTTCCCGCTCGTACTGGTATCGGTACAGAGAGGAGTTTCAAAGGAACGCGAAGAACTGGTAGTGGCGCGGGAAGATAGTGAAGACGACGTGGGCGGAGAAGAAAGAAAGGATGAAGAAGACGAAATAGGAGGAACCGGAGGCGAAGTTAGAGGAGAAGAGGGAGCCGAGGAACTATTGGAGACGGAGGTAGACTGGGAAACCACGGAAGGCGGCTACCCCCTGGATCTACTCACCGGCAGCCTCCTCAGAAACGAATATTCGGACAACGTGGTCGGTGAGATATCACTGACGGTCACCACCCAGCACCCGAACCCAGGGGCGTGGTTTACCTCGCTCACGGAATCGGAGGCCCGGGAATTGGCGGCCAGAACGGGAACCATCCCCCAAAACCTTCATCTTCGGCGCCCCTACTCGGTTCAGGAGGATACCAACGATCCCATTGTTCCCCTAACCGTTGGAGGTCGGGGTGTGGGGTGCGAAGACAGGACGGACGTAAGCCCCGAAGAAAGGGAGAGTCAAGAGGCGGAGGAGGAGCTCAATCCTCTCATCATGATCGGCAGCCCTCCTCTGCTCCCCTCCCTATCTCAAGGGCCGTGGGATTTACCCCGTGGCGAAGAAGGATATGTGGATCTCCCACCTATGCCAGGCAACCTCCAAAGGCAAACCCGGATCGGGTAGAAGCCCCACCAACATGGCAGGAGGTAGACCTTCCGCCAGAATACCAACTGCCGGTCCTACCGATGGAGAGGGTTACAACGACCAACCCTTGGAGTGGGACCTGGCTCCAGGAGTGATACTAGTGACGCCAGAAGAAGAGGACGACAGAAGGATGGCGGCTTCCGACCCACCACAATCCATGAGCCGCAGAGCACGGAGGAGGGCACGGCGAGCAAGGGATAACTCGAACCCGCGCCGCCAGTTAACGGTGGAAGATTATGTCTCTATGGTGGACCTACAAGACCCATCGCCGGGTCCCAGAAGGTCTTCACTATCGCGAGAGACCCGAGAATATCGGTGGCGACCAGCTCCCCGGGGGAATGGAGCCAAAGTTCCCAGTTGAGTAGCCCGGCAAAGCCGCCGATCTGAGGGGAAACCGGACAGTCAGCACGAGGTGGACCCCACGCCCTACAACGGGGACCTGCGGTTGTGGTTGTGACCCACCTGGGTCGCCCCAGAGCGGGATACGTCTAGGGTTAAAGAACGAGGAATCATGTTTGGGAGGCTGGCCCCAATTACCACAGTCCGGGACCTGGACCCACCCCCCTATACGTGTTTCAATTGCTGGCATAGGGGGCACCAAAAGGAAAACTGCTCATACTCCAAAATGGTAGTATATTGCAACAATTGCGGGAGGCGGGGGGTAGACCCCTCTCCAACTGCCCCAGATGCAAAGAGGCGCACCGTTGGTATGTGGAGAGAGACAGTTTGCACACGAGCGAGAAGGACGAAATTCCCTAACTGCGGCCAACACGGAACGAGAAGAAGACAGACAGAAGGAGCGGTATCATGGGGTGGAGGACCGACCAACCTCGAGGGCTAGTAGCCGCAGGCGGGAGACGAGCTTACGTTCACAGCTAGGACACTCCGTACCACCGACCCTTCAGGATCGCCGCAGGCGGAGGAGGTCGCCCTCCGAACCACGCGACCATGAGAATCTCTCACCACAACCGTAGTACCGAAAATGACACAAAAAATGTTTTTCTTGGAATATGTTTAACAGTCATCGTTTAAACAAATTTTTAAAAATTTATTTCTCCTATTATATTAAAAACCTTCTACGACTCCTTTCTGCCGTCTCCGGTCTGCCGTTTAAAATATTTGAACCTGTTTATTACAGAAAATGAGCACGGTAAAGCTCAACTGAAACATTTTGGGCTTTAAAAAATGTTGGGCCTTACCTTTTTTCGAGCCTTATAATATTTTGAGCCTTATAATTTTTTGAGCGTTATAATGTTTTTAGCCATACAAAATTTGGACCTTACAATTTTTTGGGCCTTAAGAAATTTTGGACCTTATAATTTTTTGTGCCTTACAATTCTTTGGGAATAACGAAATTTGGGCATTAGAGGATTTAGGGTATTACAATTTATTGGGCCTTATCTTTTGGCCTTATATTTCTTGGGCCTTATGAAATTTTCGGTATCAGAATTTTGGAAGAAGTCTTGTAACATTTTAGATCTTATAATTATTTTACCTTACGAAATTTTGGGCCCAACGAAATTAGGGGCTTACAATTTTTTGGGCCTTAATTTTTTAGACCTTTCGAGATTTTGGGCCTTACATTTTTTGGGGCCTTATGAAATTAGGGCTTTACAATTTTTTGGGCCTAACGAAATTTGGGTCCTACAATTTTTTATTTAGGCTTTAAGAAATTCTAAGTCTTACGAAATTTGAGCCTTCCGAAATTTGATTCTTACGAAATTTGATCCTTACGAAATTTGGGCATTACGAAATAGGATATGTATTATTTTTTAAATTAATTTTGAAATCGTATAGTGAAATGAGGATATTTCGTTCAGTGTGTATTGAAATGGGGGAAGCGCAAAGAGACGTTAGGATTACCGTATATTTTCATGAAGTAATGAAACGTTTATAAAAGTTCTATTTTAACTTTAATAGTGCAAAATGGTGTCTTAAAATGTAATATTGCGAACATGAGAAATATTAATTTAAGGGATATTTAAATTTGTTTTACGTTTTGTCTAACTGATCGGAAGTAACCTGCCTTGTACGATTGCCGTTGAAAAATCGTTTTTTTTTATTTCGATACAGAAGTACGAGATTTATATTTTTCTGTCAGTTAAAACTATTAAAATTCAAAATATAAAGGTTTGAATTTATTCTTAAACGTATAAAAAGTAGATAAATTCTAATACTTTTTTATTTATAGAAAGTTTTCCTTGAGGATAAATATTCAAATCACTCAAAAAATCGATTTTTGTATTGAGTTTTATTATAATTTATAATTAAATCAATATTTTAAGACATCATAGATATCATAACTGTAAAACGAAGTAAAGATAAGATAATATAAGATATGATAAAGCTTTATTTTGAGTGGTAAAAAAGCAAATCGGGACAAATACATATTTACAATCATCATCATTCGCAATAGTCTATACGTACAAGTTATATCGAAATATATATTGATATCACAACTCGTCATATTTAATAAATATTAAATACCTACCTTACTTACAAGCTAAAAGGTCATTAGATTTCAGAAAACACTATGTACTTCTATAGCCAATAACATATACTTTAAGAAAAAATCTATTTATTTGTCCTAGCTCTCATACTTTTGGAGTTACGATTCTGTCCGTGGAGGTAAAAAAGAGACGTTTTTGGAAAATGGCTCTGACGCCGCCATTGTGTTTTGGAAATTCAATAAACAGAAATGCTTTTATACTTCAATATGTGTTTAATTAAACCCTGAAAAAAGAAACCCGACCCCTTTACCCATATCCTCAAAAAAAATTATTAAAGTTAGGTCTTGTTTCGTGGCTCTAGAGTGATGTTACCCCTTAAGTGAAATATCTTAATTTTCATGCTGCTAGTATTTAAAAATTACTTAAAATCTGTCCCTTGATTTTGGCGACAGATGTGTCCCGTCATTTAAAATTAATTGTAAACATATAAAGATATGTAAATTGATTATCAGCGCAGATTATATTTGTTAATTCAACCATACCTTTTCATTTATTGTTAATTTTAAAAGGTTTCAGTATATATATTTTAAGTAAAGTCGAATTATAGCTGCACTTGGTTTTATGTACCTTAATTAATGTCATGTGTGTCCGGTGCTACAACTAAACAGGTATCAAGAAATTTTAAAAAGAAACGTCGAAAATAAGTTTATCTTGGGAATCAATGCAAGAATTGCTTCTTCCGAAATTTTATTAAAGTTTAATTTACGAGTAAGGAACACATTATTGTGAAAATTTTATCGCCCGCTTATCAGGTGTGTCCCAATGTTTGAATAACTATACTACAGTGTACGCTTGCAATGTCACAGCAGTCTTCTCGACGTATTTTCGTCTCGCATAGAGGAGTAGTAAACATACATAATGTTAACCTCTTAAACATTCGTGCTTTTGAGTTACAAATAGTTTGTAAAGATCAAGCTAGATTATTCTCATTTCTTTTAAAATGTGCACAAGAGATTTGATAGAAGAAAAAATACATAATGAACGAGAAAATAATTTATTGATAATCATCAGTGAGTAATTTGAGCGCAATCAATGTGACTTATTCTAATACATAAAAAATCTTTTAATAGCTTAAAAATAGTTATTAGTCATAGCCAAGTACATTTTTCATATCTATATGACCAATACTATTGTAAAAAAATGCATTTTTATTAATTTAGCAGACTGTTCATTTCTTAAATTCCATACCTGAGAATGGTCGACTTTTTGACTTTTACCCATAAACGGCATTTAAAAAATATTTTGAAGATTTGAATCTGAACTATTAGAAATATTTTTCAAATGACATTCCTACAAATTATCAAATATTACTCGAGGCCTCGATTATTTACCATAGCAGACTAGATAAATGTATCTAGTTCTAGATTATTTTCCTCCAGGGATTCCTTTAAAACTTTGTACAGTCTTTGTCAAAGTATTTGGTGGAAATGTTGTTGTTATTATTTATCAATATGCATATAAATAAAAATATTTATACCACTCTACCCTCAAAATCACAACTTTGATATAATTTTTCGGCGCTCTTGGTATAAAATGCGGTTCGAAACTAGTGCGTAAGTAGATTATTTACCTCATGTGACGGGTGCATGAAATAGACCCTTTTCCATACCTGTAAAGCGAATGTAAAATTGAGAATTTCGAGCGTCTTCGAGTAGCAGGGAAAAAACTGCTTTACGCTGTGTAAAAAATAAAAAATTTTAAGAATATTTAAAAATTTTGAAAATTTTGAAATTACATACCATTTATTCTGTTTATTTTCGATGGTATGGTGGACGACTGAAAATTCCCAATTACCCATCCGCCTTACGTGCATAAAAAGTGCCAATTCATACACTAATTACAAAAAAATACGGTGTGTAACAGGGGGGAAAGAATTTTTCAGACTCAGATGATGATTTGAGCACGCCTGTGCGCCGAAGGCGTCCGAGACTTTCACCCGTACTCAATCATTTTCCTCGAATAGAAAAGCCACTTTTCCCCCCTAGTAGCACAATGTACTATTGTTTACAATCTCAATTTGGAAAAATATATAGGAAAAAATGCTTGTCATTATACTGTTAAGTCCTGAAATCCCAAAAATATGAGAATTCAGAACATGTATGATATAGTGTAATGGCAGGCTCTTGCGTGTAATCTCACTACCAGCAATCTGTCTAATATTTTTATAGATTTTTAAAATTAAATGCTCCTTACATTTAATATCTGCTCGATCTGTGTAGCTGCTTTCTGAAGTGTAGCCAAGTCTCGGGTTGATAAATGATGTTTTTAAAAATAGTCGAATTCACAAATAAGAATTTTATTTATTTATTAATTTGTATGAATTATTATAATTGTAATAACTGAATTGCTCTATGATTGATTTGTAGAATACTTGAGACTTTGCTAACATAACTTTGTCTATTTGAAAAATTGATTGTCTGTATTTTAATAGAAATATAGATAAAACATACATATAAATTTTAACGGATATTTTATAAATTTTATAGTAGATTTATACGTTCTACATGTATTTTTTTGCTTGATCGGCGAGACGGCCTACTGTGGGCCTTATGAACAAATTGACAATGCTAATAGATACTATATTCGAACTGATTCTTGAGATGTGCAGTCTGAATATATACGCCTGCCGAATTTCATAAATTTTATAAAAATTTGCCAAATTTTCATAAATATAATAAAAATTTGCCAAATTTTCATAAATATAACTTTTTTAAACGCACTTAACAACGTAATTGGGTCAGTTACAAAATCTTATAAAATGCTTTCGCGAGAATTTTTGATTCATTCGCTTAATAACTGATGCGTAGGTATTTCGCAAGTGTATACATTGTTGCCGCGGTGTGACTCGAATTTGTTTATTTCTTACGTGTACAATCAAAATATACATCACACGATCTAACACCTGGGCGGCCAGATATTCCTATCCATAGGCCCAGGTAAAAAAATTATATAGAGACTATGTATAAATTATGTATAATCTACAATGTATAGATTATGTATAGGCTCTACATAGAAATGGACTTATATAATCTATGTATAGTCTATATATAATCTGTACAAAATAAACAATATATAATATATATAAATTTATAGAGTGAAAATCTCACCCTTGAAATGTCAAATTCCACTCCAAAAGTGTAAAAAAAGACAGCCACCAAATACTATAGGAGTAAGATTGTAAATTCAAGAATTTTAGAAAGTATATTGGTTACATTGGAATATTATTTTTATTTATACTTATTTTTTTATATATTTATTATATTTTGAGACTATTTATTTTTGTAAAAATTATACAGCTTAAGATAAATCATTTAAATCTTTCGTAGCCTTGTACTCTTGCAATGAAGAACGGAGACTTGCTTTGATTTGTTGCCTGCTTTGCACCTCCCATCCTTTTTTTTCAGAATACTTCATAACGTATGCTATGCATAAAAAAATATGTAATTCAAAACCAATAGATTAAATGAGAGAATTTTCGGATAAAAATTACCGTGAAAATTATAGTAAAGATAAAAGTATATATGGACTGGTGTATATTATATAATCTATGCATAAGTTATATATAATCTGTACAAAATCATTTTAATGTTTTATATAAATCATATTTTTAATATTATATCTTGTATTTTTAAGATACTTAAAGACCTTTTCCTGGCATTGTAAAATGAAGCCCAGCATCCGTAGTTTGGTTAGATAGGTCCTAGATCACAAGATATTACAGCTAAAAAATTGACATTGCTCATACACTTATTAAAAATATCATGTATATAGATATATTGGTAATATTAATGGTTATAGCTATGTCTTGAGATATACAGTATATTCTATAAACTACGGGTGCTGAGCTTCATTTGAAAGCACCAGTGTAAGATCTTTAAAAGGATTAGTGCGATATGCCGTAAAAGATAAAAAACAAACAATTTTGTAAAAGTTCATAAACATCTGATTCTGCATAATTAATAACATATTAAATTTTTAAATGGGATAACTATACCAAATTCAAAAAATTAATGCGCAAAGTTGACTGCTTAGGACAAATTATTTTATTTTCTTTCATATGAATTAGGAGGTATACATACATAATTATTTACATATAAAAGTTTTTCATTGATAAGGCTTAATGGTACAGCATAATAACAATATGTAAGTCGCATAGGAATTAAAATATCGCACAAATTTAACTGAATTTGCGGAGTAATCAAATTGATTTCTCTAAAATTTCGAGTAAGTTCCCTTATTACTGCAAATATTGAGTTATTAATGTTTATGAAGAATTGTATTATTCCAAACTGTGATTTATTATTCCAAGAAACCATTGAATTCATTCTCTTCTTTTGCCGTGAATACAAATTTGAGGTGAATACTTGTAAACCCTTTTTAGCTCTAATAAAGATGTAGCCTATATTACCATTGAGATTACACGGTTCTCTAGTTAAAGTCACACATTGAAGTGCTTCAATTTCGTGCATATTCAAAACATATTTTTTGGGTAAACCTAATACCGTTTCTTTATTTCTTTGATTTTTATTAGAAGAAATAATATTCAATTTTTATTTTAAAACATAGTATGCATTAAACATTTTTAAAGTATTTACTACTTCCATATCTACTTTATTAGGGCCATGATTAATTTTTTTATAATATCCAATGGCATCTTCAAAACTGAAAGCAGACCACACCCAAAGTGGCCCTCATTTTCGAACACATTCGGCCATATGGGTTAGTTGATGCACGTTAAAACTGCACTTTTCTAGTCCATAAAGCTCTACTACATTTTCTGCAAATAATGATAATAATTCTTCAGCTATATTAATTTCATTTAAATTAATTTTTTCTTGCAACAGTATTCGTGTTCCATATACTAACAGTAGAAAATGCTTATAATATTTGTTTGACAACTTGTTTTTTAAAATTATTGGAAAATAAAAAAGAGTAAAATCTCTTATTTCTGTTGCTTTCCAATATTTTATATCCTTTAATTGTCGTGGAGTTCGAACGATGAAATCAGGTGGAGAAATTTGCCTAATCAAAGTATCAATTTCCATTTTCGCTGATTTTTTTATGTAAAATTTTTTTTTATGATTTTTTCCATCAAACCAGAGACTAAAAAGCATTCTTGATACTCCAAGTAAAGTCGCATGCATATAATCGGGTACAAACGATGAAGCACAGTCAAAGCAGGGTATGATAGCTGTAATCGAAACTCCTTTTACTCCTTTTACGTGTTCAAGTCCGTTATTTATAACAATATTAGCTTGTTCTATTATACTCTCATGTGTTCTTAGAAGAGGAGCATTTTCTAATACGGGATACACTCGATTATGACCTAATCCTGTGGGGCAGGTAAAACCCGGATGCTCACACAAAGTGCAGCCGCACTCGCCGTTGCACCGCATCATATTTTGTACGCTGGCTCGCGCAGGACAGTCTAAAGTGGCGATCGGTGCAATAACAATACTGCGCTCCGTTTTGTTTCTTGATTTGTCAAACCATTCAATTCCATTTTCATATAGATCTTTTAAACTATCTGCGAATGGTTTTAAAAATGAATTCATTGGTGGTTTACTTTCATTGCTGTAATATAATCCAGTTAAAAATTGATAAGATCTTCTGTTTTTGGGAGGAATATTCAAAACTTTTACTTGAATAGGCCATATTTGTCCATTTGAACATTTTGAAACAGGTGCACCATCAGTATTCCATATCAAACATAGATCAAATTCACCTTTAAGTGTTTCACGCTTGAATTTTGTATATTCCATGCCTGACGTAAAATCACAAATAGTATTTTCATCAATATTTTTAATTTGTTTGTTATGAATATCTATTAAATTTTTTAAATCTCTCATTTCAAAGGCATTTTTTAAAAGTTGTTTAAGGTTATACTCAATAAAAATATCAAATACTTTTGTACTGTTGCAGTCATCGCATACAGTGATCGGTTTAGTGGGACAAATGGGCCCTAAATAATGCGAACAATTTTCACATATTTGGTGTTTCTTTACTAAATCACCATTAGGGGGTAATAACGTATCTAATAGTTTTAAAAGCTGATATTTAGTTTTAGAAAGATTATTGGGTTTCGGTAAAAGGAAATCTAAGAGTAGCAATAATTTTTCTAAACATCGCTTCGTTAAACCATTTGCAAAGAAAAAACTTAAAATTTCATGCACGGTTTCACCAGTAGTAAATGATGCTGAGTCATACAGCTGCTTGTTTATCCAATCCAAATGGGTATCGGTTTCCATAAATATTTCGTTATGCAGCTGTTCTTCTTCTACCGTTTCATCATTAGTTTGAATAGACTCGATCGACGAAGTTCTAGAAGACCCCAAAATTGAATTGATTTCAAATAAGCCAGTATCTCCATCTTCTAAAGGTATTCCCTATGAAAAAGATAGAAATAAAAAATATAAGGATACCATACATGAATTTTTTAATTAATATTTTGATAACTTAAGTAAAAAAATAAAGAACAGATTTTTCATTTTAATTAGTTAAAAAAATTACTTTGTCACAGTAAGTTGAAATTTGTGTGACACAGCGAAACCTTGTAGTACAAATATATTTTATAATGTATATATTTTTTTATAATATCTTTTATATAAACAAGCCAAAAAATTCTGACTTATTTATAGTAAAAGATATAACAAATAAATATAATAAAATAATTATAATTTACAATTGTAATAGTTATAAACAAAGCAATATTTTAACAAAGAACAATAAATAACATAAAAGTATACAAAGTAAAAGAATTTTGATAAAAGAATATGCAGTAGTTAATGTGTATATTTCAGCTCTGGGAAACTTGCCTGAGAGCCATCGTCAGTACAATCGATGAAAAATGCATATTATGGATACATAAGATGGTAAAAATTGAGTGGCTTATTAATTATTTTGTATTTATCTACCTAATACTTATTATTAAAATTATTAGTAAAAATCGTGATTTTGCAAAAAAATCATATTTATTTATAAATAAAAAGTATTTTAAATCCTATAGTTAAACGTGGTGCATATGTATCTAAAATAAAACATTGTTTTCTTATATTTAATAAAAAGAATATTACGACATTCCCATTAAAAAGAAGGTTAAAAAGGTTAATGTTTAAAATAAGGTTAATATTTAAAAATTTTATCGTGACGTGATTTTGATGTGAGAATTATTAATGTATAAATTACACGGAATTAAAAGGTAAGATACTGTACGAAAACTGAACGTGCAGCACCATCATACAATCAGACCACCTCTCCGTGCACTTTCCATAAGCCAGCCGTGCGCCCGTTGCGGCCGCAATGCTGCCTCGATGAGTGGCACATATTCATAACGTTGAATACGGGATAGTTTACCTAGCGTACGTAGTTATGCATCGTGCAGTATAAATCGGCAATTTTTGTAGTGTTGACAATCTAAAGTAAGACAAAATAGGACTGCAACAGTCGCAGTTTAGATTAAAATCTAAATTTAAATTGACAATAATAAAAAATTCACCGTTTTTAACTGAACGGCGCGTTTTCCCGCACTCGATTCGCAGTTCGATCGAGTGACGGTGGCGCTGCTACAGCTCTAAAAACCCTGCGACTACATTGTGATAAAACATCTCACCATATACATTTTATCAAAAAGCTTTATATTATTTACCTCGCTTTCCTCGCATTCGATCGGCAACAATAGCTCATTTACATCGATATCTGCCTGCTGTTCGTCATCGCAATCATTTTCATCCGAAACATTTAATGTCGACATTTCTTGATTTTTATGAGCATTTGCGTTCTGAACATTCCATCTACGTAAGGTCGACACAGGAACTTCAATATTCTGACAACATAACCCATTTATGTATTTTTATATATTATAATTAAAAAAAAAATTATAATATTAGTGATTATTCTATACATAACTTTAGATAAATAAATTAACTTACAGCATCTTCAAAGTATTGTTTATACTTTTTTGGCCTCATTTTAAAGTTGACAGATTTTTTATACGCTTTGAAATGCCGCGTAATTGAACTGTGTGAAGCGAATTCAAGTCGCGCGTTTTCTTTGAATGTTTATAGTGATTCATTTGTTTGAAAAACATAATGTTTTTTCGAATGTCAATACGAGGTTATTAAGTCTGAACCTGAATTGCTTTCTCTATTACTATTTCAACGTAATAAAGAGTGTATTAAAATAAGGGTGATTTATGGAAACGAAATGCAGTACTTGATAGATTGCGACGATGCATCAATGTGCGTGATTTATAAAAAATCTATTATTCCCGACGAAAACTGCTCGACGATAAAGGTTGGCGTAAAAGTAAGATTTTTGTGGCCCGAGGATTCTCATAAAGCGCAAGAATATTTTGGAACAATTATCGCATCAGACTGTAAGTAAAACACTTTTTTAAATACAATTTAAAACAAGTAAAAAATTAAATGAATTTCTCATGATTTTATTTAAAAAATTTATAAATTTCATTAAATAATATTGATAATAACAATTATAATAAGTATTATTATTATAATAGTAATAAACATTAATCGAACATCGCGATTTTTAAAATTATAATTTATATGTAGCATTATTATTTACATTGCAACTTAAATTTATATTTTGAACATAGAAATGATAACAGCAAATTCTGTTAATGAGAACCGAATAACAAAATTATCAATTTATATCGGCTCTAATATTAGCTTACTAAACAAGCCAATAGGGCATTCAGATATGAGACGCAGAGAAACGTGGTTGCAAGTTTCAGTAGGCTGAAAATTTACAGACATATATTCGTTATTAACGGGCATGTACACCGGTGTGGTTTGCAGCTCTTTGCCCCGACCGCGCCGCGCACGATACGAGTTCATTGATTGCCGCTAATACGCGAGTTCTAACGGCATTTTTAAAAAATAGTTTTAATTTTTGTATGAGATAACCTATAATTGTAATAACGTATAATCTTTGTAAAATTCTACACTGTCCGTTTATACATGCGCCCTTATTAACAAGTAAAATAAAAGATAAATAATAACTAATCAATATTTTTTTACTAGATGATGAAAAACCTTTGCTGGATTTAATGCAAGACATGGTCAAAAAACGACCAATAAAGAAATTTGATAATATCAAAAAAGTTAAAAATGCGGATTTGAAAAATAGTGAGAAGAAAAATTGTGCAACATCAAAGAAAAAAAATGCTGGTTTATTACAAAAACAGATATTAGATCAAGTTAACGCTAAAAGGTTAAAGAATCAACAAATTTCTAGCACATCACGAGTACCTCAAGATTCCGATTGGATCGCACATGAAATTGAGACAATTAAATCTGGTGTTATTTTAGAAATCAATAATTTTCAAAAATATTTACTTGGCGTAAGTTTATACAATTTTTACTGCTAAATAATTATGATCAAGTAGAACTAATGAAAATATAATCAATATCTTTCTGTTTGATATTTTAAGAAACTGGATTTTATCAAAACTAGTTTTGCATCAACTTCTATTGATCACAAGATAGAAAAATTTGACGAAAAATCAAGTGCATCTAAAGCAAGTCTGTTAGAAAATTCAGATAAAAATAATGAAAGTAAAGTATTAATTCGAACGAAAAGACGATCTTATGGAATGTTTATTGATTTTGAAGAAGAAAATCTAATAACTGGTAACACAGAAATGGAATACATCGAAACTAGCACTAATGAGAAAAAAGAATCTGAAAAAATTTTATTCAAAGATTTAGGCACAAGTGATAACGTAAATATATTTATTAAATTTAATTACTCGGATAGAAATAAAAGACAAAGAATATTATGAATAACAATAATTAATTTTTATACTTGTATAGACTAAACCAGTAACTGTAAGAAAAAAGCGTTCTTATGGAATGATTGCTGATTCTGATGATGATAATATTGAATCGCATAATTCAGTAAGTAGATTATAAATTATAAACTTTTAAACAGTAGATATGTGTAATATTTGGTCAGACAGGTATTTCTAGTAGTAGTACATATCTACTTGCATATATACACACATACGCATACGCACATTTATTATACAGACTTACATACACACACACACACACACACACAGACACACACACAGACACACACACACACACACACACACACACACACACACACACACACACACACACACTTACACATACACGTACACACATCTATACAATCTCACATACAGATACACATGTATAAAATATATATTTATTAAATTTAATCACTCGGATAGAAATGAAAGATAAAAGAATATTATGAATAACAATAATTAATTTTTATACTTGTATAGACTAAACCAGTAACTGTAAGAAAAAAGCGTTCTTATGGAATGATTGCTGATTCTGATGATGATAATATTGAATCGCATAATTCAGTAAGTAGATTACTAATTATAAACTTTTTCACAGTAGATACGTGTTATATTTGGTCAGACGGGTCTTTCCAGTAGTAGTACATATCTACTTGCATATATACACACATACGCATACGCACATTTATTATACAGACTTACATACACACACATACACACACACACACACACACACACACACACACACACACTTACACATACACGTACACACATCTATACAATCTCACATACAGATACACATGTATAAAATATATATTTATTAAATTTAATCACTCGGATAGAAATGAAAGATAAAAGAATATTATGAATAACAATAATTAATTTTTATACTTGTATAGACTAAACCAGTAACTGTAAGAAAAAAGCGTTCTTATGGAATGATTGCTGATTCCGATGATGATAATATTGAATCGCATAATTCAGTAAGTAGATTACTAATTATAAACTTTTTCACAGTAGATACGTGTTATATTTGGTCAGACGGGTCTTTCCAGTAGTAGTACATATCTACTGGTATATATACACACAGATACATACGCACATATATACAAACTCACATACTGTATACAGCATGTATACAAGCTCACACACATACATACACTCATGTATACAAACTCACATACACATATATACATTCCCATAATTAAAATATATTTATTTTCATGAATCCTTTGATGATGGTATTTCCTGTAGTGTACAAAAATCTGGTACAGGTGCAAAAGGAGTCAGCGTACAAGACTTTCTATTCGATGATTGGACCGATGAAGCGACTAACGTTTGTCAAAATTACATATAAAATTTTCGAGTTTTAAGATAATAGTACTTTTATATCATTTGCATTTATTAGGAAAAATCTTCTAATAGAAGGAATCAATCGTTAAGAACGTCCGTTGATTCAGAGAAAGAATTATTTGATCCAAGTTTGTCTTTACTCTTGAAAGAATCCGATGTATTTAATGAGTTATTAGCTATAGAGTCAGCAGAGCCAAGTACATCATCCACAACATCATACACAAGTGATAGATCGTATTCTCCGCAATTGATGCATTCAAAAAAAATTATAAAAGAAGAGAATACCAATAATTCAGTAAAGAAATTTTATTAAAATGTATTTATTTAAAAAAAAAACTAAATGTTGTAGTTGATCCGTTTTAACAAACATAATTTTAGATTTTTATAGCACTGCATGACATAAATCCGCACTTAAGTGACGCCTATCCGTGTCATAAGTAGTCCACTATAAGTCGTCCTTCATAGCACGGCGTTTAGCGCCCGAGCGTACCGAGTCGGCGCTAATACACGCCGTGTTGTAAAGGACTATTTATGGCACTAGTATCGTAATCTACTATTATTCTTGGTAAGGACAATAATTTCAATTTTATATATATTTCCAGTTTAAGTATGCAAAAGGTTGTTCTGGACAAAAAACTTACCATAAATCAGTATGCATAATTGAATCGGACAATGAAGAAAAAGAAAATGTAGTGCAAAAAGAGAATGCTATATTAAAGGCACATCCAAGTGTAGCTGGTGAATGTACAAAAAACTATACTATGAAATATGTGACCGGAGATGGAAAAAAGGTATCTCAAACTTTTAGATGACAAAGTACTATTATATACTCTAAATAAATTTATTTAAAACCAGAATCCTGTGTAAGAATTTGTGTAAAATACAACATTTCTTATAAAAGAATTAGGAATTTATTTCTCTTTTGTAAAACTTATGAAAGTTTATAAATACTTTTATTATACACAAAATGATATTTTATGCAAATCCTAATTTATAAAGCTTTTGAATTGCAAACTAATTTTATTTTTAGAGTACATATTATAATGTACATATATTATAACCTGTTATATAATAAAATGTTTCCATTCATTTATAAACATAGATAAAAGAACTTTTAAAGGGATCGGAAGTATATATTAACAATGCGAACCTCGAAAATGTTTTGAATAGAACAAAACATAAGTCGACAGAATTAGCTAGAGGACTATTTAAAGCTATTTTTAAAGAAGAGGCGTTAAAAAGTTGTTCTTTAACTGGCGCTAAACATGATGTCAGGCCAGGGCTACCTAAGAATGCTGTTGAAACAATCCTAAGTAAGTTCACAAATAAAAAAACATTATTAATTAAATAGGGAGAATTTTTTAATTTATTGATATATTATTCATTTATTTATTTTACTAAAGTTATTTTACTTCATTGACGGGACGGTATAGTGCGTTTCTTACACATAAGAGTTGTACACGTAATTATTGTGCACAATTTAGCATTGGTCAAATATATCTACATATAATTTGACCAATGCTAAATTGTGTACGATAATTACGTGTATAATTCTTATGTAGAAGAAACGCGCTACGCCAACGGGACATGCCGAATAAACATTATTCTGAAAATTATCTAAAAAAAATTGAAAATTACCTTAATTATATTTCTTACCGAGAGTAGAGTAAATTTTATTGTAAATTACGAAACATTTTACCGTTAATAATGATAGTATTTTTCGTGAAGTTAATATACACCAGTCCATATACACTTTTATCTTTACTATAATTTTCACGGTAATTTTTTCCGAAAATTCTCTCATTTAATCTATTGGTTTTGAATTACATATTTTTTTTATGTATAGCATGTACATATATGTATTGTACGTTATGAAGTATTCTGAAAAAAAGGATGGGAGGTGCAAAGCAGGCAACAAATCAAAGCAAGTCTCCGTTCTTTATTGCAAGAGTACAAGGCTACGAAAGATTTAAATGATTTATCTTAAGCTGTATAATTTTTCCAAAAATAAATAGTCTCAAAATATAATAAATATATAAAAAAATAAGTATAAATAAAAATAATATTCCAATGTAACCAATATACTTTCTAAAATTCTTGGATTTACAATCTTACTCCTATAGTATTTGGTGGCTGTCTTTTTTTACACTTTTGGAGTGGAATTTGACATTTCAAGGGTGAGATTTTCACTCTATAAATTTATATATATTATATATTGTTTATTTTGTACAGATTATATATAGACTATACATAGATTATATAAGTCCATTTCTATGTAGAGCCTATACATAATCTATACATTGTAGATTATACATAATTTATACATAGTCTCTATATAATTTTTTTACCTGGGGGATAGCAATTTAATTGCATCAGTTACTAAACGTTACAATAAATAATGAAATTTTAACAATATTAAATGAATAGTAAATAACTAAAAGTAATCCATAACAATTTTAAACTAAAATAGATCATATTGCTAGTTGTGTTTACATATCGACGCTCCGTACGAATTCGATTAATAATTGATGCGTAGGTATTTCACAAGTGCATTTTTTGCTGCCGCGGTGTGACTCGAATTTGTTTATGTCTTACGTGTACAATCAAAATATATGTTACATGACGTAACAATACAATCAATAATAATTGTATAAAGCTATTATTAAATTGTTTTTGAAGATGTACACCATGCTCAATGCTCTATGGCCGCAAAAGTATTTTGAATTTTTTAAATAACGAAGCGTAATAGCCTAATTTGTCAAGTTAGTTTGTTGTTTAGTGTTCATATTGGAAATTTTTCGAATATTCAAAATAGGTTTGCGATAGAGGAGCATTTTGCAGGGACTACTTACACTCCGCGCTCTTCAAAGAAAGTCCTTACTTCACTTAAACTAGAATCTTCTAGTACTCAAATGTAAACGTGAACATAAATAAGACTGGAATTTCGTAAATCTTTAAAATTATTTGTAAAATACAAGGTTTTTTTGGTTCATTAAAAAATAATTGTATTAAGATTGAAAGTTTCTTTGCGCTTGTAGAGTTATTTAATTCAAATGTTTTATTTATTTATTATATCTAGAGTAACTGTACCGGCTACTGTCGGTTCAACAACAACGCCTCAAATTATTTTCTGTAATGAGACTAGACTAGAAAAATTGACCATGACGATAGTATTGAAAATTATACTCAGATTTCTTGAATTAAAAAATAAAGAATATGAACATATTACTGTCAGCTGGAAAAAAGCATTGTCTAATTATTCTCCACCTATTACAGTCGGATGTACGATATACTGTTTATCTAATACAATAGTTAATTCGGTATTTAAAATAGAATTAATAACAAATTGATGAAGTTCGATTATCAAATAATGCATATATTATGAACGAATTTTATAATAATCTTACATCAAACATTGCACACCTGCACACTTAAGGTGATGCTAAAGCCACCTGTCACCGACAAATATGAGGATCCACTTTTCTCATTTCATTTTTAATTTTGAGTAAATATCTCTATGAAAAGTTGTTGTTCCGACCAAAAAGCACAACTTTTCAGAGATATTTTCTTAAAATTGAAAAATGAATAAAAAAGTGGTTCCCCGTATTTACCAGTAACACGGGGTTTAACATCACCTTAAGCTATAGTAGATAACCTTCATCGGCGGACATCCGATCAATCGACAGTAATTGGACTAGCTTTTTAGTGCTGTATGAGTTACTGTTGACAATAAATATTAAATAAATAAGTTGTTAATTACCTCAATATCGCATTTTTTATTAAAGATAAATACTATACAACATATATAATTCTGTTTTAAGATCGAAATAGAAAAAACCGCTGCCAATACATCGGCGCTTAGCTTCCTCCAACCTTATTAAATATTCCAATAAAAAAAATTTGTTGTCTATTGTTACGGACGTATTCCAGCGTCCGTGCTCGCGGACACAGGTGTCCTGTGTCCACGAGATAGCGAGGCGTAAGAAAGCCAAAACGCTGAGGCAGTACGCGCTTCGCGCGGCGGCTTCGTCGCGCGCAGCAAGCGCGTCCCGCGCCAGTTCGGCTTGAGCAGGGCAATCGCGCGCACACCATCTCTCTCTTACATCAGCCCAATAAAAGAACCATCAACCGAACTCTCGTTTTGCTCATTCTCTCCCCAGTATACCCCAACCACCAAAGAATCACGTACCTTAAGTGGTACGTGCAAATAACGCGAGTAGTACCCATTCTCCTTTCTTTCCCCCACGTAACATCTGGCATTCCTTGAGTGTTCGCGTGTGTGGCACACGGGTGTACTTTGGACATTATCTCAGTGACTTTAAGTGATTACGTTAAAAAGAAAGGACGTGGTGAGCAAGCTCGTATACGATTGAAGAAACGACAATTTGGCCGGCGAGAAATTTCGAGAGGCCCACTTTGCTGAGACGCTGAGGCAGGAAGCGAGGAGCACGCTGACACCTTTCGATTTTCGACAGGAAGGAAGTTCAAGGACCCGTCGCCGTACTTTTCGAGCTTTAAGAAGAAGATGGCTGCGTATACTCTCGTCGTCATTTTTGGAACTCTTCTCCTGTAAGTCGTTGTTTAATAATAAATTTTTGTCTTTCGAAGGGTAAGTCGCGCCCGGAAACTTGCATACACACAATATTATCAGTGCAGCACCTATTGTGCGTCTCAAATTCTGAAATTCTCATAAGTAAAGGCTGAAACTTTAATTGCTTGTGGTAATCATTTTCTACTAATCGGAAGCTTCAAATCTTTTGTTGTTGTTGCTAAATTTTTTTTTCTCATTACATCAATTGATATATCGCCGGATATTAATTTCAATTTTTAGCCTTTATATTAAAATGTAGTTGAAAAATTTATTCAATTTAAGCAGTGACAAAAGCAAGCGTCAACTTCACGCGAGCAACTCGCGCTTGCACGGCGATACAAGCTTGTTAGAGGTATCTGACCCTCTATTACAAAAGGTCTTTGCGCATCTAACCCCAGATGAGCGCGCGGATTTTATACATATACATTTGAGAAACCAGCCGTTGCAGCGGCATAGCGCGCCGGCGGATATAGAATCGTACGCGACGCAAGATACAGACGTGGCGGCAAGCGGCCAAAATGCGCGCGTGGAAAACGTCGCTAATACTACCAATGATCTACTCAGTTTTCCCAACGTACCCACGGCCCCTACAGACATTTAAAACGATAGGCACGAAACAGCAAAAGCACAGGCATTTCCTCTTAACCCGGCCCCGGAAACAAATTATGCGGCTATTAATTTCCATACAGTAAGTATAGACACCTTGACACGATCCCCCCTGCTAACCTTATCGCGATCAACACAAGCCGAATCGACGCCCTTCATTGACTTCTTAGAAAAAGACAGGCTATACCAATTTGATCGCGGTATGGCTCAGCAGCAGGCCGCCGAAGCACGCAGTTTTAACGCAGATTTAGGTAGAATTAAAAACGCGACTACGGCCACGCAAACTCCGGTCACCCCAGCACAAGTGTCGCTAGATAGATTAATGAGAGCATCCCAAACCCCACACGAATCACAATCGAACACGCCACACATAACTTGGGATAATAGCGTCACGCGACAGATATATACACCATACGGTTCTCCCGCAGTAAACACCGAAGCACAGAAACCCGATGCACACACCCCCGTGCCTCATAATCGGTCGGAACAAGTTACACAGGTAGCAGCCCCAAATTCTAGCATTAAGTTTGACGTTCTCGCAAGCGCTGAATCTAATCCCGCAATTTGACGGAAATTCTGATAGGCTGAATTTGTTTTGTATTGCGGTGCGCAAGGTCAAGGAGGAGATGTTTGGCCCGCGACAAGAAAAAATTATTTTATTATCGCTGGCGAGTAAATTGATAGGAAGGGCGGCCGACGGTTACGTGGCAAGGGTAATGAGCTATGGCTCTGTCGAAAAATTGCTCGCGGACTTCGTTTTGCAGTATAGCAATGCGGGTTTGGCGGACGATATTTCGATGCGATTAAAACTCATGAATCAGTTGCCGGGCGAGAAGGCAGGCGACTACGGGTTGCGGGCGCAGAAACTCTTAAACCAGCAGCTGACTATATGTGATTCAGCCTCAGATATTCACGACAGTGACAGGGAGTCGCGCAAGCGAGGGGCCAACTCGGACGCACTCCAGTATTTCATGTTTGGCCTAACCCACCCGCTGGACCATCAGGTGCGAAGCGAGTACCAGCGTGACCTTTATGAAGCAATCAGAGTTGCAGTTAACTTTGAGTGCAAGCAGAGCACTCGCCTTACGTGCGGATACCTAGCAGCGCAGCCTCCTATGACTCACGCGCAGATAAACCTTGTAGCGTCTCAAAGCGCGCCGAATCAGCTGCTCGTGAATTTTCCTCCTCGGCAGGAGCAAAATCACATGAAAGCGAATACAAGCGCCATGCCAGCGGCGGCGGCGGCGTGCAACTATTGCGGTAATAACCGACACACCGATAATTTTTGTAAGAAAAAGAATTTTCAGACAAAAATATGCGATTATTGTAATAAAAGGGGCCTCATACACAGGTATTGTTTTCAGTTAGAGGCGAACATAAGGACGGAGCGGATCAGGCCTGAGGGGGGCGATAAGAACAATTTTAACTATGGGCAAAATAATAACAATCGCTTTAACAATAACAAAGGCAACTATAAAGGTCGTAATAACAATAACTTTGGCAATAATTATAACAATTACAATGGCCGTAATAATAATTATAATAACAATAACAATTTCCAGAATAATCAGGGAAGTTAGGACCATGATAATAGGGGTAACAATAATCATTATTTTGATAGAAATCGCGATGCAAGACAAGATAGTACTCCTCAAGCACAGTCTGAGCAGGCGAGTAACGGGCCTTTAAACTCATCAGCTGCTCGGCGCAGTCCTCAGGCGTTGGGCAGCACGGCTTGCCTAAACAAGGTGAACAGGTGCCCCCTGGTGTAGTTAGTATTAAAATTGCGGGATTTGGGCGCAAACCACCGATAGTAATTTTGAAGAGCGATGACCTAGGTAACAATACAGCCAATTTTCATGTAGAGACGGGAGCGGATGTGTCGGTGATTAAAAGCAGCTGTGTACACGCAAATAAACGGATTGATAGAAGCGAGGTGCTTGCGATTACGGGAGTTACTTCTGGAGAATGTCGGACCATAGGCAAAACTTTGTTGGTTGTGCATGGGCTTTTATGCGAGATGCACGTCGTCCCCGACAGCTTTCCTATAGATACGGAGGGCCTGATCAGTTGGGATATTATTGAGAGATACGGTGGGCGCGTCGACGCCGCCCGTAAGAGTTTAATTTTAAGTATGGTCACAATTTCTTTTGCGCAAGAAGAATGCTTTGAAATCCCAGCAAAATCGCGTTGCATAATGTATGCAAAACTCGCCAACACGGATGCAAAAATTGGCTGGGTCCCACTGCAAGATCTGGGACCAGATTTATTATTCGGTAATTTTATTGCAAGAAATCATAATGGGCGTATTGTCGCAGAATGCATCAATATTGGCGAAAAAGCGGTCAAGCTACCAGTCCCGCAGATAGAATTAGTTGAGTGTGAAACCATGGTGGCAAAGGGCACATTTCTCGTCGATGAGGACGACGAGGAAGAATCTATTGAGCGCGTAAACATAATGCGTTTATCTGGAAAAGATATTATGAGTGAACCCATGGATGTCGCAAAGAAAAATCGACTACTCGATGAAAACCGAGACCTACGTGTTCGGAGAGTTGGAAAAATAATGAGCCTTATAGACACGGAAGGTTGCAACGCAGAAGAATTATTGCACATTAAAATTTTAATCACAGAGTTTACGGGTGTCTTTGGACTGGACGGAGAACCACTGCCGGCTACGACTCTGCTGGAGCATGAAATAAAGCTCACGGCAGATAAGCCTCTGCGAGCGAAGCGCTTTAAATATCCGCAGGCTCCTAACGAGCTCGCCATATTGCAGCAATCTCTGGATTGTATAAAAAAAAATGGATGCTGACGGCAATAAAAGGTGGCGACTAGTCACTGATTTTCGGGCACTAAATAAAATTACGGTCGGCAGCTGCTGGCCGCTTCCCTTCACGAGTGACGTAGTTGAGCGACTCGCTCGCGCTAACATTATCACGGTGGTAGATTTGAAACAGGGTTTCCACCAAATACCAATGCACTCTGCCTCAGTGCCCTTTACTGGATTCTCAGCTCCTGTGGGGAAAAACTCAGTCCAACACTGGGAATTTAAACGCATGAGTATGGGTTTGAAAGAAGCGACGAACACCTTCGCGAAATACATGTCACCGGCCATGGCCGGGCTGCAGGGCGAGGAAGTCGAAATATATCTTGATGACTTCATGATTTTTGCGGAAAATGAAGAGCACAGAGCGCGGTTTAGACGTGTAGCAAAGAGATTAATGAATGCGAACCTCACTATAGAGCCCAAAAAGTGTCAGTTTCTGAAACGTGAGGCGTCTGTCCTCGGGCATATAGTGGGGGGAGGCAAGATCCGCACAGACACCAAGAAACTCGAGGCTGTGGAAAAATACCTAGAGCCAATTAACACTAAGAAAGTCAAGCAATGGCTCGGATTCGTAGGCTACTACAGGAAATTCATACCTAAATTTGCAGACATTACATTACCGCTATCTAAGTTGCTGCGCAAGGGAGTCAAGTTTGAGTGTGGCAACAAGCAACGGTTGGCTTTTGAAGAAATTAAAAAGATACTCTGCAGTGAACCAGTCTTAGCTACGCCTAACCTATCGGAGCCGTTTATTCTCACGCGTGATAGCTCAGATTTTGCCCTTGGGGTGGTGTTATCACAGGGAACCATCGGCTCAGATGCTGCGTGTACATATGCATCCAGGCCGCTCAGAGGAAGCGAGCTCCGTTACATAACGTATGATAAAGAGCTGCTTGCAAATGTATTTGGAAAAAAGCAATTCAGGCACTATCTATATGGTAGAAAATTCACGGTCGTAACGGACCATGCTGCCCTGAAGCACTTTCATACATCCAAAAACCCAGAATTTAGGTTCAACAGACTAAAAGCGGCATTGAGAGGTTATGAGTTCGATGTAGTCTATAGGAAAGGGATGGTAAATGTGAACGCTGACGCGCTCTCACGCAACCCAGTCATTCCAGAGGGTGCGGAAAACCCAGAGCGACCCAGAGTAGAGCTTTACGAGCTTGCGGATGAGCAACAGAAAAACGACAGTGATGCAGAGTTAGATCAACCCCCGGCCAGAGTATTTGTCACCCGAGCAATCAAGAAAAAGGGCATCGATCGAGACAAGAAAATTAAAATACCCAAGACAGATTCGAAGGAATCCAAAACAACGCACACATATAAAAAGAAACGCACTGGCGAGAAACCTATTTATTCCAAGGGTAAGTTCTTAGCTTTGCGCAATACTTCAGATGACTTTTTTCTGTGCCAGTTGCAGCATGATGTTTACGAAGCCGACTCACGAATATATATACGTTGGCTCACGCAGAAAATAAGCGACAGTACGGTATATGTACTTGATTATGAGGATGACATATACCTTGCGTGCGTATTATTCAACGATCAGCTAAGTAAAATTGATAACGGCAGGCTTCAATTGAGCAGTGAAGAAAAGTTGCGCATTCAAGTGGTTCTGCAAGAGTCACTTGAGGCAAAAAACTTGCAGATAGGCAGAGAGCCTCGCCGGCAAGGTTCGCTTACCACCAAGGAGAAAGACGACATAGAGCAGAAACGGGCCATTGCGATATCTGATTCTGAAGAGTCATTTGGAGAAGATACTACGAATGACCCTTGGATCTTTAATAAAAAAAAGAAGAAACTGGGAATGAGAAAGAAAGGTAGTCGTCATAAACCGTATAACGTCAAACCTGCCGACAGCCTCGATGATCCCATTATTAGTAAGGCAGAAAGAGATAAAAAATTGGCTCACTTACGCCAAGAAAAAGGGTTAGCGAAAGGAGTGAAAGTCACCAGTACGCCAACAGCAGAGTTAGCTGAGTTGCGTCGACAGCAGGATAGGAATTTAAAACCACTTAAGCCGCAGGTTTTAAATGAGCCGCCCACGGAGTTTAAATACACGCCGGACGACGAGGCTACGCACTATCAGGAATTGGCTTCGCTGGAAATTATCGCTGGGCAGCCCGGCCTAGAGCACAGGCTGCAGGCAGTCGAAGCTCCAATGCCGACACACACAGCAGCGAGCGTGACGACACATGAGCCGCCAGACAGTGCGTCGCCGCTGCAGTGCGCGTAGGCAGCTTCGCCGACGACACACTCGGCAGCGAGCAGGTCGTCACACGGATAGGCAGACTGTGCGCACAAGCGGACAAGAGTTCGCCGCCGGTCCCGCCGACGGCGAGCTTAATGACACTTGAGATGGATAATGATATGCCATGCTCGCAGGCGCGGCGCAGCAGCTCTAAAATACATTCGCCGCAAAAGTCGGTCTTGACAGATTTAGTAGCTAAACTGCGCACTCGATTAATAGTGGATATTGTTGAGGGCGAGGTTTTGGGCAGAAACGCAATGCAGATTAACCTGTGGAAAGCAGAGGCCGAACCGGGCACTGCCCCAGATTTTAATAATGTATTGCGCAAGGATTTTGGCGGGAAGAAACCCAAGATGCCGCAAGCTTATCGAGCATCACCGGCTCGAGACGAGGTAGAGGCCGTAAACAGCCGTGAACTGTCGACAGTCAGTGGCTTCCTGAAAGAATGCGAGGAGCCGATGAATGTATCCACATTTGACATATCGAAACATATTTCGGATTTCGAGACCCCTTTAATTGATCTAACAGAAAGCGATAAAAACACCAAGGTGCCCTTCACTGATCCAATGAAAGAAATTTCTACAGATCGTTATATTTTTCCGGGCATTGGCCCCTACGCCCAAGGGATGTCCGATCACTTCGAATACGTCCCCCGCAACGTCGATCAAATTGAGGGAAGGGCGGAGGATTTAAAATCCTCAGTATCATCGTATAAAGGGGACCTTCTAGTATACGAAGCAAGGGAATGGTGCGCCAGCCCGCACGCAGTCCTGACTCAAGACACAGACATCCTCTCACGCCCACCAGGGAACTGTCTCTTTTGCTCTCTAATTAAACTACTGAAGCTGAGTATTTCAGTCACGAAATTGCGCATGCAGCTACTAAACTTCCCTGCTTTCCCGACGTGCGGCGACACAGTTGAGACGCAAGAAATTTTGTTATCTTAAACAAAATACGGGAACGTGAATTGTGCATATATATTTTCGTACAAGAGTTCCAGCAAAACATATGCATATATCACCACTTAGAAACAGGAGGAGTCGACTTCTGTCATATAATTGTCAATACCGCTGACAATTATATCCTCTTGCACTTATCCGGCCGACACACTAAGGTACTACACACCTTATATGTACAGCGAGTCTATTGTTGAAAGAGACGCAGCACAGAGCCCTGACTCGGAAGAAGATAACGATACAGAAGGAAAAGAGGCAAGCAGCGCCGGAAAGTCAAGTAACAACTCCACTCAGCATTTTAAGGCAGCTGAGGAGTCGTCGCCGGTGGTTAGACAGGCGGGAGGCGATTCGCCGCTGCATGACGAAGCCAGCAGAGACGGACAGTCAGGCCGGAAAGCGAGAGACCACTCCCCTTCTAACGCTGGCATGCACAGCAACGCTGCAGCACACACTGAAGTGATCAGCGTGCGGGACAGGCAGATAATAGCGCGAGCGCATACTAGCGCTCTCGATAAATGCCTAGTTAGAAGCGCGAGGCCTCCGCGCGAAAAACCCCCGTGGGCTCTCCCTGATGGACAGGCCCCGCCGCCCCTAACCAGGATAAAATCGATTAGTGTGCACCCATTTCATTATAGAGAGAACATAGTGTGCTTACTGATAGCAGACGGTTTTCTTAACACTGAGATGTTAGAAGCGCTAATCGAGCGGCGATATATTAAGTCTTCTGATATCGCGAAATCTAAGCACAAGGTTGGTGACATTTATGCCACCAAATGCAAAGATGTAAACGTGATTGGGCTCTTCATAAAAAATTACTTAGATGAGAGGCCACTGAAATCTGTCCTCTCGAAATGCTTAAAGAATTTAAAAACTCATCTATGCTTGAGTAATATTGCCTCTTTTGGCATAGCAAGAGACCTGGCCGTTCTCACGTTATCAGAATGGACATCGTTCATTGATTTATTTGACACAATATTCGAGGGATTGCCCGTGACGGCAGTATTATACTTAAACAACTTACCGATTCCGCCAGTGCAGGACCGCTACAAATTACTGAAAGAATATCATGAAGCGGCCATGGGAGCGCATAGGGGAGTAAATAAAACATATTGCAAAATTGCAGCAGAGTACTACTGGCGCAATATGTGGCCCGATGTACGGCAATTTGTTCTAGACTGTGTCGCCTGTCAGACGAATAATCTAGTGCGCATAAAGACTCGGTTGCCCCTTGTAATCACAGATACACCGTCCAGACCGTTTCAGAAGTTAAGCATAGATTTTTACGGCCCTCTCAAGAACTCGCTGGAAGGTTTTAAGTACATACTTACGGTACAGGACTGTCTAACTAAGTTTTGCATCCTTATCCCAGTCAAAAAGGCCACGGCGCTAGAGGTTGCGCGGGCATTTACTGACAAAGATATATGTTACTTTGACCCTCCAACGGCCCTATTGTCGGATCAAGGGACGCACTTTCTGAATAAAATGCTTAATGCATTTGCGCATATTTTCAGAATAGACAAATGCTGTACTACGGCTTATCACCCCCAATCGAATAGCGCTATTGAGCGTATGAACCACACTCTAACCGAGTACTTGAAAAAATACATAGAAAAAGTTGACAAATGGAGCGAATGGGTGCCTATATGTCAGCATGCATATAACTGCACGCGGCACGACTCTTCAGATTTCACGCCCTTCGAGCTGGTGTTTGGACAAAAATCGAGAACACCCTCTAATTTTCCCCCGAGGGAGCAGCTCCTGACTTATGGGGAATACATCTTAGATTTAATACACAACCTCTCCACAATGCAAACTCAAGCAGCATTGAATTTAGTACAAGCGACGTACAGATCGAAATACTATTACGATCGAAAACTCAACGTTCTGCATTTCAGGGAGGGAGAAATTGTCTATAGATTAAAGGAGCCGCAAAAGGGCAAATATGATAAGGATTATGAGAGCCCTTATGATATAATTAAAATAAATCATGAGCTCAAGAAGGCCAAAATAAAAAATGGCGGCATAATTAAAATTGTCAACCTTGACAAGTTCAAAAGGGCCTCAGCCGTGAAGGACCCACCCCTACATTTGAACATGCAAATCTAGGAGCGTGGCAGAGAGCGAGGTTAGCCCTTTTTTTTTATAATTTTTCTTTTGGCAATCCTACGAACGTATCAATTTTTGATACGTCGGGCATCGCGTGAGACATTTATAAAACACTACAAGGACAGTACTGTTGAGTAATCTAACAATCGAGCTGAAATTAGCTTTCGTGACTCATTCGGCCCCTCTCCAGGCAAACAATTTATTAATTTTCGATACAAAAGAAAATTAATTATTTTCAAACAGAAGTTTAAAACAGTATAGATTTTACGCAAAAAGAAGTAAGTGAAATTTAATCTCTACAAACAAAACAATTTACAATTTTCGCCACAACAGGAAGTTAATTATAATTAATCAGAGTTTTAAAAACAGTACGAATTCTACCAAAAAAAGAATACAAATGGAATTCAGTCATTTGGCCCAACAAGCTCAATTTTACGTAAACAAGCCAAATTTTCAAACACAAGAAGTAGTTTCCGAAAACAAGTTAATCAACTAATCATGAAGTTAGCATGAAATCAATCGGAACGTGACGAAGAAAATATAATAATGCTTACTACATAAAAGTAAATTCGCTTCTGGAGAATCCCATTTTTATCAGTTTCTTTAACAGTCTCAATTGAGACATCCTGTCAAAAGCCCTGCTAAAATCGAACATCAGCAAGATGGCAAGGAGATGCTTTTCACTTCTCTTGTCGAAGTTGATGCCGGACCTGATGTCCTCAGTTAACTTCAGAAGTGCCGTCTCTGTGCTGTTGAATTTCTTAAAATCCATTTGTAGCGGGTCAAAGATTTTATTATCAGAAATAAATGCTAGAATTTGGTCATGCATGATCTTCTCGAGGGCCTTAGAAAGAAAGCTTAGCAGTGCAATGGGACGAAAGTCCGATACAGTCGCTGAAATTGCTGTTTTTTTAAGAGGTACCAACTGAGCGCTCTTCCAGGCCCCGGGAAAAATTTGACTAGCTACAGATGAATTGAAAGTAGCGGCCAGATGATGACTAAGTATCGGACGAGCCTTAGCTATCGCGCATAGAAATAGAACAACTCCACGTGAGACCGCAACAAATGATCACACTCACGAAACCTACAAACACCACCCGTTGCGACAAGAGCGCTAGAGTTGACCAAGAAGATATCGAAACCAATGTATGAGAACAACGCCAAACTAGCCAGTTCCATCATTTGCATGAATGTTTCAGCCAACCGAATGAATGCCGCTCCCGATTATGTCAAGAATGTTACGTCATTATATCCACTAATCAGATTCATAACCAAATACTTGATGAAGCAATCGACATGTGAGAAAGAGATTACACTGATAAGACAAACCAATTCAAATCCATTAGCTCAAAATTAAGTGAGACTAATAACCAAGTGCAAGCCAAAGTTAATTCAAAGCAAAGAGACAAGCCAACAATTACCTAATATGATACAGAGTAAGTTTAACCCATTAGGCCCTGAATAAACGTTTTTTCAAGACGTTTTAAGGCGACTCTATTTGTTACAAAATCTGAAGTCAAAAAATTCCAAAATAATATTTTCTAACGTGAAATTGTCTGAAATTTCGACATATGCAATTAGAATTTCAAGATACTGCAAGCTAAAAAAATGACACTTATTTATTTAACAAAAAATACGAAATATTCATAGAAAAAAATTTTTCTTTGAATATTTTCGTATTGAAATCGTAAAAAGATATCTCTAAATAGTGAAACTTTTGCATCCATGGATCCTTAATTTCAAAAGGTATAGGTAGGTTTTTTGAAAATTAAGATGGTAAATTCAATATGGCGGCTCAAAGACGAAAATTTTATACTATTTCGGATAATTTTGATTAAAACAATATTTTCAAATTAATTTTCATACAAATTTATATATAACGGGTTTTTGGTCGCTGATTAATTTCCATGGTGAATTGGTCATTCTTTACCGTTTTCCGACGATTCCCCATATAAATACCAACTATATCGAATTACTTATATTTAGCAGATCAAGATAAGATAAAAATTACATAAAAACAGTAATCAATTCGATTTGATTCAGTTACAGTAGCTGAAAATATGTTACGTCTCGAAAAATCAACGAATAATGGGTAACGGTGAAAATTTCTTTGATAATGATTTCGGACCTCCATATCTTTTAAGTACAACTATCGGCTGCACGGTTTGAGCACTTTTCAAGACGATTGAAGGCTATATCCAGTGTCAAAAAGGCGATTTAGAAAAATGCTCTAAAAAATTCATGTTTTCTTTGATTGTTTTCGTAAAATAAGATAGAGAACATTTCTTTTAAATTTTTTAAGTAGCACCATTCGAAACAGCACTCCCGAAAATAGTAGGGTAGGTACTTCTAGAAAATTAATTCACTCTATACTCAACAAGAATGAACGTCAAAGTTGGAGGTACCTGCAATGTCGTTTTGCCAGTTAATGGGTTAATCAGCGAGCAAAATACTCTATACACAAATTTACATAAAAACACACAAATGTTGGTACTCGCAACTTTTGATAATCATATTGGATTCTCCATCTTTAATTCAGAATATCTGATTACATATTCGCAATCAGGAACCCGAAAAACCCAAATACATGAATTTTTATGAAAATTGCAAAATTTGCATAATTTTTGGTAGCAATATTGGATACACCATCTTGAATTTGGAAAATCCGATTACGGAGTCGTAATCAGCGACCCGAAAACCCCCTGTATACAAATTTGTATGAAAATTCATTTAAAAATATTGTTTCAATCCAAATTATCAGAAATAGTATAAAATTTTTGTCTTTGAGCAGCCATATTGGATCCGGCATCTTGAATTTCAAACATCCGATTACGGATTCGTAATCAGCGACACAGAAAACCCTCATGCATGAATTTTTATGAAAATTGAAAATTATTCATAATTTTTGGCAGCCATCTTGAATACGCCATCTTCAATTTGGAAAATCCGATTACAGATTCGTAGTCAGCGACCCGAAAAAATCCTATATACAATGTTGTATGTAAATTCATTTGAAAATATTGTTTTAATCCAAATTACCAGAAATAGTATAAAATTTTCGGCTTTGAGCCGCCATATTGGATGTCGCCATCTTGAATTTCAAAAAACCTACCTATACATTTTGAAGTTAAGTGTCCTTGGGCGCAAAAATGTCACTATTTAGAAATATCTTTTTACGATTTCAATACAAAAAATTTTTATCTTTGAAAATTTCGTTTTTTTGTTAAATAAATACGTATAACTTTTTTAGTTTGGTGTATCTTGCAATTCTGATTGCATAGGGTGAATGTACCGTTTGTGACCAGTGCTCCTGTTTTGGCCATCTAGCATAATTTTAATCATTTTAAAAGTTTTGACTGTCGAATTCAATACAACTTCGGCATTAACATAATTCTTAAGTACTTTAGAATATTGTATAATACTGAAGGTACAGTTAGTTCAGTATATTTTGACAGAAGAAATACTTTTAGTTTGAGATGTACCGAAAATGGCATTTTCTTATGCAAATAGACAGGGGAAGCAGATGACAAAAATGTCCATATTACTTAGTAATATAATTTGTGGTCAAAAATAACTGCATAGGCACAATTAATTAGGTTAAAATATTAAGAATAAAATTAAAAATCACAAAGAAAAATGTAATTTTATAGAAGCTAAAGGGGTGGTCAGAGGTGGTACAACAAGAACGTTATTATACCAGTTTTGGTCATAGTATCTAGGTCATAAAAATACATCAGGTTTACTTTTTACATGATTATTTTCATGGAGGGTTATTTTTATATGATGATTTTACAAGATTATTTTCAGGTTGGGGGGTTCGAATGATTACTTGCATGACATATTTGATATTTTTGTGTTTTGAAGAATAACAGTATAATGTTGATTTTCAGTTATAAAGTTAACTTTATGATTCAAAACCTTTAAAATGAATCATAGGTTCTGGTGAAGTAGTAAATATGTAAATAAGTGATAACTAACATCTTTGTGGCTATGACAAAAAAAAAGAAAAATGCGTTGGCGGTGACTAAGGATAAATTAAAAAAAAAGGAATGCTCTGGTTAGATGTCCTGGGTTGTATTGTGGACGAGAACTACTGCCAGATGGGAACTGGATGGAATGTGGGGCTTGTCTCCGTGGATTTAGAACAAACATGTCTTCGGCATGTGTACCGTGTGAATATGTGCCTACATTTTACGACTGGCTGTATCTTGGCTTCATGACACTGCTTTCACTTGTTCTGCACTGGTTCTGCATCGATATGGTGGCAATGAGACGGAGCATTCCAAAAGAAGTCATAGCATTGCATTCCCCTGCTCTACTTGAGATATTAACAGCGTCTCTCATAACCTTGCAATTAAATTTTTAAATCAGATTTTGTAACAAATACAGTCGCCTAAAAACGTCCATTCAGGGCTTAATGGGTTGAATTGAAAAAACACAAATCCAGCACCACTCGTAAAGAATCGATCAATCATAGCACGGGCAAATGTGTATGAAAGAAAATACATCGAGACACACAGAATAACTCCAACAGACAAGTCCGATATTATCCAGATACCGGAATCAGCGATTCGAAACAACAACACATTACTACAACATAAGCTCTCGGAGGGACGAAAACTATCACTCTTTAGCAAAGGAGAAATAATTTATTTTTACTTACAGTATTTCCGAAGATATGTTCACGAAGTTTCGACACCTGCGACCTTCCTTAATCCGGCTCGAAGGACCAATGTTAACGCCAAAATAGAGCTTGCCGATTTAGCAATGAAAAGTAATGCGTTTTGTCCCAGGTCTGCTGGCTGAACTCATTAGCAAGGCATTACACACTAATAACAGACCCTACCTTATACACAATAATGTAATAATAGAACGGAAGATGCTAGTGAACATAGTTGAACCAAAATCTTAGAGGGTTAGGAAAATGATGGGAAACTATTAAATAACTATTATACAATGAAGCTTGTATTTCATGCATATACGATACAAAATTCGAACATGTTTAACATTATGCTAAATACCAAAATTCAAAGGTTCTGAATAACAAAATTACAAGGTTCTAAATAAAAAAATTCGAAGTTTATAATCGACGAAATTCAAAAAATTTGACAATTAGACTTAAAAGATTTATATCCTTGTATATTTCACCACAACTAAAATTTTCAGATCTCGAAGCTACTATTCCTAAACTAAAACTGTTAATAGATTACTATGTTATGGTAAGTGCTAATTTACCATAACAAGTGAGGTGTTGGATTCCAAAACCTGTCAAGTTCTTTATATGGACTTTCGAGGAAAATGCAAAAAACTCATTGCAGCCATAGTTAGAGGGGCAAGCTTTCTCAAACTAAATTAATTGTTCCAATATGAAATTTTTTGCTCTTATAAATTAATTTTAAATTGCTATAACTTTTAGAAATATAACAGGTATAAGATAAAAACGAGTCGATGAAGCTAAAAAAAATATTTCCTTTCATCATAAACAAAAAAAATGACTGATTCGTAAAAAATTACCGTGTCATATCCAAGAAATAGGCAATAAAAATTAATAAAAAAAATATAACCTCAAATATCTTGAAAAATAAAAGATTTCATATTCTGGTCAAAGAGCTTAGCCAAGATTGCCAAGAGATAGTGGAAACCTTTTCCATTTTGATTTATTTATAAAGATTTTTCATCATATGATTCCAAAATATTGCCGTTTAAGAAAATGACGTGTCCGTGTATAACAAAAGACGGAAAATAGCTTATAAAAAATTTCATCTCGGAGAAGATAGATAATTTTATTTATAAAATGCATTTACACTGAAGTGATCATATTATTTCTACATACTAAATGAATCCTGATTAAGAAATGAAAAAAATGAGCCCCAGTTGGAAAAATACGATCGCGCCGTTCTCGAGACATAGCGATAAAATAGAGGTTGAAAAAAACATAACCTCAAATATATTGAAAAATAAAAGTTCTCATGATCTGGGCAAAGAATTTAGCCAAGAGATAGTTAAATGTTACCTTTCTGGAAATTTTCCAAGAGAGTAATTCCGTTTTACTCAAGTTATCGTTCGACATAGAAAATCGATTTTTTTTATAAAATGATTTCTTTTTCGCCAAAATAGAAATAAAATGGCTCAAAACTTTTTCTGAATATTGTACTCGATGTTACTGATCATCTCAAGATATATTTCCGAGATATAACCGTTTAAAAAAGACATGAGGTTTCCGTGTATAACAGAAAATGGGAAATAGCTTATAAAAAACTTCGAGTAAGAAAATATAGGTAATTTTAAGCTCCTTCAAAAGCATTATCACTGAATCGATGATATTATTTATAAGGTTTTAAAAAACGAAAAACTAAAACTCATAATCGAAAAACCGATAAAAAACAAAAACGCATCGAAAAACGAAAAAACACACGCACGCACGCACGCACGCACGCACGCAGGCTCGCATGCACGCACACTTATACACGCGCGCACCTACATACGTACACACAGACACACACACGCACGCACGCATTTTTAACATATTTTTAAGAAAACTTTCTTTTATTATTACAAAGCTTCCTTTAGGAAGCAATATGGAAATTTAAAAAATGGACTAGGCAGGTTTTGGTCTGCAACATTGGACTTAGCAGGTTTTGATATGATATTTCTTGGACTTGGCAAGTTTAGATCTGTAAATGTTTACGTAAGAAAATAAATACTAAATTGGCATTTTTATTACAAAATAAATATTTTAATTATATATAACATATCATATCGTACACTTTTATAAATGTTGGTCATTTTTTCGTCGTAATAATAACGTTATCAATGATATATGAATAATAATTACAAAAACAATACTAAATACAACATAAGAAAATAATCATTTTTCTGTTTGTTTTTTGATTCGTTTTTTTCAGTTTCCGGGAAGCACCTCTTTCACTGCTGTCATCCATCTTAACGTAATCACTTATTGCAAGCAACTGAAGTCACTGACTAATAATGTCTTAATCCTTAGCATGTGGTGAATGTAGCGTGTTAAGCGAACTCCGCACCCTTGTTATTGTTTATATTTGGGTCCTCCAGAACAGCAGTGTTATGGATACGTAGTACACCGATTTAAACGTTACTTATTACACTATGGTTCTAAATAGTTCATTTATTCATACTTGTCTTATGAACCAATCTAAATGAACCTTCTAATTAGAAAGTTCTTTATTTTTCAGTTATAAAAGATATGATGTTAAATTATGATAATATAATACAGGGTATAGTACATATTATATAATACATTGCATAATTAAAGAATTTTTCAATTTAGTAATATTTTTTACATAAAAAATTTAATGTTTACCTGTTAAAAAGTTAGAACTTGCCAGATTTTGAAAAACAACGTTTTTGGACATGGCCGAGTTTTGATTAGTAACGTAAATAGATTTCTATAATTTTATGGATGAAATTTTTTAAATACAGATAGAGGATGTCACATGCAGTATATTTGCCGGAATAACTCAATTTTCGATTTTTTTGGACTTGGCAGGTTTTGGAATCCAACGTCTCAGGTATTTCTTTAGTACAAATTTACTATTTCAACAAACAAGAGAATCTTCTAAGTTACGATGCAAAACAACTCTATGTTCAAATATCAGTTATTATAAACGCATTCAAAGTTTTCCGTTATAATTGACGAATTTGAATAAAATAATAAGACGAATAAAACGTACAAGTTACACGTATTTTTGGCCAGGTATACAATAATTATTCTAAGATTTGAAAATATGAAACATCTAAAATACAGATTTTAATGAAAAATTAGACTAAAAACAAATTATGGCATTTATGCTAATTTACTTCAATTCGATTTAATTTCTTTTAAATAGCCTTTAGAAATTTACAGTATAATTTTCTATTATTTCGGATACGTCGAATTAATAAAACTCGATTTATTGTTTTAATGTTTAAAACTTTTCCCTCCTATCATTTTTCAAAATCAGCGCATGCCTCGTGAAACGCAATATACCGTCAAGAAAAGTCGCACTGTGTAAAAACCGGGAATCCAACCCTGCCAATTTAACTTTTATAAGAATTTTACTTTTCACTCAAAAGGCGAAAGATTCGAACGCACTGTTGACGCATCATGAAATTTATAAGAATTTATGTTTTTCATGAAAAAGTGTTAAAATTATATCGCGCATTTAAAGCTATAAAATAACCATTATCATAATATGTGAAATGTAAAATTCAAACAAATGTACACTTCTAAGAATCTACCTTCTATATTATTGAATCCCTTGATAAAGTAAGGTGCGCAAACCTTTATAATCTCTTCCTAATCATGTGTAACTACCTGCAATTACGGAAATGAACCTTACCCTGACCAATGTTACTCTACTTTTACGTGCGCTACTTACTCAGAATCTTAGTATAATCATATGTATATCTATATAAATCAAATACTTATAAGACTATAACTCTCTTTATATTACTCACTCATCATTGAAACGACCGTGCGAGTAGTCGAACTTAACGTCATGTAAATAATCACTTCACTTGTATATGATTTATTTGAATAAACTTTGAATTCATGTGTATCCAAAAATATTGTATCCGTGTTTATTAAGGAGCAACACCAGTCTAAAATTTTCAAAAAATCGATTTTTTTTTGGTTTAAACGATACTTTGGACCATTAAAAATCATATCCAATTGGTTTTATACAGAAATAAAATTTGTAAGAGGTGCAATTCTCGATTTTGCCGCAGCGTCTCGGAGCGCGCCGTGACGGCTGAATCAGCCACCACGGCGCGCTGTGATTTATCGACTATGTAGTGCTCCTACCTGTCCAAATTCTATTGCTTATGGTCATTGTGGTTCCTCAGAAGTCCACCAGGGTGTACTAACACTGAATAGAAGTGTGTGTATGTGTGTGTGTGAACTAGTACAGCTACCAAGCGACGCCGTGCAGACGCTTTATTTTCTATCCGTACATTTTCGTTCAAATATTAATAACGTGTTTTGTTATTGTAAAAGTTTTCGAATAAATAATATGAGTTCGAGAAAAGTCGTGTATTGTGACAAAATAACAGGCCAAGGAGGAAGGAGTAGTGCAAAAAGACCGAGAATATCAAACTGACGGCCGCAAAACCGTTACGAGCTGGAGAAGCCAAGCCTGGAGAACGTTAGTACATCGGCTAAAAAATTATCAGATGTAAACTTCGATGATTTTGAAGTAAATGAAGGTTTCGGTTACCGCATTCTGAATGTTGTAGCAGTGTTATCCGCGATATCGCAAGATCTTGTATGTAAAAAATGCAAATCCGATGTAACGTTCACCGAAACTGGAAAGCGAGGCTTGGGTTTCAAAATTGTGATTTCCTGTAAAAACGGTGATCAGATCACTATTCCTAGTTGTCCATTTATTGAGAAAGGATATGATATTAATCGCAGAATGGCATTATAAAGTTTTGCGCCTTCATGGATCTCCCGCGGCCAATTTTTCAATTGTTTTACGATACAGTTGTTAAGAAAATTGCCATTGAAACAGAAGCTGTTTGTAAGCTCAGTATGAAAACTGCAGCTAAAAAAGAACGAGAGAAAACTGACGATCCAAATGGCATTACTGTATCTGGTGATGGTTCGTGGAGGAAGCGTGGTTTTTCATCTCTTTACGGGTTTGTTTCACTTATCGGTTGGTATACTGGCAAAGTAATCGATGTTTTGGTGAAATCTAAATATTGCAAAGCTTGCGAATTTTGGAAAACCAAAACTGACACCATCAAGTTCCAGGAGTGGAGCCAAACTCACAAAGATGAATGCCAAGCGAACCACGTCGGCTCCGCAGGAAAGATGGAAGTACGCCGTCATCGAAATGTTCCAGCGCTCAGAATCTTTGCACAATTTGAAGTACGATAATTACGTGGGCGACGGAGAAGCTACTGGAGAAGAGTTTGTACATAAACCACCTTTCTCTGAAGAAATTTATAAAGCGATTTCGCCAATTTATAAAGAGTTAAGCAGTGACGATCTACTTACGCGTTGCTTAGGCGGCTTCACACAAAATAGCAACGAAAGTTTCAATGCGACTGTCTGGTCTATGGCTCCAAAATCTTTCTCTAGTGGCAAACACGTGCTCGATACCGCAGTATATATTGCTGCAGGTATTTACAATGATGGCCTTTCAAGTGTCATGAAGCTGATGCAACACTTGGGCTTGACAATCGAACCGAACTGCTATAATTTCTGCGTTGAGGCTGACGCGCGTCGCATCAAGTTTTCCGAGAGATCCCTAACAGCCGATGCCAGAGAGACCCGGATGTCCTTAAAATCAGCCAGGAAGGAAGAGGAGGAGTCAGACATTAATAGAGATGGCCAAATGTACGGTGCAGGCATCGCAGATTAGAGGTATACAAAAATTTCAAGGATTTAAATGCTCCGAAAACTTTAAACGCGTTTTTCTCGAAACGGGTTTTTCAAACTGGGCGAACTCATAGCTTCAACACTATTGCATGAATAGACTTGCAATTTTTACAGTAGCTTTACAAATGTATTCTCCATCGAAGTACGTAGCCGTTTTTTGATATTTTGAAAATTACTTGTTTTATTAACAATTTACTACTCTTCTTTCAGTCGTAAATTCATACGTTTTGTTCATAAGTGCACAATTTCTACAAAAATTGGAATAAAAAAAAATCCTGCGTACTTCGATAGCTATTAGTATGTAGCTTCAGAAAATTTTTGATTTTTTGTTTCAGCTCTCACGGTTTTCGAGGAATTGGTGCGTCCGCGGAGCACCTTCAAAAAAATCTTTTTCCGCAGATCTGCTGTAGTGCCGCCATTTTGTACAAAAATCATAATAAAATTTTTTTTTTCATACATCAATATGTGTTAAATGAACCATCTAAATATTAATACTATTCCTTTTCCCATAATCTCAGAATAAATGGTCAAAATTAGGCCTTTTTTTCGGCCTCTAGAGTGGTGTTATCCCTTAATTTAACCGAAAAGGAAGATACTCCTTGCAGAATGTATAATGCAGAATAAAAGTACCTTCTCTATACGAAACATGCCCCACAAAATTACTGCAGTCAAATTAATTATCGTTAATAGAGAGAGCAACTGTCGGTAAAATTCTTAACTCGAAATAAGCATTAGAAATTAATTGTCCTTTTATAATGAAAAAAGGCAATAATTTATTTTCTATTTACTTTTAAGTGGAGGTCCTGGTTTATAACGCGAACAAACTGTGATTTTTGGTGATTTTTTAAAAAGGGAAGCTAACTGTCATGTTTTTTAAAACTTTTGATATATCTTAACATACATTTGAGCAGTACAAACAAATCTTTTTATCATGAATTTGTTAAAAAAAACACGGAGTTATAAAGTAATTACAGACGACTTATCCGGCACTGACACTCACGGCCCTGTTTCTCTCCCTGAGAGCCTGAACCTCATGGCACTGACACTCGGTTAGGTTTGGCTTTATATATGCGCGGAACCCCGAACGCAAAAATTTTTGCCAAATTCTGAATATATTATATCATTATAGAAACTCAATTAACATTAATGATTTAAATTGTTTTGTATTTATTAATACGAAATAATTGCGGTATAACAACAAATTTAAGCTTTGAAAATATACGTAATATGTCTAGTTTTATAAAGACATTTATAAATAGTGTTAGAAAATCGACTATATTAATTCGTTATTTAATTATTATGCAAGGTTGTGAAGTAGAAAATTTCTGTATAAAGAGGTTAACACCAAATATGTTATATAAAGAGGTTAAAACCGATAAATGTTACATAAATTATTCCAAAGAAAAGGTTTATAATTTTATACAGAGGTTTATAAAAGTTTCATAAATAAAACTATATTTAAATGAATGCGTGCTCGACGCTTATTGGCCGGCGCGGCACGCTGAATCTACCTCGTTATCAATGCGGAAGGGAATGCTCACCCCGAGGGTACCAGAGCCGGCAGGATTGCTATATTGGAGTATCGAATTGGAGGAAAAAATGGAAACAGAAAAATTCAACATAGTACAGTGTGTATCAAGGGCGGAAATTACCGTTCTTTCCACCCGAGGGTTTTATTGTCTATCCGAAGGCGGAGAAGAACCACTTTTAGGCCACTTTATATGCATGAAAAAGTATACTTTCGGTAGGACAAAATTAGTACACTATGGAAGAAGGAAATAAAGTCGAGGATTATTCCCGCGGACAGTAATCACTCGAGGGAATAGTCCGCTTTATTCCCCTGTTGCATATAGAACTTTATTTCCTATTTAACTTTGGCCACTTTATTGATTTGAAGAGTGGGACCCACGGAAAGAGAAAGAAATAGTTCAAAATTGAAGAAAAAAGAATTTGCTGGAAATAAAGTAAATTTGCGGAAGATAATAGTATATTATGTACCATGGGAAAGAAGTATGCTTTTTTCGCCCGCGTGTGGGGTTTGCAATTCGAGTCGATGTCGAGCAAGCATGAGCCGAAGGCGAAAGCGTATTGCCAGCTTAAGACGAATATTACAAATACACAAGGGAGAAAAAGGCATCTCCCACATGGTGCATACCGTATTTTTTCTCAAATATATATTGATAGCGTTCTTTTATGGCTGTGAAGCGGAACTAAATTTGACCGTTCTTCGACACGGTACAAACACAGGCTTGTTAGACTACAAAATCAGCCTACTCAAGTGTTTAGGCTCACCTAAATATGTGGTATCATCCGAATTGTACAACATATTAAGGGGAGTCTGGACTCTCTCAGGGCTTATTTTCGAAAATCATCCTACTAGCGTTTAAGCACACGTTAACATGTGGTATCATCCGGATGGTACACGATGGTTAAGGGCAGATCGGAGCCGATTGCAGATTTCTGCATTGAATTTTACATTATTCTAACTTAATTGTTCATAAAAGTTAAAAACTGAAGTTGTCCGATGTTCTCAATCTACTAAGGAACACCGGACAACTGAGATAACTGAACAACATAAAAAATTGAATGAGAATACTGAAAAATACGAAATTGTCGGTAACTACGTAACTGCATGTAAGTAGCTACTTTTTGCCCGCAACTGAGAAAATTTTAGAAAATTTTGGTAAAAGTTGGAAAATTTTGGAACATTTTAGAAAATTTTGTAAATTATGGAAAAAGTTGGAAAATTTTGGTACATTTTGGTACATTTTGGTACATTTTAAAAAATTTTGAATATTTTGGAAAATTTTGAAAATTTAGGAAAAAATGTACGAAATATTTATAATAGTTATAAAAATTTTGTATTATTTTTTAAGAGAAAAATGAATTTATTCTTTTAGTAATAATAGTAATTATTAATTATTAGATGATAAAATTATGAGATTATATCGTAATGGAAAGATAAAAATTTAGAGCACATAAATGATTTAATAGAAAAAATACGTAATTATACTAACATATATATATATATATATATATATATATATATATATATATATTTTAATTAATTGACCCCAAAATATCATATAAAATGGATTTTTAAAGCTATTTAATATTAATAAATAAAATATACACATTTATATCACAAATAATAAATATTTCATGCAAAATTATAATGCGAGCATGCGTTTGATTAAATATAATATTTATAAAGATAATAAAATTTAATTTATATTTTAGATCATTGATAAAAAGAACAATAATTAAATTATTTAATAATTTGATATTTTCGTTACATATAATCAAAGAATGACAGTCTTAACCCTGTAAGACGAGGAGAGTAATGTTGTAGATCTATTTGTATATATATATATGTATCGCGTTTACCATTGGTTAGTTAGATTCATTATTATCATTATTATCTTTCTATTCAGTTTATTTCATGTCTTTAATTCAAGTTGAATCTTTCCCATTTTCGAAAATACCCAGATTTACAAAATGATAAATCAACATAAAATGAATGTTATAAACATAATATTACGTTTATTAATAGCAATTATGATTTATTATCATTATTTTTACCTTTAAGAAAAGAAATAAAAAGCATTCAAAGTTTATTTTATGTCTATAAATCACGTTGAATCTTCTCATTTTCGAAAATACCCAGTTTTACGAAATGATAAATCAACATAAAAACAATATTAGAAACATAATATTACGTTTATTAATAGTTATTATGATTTGTTATCATTATTATTACCTCCAATGCAAGAAATCGAACACATTTAAAGCGTATTTTATGTCTTTAATACGCGTTGAAACCGTCACATTTTCGAAAATACCCAGATTTACGAAATGATAAATAAACATAAAAATCATATTAGACACATATTACGTTTAATAATAGTGATTATGATTTATTATCATTATCATTACCTCAAAACAAGACATAAAACACATTTAAAGATTATTTTATGTCTATAATTCATGTTGAGTCTACCCATTTTCGAAAATACCCAGATTTACGCAATGATAATTCAATATAAAAAACATAATATTTTTTTTTCGAGGGTATGTAGGAAATGCCAACTAAGACACACTCGACTGAGTCCGCACAGCCGGATAATGTGGGGCTGGTTGGGGATGCATCCGAGTGTATAATATAGGCCGAAAAATAAAATAGACTAAAACGCGAAAAAACTACACAGCCGATGCATCGCAAACCGACCCACTAAAACGTATCACCATTTTCTCTTCTGGTGGAACCCACCCTGGTACCGTTTATCACATTACCTCAGAGTGGTACCATTCTTGCGTCATCTGGACGACCGCTTCTGCCTAGATCTGAAACAAGGCAAAACAGGCATTGTTAAAGTCCCGCGTGGGGCGCTTAGATCTAATCCGTCTCATTCATACGCATGTTGGAACCGGCGCATTCAGTCTCCGTACGGAAGGAGAAATTTCCTTATCCCTCACCGCGACATTTATACAGCGAGAGAAAACGGTGCGCCGACAGTTAAAAATACGTCCCATCATCTCAAATCACATCCATTTCTATGGGGTCGTCCACCATCCCTGGGTTATGATGAGGTGTTGGATCTTCTTCCAGCTCTTCCGTCGCAGAACCGACTCGGCGAATTTCGCCGTGGGGGTTCACGTATTCTCGGCGGTCAACGTTTCGCCCACGATGGTCTCAGGCGTGAAATTTCCAACCTAGTGAATAAAAGCTTTCCTTTCCTCGTTCCACTTTTCGCAGACGAAAAACGTGTGAAACGCGTCGTCGCAATCAGCGGAACAGAAGATGCACTTCGGGCTCCGAACTTTCCCCATATGGTTGAGGAAGGAGCAGAAGTACCCGTGTCTACTCAGGAATTGGGTTAGGTAGTAATTAACCTCCCCATGGTCTCTGTTGATCCAAGGATCCAGCTGGATCCAGTCTGGCTGTCCACTCGCCCTTCCGTTTTCATTGTACGTTCCCGTTCCTCTCTATGGACGGTTGTTCTGTCATCTTCTGTTTTCTTCCGTTCGTAGATTCGCTTGCGCTCCTTTGCGTGTAGGTCGATCGGGATGATTCTCGCAATAACGAGTACTGCGGGCCCCGAGACCGTGCGATAGGCGCTGGTAACTCTGAGGGCTCCTCTACGATGAACTCGCGGTCTTTGCGTTTTTATTCTGCGGCGGTTCGCTTTCACCCTCAGTTGCGCGATTTCGTCGGTCCACCAGTGAGCTTGGCGTTTTGCGCGACGCGATCCCTTGCGTGGCATGGATGCGTCATAGGCTCGGTGAATGAGACCCATGGTCTCCGTCACTAGAACATCTGCTCCGTCCCTGATCACTGTGGCGTTCGTCGTCGGTAAATTTTGTTGGCCTTCTAGCAGCACCTCGACTAGTTTACCGGTGTTCAGCTTGGCCAAATTTCATCGGGGTGGCTTTCGCGAGACTCCTTTCTGCGAGTGGGATTTATCGCTCAGCTGAAAGCTGATGTACTGGTGGTCGCTACCCGTGTAATCCTCCAGTACCCTTCAACCCGACGCTTTAGGCACTAGATTATCGGATACAAAGGACACATCCGGAATCGTCCCGATAAATCTTGGCCGTCTGAATGTCGGCGTGTTCCCAACGTTGAGAACTATCAAGTCGAGTCTGGATACCATGTCCATGATGGACCTTCCTCTGCTGTTGGGCTCTGGGATGCCCCACTCCGCTGCTCGCGCATTGAAGTCGCCGACGACAACGATATCGTCATTCATCTCGCGGATCGCATCTTCCAGCTCGTCCAATAAAAATCATAACAGAAACATAATATTTCGTATATTAATAGTAATTATGATTTATTATAATTATTATTAAATCCAATGCAAGAAACAAAACACATTTAAAGTTTATTTTATGTCTTTATTCACGTTGAATCTTTCCCATTTACGAAAATACCCACATTTACGAAATGATAAATCAACATAAACAGCATATTAGAAACAGAATATGACGTTTATTAATAGTTATTCTCATTTATTATTATTATCATTACATCCAATGCAAGAAATAAAACACATTTGAAGTTTATTATATGTCTATAATTAATGTTAAACCTTTCCCATTTTCAAAAATATCTAGATTTACGAAATGATATATCAACATAAAAAGCATATTAGAAAAAAGATATTAAGTTAAACATAAAATTTCATATTTTATTATTATCATTTTCACATGCAGTGTAAGAAATAAAATACATTTAATTCCACACCCCACTAGAAAGCCCACGTTTTGCCCCTTATAAGCGGGACGAAAGTTGCATATTTTTCCCGAAAACTAGTTTTGCGGGGCGAAAGTAAAATTAGCGGGACAAAAGTAAAATTAGCGCGGCAAGAGTAAAATTAACGGGGCAAAAGTAAAATTAGAGGGGCAAAAGTAAAATCAGCGGGGCAAAAGTAAAATTAGCGGGGCAAAAGTAAATTTTTTTTTACATTTTCCAAATTTTTTTTTACATTTTCCAAAATTTCCAAATTTTTCAAAATTTCCAAATTTTTCAAAATTTCCAAATTTTTCAAAATTTCCAAATTTTTCAAAATTTCCAAATTTTTCAAAATTTCCAAATTTTTCAAAATTTCCAAATTTTTCAAAATTTCCAAATTTTTCAAAATTTCCAAATTTTTCAAAATTTCCAAATTTTTCAAAATTTCCAAATTTTTCAAAATTTCCAAATTTTTCAAAATTTACAAAATTTCCAAATTTTTCAAAATTTCCAAATTTTTCAAAATTTCCAAATTTTTCAAAATTTCCAAATTTTTCAAAATTTCCAAATTTTTCAAAATTTCCAAATTTTTCAAAATTTCCAAATTTTTCAAAATTTCCAAATTTTTCAAAATTTCCAAATTTTTCAAAATTTCCAAATTTTTCAAAATTTCCAAATTTTTCAAAATTTCCAAATTTTTCAAAATTTCCAAATTTTTCAAAATTTCCAAATTTTTCAAAATTTCCAAATTTTTCAAAATTTTACGCATTCCTCTATCTAACAGAATGCGTTGTTTCAACCCCGCTTTTCAAGACCAAAAAGTGGCCTTTCAGTGGAGAGTGAAATAAAATACTATATGCAACACGACGCAAAAGTAGATTTTTCCCTTGGCTGATTGTACTGCCCTTACGAGAATATTTGTCTAGAGGGTGCATTTACTGCCCGAGCGAAGCGTGGGCAGTAAACTCACCCACGGGAAAAATCTTCCACTTTTGCCCCTTGTTACATAATGTACTATAATGTTTATTTCGTGTCTTTAATTCACGTTGAATTATTAGGATTATCGAAAATACCTAGATTTTCGAAATGATAAACCAACATAAACAGCATATTCGATACATAATATTACGTTTATTAATATAAATTATGAATTACTATCATTATTATTATCTCCAATGTAAGCAGTAAAATACATTTAATTTTCTTTTATGTCGTTAATTCATGTTAAATCTTTTGGTTTTCCAAAAAACCCAGGTTTACGAAATGATAATTCAGCATAAAAAGCATATTCGATACATAATATTACGTTTATTAATATTAATTATGATTTACTATCATTATTATTACCTCCAATGTAAGAAGTAAAATACATTTAATTTTCTTTTACGTCTTTAATTCACGATTAACCTTTTCGATTTTCGTAAATATCCAGATTTTTTTTTTAAATATCCATATTTACGAAATGATACATTAACATAAAAAGCACATTAGAAATTTAATATTACGTTTATTAATAGAAAATATGATTTAATATTATTGTTATTACAAACAATGCAAGTAAGAAAATACATTTAAAGTTTATTTTATGTCTTTAATTCACGTTGAACCTTTCCCATTTTCGAAAATACGTAGATTTACGAAATGATACATAAACATAAAGTGCATATTAGAAACATAATACTATGTTAAACATAAAATTTTAGAATTTAATATTATCACTTCTGTATGTAGTGCAAGAAATAAAACTAATTTAAAGTTTATTTTGTCTTTAATCCACGTTGAATCTGTTTCATTTTAGAAAATACCAAGATTTACGAACTGATAAATCAACATAAGAAACATATTAGATACATAATATTACGTTTATTAATATTAATTATGATTTACTATCATTATTATTACCTCCAATGCAAGTAATAAAACACATTTAAAGTTTATGTTGTGTCTTTACTTACCGTAGAACCTTTCCAATTATCAAAAATACCCAGATTTACGAATGATAAATCAACATAAAGAGCAGATTAGAAACATAATAGTATGTTAAATATAAGATTTCATAATTTATCATTATCATTTGTATATGTAGTGCAAAAAATGAAATACATTTATGATAACCGCGTTGAATTAATCAAGAAAAACAGTGAATAAACGAGGAGAATCCAAAATTGACAACATAAAACAGTATCAAAATCATAAAACTAATGTTAGGTGAATTTTTTTTTGTAGCATAATATCTTCGAATAAAAGCGACAAAATGAAATACAAAAAACTATGAAATATAGCCCCGTTGAAATAATGAAGAAAAATGGTGTAATAACCAGGAGAAATCACAATCCGGAGCGTCATAATGTGTTCAAACCATAAAATAACATAAAAAGTATTTTAGTTGCACATATCATTTCCGAATAAATTAATAAAAGAATATAAAATTCAACACTAAAACGTTCACATAATTATGGAAGTGTTTAAAAATTTATGACAACCTAAATTTCATGATTAATTTAGAATCTTAACATAATGTAGATGAGTGTGGCAATTTACAAAACATAATTATTGACCAAAGTTATAGCCTATTTGAGCTTGAATTATTCAATTAATTTTTAATCTTATCATAAAATATGAGTAGTACTAAGGCCACCATGGCGAGATGCCCGTATTGATTTTCCCCCTCCCCTCCTTGGTACTAAGGCCACTATGGCGCGATGCAGCCAGTATTGATTTTCCCCGTCCCCTCCTTGACCTATATTGGGGGAGGCCAGACGTGCGGGGCCTGTGTCAAGGTCGCGGCTGAGTGTTGTAGTCGCACAGGTGATAATGGCCAGGCAGGTATATATATATATATATATATATATATATATATATATATATATATATATATATATATATATATATATATATATATATATATATATATATATATATACGCACACACATATATAAATAAAAAAATGAATAATAAATATAAAAAATTATCAAATATAAAGCATAAATAATTTGCTTTTTCCCCTGAGTTATCTATGAAAAATGAGTATGTTCTACGTATAATATGGCATTGTGGCCCTGAGAAGGACCGTTTTTACGATTAAATTATAATTTTTTGTAGCCATTTTTTTCGGGCAAAGAGTTAGTATTGCTAGAATATTTCTCTGTGTATTTTTTCCATTGTGAAGTGTCCGCTGCCTTATTATCTCCTCCTTTTTTATTCTTATCCTGAAGAAGAGAAGATTGCTCGCCTTTGCTGGTGCTGCTCTGTTCTTGACCCATCTTGTCCGGGCTTACGTAGGTGAATGAGGCGAGAAAGTGGTATACGCGTATTATGTATCAAGCACTAAAATTTTTCCAATAAATTTTTACATTACTCTAGGATTGTAGGGTAAATAATTATTATTATTATCAATGATAACTTTCTCCCGTACGTTGTCATTGTGATTCGACCTTTGAAACCACTCAAGTTTTTTTGCTTTTTTTTTAAACATTCCTTGTAGCTATCTTTCTTTACGCCGCTGTCAGCAGAGCGAGCAGAAGCGAGTTTACCAGCGCACATCCCCATGACTATCTTATGCTTTGGCTGGGATACGAATAATCACAGACATCAAATTACAGTTACATTTATAGGAAGCGGATGTGAATAAATTATGAAAAAATATATAACTTATGATTGGTGTTTATTATTAATATTTTTTATACAGTCTTCATATAATCTTTCAAGTCATTCGCAATAAAAGGTAAATGAAATGCAAGAATTTTGGATAATACAATTTTTAGATATACGCTTTTGTACAGATCGGTGTCGTCGACGATTCTTTCCACAATAAAACCTTCTATGTCGGCGTTATGTATTGAATAGTATTGTTTGAATGATTTAGGATCATTAAGAATGTTATTTACATTTTCTGTTCGTTCTTTTTCGAGTTTGTCTTTCAAATATTCAAGCACATAGTCAACGGTGCGATTGACCTTACCGACTCGCTCCTTTAAAATGTTAAGCTGAAGGTCGACGAGTGCGCTTTGTGCTCGAAACCCTTCGAACGTTGACTGCTGCATAACGATACCTGGAGGATTGTTGAAATTTTTTCTTTTCTTGCAGAGAGGCTGCTCGGTTGTCCGATCTTCTTCCTCTAAAGACTCGTGGTTATCGCTGGAGTGTGGTCTCTCGTCGATCATGATGGATTTAGTCCCGTACGAGGTTGTGAATGTTAGGTCGTGATTCGCCAAGAAAATTTTAGTAGGACGTCCAAATTCATGGTAGAAGGAACAAGAATTGTCGAAATAAGCTGTTATAGCGTCAAATTGGTCTTTCAATATATTCCAACTAGCTTCATCAAGCGTAACATTTTTGTACGAAGCATTGCCGTTGATTAGCTTGATAACGTGATGGTAGTGCCAGTGCTGTGCTCTAATCCTACGCAGAGTCGCCTCGTGTTAGATTTGTTTAGAGTATACGTTGTTGACAGTAAAAGATTCGGCCATTCGCTCGTCACTTCCCGTAATTCGCGCGTTTGACAAGTAGCCATGGTTATTTCTTTAACAAAAAAAACAAACTGAGAATTTTACACCACTTGAACACAATTGGACACACGGACAAAACTGCTTGTAGAGTGCAACCACGAGAGACGATGTGGTCATTTTGCCCTGCGTGCTATTACTGGCCAGAAAACTCTATCGTCGACGCATGAGGGTCTATGATGGTTTTCTCCCCACACCCCCTCCCCTCCAACGTGAATAATAAGAGTAGGGGGAGTATGGTAAAAGAAGCCAGGTGCTACTCATTTTTCACGACAGTTATTTTGTCAATAAAAGTGTGGTTATGGTGTACAATTTTTAAATGACCGTAGGCTATACAAATTGATAATAAAACTGTTAACGGACTTTCAAAGAAGTAAAAAGTATCGTATTCGTCGGACGTTCATTTAAGAAAAATTAAATTGAAAATAATAATAATGATTGGCTTGGAATGTAGGACATGTAGGTCGAAAGGTACGTAAATAATTTGTTAATCTTGTATTGATGTATGTATATTTATTCAAACATTTACGGCTACAAATACCAAAGACAATCATATATTTAATTTGTTAAGTGCATCTTAATCTAGAGGTACAAGGTTGATTACAAAGGCCTGAACCTAAAGAGCGCTCGTTCGTGAACGTAAGAGCCCTTTTACATTTTTTAGACTTAATCTTATTACAAATCTTTTTATAAAACCTTATAGCTAGTGCGTCATTTTTTCTGGTGTCTTGTGAGAAGAAACGACAAAATTTGTCGAGGTTCGTACCCCGACACATGTGATGCAAAAACATTATGGTATACTGGCCACAGCACATTGAATCAACGCTCTGAAGTGTTTTGGAATTCTATCGAAAGTTTTTACAGTTTTTACGAAGACGTTCGAAATGGTGTTTTGAAACCGGTGGAACACCATAACTGTCAAAGTATGTCCCGATTCTATTTTTGTCGATATGTATAACTACCCAATGAGTTCGAGACTCCGTATGATCGTCAGTATTGCAGACTCTGGCTGCTGGTGCCATCATGATGCGTGGAATTCGATCAGCCGCGTATACACCGATTGTCCTGGCATTCAGACCCTCGAGGGGGTTATATAGTCTATACATTATATGCCTTGTATTCATGTTGGCTTTTCTTCGTCCGCACTCGTGTATTCCGAGATGGCACCGTCTACCTCGTCTTGCCCCTCAAAGCGAGAGCCAAATCTTACGCGACAGGAGCTTCTCCCCCAGACCAGATCTTGAAGGGCGTGATAAATAAGTCACTGCTTTTTTCCGGTATATTTTGTTGCTTTTCCTCGGGTAGTAGTGAATAAAACCACTCTCGTAACAGATGTGACCTCTGCAGAGCACAATATCCCTTTTTATACTCATTACCCTGGCAGCCGTGAAAAATGCACACATGCTTACAAGGAAACTTTCTTTGTAAATCTGTGAAGCCTTCGGTCGTATATTCCTCGACATTTACGACGGGGTGAGCCATTATCGATTGAACATATCGTGCCTTTTCCGACCCTCTAACGTATATTTTAGTAGAATTTCTTACGATATTGTAAAAATGATGGTAATTTGCTTATGGCGATATCGCCGTCGAACCATTGTATACCATGCGTTCGTAATGAATGTAATCGTTAGTGGTCTTTACGCTGCTCGGAAATTCTTCATAGGGAAGAGGTGGTCTGATTATCCAACGGCCAGTGACATGATTTTGTAGAGAAACAATATACACTTCTTTCGGTAAAAATGTATTGTCTCTATCTTTGAAACCTTCGATATCTATTATGTAATACATGATGATGATGATGATGACACCGCTCTAATCACAAACGTTTATTTTACACGCACTGGATAGTGGTAATACGAGGGTAGTAAGTCAACTAGTTTGTGGTGGGTTCGTTTCACAGGTTATAACCTTCTAGCCCCCCTTCGCTACAGTGTACGCCCCCTTTCACTAGCGCCTCAAGCGTTGAAATCCGTAATAATTTTCCTGTTTGAATCGATTTCCAAAATGTTGTCAAAATCAGCGTAAACGATACAATTGACCGTCTCCGTAAGAGCTTCTTCGAATCGTACTTCGATGCGCAGTGCACCCCCGACCGCACGAGGCTCCAGTGAGATGAAAAGTGGGCCGATAAATCGGGTGTCAGATCGAATGCGAAAAGACAATAGCCCAGTGGATAACTATTGCGCCCAATGTCGAGGCCCTCGTTGAGATAGTGTATGCCTGTACCGGAAAAAAGCGTATGAAAAGATTCAATGTATAGTTGGTTGGTTCCCGTAAAGCGTGGCTGCAAGGGTTTGCTAGGTATTTGTACACCATCCACGTATAGCGAGAGAAAATTTATGGAAAAATGATGAAAATATAAGGGATTCAACCGTCGGTTGCCGTTGAATGCACGATTTTGTACAAAACCTAATATTATCCTCTTGGATATTTGACCAAGAACGACGTTGTCGAGCGTATATCCGAGAACGCCTCTGTGCATGGTAAACGACTTTACCTCGACTCTAGTAATCGGGTACTTGGCTGTGGTCTTTGAAAGAGCATTGGCATGCGCTAGAAGAATGCCGGGACTTATTTTTGCGCGCCGGACGATAAGTGTTACTTTCTTGATTCGTACGGAAAATTTTCCATCGTCGGAGAAATCCATGAGGCAAAAGAATTCTTTGTTACGCACTAGCCACACTCTCATTTCAACGCCGTTGAGTAAAAATTTCGATTGGTTCAAGATGTCCGCGTGGAGGTGGACCAAAACGTCGAAAGATTTGCCGCCTACAGAGTAATGTTGTCGATTGAGAGCACCAATGTTGGCGCCTGCAGTGGTGCGGGTTATAGCCGGCGACGCGTCCATAGATCCTGGTGAATCGCCGTACCACAATCCAGAAGCCAGATGTGAACGTATTGCCGGAGAAGCGTAATTTAACAGTGTTTCTATATATGCTCTATAAGGATATATAGATATAGGCGTTGTTTGGTGGGGAAACTAATTTTTGATTGAAAAATATGTCAATCTGATCGAACAAAGAGTGTATAAAATTATTGACGGGTGCAATCTTTGCATTTTCCAAATCCGTTTCAGATGGTAAAATCTGCTCGGTCAAATGTAACATGGTGTGCGCGAGATCTATGTAATGCTCCGTTGAACTCGGAACTAAAAATTCAAAAGGTGAATCACTTTCGTCACTGAGAGACGCTACAGGCTTATAGTGAAGAAAAGAGCTGCTTTCGATGGATGTCTGTGTCAGTGGTAGAGTGAAGAGATCCAGCTCGCTCTTCATACCCTCTCCACTGCACGCGTGTAGAAACGCCATTTTTCAAACTTATTTCGGTCCGAAAATATCTGCGATACTTCTGACAGATTTTCTAGTCCTCCGGCGCCTGAACAGTTTTTTCTTACTACTGCGTTTTTCCGACAGCTTTCTTCTTGCGGAGCACGTTGCGCGCATTTACACGACTCTTTCTCGACTGTCGTTTACGCTTGGACGCACGCGCCTTATATCCACTGCCTTTCATCATTTCGGATATTTTATTTGCTGCTTTTCTCTTCAAATTCTTACCAGACTCTTTGAAACGTATGTCAAAGGATTCTTTGAAATTAGTGAAATTGTAAAATTCATCGTTTTCGGAAACTTTGTGTGTCTCGCTGCCCAATTTAAACGTGTAAGAAGCTTCAGATTCTTGAATATGCATAACCGTACACGGTACGTGAATCTCGGCTAGTCCCACGTGCCAATCACCCGTTAGTCTTATTTCGCGGCACATGTGCGTGGTAAAGCATGTAGTCGCGTTATCGGGATAGTAGACAACACTACTACTACTTGGAAGTACCAAATAAAAGGACTCCACGTTATCCATGTTTTAAGGCGTTCGAACGTCGGACGCGTTTATCCAAGAGTTAAACTTGTCGGGATAGCCGATCCACTTTACAAACAATTGTTTTTTAGATTCTCGACCTTTCGTTTTGATGACGCGTTCGATTTTGAATTGCTGGTCTGCTAGCACGCGCGCGGAACCCACACGGGCAAGCTCTTCGTTATAAAAAAAGCCGTCGATAATTTCACCATCAAGATCTTGTAGTTCGTACGTGTAAATGTTTTGCCTTTGAGAAACGCGTTTCACTTTGAAAATCTCTTCACTAAAATTTTTTTCGAACCCTTTCGTAAAGGTCCCTTTAGACGGACTGATGCGTACATAGTCGACGACCTTGTATTTAGCATGTTTCAATGACGTTTGTTTCTCGGCTCTCGAAAGAGCGCGGCTCTGTAGGTATGCCCGAGCTTCAGCAGCGTTGTACAGGTTTGCATCCGCAGGTTTCATATTTATAGAGCTGTGCAGAGTGTTATTGTACGCGTAAACAATTTTTTGTACCACATTGATGTATCGATGAGTATTGTGGTGCATAAAATATCGCCACATGCGCTCCTTTAAAGTACGATTGAGCCGTTCGACCACGGCTGCTTTGATGTCGGGATTTCGAGCGGCTCGAAACAAAATGTTGTGTTTCTTGAGAACCCTCAGCAGGGCGCCACCCACAAATTCTTTTCCCTTGTCTGTTTGCAAGCAGACTGGTACACGCCCGTTGGCTCTTTTGAGAATCTTTTCGAATGCCGTAGTAACACCTTGAGCAGTTTTATCGGGTAGCGGCTCTAAAAATGCAAACTTGCTGAGCACGTCAATGACAACCAGCAGGTAGCAAAAACTATCGTTATCGTTTTTGAGTGACGTCGGCTGGCACAAATCAGCCTCCCAAACGTTATCCACGTTAGACACGTTGTAGTGCAGTCTCGGAAATTTTTTACGTATAGGCCTGTGGAGTGTGTAAGAATCTTCATTGCTCAACCACTCGTAGATATGCTCTTTCTCTTTCTTATTGTGCACGACCGATTTACCACGTATGTTGACACGTATTAAATTTCGAGCACCCGCGTAACCAGCCTCGTGCGCAGCGTCGTAATATTGATTTTCGTATTTAGACTTTTAAGCGGGCAGTTTGAGCCGCCTTTTTTTACCGCGTTCCTCGTTTGAGAAGGTGTAAATACTGACTCCGTCATCCTTCGTTTCGCCGTATTTAAGGGCGATGTCAATCTCTTGGCAATTTTTAAGACGTCAATGTTTCCAATCAGCCTACTAGGGGTGTCACTGCTTCCGATAAATTTTGCAAATTGAAATCTTCCGATGGGAGGATCGTAGTCGTTCCCGTCTCATCGTTTTCTCTTTTTCAAAACATCGTTCAATAGATCAGCGATGTTTGACTGAGGAATTATCTTACCATCGACGATGAGACTGCCTGTATTATCCCATTTAAGACGGCCGGGCTCGGTCGTACGTCAGTGCTTGAGCAGCAAACGGGCTTTCTTAACGTATACCTTGGGTACACTCTCGAAAATATCCTCTTCCGAGAGTGGTGTCTTTGTAGCCTCGACCTCGTCGATGCTGCGATCAGTTTCTCTGTCCTCGGCTCATTCACTCTCTTGAAAGAATAAATATCGTCGTAAAACTTGTAAATAATGCTCGCACTTTTCACGTTCACTGGTAAACTTTTTCGAATTGAGTATCGCGTGCATCTCCGAATCTAATCGCGATAAATTATCACCGAATGTTTGTACGGTATTTTCGTTACTGGTAGAAGTATCCGGCGTCAGAGACTGGGATAGCGCTGGTTCTTGTGGTGCAGGCTGCGCGAAACTCTGTATCCGGTCAAGAGCAGCTTCGGGAACTATAACCATCTTTCGTGCGTGCTGCATCTTGTGGACAAAAAATTCCGCATGCGATTAAGACTTGTTAAATATTTTAGAAAAAAAACAGTGCTTATGAGTGGTTCCAGTAAGAGAGGTAAAAAGAAACCGCCGCTCTGAACGATTGTGCGTTTTCTGCTTTTCCACGCTGAACCCCCGCTGCTTTTTGTTTTCATAACCATTTATCGCAGAATTTTTTTGTGCTTTTTCAATCGATGTTTTTCGGAATCTTTAAGTTTTACAACACCGTGCAGTACATTCAACGCACACTCGCAAATGCACTTTATGAGATTTTTATTGGACGTGCGTATCAAGGCGGCACGCTGCTGACTGTCTGCGTGGCAGAGTGCGGCCAACAGAGCCACGTGAATCCTTTGAAAAGAGTTAGCCATAGTCGTTGACAGACTGTTTTTCAGGGTCTCTTCTTGTAACCTTTTATCTATACCTTTTAACGAGCCTTGGGTACATATGCGTATTGCACTTCGTCGTCGAGAAATATACACGAACGAAAACGGTGGTTACGCGGGTGCTCGAAATTTAATACGTGTCAACATACGTGGTAAATCGGTCGTGCACAATAAGAAAGAGAAAGAGCATATCTACGAGTGGTTGAGCAATGAAGATTCTTACACACTCCACAGGCCTATACGTAAAAAATTTCCGAGACTGCACTACAACGTGTCTAACGTGGATAACGTTTGGGAGGCTGATTTGTGCCAGCCGACGTCACTCAAAAACGATAACGATAGTTTTTGCTACCTGCTGGTTGTCATTGACGTGCTCAGCAAGTTTGCATTTTTAGAGCCGCTACGCGATACAATAACACTTTGCACAGCTTTATAAATATGAAACCTGCAGATGTAAACCTGTACAACGCTGCTAAAGCTCGGACCTTTGCGTAAGGGTTCGAAAAAAATTTTAGTGAAGAGATTTTCAAACTGAAACGCGTTTCTCAAAGGCAAAACATTTACACGTACGAACTGCAAGATCTTGATGGTGAAATTATCGACGGCTTTTTTTATAACGAAGAGCTTGCCCGTGTGGGTTCCGCGCGCCTGCTAGCAAACCAGCAAATCAAAATCGAACGCGTCATCAAAACAAAAGGTCGAGAATCTAAAAAACAATTGTTTGTAAAGTGGATCGGCTATCCCGACAAGTTTAACTCTTGGATAAACGCGTCCGATGTTCAAGCGCCTTAAAACATGGATAAAGTGGAGTCCTTTTATTTGGTACTTCCAAGTAGTAGTAGTGTTGTCTACTATCCCGATAACGCGACTACATGCTTTACCAACGATGCACGTGAACATCAAATACTCACATCCACAGAGTTTCAGAAAGGCTACTCTACTTTAAAACGAACTTGCGCATGCAAAGAACATGAAATTTAACGAAAAAATCCGACGCATTTTTGGCTTTGAAGATTTTACACAGAGACAGACAGGAACTTTTGTCATATCAAATTCTGGTATAAACGCTAACGTAGACAGCAGACCAGCTTGTCTAGCCCGAGCTATACCAGATCAGGTATACGTTTACAACGATATATGCACCCCCTACACGGTCGGCGATACAAAAGCACTCTTTTGGGCATAGTAGCTTTCGAAAGTTCAAAGTATAAATTCGGCACCAAGATGGTAAAACAGTTTCCTCCGATACACTATATACCCTTCCTGCATCATTCTTTTCAAAGTATCATTATCGATATAAGAGACCAACTTGGTCATAAAATACCATTTGAGTACGGAACTCTGACGGTTACGCTTCATTTTAAGCGTAGCCAATAAACCACGCCGAAATGAGTTATTACGTGAATTATTACAACGCGCAGCTAGGCGGTAGTGGTGTCAAAAACGTATTTGTAGGATCAGCGCACCAGCGAGGCTCGGGTATCGGTAGTTTCTTAGGTTCGATTTTTCGACACATCGTCCCTTACATCGCTTGCGGTGCAAAGGCTGTGGGAAAAGAGGTCGTTCGCGCTGGCTTTAACGTGTTGGATGACGTTGCGAATAACGGCTCTAATTTCAAAGAATCCTTTGACACACGTTTTAAAGAGTCTGGTAAGAATTTGAAGAGAAAAGCAGCAAATAAAATATCCGAAAGATGTAAGGCAGTGGATATAAGAGACGTGCGTCCAAGCGTAAACGACAGTCGAGAAAGAGTCGTGTAAATGTGCGCAACGTGCTCCGCAAGAAGAAAGCTGTCGGAAAAAAACGCAGTAGTAAGAAAAAACTGTTCAGGCGCCGGAGGACCAGAAAATCTGTCAGAAGTATCGCAGATATTTTCGGACCGAAATAAGTTTGAAAAATGGCGTTTCTACACGCGTGCAGTGGAGAGGGTATGAAGAGCGAGCTGGATCTCTTCACTCTACCACTGACACAGACATCCATCGAAAGCAGCTCTTTTCTTCACTATTACATAGATCTCGCGCACACCATGCTACATTTGACCGTGCAGATTTTACCATCGGAAACGTAGTTGGAAAATGCAAAGGTTGCACCCGTCAATAATTTTATACACTCTTTGTTCGATCAGATTGACATATTTTTCAATCAAAAATTAGTTTCCCCACCAAACAACGCCTATCCTTATAGAGCATATGGAGCGAATCACGTCAACTCTCCTCGCGGCGCGCGAGCGCTTAATACTGTTGTTTTCAACTCGCGTTTCCGGTATGAAAAAAAATATATAAAAAATATCCAATAAACTATTTCGATGTATTTTTTCCTCAGCTTCCCAATGATGCGGTCAGATTTTCCCAAATTTTCCATTTTTCTTAAAAAATAACACAAAACGTGTTATATCTCGAAAAGTCTATTTTTAATATTATTTTTAATACTTTTAATCGAAAGCTGAGGATTATTTACATAAGAAAAGTTCTTTTGCACAGAGTGCCCGATTATATTTCAGTGAGTAATAGAACGCCGAAAAGTAGAAGTACCGCGTGCGACTTGGCGCGGCGCGGCTGCCGTCACCGCCACATCATGCTTACTTGTAAAACTAGTACTTTTTTCAGTCGGTAGGTGGCTTAAACATAAAAAACTTTAATCTATAAATGAATTGTCACAAGAAATTCATATATACGACGATGATTTTTTTTAAATTTAGATTTTTTTATGATTAAATCATAAATCTATTGGTTACGTATTTCTCCGGTTTATAGTAGCAACTACAATGGGTTCAACCTGGAGTTTATTGTCTGTTTTGATTTTACGGAAAACTATGCATTTGTAGTACAGAATTCTACGCAATCTTTCCATTGGAATAATAACCAGGCAACTATTTTTACAGTTGTAATTTATTACAAGGAAAATAGTGATCTTAAACATGTAAGCATTGCTGTAATTTCTGATAATCTAAACCATGATACTGTTGCGGTTTATGAATATCAAAAAATTGTCATACTTTATCTGAAATCTAATTTCGTAGTTGAAAAAATTTATTATTTAACGGATGGAGCAAGTCAACATTTTAAAAATAAGAATAATATGCAAAATCTTCTGTTTCATGAAAAAGATTTCGAAATCTCAGCGGAATCGCACTTTTATGCTACCGCGCACGGCAAAGGTGCACGTGATGGTATTGGTGCGAACTTAAAAAGAGGTGCAAAACGTGCTAGTCTACAACTTTCATCCAAAAATAGAATTTTAACAGCAAAAAGTCTTTACGAATGGGCTAAAAATTATTGCAAAGAAACCAAAGTATTTTATAGCAATAAAGATTATGAAAAAACTGTTTTAGAACTCAAACCAAGATTAGATAATGTTAAATCTATACCAGGGACTTTACAGTATCATGCTTTTATTCCATTGAATCAAAACATATTCAAACTACAGAAAACGTCTTTAAGTTCTAAATATCAAATCTTTCCAAAGAAAGACACTAAGAAAAAAGCAAATAATGTATCCAAACCCGCAACAAAGTCAAAGAAAGCCACGAAGCTAAAGACTTTGAAAGCCTCTTCGAAAGCCAAAGTAACAAAAAAACGATTAATAAAAACAAAAAAATAACTAAATTTAACTAACAGGTTTAAAAGAAATTATAAGGTAGCAAAATATGAAAAGGAGGACCGAATCCAGCGGCCACCGTCGAGCGCGAAGTCACGCGCCTTGCCGCTGCGCGCGGTACTTCAACTTTTCGGCGTTCTATTACTCACTGAAATATAATCGGGCACTCTGGGCAAAACAACTTTTTTTATGTAAAAAAACCTCAGCTTTCGATTAAAAGTATTAAAAAAAATATTAAAAATAGACTTATCGAGATATAACACGTTTTGTGTTTTTTTTTAAGGAAAATGGAAAATTTTGGAAAATCTGACCACACCATTGGAAAGCTAAGGAAAAAATACATCGAAATAGTTTATTGGATAATTTTTATATATTTTTTTTCATATCGCAAACGCGAGTTGAAAACAACAGTATTAAGCGCTCGCGCGCCGCGCTAGGAGAGTTGACGTGATTCGCCCCATATATAGAAACACTGTTAAATTATGCTTCTCCGGCAATACATTCACATCTGACTTCTGGATTGTGATACGGCGATTCACCAGGATGTATGGACGCGTCGCCGGCTATAACCCGCACCACTGCAGGCGCCAACATTGGTGCTCTCAATCGACAACATTACTCAGTAGGCGGCAAATCTTTCGACGTTCTGGCCCACCTCCACGCGGACATCTTGAACCAATCGAAATTTTTACACAACGGCGTTGAAATGAGAGTGTGGCTAGTGCGTAGCAAAGAATTCTTTTGCCTCATGGATTTTTCCGACGATGGAAAATTTTCCGTACGAATCAAGGAAGCAACACTTATCGTCCGGCGCGCAAAAATAAGTCCCGGCGTTCTTCTAGGGCATGCCAATGCTCCTTCAAAAACCACAGCCAAGTACCCGATTACCAGAGTCGAGATAAAGTCGTTTACCATGCACAGAGGCGTTCTCGGAGATACGCTCGACAACGTCGTTCTCGGTCAAATATCCAAGAGGATAATATTATGTTTTGTACAAAATCGTACATTCAACGGCAACCGACGGTTGAATCCCTTTAATTTTCATCATTTTTGCATAAATTTTCTCTCGCTATACGTGGATGGTGTACAAATACCTAGCAAACCCTTGCAGCCATGCTTTACGGGAACCAACCAACTATACATTGAATCTTTTCATACGCTTTTTTCCGGTACAGGCATACACTATCTCAACGAGGGCCTCGACATTGGGCGCAATAGTTATCCACTGGGCTATTGTCTTTTCGCATTCGATCTCACACCCAATTTATCGGCCCAGTTTTCATCTCACTGGAGCCTCGTGCGGTCGGGTGCACTGCGCATCGAAGTACGATTCGCAGAAGCTCTTACGGAGACGGTCAATTGTATCGTTTACGCTGATTTTGACAACATTTTGGAAATCGATTCAAACAGGAAAATTATTACGGATTTCAACGCTTGAGGCGCTAGTGAAAGGGGGCGTACACTGTAGCGAAGGGGGGCTAGAAGGTTATAACCTGTGAAACGAACCCACCACAAACTAGTTGACTTACTACCCTCGTATTACCACTATCCAGTGCGTGTAAAATAAACGTTTGTGATTAGAGCCGTGTCATCATCATCATCATCATGTATTACATAATAGATATCGAAGGTTTCAAAGATAGAGACAATACATTTTTACCGAAAGAAGTGTATATTGTTTCTCTACAAAATCATGTCACTGGCCGTTGGATAATCAGACCACCTCTTCCCTATGAAGAATTTCCGAGCAGCGTAAAGACCACTAACGATTACATTCATTACGAACGCATGGTATACAATGGTTCGACGGCGATATCGCCATAAGCAAATTACCATCATTTTTACAATATCGTAAGAAATTCTACTAAAATATACGTTAGAGGGTCGGAAAAGGCACGATATGTTCAATCGATAATGGCTCACCCCGTCGTAAATATCGAGGAATATACGACCAAAAGCTTCACAGATTTACAAAGAAAGTTTTCTTGTAAGCATGTGTGCATTTTTCACGGCTGCCAGGGTAATGAGTATAAAAAGGGGTATTGTGCTCTGCAGAGGTCACAACTTTTACGAGAGTGGTTTTATTCACTACTACCCGAGGAAAAGCAACAAAATATACCGGAAAAAAGCAGTGACTTATTTTATCACGCCCTTCAAGATCTGATCTGAGGGAGGAGCTCCTGTCGCGTAAGATTTGGCTCTCGCTTTGAGGGGCAAGACGAGGTAGACGGTGCCAGCTCGGAATACGCGAGTACGGTCGAAGAAAAGTCAACATGAATACAAGGGAGATAATGCGGGCCCTCGAGGGTCTGAATGCCAGGACAATCGGTGTATACGCGGCTGATCGAATTCCACGCATCATGATGGCACCAGCAGCCATAGTTTGCAATACCGACGATCATACGAAGCCTGGAACTCATTGGGTAGTTATACATATCGACAAAAATAGAATCGGGACATACTTTGACAGTTATGGTGTTCCACCGGTTTCAAAACACCATTTCGAACGTCTTCGTAAAAACTGTAAAAACTTTCGATAGAATTCCAAAACACTTCAGAGCGTTGATTCAATGTGCTGTGGCCAGTATACCATAATGTTTTTGCATCACATGTGTCGGGGTACGAACCTCGACAAATTTTGTCGTTTCTTCTCACAAGACACCAGAAAAAATGACGCACTAGCTATAAGGTTTTATAAAAAGATTTGTAATAAGATTAAGTCTAAAAAATGTAAAAGGGCTCTTACGTTCACGAACGAGCGCTCTTTAGGTTCAGGCCTTTGTAATCAACCTTGTACCTCTAGATTAAGATGCACTTAACAAATTAAATATATGATTGTCTTTTGTATTTGTAGCCGTAAATGGTTGAATAAATATACATACATCAATACAAGTTTAATAAATTATTTACGTACCTTTCGATCTACATGTCCTAGTCCACGCCATTCATTATTATTATATTCAATTTAATTTTTCTTAAATTAACGTCCGACGAATACGATACTTTTTACTTCTTTGAAAGTCCGTTAACAGTTTTATTATAAATTTGTATAGCCTATGGGTCATTTCAAAATTGTACACCATAACCACACTTTTATTGACAGAATAACTGTCGTGAAAAATGAGTAGCACCTGGCTTCTTTTACCATACTCCCCCCACTCTTATTATTCACGTTGGAGGGGAGGGGGTGTGGGGAGAAAACCATCATAGACCCTCATGCGTCGACGATAGAGTTTTCTGGCCAGTAATAGCACGCAGGGCAAAGTGACCAATTGTGTTCAAGTGATGTAAAATTCTCAGTTTGTTTTTTTTGTTAAAGAAATAACCATGGCTACTTGTCAAGCGCGCGAATTACGGGAAGTGACGAGCGAATGGCCGAATCTTTTACTGTCAACAACGTATGCTCTCAACAAATCTAACACGAAGAGACTCTGCGTAGGATTAGAGCACAGCACTGGCACTACCATCACGTTATCAAGCTAATCAACGGCAGTGCTTCGTTCAAAAATGTTACGCTTGATGAAGCTAGTTGAAATATATTGAAAGACCAATTTGACGCTATAACAGCTTATTTCGACAATTCTTATTCCTTCTACCATGAATTTGGACGTCCTACTAAATTTTCTTGACGAATCACGACCTAATATTCACAACCTTGTACGGGACTAAATCCATCATGATCGACGAAAGACCACATTCCAGCGATAACCACAAGTCTTTAGAGGAAGAAGGTCGGACAACCGAGCAGCCTCTCTGCAAGAAAAGAAAAAATGTCAACAATCCTCCTGGTATCGTTATGCAGTAGTCAAAGTTCGAAGAGTTTCGAGCACAAAGCGCACTCGTCGACCTTCAGCTTAACATTTTAGAGGAGCGAGTCGGTAAGGTCAATCGCACCGTTGACTACGTGCTTGAATATTTGAAAGACAAACTCGAAAAAGAACGAACAGAAAATGTAAATAACATTCATAATGATCCTAAATCATTCAAACAATACTATTCAATACACAACGCCGACATAGAAGGTTTTATTATGGAAAGAATCGTCGACGACACCGATCTGTACAAAAGCGTATATCTAAAAATTGTATTATCCAAAATTCTTGCATTTCATTTATCTTTCTTTGCGAATGACTTGTTTGTGCAACAATTTTTATATTTATACACTGACGAACTGTGATAGTGATCAAAGACGTAATGTAATGACAAAACAACAATTTATATGTAATGTATTTTTGCCAAAATTGACAAATAAATCGTATATCTCTCTCTCTCTCTCTCTCTCTCTCTCTCTCTCTCTCTCTCGATAGACGTAATAATGACTGATGGCAATGATATAGTGCTTAGAAGACATTACGCACGGACCAAAGACAGCAAACTATGTCAGGAGTATCTGATGCCGAACAATGCACACAAAGCGCGCGGGAGATTTTTATACAAAACTGTATCTTTGAAGTTCTTGACAAAGAAAGACATATGGAAGGAACTCAAGGGCTTGGAAACTATTGTATGTATTTTTTATAAACCACGCGGGGTGTCGGGGTAATCGTCAGAGAGAGAGAGAGAGAGAGAGAGAGAGAGAGAGAGAGAGAGAGAGAGAGAGAGAGAGAGAGAGAGAGAGATATATACTTTTTATTCAAAATCTTACAATTGCATGTACATATAGTTATAATTAAAATATCAGTCGATTTTATGTATTTGTTATCTTAATGTTCACTTATTGCATTTCTTACTAAAATAATATTATTCGCTTTATCAGTTCGTCAGTTTATAAAATTTAAATGTAATGAACTAGTCATAGTCAGATATCACAGAAACACGCTTCGTAAAAAAATAATACATAGAATAAAATAAATACAATAGAGATAACATATAAAAATAAAAGAATACATACACATACTTTGCTAAATTTTACGTATACTATAACGTCAAAATTTAAAACACACTCATTCATGACACTTTAACAATCACGCTAATAAATACATTCATACCTAACACTAAACATATTTAATAGATAAATAAATTAATAAATAAATAAGTCGAATAAATAAATAAACCAGATAAATAATTAAATTAAATAAATAAATAAATAAATTTAAATAAATAAATAAATTAAATAAATAAATAAATAAATTTAAATAAATAAATAAATTAAATAAATAAATAAATAAATTTAAATAAATAAATAAATTAAATAAATAAATAATTCAAATAAATAAATAGCTTAAATAAATATTCGAGTCACCTCTATACATTCTCTTCACCGTGTAATTGCTTAAGGTGCCTGCTAAACGCCGTTTTAAATTTACAAAAAGATGGCAGGCACCTCACACTGCTCGGGAGCGAATTCCAGAGGTGCGCACCTTGAACTCTAAATGAGAAAAGGCCCTTATCGGTGCGGGACCCCGGAACCGAGAGCTCTTTCATACCACCCCTACTTGAAGTCCTGGCCTGGTTTTTTTCAAAGAGGCCAGTAAGATATGGTGGCTGCCGCATGACAACCGCTTTGTAAAGCAGCAGCCCCATAAAATACTCCCTCCTCACCTTCAGATCTAACCAGTCCAGTTTTTTCCTGTAGGCGGTGATATGCTCATCCCGCCTAACACCACATATGTATCTCACACATGCATTCTGTAGACGTTGTAGTCGTGTCTGGAGCTCCCCTGACACGTCAAGAAGAACCACTGAGCAATAGTCTAAGTGAGGTAGTACCAGTGCACATGCCAGCTGCTTCCTCAGTATCTCTGTGGTGCTTGAACGGAAAAGTTTTAAGCTACACAGAGCTCTATTTACTTTTCTACTGACCGCATTCAGTTGCGGCTTCCATGTCAACCTTCCGTCCATCACCACGCCGAGGTTGGTGACTGTATCGACAAAGGGAACGTGTACGCCGGTATGTATCTCAATGCCTTGCAAGTCAAGGTTCTGAACCTGTTTGATGTTGCGATCAGATCCAAAAATGATCGCCTTTTTCTTGCCGACATTGAGGCGCAGGCCAGCTGACGTTGCCCAGTTCGACACTGCTTGTGCTACAGCCGACATGCGACTGATACCATCACGAAGACCCTTCAGGGTCACTTGTGTGTAGGTTTGCAAGTCGTCAGCGTAAAGTATGTGTTCAACACCATCTAAGTCGAGTGCGTCTTGTAAGTCGTTTATGTACAGGCTGAAAAGCAGGGGTCCCAGGACTGAGCCCTGTGGAACGCCAAGATTGGTGGTTAGCCAACCTGAATCCCCGTTTGTGATTGTGACGACTTTCTGTCGTCTCCCCATAATATATGACTTAAGCCAAAGGAGAACACTCGTGGAGAATCCCATGCGCATCAGCTTACGCAGCAGTTTAGTGTGTGAGATGGTGTCGAATGCTAAAATCAAACATTAACAAAATAGTCAATAGTTTTTTGTTGTTGTTAATGCCTGATCTTATGTCTTCCGTCAGTTTTAGTAGTGCTGTCTGTGTACTGTGATTCTGTCGAAAACCAGTCTGCATCGGGTCCAAAGTATTATTTTCTCGTAAAAAGTCAGTTATTTGGTCGTGTACTATTTTTTCAAGGACCTTAGAAAGGAAACTCAGTAGGGCAATTGGTCGGAAATCTGACACCGTAGATAGGACAGGCTTCTTCTTCAAAGGCACCAACTGAGCTCCCTTCCAAGTTCCCGGAAAAATGCCACTGGACAGAGAGGAGTTAAAGATCTTAACAATATGATCTCGCACAAACGGAAGAGCCTTAGCCACTATACTTTGGGGAATGCCGTCTTCCCCTCTGGCTTGTGATGAGAAGTGGACAACAGCCAGAACCACGTCCGAGAAGCTGACTTCTCGGAAAACAAAACCGTCATCACTGGCAGTGGTCAGGACGTTGTCAAGTTCTTCATCACCCTCATTTTGGGAGATCGACACCCCTGCAAAGTGGGCATTGAGCTCTTCCGGTGAGAAACCATGAAGCTCCTCTCTTGTGTTTGGCAGAAGGCCCAGAGCCTTGAGCTCTTTCCAGATATCTTTCTTATTATCAATCGCTTCAGAAATTTTATTTTGTAAAAATCTTTCCCTTGTTTTCTTCGTTCGTAATTCAGCTTCAGCTGCAAGGCCCTGATACTCCCGCCACAGTCTGTCGTCATTGGTCCGCGCATAGCGTCTTCGTACGGAGTCACGTTTTTTGTAAAGATGTATTAGTTCAGCATCAACCCATGGTGGATTTGTTTTCTTTTTCGGCATGAATTCTTTTAACGGTGCAATTTTATCTATCACAGCCATGAGGTTGACACTGAGGCACTCTAACTGACTGTCAACACCCGCCGCGGGACCATCGATCCGCGACCAATCACAGTCAGCTAGGTGAGACAGGAGATCGTCTTGCTGGATCGATTTAAAATCCCTGTAGCTGAAAGATTCAACCACAGGGGATGCAGCCGTTTCGACCCCAATCTCGACCTCTATGATGTCATGATGACTGGGAAAAGGCGCCGGCCGATTGTCCCTGCTCAGTACAACGTCATTATTATCTGTCAAGATCACATCAATCCACGTGTGAGAATCCGTGAGATGATGAGTCGCACCATGATCAATTATTTGAAGGTTAAGATCATCAGCCAACCGCCTAACAAATTTTGCATCGGCTGACGTTCCGAGTAGGTTCGCATTCAGATCTCCCATAATAATTTTGTGACAAAAGTCTTGAGTATGTATCGTTAGTTTGCCTATTAAGTCAGAGCCCTGTAAAAACGGTACGTGTGGTGTTCTGTATATTAAAGCAACAAAGACGGGGGAAGGCTGCCCTGCTGAACACTGCACATTAAATATTCAGGTATAAATGGCCTGCCCTCCTGTGTTGTTGGAGAGCTGCATAGTAAATTGGCTTTGAAAGTGTTATGAATGTACAGGACTAGCCCGCCCCCTAGTTTGTTGCAATCAAGTCTAAGTAGTGAGTAGTCATCGATCTGCATGAGATCACTCCCAACATCAGGGTCAAGGTGCGACTCAGCAACCCCAAAGAAATGGTAGGCAGGACGAGCTGAAAGGTGTTGTTTAATCATGCCAATGTGCCCCATCAGTGAGGTAACATTGACAAAACCTGCCCTCAGTCCCTTACAGTGAACCCCCCCAGCAGTGTCTGCGGATAGTCAATTTTTTGCAGCAGATGACGGAATTACATTTTTATCAATTACGATTTCATTATCAACGGTTTTTTTTACAGTATTTACAGTTTGAGATAGTTGATTAATGGCATATGATGCCACTATTGTCTGTAAATCAGCCGCAGATGAAAATTCATGAGAGACGTCGCCATCGCGCCTCTTCACCAGGAAACGGCCCCCTCTATGCCAAACATTTAAAATTAAGTCTCATCGCAAGGGCCTTGAGACTTCTATATTTAATAAAACATTCTTTTGTTAACAATTCGTTTATAAAAATTTTCCCATTTATAATCCCATCCCTTGTGTCCTGGTCAAGAGCTGCAATGTCGACATCTCTAGCATGAAAGCCAGTGATAAGCTTTTTGGCTCGCATTATTTTCTCGCCTAACGCACTGCTGGAAAGGGTAACAACCCATGGTGACCTTCTACGTTCGCTATTTGTATCTGCTAATGCCGCAGCTGTCGATTCTTCTGACCGAAGCAGGCGTGTGCCTATTATATCAATTTTTCGTGTTGATGGAAGGACACGGCACAGTATTGCGTGTGCGACGTCAACACGCTTAGAGACATCACCGTCGAAAATGTTTGAAATAATGAGCTCCGTATTACCGCTTTTAATATTTTTACTGTGCATTGTCCCCCCATCAATCGTTTGCACCCGCGTGCTTCGTGCAGGTGATGCTGCAGCATCAGCATTGTCGATATTGTACTTATTCAAACGCCTAGACATTTTATTTCTACTATTTACAATTTGGATAAACCCGTCATTATTGCTTTCACAATTGTCAATTGTGTCGCTTATATCACTATAATTGTCGAGTAAGGTACTATTTGTAGCAGACGCATTATTAACATTATTACATTTTTTTGTACTTATCAGAGAAACGGTATTGTTTTGTGTACTGGGGAGTACTGCGATTTTTTGGAATTCAATTTTATTTAATATGAGTTGGTTATCTTTTTGAATGTTCTCAACATTTCTTTCAATTTTCTCGATAGTAGTAGTATATACAGAGGTAAAATCTTCTTTTGTTATTATTTTTTCTATTTTTGTTATTATTTCCTTGTTGTCACATTCAACTCTATTGATTTTATTTGTTAAATTTAGGAAATCGTTTTGAAAAGTGTTTAATATAAAATTATCAATTTTAGTCTGTGACTCGAGATTTGTCTGCTCTAGATTATCGATTTTTTCAATTAACATGTTATAATTTACCTCTGTATTGGTCAACAAAATGTTCGTTTCGACGTTATTATCATGTAATTTTTTATTTTTAATTTTTAGGTCATCTATTTCTTGACAAAGCACTTGCTTCTCCTTTTTCATCTCCTCCAGCTGGGAGTGTTGTTTCAACAGTTTTTCCTCAATTTTTTTCAGCTTAGATTCAATTGAAAGTGCCAAAGTATGTACTGTTGGTAACGTATTTAGCCTATTTACAATTGCCTCCAATCTGCCTTCAATAGAGGTGCAATGTCTAGCAAGTGCATTGTCAATGTTTCTTGAAGTAGAATTCGCGTATTCCACCAGGCAGGAGACCGTTGTTCCCTTTTTTAACGCGGTGCTATCTAGCATACGGATGATGGACGCATTTATGTCATTAAACTGCTGTTATTTTTGGAGAAGGAGGACTGCGAAGTATTATTAGCTCGGTCCGCACTCTTGGCCGTGACGTCACTCGGGGATTCCCCGCTGTGCTCTGCTCCCGTGCTGGAAATGGGCGGGCCTAGTGACGTCACAGGAGACTGCGCGGCCAACCGGAGTAGGCTGCTGGTGGGGGCGGGGCCTAGCCCCTGGAACGGAGAGAGTGAGGAGTTGGTGGGCGCGGCCTTGCTTGCCTGATTGGTGCGAGCAGCTGTTGCAGGCCTTTTATTGGCCGGAGTGGACGCGGCTAGCTCCTTCTCTTTTCCACTCATGTTATTGCTGGCGTTTGTCGCGCGCGTGACTGCCGACTCGAACATCGACCTCTTCGAGTCGATGCATGCCTGGCACGCTACCGCTTTAGTTTGCAGCTGTAGCGCACTTCTTTGTACGCGGGTAAGCACTGCAAGAGGCTTGCACGCCGGATGGTATGTAATATTGCATATGCAGCACTTACGTAGCGAGTTGCTGCTCCTAGGAACCTCCCCGCAGATGGCGCAGTTGTCGACCATGGTGTTAGTGGCGACAAAGATGAGTCGTGGAAGGTAATGATGGTGTGTCTAGGATGCAGCAGGTGTCGCCTCGGTAGTCACGGAGTTGCAGCTCGAGTCGGCAGATGGCGCCTTGATAGTATGGCGCTGCGTGCTGTATGTCCAGAATGAAGTGGTACCTCTGGATTATTTATGCTTCGCGCTTGGCTCCCGCCACTCTGCCGTGTTCACCTCACTTAACCTCAAAAAACACCTGGCCAGGTGTTGTGGCTTGGATGTTGAAAGCCGTGCCGATGGACTAGTGGAAGCTGTGATTTATTATCACAGCTATAGTTAGAATGTTCCACTGTGCAGGTACCACAACAGACCGGCTCACAGACGCAGGAGGCAGCAGAGTGCGGTGTAAATGCAGGAGCCAAGACACGAGCAGGTGCACCCAGCAGACGCGCGCGAACGAAGAGAGAGAGAGAGAGAGAGAGAGAGAGAGAGAGTACGAGCCGCTGTCGCGCGCTCGCAATTACATGATCGCGTGCTTACAGCTATCGGTTATCCCGATCTGCTATCCTACATACTAGAAATACGACCTAGAGTACCTAAACGCTCGTCAGCTCCTACCGCTGCTCTGAATGCTGTACCGTCTACCTTTCAGCATCAACCAGAGCATGCTGCCCCTGCACCTCTGATAGCTCTATCTCAGTTTCAACATGCTCGTTCACTATCAAGTTCATGTCGCCCACTATCCGAGATAATGTACGTAAAGGGGCAGGCCTGGGTTACACCCAGAGAAAGATTTCTTTTATGAGTCAAGAAAACTTATTATGTTTAAAAGCAATTATTCTGAAAATTTTGGTGCTATCAATGCTTAATAATATCTTAGATTTTACCGTTGTAAAACCTCAAAATCTTGATCCTATACGGCACAATAAATCACTATTTTCAATACCATATTTATTGTAGGAATTTTGATCCTCACACAATTCTAGGTGACATGATGAACGAAAAAAATTTTTTCTAACATTATGCGACTCCTTTTTGTATGTATTACAAAATGAGTGGAGCAGATTTGGGTTTAATTTTTTTTATTATTCTCCTTCGAAAATCCAATTAATTTTTTTCCAAAAATTCGATAGGAGCTCCGAAAAAAATAATAAAAAGAAATTTAACGAAAAAGTGCTCCGCTCGTTTTATAATACATGTAAAAAGGAGTCGAAAAACCGTCGACATTTTTTTTTTTTTATCATGACACCTACAATCGTGTGAAGAACAAAGTTCCTTTAATAAATATGGTATTGAAAATAGGGATTTATTGTGACATGTAGGATCAAGATTTTGAGGTTATACAACGGTAAACTTTAAGATATTATTAAGTAATGATAGCATGAAAATGTTCAGAGTGATTACTTTTAAACGTAAAAAGTTTTTTGTACTCATAAAAAAAGAATCTTTTTTGGGCTCAACCCAGGCCTGCCTCCTTAATCGCAATCGACGCCTAGCCCTCGGATAACGATCTGAATATTAATTTACAAGGTTAATATTGTACTTACCAAGGTCGGACAATGAAACTTTTTCCAAGAACGGATCTACCACCGGCAACTAAAAAAGAAAATATTAAGATATTAACAACGTTAATTCAAGTTATATTTATTATTTAGATACCGTATTGCGATCGGGTGCTTTTTGGTTATAAAATCCCATTGCTACACCAAACGAGGAAGAAAAAAAAACTATTGGAAGCATCACTTTAGGTTCAAACAACATTATTGATGAAAATTTGTTTTTCTCTCTCGTAGAAGATTTGTGATGATAAAAAAAAGTTATGCCAAAATCTTTATAGACACATGTTTTGAGACATTAGGAATCAAAAAACACTGTTTTTAGGAAACGTCTGTAAGAAGCGTGTTTACGTTAATGTGTGCGTGTGTGGATATGTATGTGTGTAAAGGGGGGAAGGTTATACAGAGTGGTCTTGGATGAACTTGAACCCAAAAGTGTCGGCCCTTCTCGGATATTGGCGTATATACAGAATAAACTCGAGTTTTCAATATGTTTCAGAGGCTATCCGCGATATTCCTGTTAATAAATCTTTAAACTATTAGCTCTTCAGCTGAAGTTCTACGTTCTAGTAGTAAAAACAATTTTAAATAGTTTTATACCTCCTATATTGATATCATCCATATAACTGCATGAAAAAAAATTTGAAAATAACTAGAATTTTTCAGTTATGTCTTTTATTTATTAACTTTACATTTTCAGAAAAATGAAACACACATGGAGAAGAATGGCTTTTTATTCAAAATGCGTGGAGATAATTGTATTGACAGAGACTTTGAAGAAGTCTCTGCGAATATTCGGGATGCTTACTTGATACTTTACATTTTTTCCAAACATTTTTAAAATCGCAGTGCACCTATTCCATTGCTTGTTCGCTAAAGAATCCAAGTCCAGTGCCCATGTCTTCGCAAAATTCTGGTACGTAATCGAAAATAGCATGAATTTTTGGAGTTACCGGTAGACCAAGCTCCAAATAGCTATTTTTGAAATCCTCAATCATCTCGAGATCTTTTCCAAAACAGGCTTGCACAACAGCTCTAAATTTCTTGAAAACTTGATTGAAATATTGAGATTGTCAGTTATAAACTTGTTCAAATCAACGTACATATTTACATACATACCAAATATATTTATATTAGAGATATCTTTGAGTATACTTCATCGCTCCAGTAATAAGTTTCCCTTTGCGAAATTGCCAGTTTTTAATTTTCTAGCTAATTGACAAATGTGACAAGAGCACATATATTCAGTACCTGATCTAGTAACTTTTCTCACAGGATCAAGATTAGAAAAGTTGGGAAGTCTAATAGTTTGTTGTGGGTTGTCTTTAATACGAGATAGATATCTTGAGCAGGTTGAGCATACGACGACGGGTAAACCATCGTCAAAAGCATCGTAGTCAAGGTATTTCTTTACCTTTGTCTTCAACACCCCTTGAACAAGACTCATTTCTTACGTTTTCCCGAAACAGAGTAAACAAATTTGTCAACGATTTTCTTCATGAGGTCTTGCTTTTGGCACTTTTATAATCAACGTTTGAATTTATTTTATAGAAACCCTATTATTTATTTACAGTATGTATGGCAACATTACCGAAAGAATGAATATGAATTTCGAATGAAATACAAAAAGCAAAATCAATATTCGAGCAAAGTACCCCGTCTAACATAATAATCGTTAGAAATATGCGTTATAAGAGTATTTAAGCTGTTTTTCGATTGTTTATAGATATTCAATAAAATGTACCATGTATATCGTCAAAATTAAAAAAAAATAAAAATAAAAATGTGAATATTCTACTTAGTGGAAATTCTGACTGGAAAATAAAGAGAAAAAACTGACGGAATCGATTTTCTTATATTCATAAATAAACTTGTATGAATTATATCAATATGAAAGATGCAAGAACTATTCAGAATAGTTTATATTATTGAAAAGTAGAACTTCAGCTGAAAAATTCATAGTTTAAAGATTTATTAACAAGAATATCGCAGATAACCTCTGATAAATATTGAAAAATCGAGTTTATTCTGGATTTCTCCACACAATGATTTTCATTTTGGTCGCAAAATACTCGTAAAAGTTGATAGAAATAATATACGCAAAGATCCGAGACGGGCCGATACTTTTGGGTTCAAGTTCATCCAAGACCACTGTGCATATAGAGGATCCAAGAAATAGATATTTTACATTTTATTCGATCGATTTTGGAGTAAAAAATATGATCCAAAAGATTTTAACGCGATACCAAACTTTATAGCGGACCTACGAGTTATGCAACTCACACTTTTAAGTTTGCGTGATAGGTAACTCAATAAGTACTAAACTAATCACTATTTTTCAAGCGGCATTTTGAAGATAAATGATTACTCTTAAATATATACCAATAAAAATAATAAGATAATTTTTTTTTACACAGTTCTTATCGCAAATTTTCAACAAAATTTCCTCTTGAGAAACGTACTTCATTCATCAATTCTCTGTAAAAATATTATTTTTCCACTTCGTTTTATCGGATTGAAATATATATTCCGCGGAATTTCATGATAAAAACAAAGCAACTTTTTGTTTTTATTTAAAACAAATTTAGAAGTCTCCAAACATCTCGCAGCAGGTAATCTGCGCGCTGGGATAATAGAGTTCTACCCTTAATATCCGAACACAATTTATGTTTTTAACACAAAAAATATTTTTTTGAATTTTCGAAATATAGAAAGTATATACTAAAATTAAAAAATAATTATTTGATTACTACTGCTTAAAAAAATTCCTATGTAAAGCACGTCAATTTTGACCGTCTATATTCTCCCCTAGAGAGCAAGCGATCAGTGTGACTTTTGTTTGCTCGCACGCAAGATGACGCAGTCCGTAGCTACCGCCGAACTAATTTTTCACGTAGGATCGAGCACACGGGAAAAGTCATTACATTGCCCTTTAGTGAGTGTGTGTACATGTGTGCGCGCGTGCGTATGTGTATGTGGGGGTGTGTGTGAGGGCGCGCATATACATGACCGTGTATGCGCCTGTTTGTGTGTAAACAAATTTGGATCAGGATATCTCTGAATATACACAGTCAAAATTATTTCTTAGGGCTAATATTTTTTAAGGATGGTGGGACTAAAATATTGCTTGCTGAAAGACAAAGCTTTAAGAGGTAATTTTTATTTCTGTTTTTCAACATATAAAGATGTTTTCTGCGACAGTGAGACCGAATATACGAGTATTAAAAACTGTTTGTACATGTGTGTGTGTGTGCTTGCGTGCGTGCGTGAGTGCATGCGTGCGTGAGTGCGTGCGTGTGTCTGTGCGTGCGTGCGTGCGTGTATGCGTGCGTGCCTGCGTGCATGCGTGAGTGTGTGTGTGTGTGAGTGTTAGCATGTGGCATATCACCATTCGTTCAATTTCTTGAATACCTTTCCCAAATTTTGCACATGTATATTCACTAATAATCAAATCAGTGACAAATATCAAAGCCTCACTTTGATAGTTGGTTTTTTTATTTTTCACTCTCTTTTTCCCTGTGTTCATATACGCGCATATATAATTTCGACTCTGGAAGATTTCGACAGCTGCAAGCTAGCTTTGGATTTTACCCAGAGCTAAGACAAATAATCAGAGTGCAATAAACATTCAAAAATGCCAACGGCTCCGATTAGCAATTAAAAACCTTAGGCCTGGGAGTAATAACACTGTACGTGAGCACATTAAAAGAAACAAGTCTCGGAAAAGCGCCTCAAGAGGGCTGCGTTAGAGCGAAGCGACTGTAGGCCCCGCTGTGAGACAAGCCAAACTTCTGGACCCTCTATGCTCGAATCCCCACGATGCACACATGCGACGATCTATGTTTTTGTGCATGGGATATTATTTGTAATGTAGTTTCAATATTTGATTATTTTGTCCATTTATTTTGTTTCTGAAATATGTTTTTAAGAATCTTTTTACGTTTGATATCTTATACTTCATATTATAATTATAATTTTTGCTACGATATACTTATGAGAACCTTATCATATTTTATTATTAATATTATTAACATTACTATATTATGTTAACGTTTAGCATAAAATACCTATGTTTAAATTTACTAATTATTATAATCATTGTTAGTATAAATAATCATATAACAATCATTAGAATTATTATTATATTATTATCACTATCCTGATTATTATTATTATTATTGTTGTTGTTGTTATTATTTATTACAATAACGAACTCCGATATTTGTATTAAGAGACGGATATAACTATATATAGTGTGTATGGAAGCTGCTCTCCTTCTCCCACGCTTTTCCTTCTCTCTCTCTCTCTCTCTCTCTCTCTCTCTCTCTCTCTCTCTCTCTCTCTCTGCACCATCGAGTTAAGACCAAGAAGAAAGAGAAAAGCTTATCAGCCAATGACGCTCAACGGAAAATGAAGATATCGAGGGTGCCGAAATGTCTCAAAATAGAACCTCCTGGTTTCCTCGCTTAGCCAATGTCATCGAGGTTTAGGTCAAGCAAGGCGGATGGATCCATCCAATGAAGAGGAGATCCCTTCTACGCACCCTAGATGTAGAGGGTAAAGGAGAGGAAATTCGGAGGGCACGAGCCTCCAAAGCTTCTTCTCAGCAATCAGTCTCAGTCGAGGTGCGGCTCGACTGCAGCACAAATCCGCAAACTCAGAGCAGTCCGAATTCGGCAGCCAACAGCAACAGCAACCATCTCTTCAACTACACCGACTCCAAAACCAAGCGTACCCCAGAAGACGACGCCATCCGCCAGCTCCAGTACTGAAGTTCAGAAAGAGAGAGAGAGAGAAAGAGAGAGAGAGAGAGAGAGAGAGAGAGAGAGAGAGAGAGAGAGAGAGAGAGAGAGAGAATTCTGTTATTCAATCTTTCAATAATAAATAAGTCCCACTTTTAAATATTCTATATTCTTTATTTCCGTAATTTCTTTCTCTCTCACTATCTCTTTATTTATCATTTATTATTTTATTATAAAATCCTCCATAAACACGACGCTCCGCCATACGGTTTGTGCGTTTAAACCCTCCCGCCTCTCCTTAAAGTTACCGATGCTCTGAATATTCAGTGCAGGGTAACTATCCTACCATTTCACAGTCAATTCCCCTAGGAAGTTAGTTAATTACCATCCCGCGCTATTGCACGAAAGTGTAGGCGTAAAAATAGAAATATTTAAATAAAAAGACGTTTCCACCTCATGGAGACATCACACACATATATTTGCTATCATTAGCCGGTGGGAACATAAAGATTTCAGCATAATTGGTCAAAAAATTTCTTTTTGGCCATTATTCAAAATTTTTAATTTTTAAATTTCGGTTTTTTGAAAATTTTTTAATGCAGAAATGAATTTTGAGAATCGAATTTTTTACACAATAAAGTACTCATTAAATCCTTTATTTTAGAATCGGAAATAATTTGATATGTCGTTTTTCATTTGTTATACTGTGTAATTTATTTTCAACATCTATAACTCGAAAACTTTCTGATAAAAATCAGCGAAATTTTCAGTGAATATTAGTTTTATATACAGGAATATTCCTGTACATTTTTAAGTCAAAAGACTGTTTGTTCCTTGCGAGAAAAAAATATTATTTATTATTATTATTTATTATACCAGAAAATTAGTACAAGTACATCCCAATAGAGGTAACAACGACTTACCTGTACATTGGTATCTTACAAGTAAATCCTATACAGGTAAATTAAAATTACCTGTACATAGACTGGATCATATTACCTAAAAATAAAAAACTTAAATACTAAATTAAAAATAACTTTAAAAAAATTGTTAACAGCTGATATAATTCCATGCAAAAGTAATCTAAGCTTATAGTTATGTCTAATATAGATTCATTACAATTCGTTTTAGTTTTTTCTTTGTATTAATTTGGTAGTAATGATTGGTAGTTTTTTTTCTTTTTTTTTATTACCGCGAACAGCCAAGTAGGCCAAGAAGACGGGGACTTCCACCACCTCTGTGTAAAAGTAGTTCTCAATCCTATATTCCTTTCCTATATCCCTTCCTATATCCTTTTTCCTATATATCCTTCACTGGGAAGCGTCTGCGGTGAAAATCCTTTTTCAGGCCACACCTTGCCGGTTAAGCCGACACTCTCTGTCCCCAAGGGGGCATCGGATCAACCTCCCAGTGTAGCCTCCCCGAAGAAAGCCCCATATTTCAGGGACCAGCTCCGAGCCGGTAAAGCCGGTGCTCCCTGTCGCGGCATCGGATTAGCTACCTTTTTTTCTACCTTACCGACACCTGTTACATTCCGTACACACTGTACATTCCCTACACACTGTTTCGCAATTCCGCCCGGGCTTGCGCCTGTGAGGCAAAGGAAAACCAGGAATTACGCTGAAGGAAAATTCTGGGGAAAAACCCGCCTCGAAACAGCCGGTGACCAGGATACTTTTCCCATTGAAAACAAGTCAGAAAAAAATTCAAGTGCATCCACCGAGAATCAAACCTCGATCCCTGGAATAGTGTTCTTTCTGTGACTAGTACGCTAACCACTGAACCAACACCGCTCTTTTGATTGGTAGTTAATGATTTGAGATCATTTGTTAAAAAGTTGAACACTTTTATAGCTACTATGTAGTTGTTCTTTTTTACCTATAGTAATTTTTGGTAATTGAATACGTTTATTTCTAATATTGCTTGTTTTAGACGTATATATTTCTTTCAGTGTTTCATAATGAAATGAAACAGATTCTACAAGGAATAATTGGCTTATAGTAAGAGGGGAATTTTACTCTTAGAATCGATTTTTATTTATGATTTTTAATATTTTGTTTTGAATTCTTTGTATTATGCTTAGGATATTGCTATGTGCTCCTCCCAGACATTTATTCCATAATTTATTAAACTTCGGAAAAATGCATATTAAATTATCATTAATTAATATTTTGGTATCCATAATATTTTTAATTTTGGCAAAACTAAAAATTAAATATTTTGCTTTTTAACGATCTAGTCGATGTTTGTCCCATTTTATATTGTAATTGAATAACAATCCTAAATACTTATGATATTCTACTCTTTTGATTGATTTATTACCTATATTAACGTTCAGTGTGCCAGGAACACTATCACAGTAATTAACATACGTTATATAAACGGTTTTGCTTACATTCAAAGCTAATTTATTTAGAGTAAGCCATTTCGACACTTTATTTAGATATACATTCATTTTATCCTGTGCTAAAGACCATGATTGTATCAGTTTGCATATCTCTCAGTAGATTATTGACATAGAGTATAGATAACAAAGGACCTAGTATAGCTCCTTGCGGAACACCTGTGGAGATTAATTTGTATTCACTCTTACAATCTTGAATTTTAAATCTTTATTGTCTATCAGAGAGATAGCTAGTTAACAACTTTAAGGCACTACCTTTTATACCATATCTTTTAAGCTTACCTAACAGTATTTTATGATTTACAGTATCGAAAGCTTTGGCCAGGTCTAAGAAGGCTGTAATTATAGGTTTGCTTTTATCCAAATTTTTGTATATGATGTTATATAGTTCAAAGCATCCGTCCTACCTCTATTTCTAACAGAACTAAATTGCTCATCAGATATTATGTTTCATTTTTTCAAAAAAAGGTATAGTCTGTTGTGAATTATTTTCTCAAAAATCTTTGCAATGTTAGATATAAGCGAAATTGGCCTATAATTTGAGATATACGATCTGTCCCCTACCTTGTAAATGGGAACTATTTCAGCTTTTTTAAGTGCATTAGGCCATATAGATTTCTCAAAACACAAATTAAAAATATATTCAAGTGGTAATACTATGTATCCGGAGATTGATTTTATCGTAAGATGAAGAAAAATGGAATCGTGGTTACTTGTAGGAAGTTTCAGTTCATCAGAGTTTAATTGCACAATTTGCGCAGCTGATTTAGCGCCTGCTTAACAAAAGTAGTTATTCATACAATTTGCAATATCAGTTTTATTTTCAATTTTTTGATTATTTTCATATATGTGATCAATCGATTTACCCTGAATATTAGTTTTTTCCAATTTAGAGTTGATTATATTCCTTAACTGCCTTGTATTGCTACTATTCAATTTTACTTCTTCACTTCCAAATTTGTATTGTGACATAGTGTTTTGACCATTGAGGTTATTTATTTAATTATTGGTTACTTCGAATCGCAATTGTTATTAATGTCGGCGAAAAACCATGTAATCGTTTTATTACTCGAACAAGCTCTTCGGCGAAACTCCATATCACAAAATGCAAGATGCGAGTGCATCTCGACTTATCTACAATACTGATTTATAGAGTCTAGTAATTATTTTTCCTGTCTCCGGCTAACTGCAGTGTCTCCGACGTGCACTCGTCGGTCCGCGGGAGTCGTCGTGGGCTAATATTTTTCACTTACTTTCTCGGGTAACGTATGGATGGTCCCGTGACTGGCAAATATATTGTTAAGCAAGCATGCAGGCAGTAGGGATTTATTAAAATAATGAGACAATTATTTATTATTTAGACCACTTATTGCAGGCTTATATCGCCTGTCGGCATCATTAAATAACTATGAATATAACACTAACTGTACAATAAATTGGTGCGCTGTATCGCGCCGAACATTCTCCTCCTATTGACTCTACATAGTATTTTTGCGTTTGTTTCACGCCGAAGTTACTTTCAATTTACTAATGTAGTACAACATAAACATTGTGTTTACGACGTGGCATCCACTCCCGAAAAACCTGCGCATCGAGCGAGCTTGGTAACGAGTATATTTTATATATAAGCGCTTTTAAATGCGGTTACTTTATCTACTTTACACATGCACTTTCAATATCGCACTTTCTTTTCTTACTTTATGTTTTAATCGCACGATGGAGATAGATAGATAGATAGATAGATAGATAGCTAGATATATTTTTTATTCATCACTATGACAAAAATTTACAGCTGTATATACATTTGGTTAAAATTAGTTATTACATTATCAGGCATTACACTTTCAAATTTTGGATCGCTATCACAGGTCGTCAATTTATAGTCTAACATATCATATAGTAGTCAGTGCTATCACATATTGTTTTGTCAACTTAATAATATATAAATAAATAGACAACAGTAATATATACACATACACATTTATATTGCACGTATATCTATCGTATTGAATATAAAACGCCATTCATTCTTCCTTCGTTCATACAATCATTCACGCTAATAATTACACTCACACTTCACACTTAACACTGAAAATAAATTAAGACTACACAGAAATTAACGAAATACAATCACAAGCGGTTTGACGTGAGTCGCAGGCCTATGACCAATCACTTATGGAGTCTTGTCACCGTGTAATTCTTTAAGGTGCCTACCTAACGCCGTTTTACACTTACATAGTGATGGCAGACACCTTACACTGCAGGGGAACAAGTTCCAGGGGCGTGTACCTTAAGCCCTAAAAGAATATAGGCCCTTATCAGGGCGCGACCCCGGAACTGAGAGCTATTTCATACCCCCCCCCTACTACTTGAAGTCATTGCCTGATTTTTTTCGAAAAGAGCAGTAAGATACGTTAGCTGCCGCATAACAACCACTTTATAAAGCAGCAACCCCATAAAATACTCTCTCCTCGCCTTCATATCTAACCAGCCTAGGTTCTTCCTGTAAGGAGTGATATGCTCGTCCTACCTAACACCACATATGTACCTCACACATAAATTTTGTAAAAGTTGCAGTCGTGTCTGAAACTCACCTGACACATCAAGATAAACTACTGAGCAGTAATCTAGGTGATATTATACCAATGCACAAGCCAACTGCTTACGAAGTGCCTCAGTAGTGCATGAACGGAAGAATTTCAGGCTATAAGGAGGCCTAATTACCTTCCTGCTAACCGCATCTATTTGCGGCTTCCACGTTAGTCCTTCGTCCATTACCACACTGAGGTTAGTGACTGCGTCAACAAAGGATACGAATACGCCATCCTGCACCTCAATGCCCTGCAAGTCAATGCTCTGGATCTGCTTGATGTTATGATCAGAACCAAAGATGATTGCCTGTGTGTTGCTGACATTGAGTCGCAGATCAGCTGCCGAGGCGCATTTCGACACTGTCCGCGCTACTATCGACATGCGATTGATACCCTCACGAAGATTCCGCAAGGTCACCTGCGTGCAGGTTTGCAGGTCGTCAGCGTAGAGTATATGTTCGACGTTGTGTACGTTACGTGCGTCTTTTAAGTCGTTCATGAATAAGCTGAAGAGAAAGGGCCCCAGGACCGATCCCTGTGGCACCCCGAGATTGGTGGTTATCCAATCTGATTCCCCATTTATATTAGTAATGACTTTTTTTCTACGACCTGTAATGTATGACTTAAGCCACAGAAGAACGCTCCTGTCTTCAATATTTTTTGTCCTCAAAGAGTCGGTAATTTTGTCATGGACAATCTTTTCCAGGACCTTGGAAAGGAATCTTAACAGCGCAAAAGGGGCGGAAATCAGAAACCGAAGATGAACTGGTTTCTTCTTCAAAGACACAAGGTGAGCTCCATTCCAAGCCCCCGGGAAAATGCCATTTGAGAGGAAGGAATTAAAAGTCTTCGCGACATGATGACCCACTAACGGAAGAGCCTTGGCCACCACACTTTGCGGGATTCCGTCCTCACCTCTAGCCTGTAACGAGAAATGGGCAACAGCCAGGACTACGTCAGAGAAGGTGATTTCTCTGAAAACAAAGCCGTCATCACTGGCTGAGGCCAGGATGCTGTCAAGATCTTCGTCACTTTCACTATAGAAGACCGAACACCCCAGCAAAGTGGGCATTAAGCTCATCCGGTGAAAAACCATGAAGCTCCTCTCTTGTTTTAGGCAGAAGTCCCAAGCTCTTGAGTTCCTTCCATATGTCTTTCTTTGTCAAGAACTTCAAAGATACAGTTTTGTATAAAAATCTCCCGCGCGCTTTGTGTGCATTGTTCGGCATCAGATACTCCTGCCATAGTTTGCTGTCTTTGGTCCGTGCGTAACGTCTTCTAAGCACTATATCATTGCCATCAGTCATTATTACGTCTATCCATGTGTGAGAATCTTTGAGGTGATGAATCGCACCATGGTCTATTATACGAAAATTAAGGTCATCAGCAAGTCACCTAACAAATTTTTCGAAGATAGTGAGAGAGAGAGAGAGAGAGAGAGAGAGAGAGAGAGAGAGAGAGAGAGAGAGAGAGAGAGAGAGAGAGAACGGGAGAGCAGTAAGAGAGAGAGAGAGAGAGAGATACCGCACGAACTCACATGAATACTCAGGACACCTGTCGCCGACTTCAATGTTTGCGGCCTCGCCGCCGCTACATCGCTCTTCTCCATCCTTGGATCGCGTTCGCCATTTCTATGCGTTAGACCGCTCGATTATGGCGTGGCTCTCTCTATTGCTCGATTTTGCACGACGTTCGCGGCCGCCTGGTCGCTGCCGAATTTCAAGGCCGGCGTCGATCGTTCATCGCGAGCTGCTCTCGCTGAGACGTACGGAGAGAGAGAGAGAGAGAGAGAGAGAGAGAGAGAGAGAGAGAGAGAGAGAGAGAGAGAGAGAGAGAGAGAGGGAGAGAAAGCGAGTCCGAGCTGCTGTCGCGCGCTCATATACCCTGTGATTTCCTTCTTTACCGCGGAGCTGCACCCTCCTACTGTCCTTTCCTTCTCGCGCCTATTCTTGCAATTTCTTCGTCTCTCCTCGTTTGCGCTGTGCGCGCCGTCGTCCTTTTCTCTCTCTTTCTCTTTCTTCCCCTCCTTCGCTCTATTTCTCTCGTGCGTTTTCGTCGCGTGCCGACTCCTGTCGGCCCACTAGATGTTTCGGCTTATATGTATACGTTCGTCTATGTATACTCACGCAGTCCTGCACTCTGTGCATACCGCGATTTTATGCAAACTATTTTCGCTGTAACAGTATTTTGCATCTTTTATAACTTTACCCAATATTTTATTATAATTATTATATTCTCTTTTTAGTAGTGGACAAGTTGTTTTTTTCCATAATATATACATTATCTTATGTTTTAAAAGATACTATTATCGCACTTGTAATCTAATGTCTTCTCAGTAAGTCTTTATTTTATTGTTTCCTTTTAGTTGTTTGTACGTTTCTAGCAATATTCTTTAGTCTATTATAATTTATATTTATAATTATTTTCTTATTTATTCATTTGGTTTAATTCAACGTGATCCACGTTTAAAATCAAAGGATAATGGTCGTTAAAAGGATTAATTAACTTGAAAGAATAAACTTTTATATTATTATTTTTAACAAAATGTTGTCGATGCAGGTGCCCCTTTCATTGTCTAATGAGGGCCTCGTTGTGCCTATAAACCAGGGAGTATATTTATACTCAAAAAAGTTATTTATGAATTCATGACTGGTAATATTATCACTTAATTCTTTTCTATTATAATTCTTTTCCAAAATATCAATGTTAAAGTCTCCAACTTTACAATGGTTATTCGTATTTACTTGATCTCTTACAAATGCCTAAGGACAAATTCTGTTTTTGGCACATCATGGCATCTATAAATTGCCGAAATTTTAGGTGATTTTCCGTCCACCAATTTAACATCAATATTTACAATACTAAACCTATCATAAACTTCAATTTTTGTAGTTTTAAATATATGGTCTTTAATATACATTATTACTCCATCTGCTTTATTCACTCTACTTACAGTATAGTAAGTTTTGTATTTTGTTAAACAATAGTATTATGGATATTTTAAGTTCCAAGTTTCTGTACATATTATGCTACGAGGCTTTCTTGATAGACGTTCAATAAAAGTTTCCAATTTCTCGAAGTTTGCTTTAAGACTTCTTATATTTACACATAAAATCAGATTCTTTTTATTTTTAAGACTTTTATTGAGCGCTTCCATATCCTCTATCTCACATTCACTAGTATTAATGTCTTTAAAATTTATATCTTGATCCATAATTAAGACGAAGTTTCTTATTCGGATCACAGTTTGGCTACAATGTTGGAGTGGATTACGTGGAGTGCATTTGTGTATATTCTAAACATCTTCGGTATCACTGACTGATTATTAAGGTTTTCTACCTTACCGATATATCTCGGTATAGTAGGGTTGACGGTGTACTCAGTAAAGTCTATTAACCTCCTTATTTTAGCTTTCAGAATTTCGCACTCGTGGTTGTCTGTAGCCTCGTGATCAATCCTATATTTTGTTTCGTATTTTATGTTGCTGTATACACAATTTGTACAACTAATGTTTGCTTTATTGCAATTCTGTGTATTATGTTCCCCTGTGCACTTAAAATATATAGAACTATTATTACATGTTTTCCCATTATGTCCAATCCTTCCACAATTGTGACAAGGTTTCACGTTCAAATAATCAAAAACTCTACAGTTTTGAATCACGCACTTTTTGTTGAAATCTTTGAAATATCTTTCATTATAATATCTTAATATCTTTCATTAATATCTTCATCTAGACTTGCATCATCAATTTTTTTTAAATTACTAATTCCTACTATCTTCACTTTAGGATTCTCAATTTGTTATTTATTTATCTCACAATCATTTGATAGCTTTGCATTTAATATATTGCCATATTTACAGTTTCTTCATTTAAACAATTTATAATTAATTGATTTTCATTCTTCTTGATTATTTTGCTTCCTCATAGAGGAAGCTTTGTGATGGTAAAAAAGAATTTTTGCTAAAAACATGTTAGAAACATGTTTTGAGATACGGGAAATCAAAATACAATATTTTTAGAAAATGTCTGTATGGACGTGTGTGTGTGTGCACGCGTGTTATTAAGTAAATGAAAAATCGATAATGTTGGTAACTGGGTATAAGGTATAGGACTCTGACCTCCCCTTACGAGTATGCCATACTGGGATACGAAGCTTTCCATGAAGATGAATGCAATTAAAGAATTTGCAAAAATACTATTGGCTTTAATTTTAAATCGCGTTAATCTTCGTATTGGACGTCAGACATAACTATGTAATTGTAATCTGTAAATAAATAAATGTTTCGGTACATATTTTTTTATTTTTGATATTTTTTTTCGTAAAAGGTTATTCTTATACAAGTTATATACAAATTTAAATAATCTTAATAAATGACGTTCAGAGAAAAATTTGCTGTGATAAAGCAGACCATTTTTGAGCTATTAGTTAGAAAGAGATATAGCAATTTAAAATTAATTTATTAGAACAAGGAATTATATATTAGAACAATTAATTTAGTTTTAGGAAGCTAAGTGCCAATGAATTGGCATGGGTTCTTTTCTGTTTCAATTGATTTGTCATTGATTAAATAATGTGTAGGGATGACCGGATTACGAGAAGAATACACAAGAATGACTGATTGACAATTGACAATTACGGGGGGGGGGGGGGGGGCAAGACGATCCACTCCACATGAGTGTAGACTTCAAAAAGCTCTCATGTCGAGGCTACAGGCACATTATATGCCCTCGATGCAATCGGCCGCGTCGCCGGCGAGTCCGCCGACTGCTTATCAAAAGCGGCGCATATGAGCAATATCTTATTACGTGGCCGAAGTCGATCGACGGTTCGTTTTTTGTTGAATTTGGTCGACAGATTACCTTTCGCGATTTCGACGACCGTTACGCATTCGTAGAATGCACGTGCAATAACAATATTCTCTACAACTCAAGAATTTCAACAAAAAAATCCATTGAACGTAATACGTTAATCAAATAAACACTTACAACTTTTCTTAAAAATAGCAGTTACAACTTTTACTTAACATTAATACTTACAGCTTTCAATTAGTTTTTAACATACGGTTTCATGTGATCCGGCGCTATTATGCCTGCGTACGAAATTTGTGTAACCTGAAACCCGTCGATGTCACCGATTACGTATCGATCGCAAGCTAGTACTTTTCTGGCAACGTATGGACCTTTAAATTCTGGTATTAATTTTTCATTAACACCCACTGTCTACATTGTCGATCTACACTGTATCTACATTGTCGATCCACACTGTATCTACATTGTCGATCTACACTGTATCTACATTGTCGATCTACACTGTATCTACATTGTCGATCTACACTGTATCTACATTGTCGATCATGACGTAATCGCCAACATCGTCGTAAATGTCGCATGTTTTCGCTTTTTGTTATAACTTTTTTCATTAACTGCTTGAGTTTTCGCAATATTTTCAGCCGCATTTTCACGCAATGTTTCTAAATCTCTCTCGTCACTTGCATTTAATATTAATGTCAACTAACTCCAAACAATAACTTACTCGACGTTTCGCCGGTTGATCTCGATATTGCATTGTTTAATGCAAACTCGGTGCCATCTAACACTTGATCCCAAATGTTTAGGAGCCTCACTTATCTTTGTGAGCATCGGCGTAATGCCACGATTGAAACGCTCGACTTGACCGTTCGCACGTTTGGTACGGATAGACACAAGCACATGCATAATTGAACGTTGCGGCTTTTTATATATTCTAAAGTAACTTTGTAATCTTTCAAATATTCAATTGTCTCGTTGGACTTAGTTATTTTACTTGCAAACAATTTTACATATGTAGTAAACGCATCTATAATGATAAAGAGATGTTTAAAACCCTTGCTTGTCTTATCTAAAGGCTCTAAATGATCTGCGTGCAACGCGTGAATAGGCACATTTTCTTTTTTTATGTTGTACAAAATTCCTTCTTTTTTCCCACTTAAAGGAGAAAATTCAATGCATCGCAAGCAATTTGAAATATAATTACGAATTTTTTCACGCAACTGCGGAAACCAATAAATCTTTTAATATATTACGATATGTGTGACCTAAGTAGTCCTTTACAGTACGGCGTGTATTACCTAAGTAGTCCTTGACAGCACAACGTGTATTAGCGCCTGAGCGTAGCGAGAGCGCTAAACGCCGTGCTATGAAGGACGACTTTTGATACGAGTATCGTATATTATTTTATAGCACTGCTTGCCTAAATCCACTGTCACGCCTAGTCGTGTCTTCAGCAGTCCAATATTGCACCGTGAGGAAGCGCCCGAGCGTAGCGAGGGCAATAAGGACGGTGCAATAATGGACTACCTAAGTCACGGATAGGTGTGACTCAAGTGCGGATTTCGGCCACACAGTGCTATAAATTAAATTACTAAACACATTTTCAAGCCCGCGGTGCCCTAAATCGTCATGGCAGGTGCGAATGACATTCTGTTCAATTGAGCGAGCGACATACAAAAGCAATATTTAATTTTTGTCCTTTCGGTATACTAAACCATCGCGTAATACGTAAAATTTCGACTTTGATTTCTCTAACTGCCCATGGCTGATTAGAATTTCTTCGTACCAGACTTGACATAACGCTAACGTTTGCTCAAACGTACTGCTTTCAACTACTAGTACGCTGTGGCACCGACTCAAAGCATCGACATGACTCATGCGCGTGCAAGGTTGATGATGCACTTCGTAGTCATAGTTCTGCAGCAACATGGCCCATCTCGAAATTGTCGGGTTAATATTCTTTTTACTTACACTCTAAATCTATAAGAATAAAATTGACATTAGAAATAATAAAAATAGCATTTTATTCTTTTCGCGAAGTATCAAACGCTGATTTTATTCTTTAGAGAATTTGACAATGACCTAAAAGATTAAATTGTACAAATTATCAGCTTTTATTCTTTTGTAAACAATAAAGTTCATCTTTTATACTTCCGTAAAGAATAGAATTCAGGTTTTATTCTTTTGTGAAGAATAAAATTCAACTTGTATTCTTTTGGTTTAACATTAAGGTTAGATTTCATATTCCGAAGTTTTCTCGAAAAAGAAACAATGTTAGGTACTTTTTTACGTCTGAAAATATTCCACATTTTAAGATGAATCGAAGGCAACTTTTAGTTTTTCAATTAACAAATTACTTTTTGAATAATTAGCATATATGTGCTTAGACAAGGACAGTAGATACAACATCTTCTTAAAACAAAAGAATAAACGCTGAATTTTATGCTTTACAAAAAAATAATTTCTACGATTTAATCTTTTAGAGTCACTGTCAAGTTCGCTAAATAACAAAATCAACGTTTTATACTTTGCGAAAAGAATAAAATGTTATTTTTATTCTTTCTAACGTCAATTTTTATTCTTTTAGGTTTAGAGTGTAGAGTAACTTTGAAACTGTCACAATCAATTATGATTTGAAACTGTATATCCGACAAATAAATATGAAACCTTTTTACTTCATATAAAACCGCAAGACACTCCAATTTAAAGCTGTGATAACGCGATTCAGATTGAGTGGTTCTTTGACTAAAATATGAAACAGGTCTAAATTTCCCATCGGTTTGTTTCTGCGTATTGACCTAAAAAACCTGACGAGCTTGCGTTGAAATGCAATTCTGTTTCAAGTTTTAGAGAATAAATCGACAAGATCGGACTAGTCGATAACAATTCTTTAATCTTTTCAAATGCTGCATTTTCTTCTTCACTAAACGGGAATTAAGGATCTTTCTTCACTTGATCGTAAAGCGGCTTAGCAACAACAGGAAACTCAGGTATGAAACGCCTAAAATAACTCCTGAGGCATACAAATCTCAGCACCACTTTTTGATTTCGCGGAATGGGATAATTCGTAACACTTATAATGTGCTCATTACTTGGAGAAATTCCTTAGACATTTACACGGTAACCTAAATAATTAATTTCCCGTTGTGCGAAAAAACATTTGTCAATTTGAAAATTTAAATTATTTTCCACCGCAATTCTAAAAGTTTCACACAAAATCTCGATGTGCTCTTCTAAGGTTTTTGTCGAAATCAACATATCATCTGAATGTAGTATAATTTTTCTTGTTTTTATCAAATCTTTAAATATCTGCACTAAGAAACGGATAAAAACTTCACGAGCGTTTGTTAAACCAAACGAACAAACAAGATACTCGAATAGGCCTAATGGTGTAACAAACGCAGTATACGGAATCGAATTTTCATCCATCTTTACGTGATGATACCCATCATTCAGTTCTAAAGATGTGAAACACACCTTGCCTTTTAAGGTAGTAGTCTGGTAACTTGCACGTTTTTTGAGGCTCTTTTCGGGAATTTTTTTCGGGGAAAATAAAATTCAATTGGGTTGATTTTTTTATATGTGATTATTGGTATCTAAAAATGTACATACAAAATTTTTTTTATTTTGTTTTAAATTTTTGTTATAGTTTTAATAATACTAAAGTGAGCGTCTCAAAAAAGGTAGGTGGTCGGCCCGGGTGGTATAAAATTTCCTATCAAACCGATTGGCCAGAAATTTGGATATGTTATTCTACATATTAATAGCCCTCGGAGGGACTAGGATCTTTTTTCTTCGTCTCTAATTTTCCATTTTACAGCCCGATATCCACTAGAAAAAGTCACTTTTTTTAAGTCCGCCATTTTGTTATTTTTCAACAAAATTGTTTAATTCTAGTTCCAACCAGAATGATAAGCTTACACTACAATAATCTTTTCGATTCTTTTGTTTCAGATGCCCTCAAGCGGCGAAATCACCGGGGCCCGCCACCTATCTTTTTTTGAGACGCTCACTTTAGTGTTAAAAACTATAACAAAAAATTTAAAAACATGAATAAAAGAAAAATTTATACACTTTTAGATACCAATAATAATATATAAAAAAATCAAATGGATGGAATTTTATTTTTCCCTAAAAAAAAATTCCCGAAAAAAACCTCAAAAAACGTGCAAATTGCCAGACTACTACCTTAAATTATCTAAATTTTTATTAATTAATTGGCACGGAAAATTATCTTTTACAGTGATTATATTCAGCTCCCGATAATCTACGCACAAACAAATTTCTCCTGACTTTTTCCACGTCAAAACAATCGGACTCGCGTACGTCGCGTTACTCGGCCGGATGATATTGTGCGCGATAACGTCGCCTAGAATTACACTCAGTTTTTCTTTGTCGGCGAAGAAAGACGTCTTGGTCTAAAGCTTATCGGTTTCTCGTGTTTTAATGAAATAATCATTTTAAAATCGGACTCTTTTCTACTAATCTCTTTTTTCCTCACATAATCAAAATCATACAATATTTTTATTTTTTTAACATTTTCTATACCAATATCTGAATTCATTTTGGATCCATCATTTTGATTTTTTTATTTTTTAATTTGGATGTTAAATTTGAAATCAGCGATCTCGAAAACTTAAATTTATTATTTTTGGGCAAATGAAGCAAAAAATTTCTCTGAAATATATGATGTAAAGTGTTTGAAAAAAATTAAGGTAATTAGGATAATAGAGAAGATTATTCTGCAAAATTTTTGAGACATTTTATTTTTTATGCTTGAGAAACAAATCAGTTTGTAAAAAAAATCTATTTTCTATGGTAAACGTTAACTTGAGTAAAGTGTTTTTTGGCCATTCTATTTTCAAAGAATATTTTTCTTACACCTGCCGTATTCTAGCAAAGTGACCTTTTTCATTTGAGTATGCAAAGTACCCGTACACACAGGAGAAGGTCAGAATCGTCCTCATACTTTCAAGTTAAATGTGTATGCACTGTGAGTGAAAATCAGCAAGAGAGATAGTCCTTTTTTCGTAATGTAGCATACCCAATCGCCCTGATTTGAACTACGAGTCCTGTCGTACAGAACCGTCCTTTTATATGCGTCTATATTCGTTGCTGATGTATAAGCCACTACTATATAAGCCACTACTATATAAACCACTAATATCTAAGCCACTGCTATATAAACCACTACTATATAAGCAACTACTATATAAGCCACTGCTATATGAACCACTAGTTTTCGAAATATTTTGAACGAAAATAAAAATCTCTTGTAACTCTTATTTTTAGGGATGGAATGAGTGTTGGTGGAATACTTTTGAGTGTATCGTTTTTACTATGAAAGATTTTTGTCATGTTTTTTCTTCTTGTCTTCGGATAGAGGCGTGTATCCCGAACTGCTGTGATTATGACCTATATTAGATGATGAACACTGAGCGAATGAGATAAGTAGGCACTATCTTGTGTATTTATATAAATTTAATCGTCTCTGAAATGCCATCCCATTCCATTTAATCATAGTCGAGGTAGAACTACTTCATTAGTTTGACGTTGTGTAGAGCGCATGTGGCTTTATATGCTTCGTCATGATTGGCGCAGAGTCTATCAAAGTATTTTTCCGACCTCATTGTATTCAAAGTCATCCGATATCCAGGGTACCCTGATACCGGCACTTGAGCCACTGATTCTCATGACTGTATTTATCCGTGAGTTTATTTAAGGGAATAGTGGTTTGAAGAAAAACTGTATATCCACCACGTACTCAATCTTGATAAAAAAGGATTCTTTCTCAATAGAGCACGATACTTTATACAAATGTCTTGTCGTCACCGCTCACTGGATTATATTGAACTATACGACCGTGCAAGAGTAAGCAGTAGGTAGATGTCTTAGAAGAAAAATTATTTCGTGATTCAAATTTAAAACGAATATCCACAGGACGTTATTCAACGAGTCATTTTGCTTCGAACAATCAATTACGATGAGAGAAGAGTAGGAGAGAGTGGGGCAATATTGTCAGGCAAGGTCACTTTGACATTCAAAATTTTTTTATATAAACTTAGTTTGTGATTTGGAGCTCAGAAGTTCCGGCATCTGCTAATTTTTAATCGTTAAATTAAGTATTAATTAGTAATCATACATAATTATAAAGGTGCGCATTCAAAATCTTGGCTTTTGAACTTTAATTTCCTTTTTTTATTTTTATTGTATGATGAAATATAAGAAAACTATCCTAGATTTAAAAAATAGCGCTTATCGGAGCACGTCTGACAGCTGAGGCGGGGCATGTTTGGCGCATGCAAAGTTCGGATGCTGCTGATTCAAAACAATCTTTCATAACCTTTGTTAGTGGTACGTCGTCAGTATGTTCTATTCTATTAACATTCAAATTATCTCGTGATTCAAATTTAAAACGAATGTCCACGGGTCGCTTTTCAATGTCTCGTTTTGCTTCGAACAATCAATTATAATGAGAGGAATGTACCAATGTACTAAAGTTAAACTGTTTCAACATAGGTTCGAAATTTTAATCGTAATAAACATTTTGGAAATTCAAATACATATAGTACAACGTACTTATTGCGAGTCACTTCGAGATTTATATTTCCGTACAGATAGTACTGCGAATTGAGTAAAATCTTTACGTTGCTTATAATGCAGTGAACGAAGGGACTAGCGTTGACATTTCTCTGAGCTTTTCTATTAGTTTGGAAGCCGAAAATGATGAAGCGTGGCTTCTCCAGCTAATTGGACGTTTTGACTATACAAACATGTTTCGTGGAAGTCGGCAGTACCGGCTACTCGTACAACTTCCAAATGCGAAAACGTATTGCTATTTATCTATCCTTTCCGATATAATTAAACAAAGAAATTTTACGCTTGTCCGATACTATACGTATGGATAAGACGAATCTGAACCGCACTTGGGCTATGTTAGTCACTTCACTGACCACACTGCTGTTATAAGCCTGCTAAAAGAATCGTACTTTCTAGGAAGATTTGATAATTTATCGAAGCCTTGATAATTATTATCTAACTCACGTTCAATCTCCAAGAGTTGTAAAATTCGTTGCCGAAAAAATCGACCCAATGGAAAATCGAAGCCGGACCCTTGAGGCTCAACGTGTATCAACAAGGTAAGTCGTGCGTCTTAAGGGGGCAGGCCTGGTTAAACACAAAAAAGGCTTTTATTTACGAGTCCAGAAAACTTTTTATGTTTACAAACAATCATTCTGAAAATTTGTATGCTATCAAAACATAATAATATCTTAAAGTTAACCCTTGTAAACCTCAAAATCTTGATCCTACACGTCAAAATAAATCACTATTTTCAATACCATATTTATTAAAGGAACTTTGATCCTCACACGATTCGAAGTAACATTGTGAAGGAAAATATTTTTTTAGACGGTTATTCGACTCTTTTTGACATGTATTACAAAAGGAGTGGAACTCTTTTTCGTTAAAATTTTTTTTATTATTTTTATTCGGATATCCAATCAATTATTTAAAAAATATTAATAGTCTATACCCTTAACCTCCGTATAATTTATAAATAAATATTTTTTTTTTATAATGCTTTCTTGATTTATAGGGTGTGTACTACTTAGAAATAAAATTTTAGGCACTAATAAAGTAAAATAAAAAAGTTAAAGACTTTAAATTATCATTTTATTAGTACTAAGATTTCAAAATTCGCGCGGGGTTCATATCAACTCTTTCAATATAAACTATAGTTTATCATACAGGACGTTATCTGTTTTACCAGACCAGAAGCAAATAATTCCAAGCTTACTTCTATCAGCTGTTAAATTTTTGGTTTTGACAGTATAAAGAGTGGATCGAAAACGGTGTATCGTCATAACAAATTCATTAAATGAGATTAGTATCAAAGTGTAATTACTAATCTGAGCATTTAAAAGATTTGAGTTGTTTGTGTCCACTTTTACATTAAGAAGATAAATAAAAGCTAAAATTATTATTTTTGTACAAACATGTAAAAACTTTATAGTTAAATAAACATAATATATATATATATATATATATATATATATATATATATATATATATATATATATATATATAAAACCCAAGATATTCTTAGTCCCTTAATTTTCTATATATAGTACTCGGTTTCTTTTTTCGGTACTGTTGTTTTGTGAAAATTGAGAATTAATTTCAATAATTCTTGTCTCTAGAATTTGACAGCGACTAGTTAACAATGCAATGAGCTCTTTCAAAGTTGGTAACTCTTTAGTTTTGATAGTGTGTTCCCATTGTTGATGAGTTGTTTTATCGAGCTTAGCAGTCATTGTGTAAATTAGAATTGTATCCCACGTATCAACGGGTTGACCAAGTGTCTTAAGTGCGCGCGTGTGCTTGTATATACTGTCAAGAATTTGCCGTACGTTGACTTGCACTTTTTTGTGTAATTGTTGTGTCAAAGTCTGAGCATTGTTTTTTTACACAAATTCTGTGTAAAACTCATACACAAATCTGTATATAATTATTTTACAAAATATGTGTAAACTACGGAAATCCCAATTTTACACACATTCTGTGTAATATACGGATATTATTCTTAACAGTGTAGCTTTTGATATTGAGATGTCAATACTAGTTGCAGAAGTTCACTAGATATTTTTTCTGGCCGATGACGAGATCCAGGTACTGTGCTCCGTAAGTTTTTGGTATCTAGATGTACATACCAGTTGCAGAAGGTGTATAGGTAAATATGGGAGCCGATGACGAAGTCCAGGTAGTGCGCACCGTATCTTTCGGTATCTAGATGCATACTAGTTACAGTAGGCCCTTAGATGCTTATACGGTGGCCGATACTGAAGACCAGGTTGTGCGCTCCGTAGTTTTTGGTGACGAGATGTGCCTATTAATTGCAGAAGGCTTCTAGATATTTTTGGGAGCTGATAACGAGGTCCAGGTAGTGCGCTCCATAGTGTCTGGTATTTAGATATGGATAATAGTTGCAGAAGATGTCTAGGTAGATATCATAGCCAACAACGAGATCCAGATTGTACTCTATGTAGGTTGTAACTAGCAATTAAACTTGGCACCAAAAACTACGAAACGCACTACCTTGTTCTTGTTATTATACTACATCGACCTCGTCCCCCACCATTACTACCCAGAGTTGAGCAAAATTTATTTGAATACGAATAACGAATATTTAGTCGAATAATTGTTTATTCGTTATTCGTCTTATTGGCTTATTCATTATTAGTCTTATACGCTTTTTTCTTATGCGTTATTCATCATCCGTTATCCGTTACTTTCTTCGTCATTGTACACAGTAGATAATTAGATAAAATGTACTATTGATCACAAGATCGACATATAATACGGAATAATTTGTTTAATACTGGTTTAGAAACTTCTATAGTATTAAGACTTTTCCCTCGGATCTATGTATATCCACCCGAGAGAAATTTAAGTGTTAACGCAGAAACCCTCATAAAATTTAACTTCTTTGGAATTATGTTTTCTCAAAGCGATATAGATTATACTGTAATCAATATATATATATATACATATACTATGTATAATATGTTATATTTTGGCTATGTGAAGAAGGCTAAAAATATTCATATATAACTTAATGTCTTCAAAAACAACATTCCTAATGCATAGTCGTGACATTTTTTCTGAGAAAATAACGAGTCTTATGTGTTTAAAAGTTTCGAAATATACCTCTATACGTAACTCATATTCAGTATAAATTCCACTGGCTTGTATCGTATAGTTTTCGAGTTATGAATGTTAAAAATAAATTAATTATGCACTATAACAAATAAAAATGACACATATCAAATACCACGTATTTGCTAAAAACATCTATAGTTGTAAGAATATATTTTACCCCTCCCGTAGATGTCGGTAAGGGCCCAAAAAAGTCTATGGACAACAATTCTCGTGGCTTGTCTACGAGAATTGGTTGCATTATTTCGTCATATTTTTGTGTTAAATACTTAGTTTTTTGGCACTTATAGCATGTTTTGAGATTTCCGAAACCCTTTTTCTTAAATTTTTGGCGTAAAAATGTTCGAAAACCATCTTATATACTTTGCGCGCTCTCACGTGTCCATAAAATTCGTGTATCTCAGTTATTAATATTTTCAAACCACCTTCCGGTATATATATTTTTATCCGATCTGGCATAATTTTACACAATAAATTTTCCCTTATTTCGAATTGTTTTTTATCTCTTCGTCATTAGATTTCAATTTTTTCACGATCTCTGACATATAGGGATCCAGCTTCTGTGATTTATCAAGGTTTTTACAGAAATTGATTAGTGCTCGGCTGGGCACTGGCTTAGCTATTGCGGCTATGATAATTTCCGACTTTTCTACCTTGTTAGGTTCGAGATCAGTGATTCGGCTTAAATAATCTGCTACCTCGTTCTCTTTTCCCGACAAATATTCCGGATCGATTTCGAAGTCTTGAATCGCGAGGTTCCATCTTTGCAATCTCGCGTTGTTATATTTACACGTATTCAAAAAAGTATGAGCCTCATGATCCGTTCTAACAAAAATCTTGACTGCCCCCTCAAAAATGAGTCTAGCTTTTTTAAAGCCCACACGAGTGCCACCATCTCTTTTTCTGTTGTGAATTACGCGCACTCGCTCCCTTTTAGTGTTCTACTGACGTAACACACGACCTCCTCCTCCCCTTTATCATTAAATTGTGATAAATCGGCTGTGCATGCAAAATCGCTGGAATCCGTCGTGAGAACGTATGGGCGCTTCAGATCAGCGTATTTTAAAATGATATGTTCATCAAATATATTTTTTATATCATCAAATGCTTTTTGCTGAACCGTAGTCCAGTGAAAACCAACCCCCTTTTTTTAACAGTTATAGGAGAGGCTTTGTGTGTTGAAAATAATTTTTTACGAATTTCGTGTAGAAATTTACAAACCCTAGGAAACTCTACAATTCGCGTACGATTCGAGGTCATTTAAAATTTTGTATTGTTCTACTTTTTTCCGGATCCGGCTGGATTCCCTGTGCTGAAATAAAATGTCCCAAGAACTCTATTTCTTTACATATAAAGGTTGATTTTTTTAAATTTAATCTTAGGTTGTGCGATAAGAGGCGCTCATAGAGTGAAGCTAAATGATTTAAGGGTGACTCAAAGGCTTTTGATTTAATTACCATATCGTCGACAAATAATACCAGAAAATCATCAAAATCCGACGTAGTCTAGGCTAAACTCCTTATTAATGCCGAACCACTGGTCTTCACGCCAAAAGGAACGACACTGTGCTCGAAAATATGATTTTTGCACTTAAATGCTGTGTATTTTTTACACCATTCCACCAGTTTTACTTGCCAGTATCTGCACGTAAAATCGGAAGTGCTGGTTACCAGTTTTACCGCGTATCTCTGCAATACTTCATTTATTCCCGGCGGCCCTTCATAATCATCTACTAGCCGTGCATTTAATTTTCGCGCGTCTAGACATAATCGTACGGAACCGTCCTTCTTTTTTACCACCGCGACCGGGTTGATATACGGGCTATTCGAGCGCCTAATAATTTCCAATTCTAACATCCTATCTATTTCCATTTTTACTTGCTCCCTGTATGCTAGAGGAATGGGATAGGGTTTTGTATAGAAAGGAGTGTCATCTTTTAATATCAATTCGTGTTCGTAAGTAGTTAATTGACCGGGTTTTTTTTCAAATACTTTTTTATATTTTATTATCAATGATTATAATTTTTCGTTTTGTAATTCACTTAAGTTATCAAGCGATTTAATTTTTTCGTCGATTTCATTTATTGTGATATCATATGATTTTTCGCTACAATCCATGTAGTCTACGTTATTCTCGTCGAAATATTCATTCGAGTCGCCCTCATTTTCGAGGTACTCGCTCATTTGTTCAATATGCAGATACGTGTATTCGTTCAATGCGAACCTTTTATCTTTATATTTGATAATACCATCTTCGTGGTTTATTTGAAATAGTATTTGTTCATTAACCGTGTCTATTAACATTTTTAGAGTTTTAATTGTATCATACCCTATTATACAAGGTTTTATTAATTTAGGAACTATAATGAGGATTAGTTTAGTATCCAAACCCCCTATGTTAATTGTGAGCATAATTTGACATTTTAATCGCGCTGATTTGCCCCCCGTCGCACCCTTAATTATTTTACCACTTATTCGTAGCGTAGGACATTTTTTAAATACCGCGATATTCGCGTAATAAAACTCCTCTGAGATAGCGATAAACTCACTGCCGGAGTCGATTAAAGCTTTTATCCCAATATTATACGTGCTTATGTCGATTTCCGGGCAGCACATAATTTCAATGTTCTCTCCCTCCCGTTCTATATCTTGTAATAGTGTTTCCCAGGGGTCCTCTATAATCGAAGCTATTTTAAGCGTTTCAGTTGCGTCCCTTTTTGCTCGTTGTAACGCCGATTCCGATGCACAAGACGCAACTACTACTCGTTTCCCGAAACCGAAATTTCCTGTTTCCCTTCTATATCGATATCTAGCACGTTAATCTCCTGAGAAGTATCATTTTTATTCTTCCATCCTTTAGCGTTCCAAATTTCAAAATTCCGTCCTTGCTTAAAATTCGTATTGCCATTTACCTTATTGTCCGAAAAACCATTTTTTTGCGTTGCGTTTATGGTTTTATTTTGCCACGATTTTTTATTATCGTAATTTCCCGATTGATTACCGCGAAAATTATAATTATTAGACGCCTGATCTCGGAAGTTTGTCGAGCTGCTAGAGTTTTTCTCGTTTTCCGATTGATTTTCGTCCGTGCGTTCATTCTTTGACCGATTATCATCGCAATCGAATTCAGCTAAGATCTTTATGCAGTGAGACTACGGCCGAGTAAACAGTGCGAGAGTGTATTGGACTAGAGCGAATATTGCTGATTGACATTCGCCCTCGCTTAATTAATTATTTCGTTATACACCAAAATATCTAAATTCAGGCCCAAGAATTTTAGAAGATGCTGCCTACATTGTTGCAGACATCTTTAAGGGAACCTAACCACCTTAAAATTAGAAATAAAATGATTATATATTTTTAGATGAGGATAAATTATTCATGATATATTAACTGTCTTTTTACGATAAATTTGAACAATTGAACAAGAAATAACCTTGTATATTTCTTGTTCTGCCGCAAGGTTTTGGGAGTCAAACTGATCGAATTGGAGTTTTTGAGATTTTTTAGTGTTCAAAATACGTACAATTGGGATATGAGTGTGGGAATTTAAAAAACAATATTTTTTCCCAAAGTTATAGCCTATTTAAGATATATTTTATGATAAGATAAAAAAATAATTGAATAATTCAAGCTCAAATAGGCTGTAACTTTGGCCAATAATTTTGTTTTGTAAATTCCCACACTCATCTACATTATATTAAGATTCTAAATCAATAATGAAATTTAGGTTGTCATAAATTTTTAAGCAGTTCCATAATTATGTGAACGTTTTAGTGTTGAATTTTATATTCTTTTATTAATTTATTCGAAAATGATATGTGCAACTAAACTACTTTTTATGTTTTTTTATGGTTTGAACACATTATGCGCTCCGGATTGTGATTTCTCCTGGTTATTACACCATTTTTCTTCATTATTTCAACGGGGCTATATTTTATAGTTTTTTTTATTTCATTTTGTCGTTTTTATTGGAAGATATTATGCTACAAAAAAAATTCACCTAGCATTAGTTTTATGATTTTGATACGGTTTTATGTTGTCAATTTTGGATTCTCCTCGTTTATTCAATTTTTTTTTACATAAAACGTGATTTTTAGAGGATACATTTTTTTATTGTAGATTTCGTAAGGGAATGTGAAAGAGAAATGAAGATTCCCGCGTTACCGACTAAAAATTTTTTATTTTCCATATACAATGAAAATATATTTATGCCCATTTGAACAAAAATGTCCAATTTTTTCCCGGAAAAGCGAGACCAAAATTACACTTTTTGCCTGCAAAAATGATTATCGGAAAAAAAGTGACTTCACTAGACAATAGTCAAAATTCCTTTATTTCATCAAGTTCTACCAATAACCCTGATTTTTGATTGTCTTTTAACAGTCCATTAGTCCCGCTTTCGAAGTCAAAAGTGGCCACAGTTGGGATGAGCATAAAGTACTATTATGGAAAATTGGATGCTTCAGGCCCTTCCATTACGAATAAACAACAATTTAAAACAATTTCAAGTGATTTAATTGTTCTTGCTACAAAGTTTGAGTTTCCCTTATAAACAACACGTATAAAACTCGTAGTGATAAGATCTATAAAATCGTTAGAGTATTTGTCTAATTATTATTTATTGATAGTGAAAAGGCTTAATAAACCGTTTTTTTTAAGAAAAATATTCACAGTCTATTTTAAAAATAAAAAACACTTAACCGGTAACATAGGGATCTTCCCTTCCATTTATTTTCATATGTTTGTATAAATATGTCTTAAACAGTAATCATTCTAAAACTTTCCTTTACTGTACGTATTTGCTAATACCTTCAATTTGAGCCGTATATAATCTCAATATCTTAGTCCAACGCGTCCTGATTTATTAGCATTGTCAATACATTAGTTATTGGATATAGTTATAATAAATTTCATGTTATGAAGATCCTAAAGTTCGCTTTTAAATGTTACAATGATAAAATTCTAATCGGCACACAGACAAATATTTACTTATTAATAATTAAAGTGAACTACTTCTCCTACTATTAACCTCCACAATTATTAAGAGTTTATAAATAAATGTAAGTAAAATCTTAAAGGAAAATTTAAGATATCTTTTAAAATAATTATTAACTAGCATTTCCTTAAAAATATCCTTGATTTTCGGGTTTGGGGTTTACGGTTTAAGGACTAAATTTTTATTACGAAATTTTTATTTCTGTATGTTGCTTAGCTGGGGGTAAAGGGGTATTTGGATTTAGAGTTTTATTGTTAACTATTTATTGGATTAAATTTTTATTGCTTACATTTTTATTATTGCAAATTTCTTTCCTTAGGGTTGGTTGGCTTTAGGGCTTAGGGATAGTAGAGTTTACTGTTATTGATTATAATAATTTTACATTTTTTTAATTTGGAAAATAAATACATTTACGTTCATTAAATTTCATGAAGAATCACATTAAATTTCACGCACTTATCCAGAAATCTCCTGTTTGTTACAAGTACATTATCCCCCATTGGCGCGGAATCCCCATAGCTTATCTACTCTCGTTCTTAAATATGCTATGATAGTTGAGTGGGAACCAGGGAGATTCAATGTGCAGTCACTTCCACGCGACGAATCCTAAGTAGTTAACGAAAGCTGCAGAAGTAATTAAGAGCTGCATATATGGGTATCCGTTATTTCCAAAACTCAATATGATTTAGATGCCCTATTAGATATCGATTCTTTGAAACTAATAACTATCTTTCCCGTGTTATTTAAATGGAAAGGCGTGTGTTTTTTGGTATTACCGACTATTAATTACTAAATGCTAATGTACTAGTTATTGAATATAATTCTATTATAATATACTTACATGGAGTAACAGTTATTTTTGCTAAGTCAAAAGTTATTTAACTGTTTCTAGTCTATTTGTGTACCGAACAGACGCTCTTTTTTCTCTTTTCTGGATATCTTTAAATATTCACCAACTTTGCAAGTTGCAATGTTTCAAGGTCATACACCTTTCGCTTTTCGTGTCTTAAAAAAACCTTTAATTTCTTGTTTGATTCGTTAAAACTCGTTATTGCCGGCCCGAAATACGCGCATTTGAAATGAGCTGTATCATCAGGTGATGGTCTAAGTCCATTCAGGATAAAAGACCAAAAAAATTTTCGAGGAAGAAGAAGAAATTAACTAATTTTTCAAAATTGGATATGTTTTGTGTAAAGCAGTATCCATTCAGATATTCTTCTTTTACGTGAAATATTTCGCTCATATTACGTTGCGTGTACTAGTGAAATAACAAGTGATGTCAGAACCATTAATTTGAGTAACCAAATAACTCTTTTTATTCATCCTATAAAAAGTTATGCTGATTTGCTCATTACAGATAAATATAGGTGGCAAATCTGCAAACGCAAATTATTGACAATTATCTCATAGCTTTACAAAACAGACGTAAAAAAGGATATTAGCATATGATATCTAGTTTAATTCGTTATTAAATTGTTCTATTAAATAACATCTTATGACTCATAGAAATAACCACTTTGTTATTTTTTTTTTAAATTCAGTTTATATTGTATTTCGTGTATTAACCCGTTATCGTACAAGCGGATACTTTATAACATGATATTCAGTGGATTTATTTTTTACGTTTAAAGGCATGAAATATCTTGAAAATCGCTATGATCGCCCTAAGCAGATAAGGTCGCTCTTTCAATTGCCTTTAGCGAAATTTCTCTAAATTCAAATGCAATGTCACGGACATTTATTATAAAATACAATTGGGATTTTTACTTAATCTCATAACTAAACTCTTTTATCACATTGTATAATTATGAAAATTAAAATCGCGATTTCTCGAAAACACGAAAAATGGTCTTAAATGGTCTTATATATTTACATTATTATTATAAAATATATAAAATATATTTTTTTGTGTTCACTAATAACTTGTAATAAATATTGTTTTTATTATTTATCTTTAGTACGTGCATTGGCGTATTCATCAGTTAAATGAATTGCTATTTCAACAATATCATTTACTACTCGGAGGCCTTTGAAAATTTTTAATCCTTTCAAATAATCCTCATTTTCCGGTAACTCTTCAACATTCAATTCTAAAAATTGTTTATTTATTTTAAATCTATCAAATAAGGGTACAGAGTGACTATTCATGAAATAATCTATCCCTTTGTCTTTTAAAGCGTTTAAGTCAGCAGTGTTATTTATAAACAGTAGCTTAGGAATATCATCTTCCATTTCTACGTTTTCCTTCATTGCATGTAACATTTTCCGTTTAACATTTGTACAAATTTGATTGTCGAAAAACGAAATTGCACACATCTTTGGATTCAAATACCATAAGTGATTTTTTAATTTATTCAAATCAGATTTAGCAGTTTTCTAGTCATTACTTGCATACGTAAAAAGATCTTTTATGAATTATAGATTGTTATTTGGTGCTTTTATAGCAAAAGAAGCAAAGAACCAATATATAATATATACAAAGACGATGGATAAACAAACAGCATAAAGACTGGTTTCTTCTTTACGTGACAATTTAAAAGCTTCTCTAAAGAGATACATTTTTAAAGAATATATAGCTTTCGTCATCCACACCAGGCATGATGATATGCTTTTGGCTTATAAAATTTAACATTAGCACACGGAATTCCAAGAAAATTTTTGCTTAATGTTAGCAATTCTTTATAGTCGAATTGCTGATCCAAGTATCCGTCAATAAAATTTTCAATCTCTTCAACCTTATTGGACAGATTTGGGATTAAAGTTTTCTCTTCTAATCCATGTTTATAAATATTTTTGTTGATATCTTCCCAAGAGTCGTGAAAGCGCCTAAACAAGGGCACATTTGAGCTACTAGTACCTGGCAAATTTTGTTCAAAACAGTCAGCTAATATAATTTAAAAAATATGATAACAACATAGTAAATACAATAAATCGCAATTTAATAATTGTTCAAGAATGATTGCAGTCCCATTTAAATGACCCACATTCGAAGCTGTTGTATCACAGTATAACATTTTAATCGAAGTAGACCCCAATCGAATAATGCCTTATAAATAGCATTTGCTTGCGTTTTACGTTTTCTATCTTCCATAGCTGGTACATCTATTATTTTCTCAATTTCATTGCTGCTTATAATAATAGGCAGTCTATCGATACGTTTACAAGTAACAGAATCTGCTATTATTTTTCCATCCCAGTGTACAACTACAGCATTTATTTCTGTTTCTCCAAAGCGTAGTATAATTTTTTTTGCACACTTTTTAATCTTTTTCGTCATTCATTATATGAGGTTTTGTTTAGTATTAAGTCATTAGTGTTGTAGCCTAATGCATCAGCTACAGCAGAAACTAGGTATATCGATTTTCTATAATAAATCTTACAACTGTCTAGAGTAGCTACTACTTTATCTGTCATAGCGTTGATTAAACCTCGAATATTTTTCTTCCGATAGTTGCGACCGATCTCTAGGTAAACGGAACCGCTGGAAGTTGTTGTAGGATAAGAGAGTTCCTAGCTGGACTGTAATTCACTAGAACTTTTTTGCGTTGAAGGTAATGTGCTCTGTTTCATCTGAAAAGTAAAACATTTTGAAAAACATCAGACATAATAAAATGTAATATTTAAAGTATTTATAATGATTAGTCGGGTGATTTACCAGATAAATGGACCATATTATAGTTGTCACGAGTCGTCGGTGTTTGTTCCAATTGTATCCCTGAAACTACTAGGAAACTGCTGGCCCGCAACGACTTTGAATTATTTTCTTGTACTTCAACGTTGCAACTTTCCTTACTTGAATGACCTAAAAAAGAAGTACATTTCTTAATGATACAGTATAACAAACAAACTAAAAATGTTTGTGAACGAAAAATAAACAATAGAATTTTAAAAGTGGTTCTATAGTAAAATTTGACGAAAATATCGATTTTGCTTTCTCATAGAGAGCAATGTTTTGATAAAAAAAAACTTTAAATTGATCGATTTGTTTTTATTTTATACCGTTTTTTCATTTTCACGATATTTTTTAAATAAATGAATCCATTGTTCATAAACTCGAACAATATTACGAAAAATATTTATTTGTAAAAGTAATATGCATTAATTATAATAATAAATAAAATTTAATCAACAATTATAGTGTTGCCAAATTTATTATTGCCAATTGAAGAAAAATGTAACTTGATATGCAAAACTATTTAAATTGCTTTTTAAATACTATACTTTGGCATAGGATCATATATAGTCGAAAAAATTTTTTAAATATTCAAAATATATTTGGCCAATAGGTGTGCGTTAATTTTTTTTTAATACTTTTGTTTTTATCACAAAAATATGCGTTTACTCCAATACCTTGTAAAAAAAATTGTATTAAATTGTTTCAAAACAAAAGAAGACGGCAGAGTTTTTTTATTTAATCAATATATTTTTTATGTTTTCAATTCCAATACAATTTGTAAGGAATACAATTTAATGGAGTTAAAATTTGGGTTCACAAATGAGTTTCAATTAACTAGTTTGAACAATTAACTCGAATAATTACACTTAATGATCATTTTTAAGATTTTTCTTAGTTACGTATTATTCTCATATCTTAAATTTATTTCTGAAAATGGTATGCATTATATATATATTAAAAAATGTTTTAAACAACAATACATTTCATAGTTTATGTTATACTTTTGCATAAGTTAAAATTACTAAATTTAAATATATATATGTGTGTGTCGACATATTAAAAAGCAATAGGTTTGTCATTTTTAATTTTCACCCCAGTATTAAACAGAATAAATAATTTCACAGCGGGTTTTTCATTAAAATAACGCATACCTACTTCGAGTAAACTAAATCATACGTCGATATCAAGGGCCTGTAAAGGTGTGGAAAATGCGAATATAATAATATAATAAATAATTACACACACAATAGAACAGAGATGCAAGTTTATGCACCCTAACGATCACTTGTCCACACAGATGAATTGTATGGCACCGCAGATTACTTGCAGAGGCAAATAAAAAATGCAAGAATGCCCAAGGATGATTCGAGCAGAGAGAGAGAATGAAAGGGAGATGCTCGGCCCCAGGCCGAGCGATAGCGAGTGATCCATCGATCTTAACTCCTCGCTAAATCCCGAATGCTGGCGTCATTTCAGCCTTTGAAGATTAGAATTTCTGGGAATGTTCACTAGTAAGTGTGACAACATTCGGAACGGCGAAATTCAATGTTGGAATTTTCTTAGAAAATTGTGTGTCTCCGTTTCGCTCTCCTTTTTCTCTCTTTCATCGTTAGATGTTCGTTCTCTCCCTTTTTCCTCCTCTCTTAGAGGATACCATTACATTATCCCCCTTTTTATAGTGTTCCAGCAGAATAAGCTATAAAAATCGCCTCAAAATGCATCATCATTACTCTACCCGTTCCAAATTTTCACGGCCTCCCTTATGACCCTTCTTCTTGATTCATCTTCTTCATTTTTATAATCACACATCCATTTTGCTCATTCCGCAAATACCTAAAGACTATGAGTTCTTAATACAAGTCTTTACAATTTAAATAAAATAACAATTTCTAAATCGCGTCTACAATTTTAATAGAATGATAATTACTCACTAAATCGCGTTAACTAAACTAGTCGAATCTTTTTTAGAAAACTAAAACCAAAAACTAACCGATATAAATTTACTAATTTCATAATTTATTAGAGCTTAAACGTGATAGTAAATGTACCAGTTATAATAAGTATTAATATTGTCCCTTTATGCAAACGCAATTTATATAAAGATATATTCTACGATATTGCTACAAACCTTTACTATATTTATTCAATATGAACCAAATCTCATATTCAGAAGAAACATAATTTCAAATTTATTAGTAAATACAATATCATACAATAATCAATTCCATGCAAATAAAATAATTTATTCTGACTATATACTAATATGTCAAGTATTAAGCTGTGTATATATATATCTAAAAAAAACAATAAATAAAAAACATGTGCTGTACCTATAAAAGATATTCGACCACATCATTCAATACATTATAATATCCTATACATATATAAAGTCAAAGTCCTACATTATAAACATAATTTACCTTAAACAGAAATAATTATACCGAGCATATTTGTCACATACAAAACATCATATACTGACTCAAATAAATACAAATATACACATTTTTTTCTCTTTTTTTTACATTATACATTTATATAGACATTCATTTAAAATATACGCACGTTGTAGTATATAGCACGTTCTCTCTCATTTTATCTCACCACTCATGCAAGGTGTTTAATAAACTCGCTATCCTATTTCAAATACCTATATAACTAAACCTCCTTTAAGTCCAACGCCAATACACTCATGGAGCCTGCCACCTGCCTATGGTCAGCTACACTCAATTTTCTTTACTCGCACTAACCATGATCGTCAGATGGAAACTGTCAGTAAGCTTTTAAATCGACTCGATTGTAATGACCTATTATTTTTCCGAGACGATTAATCTCAGCGAGCTCGAAAGCATTATTATTAAAAGATCGTGTGATTTTATATGGGCCGTAATAAATATGAATATATACTGTCTTTTTTTATTACCACGCGAAGCGGATTACAGAATGGGCTACTCGTTTTCTCGATGATCCCATTTTTTAGCATACTTTGAACTTCATTCTCAACTGCATTACGGTACGCTATCGGATCGGGTATTGCATACGGATTTTCGTTTTTTTTCAGTTATTTTAAATTTATATTCATAATTTCGCATACAACCCGGTGTATCGGAAAATATATCGCGGAATTCACGGACTAAGATTTCTAATTCTTGTTTTTCATCGATAGTTAAAGATGTTATATTACTCACGCTATCATCTAGCTGTTTCTCAAAATCATCGGGGTTTTGATTAACAAAGCAAGTTGTATCTGACGCCTCAAGGAAAAAATCACTAGTCGTTCTAATGTCGACTTCTTGAGGCTCGGGATAGCCAATCAGACCCGTCGATAAATCAAATAGGTTTATAACCCTAATACTATCATAAGATTCCGGTAGTATCGATGAAAGACTTATATTGGGTTGCTGAATATTTTCATTCCCTATGCACAATTGCTTATTTTTATAGTCGATGATAGCGTTATTATTATTCAACCAATCTGATCCGATAACTACACTATAGCATACATTTGGTACCACTAATAAAATAGTTTCAATTATTGATTTGCCAATATTTAATTGGACAAAAAGCCGTTTTTTAATTCTGCAAGCCCGTTTTCCGAATGCGCTCGTAATAAATAAATTCGCGATAGGTGATGTTTTGATATTTTCTTGTGAAAAAATTGATTGATACGCTGCTTCTGAAATGCACGTAGCATTGCTGCCACTATCGATTAAGCATTGCAAATCGAAATTATTTATTTTTACAATGATACGTGGACACCGAGATTCTACCTTCCGTTTTATGCTCTTTTCAAAGACGGTACCCTCTACGTCAAACGCGAGATCCTGTATTATAAGTCCGTGCTCACGACTCGCTGACGGGTCATTCTCAGTCGAGTCGTCGCCTAGTTTTCCGCATTGGCATTTTCGTGCATTTCTACAACAGCGATAATTTCATCATAATCGACAGTAGGATTTTCGTTTTCAGTGTGTTGTATACCTATGTCTAAAGATGAAATATTGGCTTGTTTCCGATTTTCGAAATTATTATTTTCATTATTCGCGCGCTCAAAATTTCTTTAATTACTATTATTGTTGTTATATCTACCGTTTGAATACCTTACCTCCGATTGTTTAGAATTATTCACGTAATTGTTTCCCTGATTCAGAGTATAATCCCGCTGATATCCACGCGGCTGTGACGATTCTCGGAAATTAGAGAAACTGTTTGATTTTTCGGTGCGCCAATTCAATGACTCATTGTTGTCGTTGACCCCTTTCTTATGAGCTTCGTCCACGCACACGAGAGAACCACACATTGCGTATTAGCTATATCGACACCCGCCATAGGTAATTGAATGTGTTTTGAGAATTGCGAGATAATCGTTTGGTTTACATTGTAATTACTTAGCGGCGGTTGAAACTTACTTGCTTCCCCAACGCGATTGTAAAAATAATTTAAGGTGCTCCCTTCAATGTATTTTTTTGATCGCCAAGCTTCTTTTGCTCGGTCCTATACTTCCTCTGATAAAAACTCCTCTCGGAAACAACTGCGAAGTTCCTCCAAATTTTCAAGATTATGTCTTACTGCGTTAAACCAAGTTTTAGCACGATCCTTTAACGCATTCGCAATAATTTTCGATTGAAAATAAACTGGGATATTTTTTATCAATAAATATTGTTGTATATTGCGTAAAAATTAACGAAATTTCTTTTTGTAAATTTCTAGTAGTCTCAGTTTCTCGAGATCGTTGCAGTATTTGTAGCATGTTGCCCGTCTGACGATTCAAAGTTCGAATTTCAAGTTCTAATGACTCTACTTTCATATTGAGCCGATCTACCTCAAATTCAAGCCCGTGTTCCAGAGGCACGGAGAAGTCTGGCAGTGACCCACGACGCGCCATTTTCGCTTCTTGTAAAGATCTTCTTGTAAGGTCGCCAATTGTAAAGGTGTGGAAAATGCGAATATAATAATATAATAAATAATTACACACACAATTTAAAATAGAGCAAATATAAATTCCCTATTTATATATTTCTTTATTACCCTATAAATAAAATAAAATATTTATTTATTATCTTAAACTTCGTTCATCGTTGATAACTCATAAATACATTCTGTCAATATCAATATTTTATTTTATTTTATTTATTGTCAATCGACAAAACTACCCTTTGTATATGTTAAAAATATTAAAGTTTATACTAAAGTTTCACATTGCATTTAAATGTTCTAACTTTTTCCCCCCATTTATCTTATTAAAAGTAAAAAATAGGGGTTGGCGAAGGCCGCGAGCTGGGGGGGGGGGGGAGGGAGCCTCCTAGTATATATATATAGATGATTCTCTGGGAAATCGAGAACAAATAAAAAAGAAAAATTTATTTCGGCATAAATGTTTATTTTCGTATGTAAATAGTCGTGAATTTTTTCAGATTTTTTAAGCTCATATATTTAAAGTTGTTTCAAACGAAATATAACTTATTGCTAAAATGTGCATTTAAATAATTTTTTTAACAATATTTTACGTTATTTTTTTTTATTTTTTTATATAATTATTGCATTTCTGCCATTTTTCGACTCTGGTAGTCACTTTTGTACTGAAAAAAGCTATCTTCATGATTTTTGGTGTAATGGTTCAAGTGATCAAACCCACTTTTTTTAGTATTTTAAGTTTTAAAATGAGTTTAATTAATCGAAAGAGGCATTAAAAGGATTTGGACCCATTTTTTATGAAAATTTCAGAACATTTGCTAAAAAATCCTTTGTTGCTATTTCGTAAAGAGATTTAATTTTGTTGATTAAATGGAGGTAGAGCTATACTAAAAAGTGTAAAAAATGATTCCGTGCGCATTTTAGCTTTGATCACCTTTGAACCCAAGGGTTTCAAAAAATCTGAAAAGATTCACTTACATTCTACATACTAAAAGGGACATTTTTACCGAAGAAAAAATTTTTTTTTTATCTGTATTTCCCGGAGAATTGGCCATATATATGTTTTTTTTTTCTTTTCAAAAAAACACTGTAACCATTTGTGATGTTTATTTTTTTAAAACTATTAAGACATTTTACAGTTATATTATAATGAAGAAAAGTACTTTAATAATGTTCTTACAAGGGTAGTGCACACCCTCCAGGAAACGAACTTTAGTCAGACTTCGGCAGGAGGTTTCTGGAACTCAAAATTGAAGGATAGCATGCGTAATGCAGTTTAATGGGCCTGTAATGGTATCCTCTAAGAGAGGAGGAAAAAGGGAGAGAACGAAGATCTAACGATGAAAGCGAGTAAAAGGAGAGCGAAATGGAGACACACACTTTTCTAAGAAAATGCCAACATTCAATTTCGCCGTTCCTAATGTTGTCACACTTACTAGTGAACATTCCCAGAAATTCTAATCTTCAAAGGCTGAAATGACGCCAACATTCGGGATTTGGCGAGGAGTTAAGATCGATGGATCACTCGCTATCGCTCGGCCTAGGGCCGAGCATCTCCCTTTCATTCTCTCTCTGTGCTCTTTTTTCCACCTAAATTAAACGACATACTATTAAAGTCTGACGTAATTTACGTAAGGTATTATACATTACGTACAAGTGTAAGTACTGTAAAAAGAAAGCTGACATTAAAGCCTTTAATTTGAGTGGTCAGAGCATCATGGAGGATATTTTGATGAAAAGTTACGATAAATTCAAAATTGTGAAAAAATTTAGGTGGCATAATGGGAGGTCGCAAGTTGTTAACGACTTGCACTCCTAAATTGCTGGCATCTTGAGGCCTCCGATTTTGCCACCTAAACTTTTTCACAATTTTGAATCTAGCGTAACTTTTCATCAAAATATCCTCCACGATGCTCTGACCACTCAAATTAAAGGCTTTAATGTCAGCTTTTTTTTTACCATACTTAGACTTGTACGTAATATATAATACCTTAAGTAAATTACGTCAGACTTTAATAGTATGTCGTTTAATTTAGGTGAAAAAAGAGGCTAGATAGAAATTTACAGTCATGCTATACGTACAATACACAAAACAAAACAAACTGCTTTGTTTTCTAGGGTATTCGAACTATCTTTTCTGAAAGTTAGAGTTAAATTGGTTTATATAGACACAAGTTTCAGGGGTGCCAACCTGATGATTTTCGAAAAAGTACCTTTATTGTACAATATGTACTTTTTCTTATTCATGCGATCAAACATAACCTAAAAAATACAAGATTTTGGTTTATATACAGCTTTGTATACGTGATCCATTTAACTGCCAGGATGGTTTAATATTTTTTTTCTTGGAGATTATAAAAAGATGAAGAAATCTTTTTTTGGTACGTTCAAAATGGTGGTATTGAGCGTTCTTTAGAATTTTTTGAAAATAACTATTTCTTGGCCATTGTTAAAAATTCAAAACGTTCTACTTGGTTATACATGGGACCTTAGGGGCTGAACCTTGTTTTGAGAGCTTCTTTTGATACGTACTTTCATATAAAAAATTGGCAGAGAAAACTGCGAACTATGTGCGCACTGATTTGTTAATTTTGGTTGGCCTAACTCATATATAAATATATAATATATAAAAGTGTTTTTTTTCGGAAAAACACTGTGACCGTTTATAGCGTTTAATTCTTTGAAACTATTAGGGCATCTTCAACTAATTCCACTAACTATAACGTTTTCTTCTTTATCTATTATTTACGAAGAAACACTATAACAGCCTGTAGCGTATAAGTACTTTATATTGTCTATTGATAACAAATACATTTTTGGAAATCTGTTGTGTAGAAGAATATTATTAAATTTCTTTTATATTTTATAATTTCACCGTTAAAATGTCCTAACAGGTTAGAAAAAATATATTAGATAATTTCTTTATAATAGACGATACAAGATATATATATATATATATATATATATATATATATACACGTTACGAACGGAAGATACTGCAGGATTTTAGTCTCTTAAAAAAGGGAATATCATTTTTTTCATAATACTACCTTTGTGGCGTTTGTATTGGGATTCAATATAATATAGACAGGAAATTTTGGGATTATATTATAATTAATAGTCATTACATGTAATATCTCGAGTAAAAAAGATTCCTACATAATCATATCTGATCCGTCATATATGATCATATATAATAGTATACGAAATTTGATAACATAAAATCATATATGAATATACTGGAGCATATATAAACATACTAAATCATAGAAAAGTTTTCAGGACTCGTAAAGAAAAATTAATTTTTGGTGTTTAACCCAGTCCTGTCCCCTTAAGGGCGAGCGACGTGAGTCACTTAGGGGAATTGCAGCCGCGTATCGGTCATCGGTGACTTCCATAGTTTGATATATCCACAACCCCTGTCGTTCAATGATAATTCTTTATTAAATTTTATCGTCCCGGGTAAAAAGGATTAAAATATGATCATATATGATTATATACGAAGGCGAATATAAATACACAGGATAATATATGTCCATATGTAATGATATCAAATTATACAGAATCAAGAGTGTTCATATGTAATTATATGTTGCTATGTCTTTTAATCCGAAATTTGATAACATATTTTTATATAATAACACTTCATAATATGTTATCACATATGATTTTATATGATCGAAAATTTCATATTTATATTCATATATGATTTTATATGAACGTAAAAATCTTAAAAATGTTTCCTGTATATAAGTATATATGACAATATACGGTCATATCTATTTATTTAGGAAGATATATGATCCTTTATGATGTATGCGATGTTAGATATACTGTATGCATTCGATCAGTTTGTAACCTTTAAGTATAAACTTTTTATGATTAAAAGCAATCATTCTCAAAAATTTTATGCTATTAATGCTTAATAATATCTTAAATTTTACAGTAGTAAAACCACAAAATCTTGATCCAACACCTCATACTAAATCACTATTTTCAATACCATATTACACGAACTTTGTTCCTCACACGATTCTAGGTGACATAATGAACAAAAAGAAAATTTCGACTGTTTTTCGACTTCTTTTGACATGTATTACAAATTGAACGGAGCACTTTTTCGTTAAATTTCTTTTTATTATTATTTTTCGGAGATCCTATCAAATTTTGGTATAAAAATTTTAATATTTTTTAAAAAATTAATTGGATCTTCGAAAAAGAATAATAAAAAAATTAATCGAAAAACTGCTCTACTCATTTTGTAATACATGTCAAAAAGAGTCGAATAATCTTAGAAAAATTATTTTTCGTTCATCATGTCACCTAGAAGCGTGTGAAGAACAAAGTTCCTTTAATAAATATGGTACTAAAAATAGTGATTTATTATGATGTGTAGGATCAAGATTTTGAGGTTTTACAACGGTATAATTAAAGATATTATTAAGTATTGATAGCATAACAATTTTCAGAATGATTGCTTTTAAACATAATAGTATATTGTGTACCCAGGATGAATAGTAGCCTTTCTTTGCCCGCATGTGGTTTACAGTACGAGTCTAGGCGATCAAGCACGAGCGGAAGGCGAGTGCGTATTGCGAGCCACAGACGAGTACTTCAATCACACACGGTCAAGAAAGACTTTTCACCCAAGGTACACACCGTACTTTTTGTCATATATGTTTTGGTTTCACGTCTTGCACATAGATGTTCGCCCGCTGGGCAAACCGTTTTTGCTAAGAGCGGGAAAAATTCTTTTTTTTCCCGCCGGTTGGATAACAGCCGCTTTGCGCACCGCTTTTCAGATAAAAGAAAATGCGAAAATCGTGCATGTATGACCAAAAAGTTTTCTGAACAATTAGTAGGATCATCTATGGATGATATACGCAAATGCGAATTATTACTACTACATACGCAGTTATGTCTATACCTACATATCTGAGCACAAAAATTCCATCCGAAATTTTTTGTAGGTCGTATTTATCAATATGATCATATATGCGCATATCCGATTTTTGATTACACACGATTAAATATCAACATATTTTGGACCGGGTTGTTAAAGTATGAAGTTAATGAATTGATATAAAATACTTTATTATATTTTTTTAATAAATAAATTTGTATAAATAAGTAAAATAAATTTATTAAATGATTTAAGTACAAATTAATTCAATATCATGAGTAATAAGTAGTACTAAAGCCACGATGGCGAGACGCCCGTATTGATTTTCCCCCTCCCTTCCTTGGTACTAAGGCCACTATGGCACGACGCCGCGCCGACAGTATTGATTTTCCCCGTCCCCTCCTTGACCTATATTGGGAGAGGCCCGACATGCGGGGCCTGTGTCAAGGTCGCGGCTGAGCGTTCTAGTCGCACAGGTGATAATGGCCAGGGAGGTATATATATATATATATATATATATATATATATATATATATATATATATATATATATATATATATATATATATATAAATAAATAAATAAATAATAAGTTTTTACGATTAAATTATAATTTTTTGTAGCCGTTTTTTTCGGGCAAAGAGTTAGTATTGCTAGAATATTTCTCTGTGTATTTTCTCCATTGTAAAGTGTCCGCTGCCTTCTTATCTCCTTCTTTTTTATTCTTATCCTGAAGAAGAGAAGATTTCTCGCCTTTGCTGGTGCTGCTCTGTTCTTGACCCATCTTGTCCGGGCTTACGTAGGTGAATGAGGTGAAAAAGTGGTATACGCGTATTATGTATCGAGCATTAAAATTTTTCCAATAAATTTTATATTACTCTAGGATTGTAGGGTAAATAATTATTATTATTATCAATGATAACTTTCTCCCGTACGTCGTCATTGTGATTGGACCTTTGAAACCTCTCAATTTTTTTTTTGCTTTCTTTTAAAACATTCTTTGTAGCTATCTTTCTTTACACCGATGTCAGCAGAGCGAGCAGAAGCGAGTTTACCAGCGCACATCCCCATGACTACCTTATGCTTTGGCTGGGATACGAATAATCAAAGACATCAAATTACAGTTACATTTATAGGAAGTGGGTGTGAATAAATTATGAAAAAATATATAACTTATGATTGGTGTTTATTATTAATATTTTTTATACAGTCTTCGTATAATCTTTCAAGTCATTCGCAATAAAAGGTAAATGAAATGCAAGAATTTCGGATAATACAATTTTTAGATATACGCTTTTGTACAGATCGGTGTCGTCAACGATTCTTTCCATAATAAAACCTTCTATGTCGGCGTTATGTAATGAATAGTATTGTTTGTGTGATTTAGGATCATTAAGAATGTTATTTACATTTTCTGTTGGTTCTTTTTCGAGTTTGTCTTTCGAATATTCAAGCACAAAGTCAACGGTGCGATTGACCTTACCGACTCGCTCCTTTAAAATGTTAAGCTGAAGGTCGACGAGTGCGCTTTGTGCGCGAAACCCTTCGAACGTTGACTGCTGCATAACGATACCTGGAGGATTGTTGTAATTTTTTCTTTTCTTGCAAAGAGGCTGCTCGTTTGTCCGATCTTCTTCCTCTAAAGACTCATGGTTGTCGCTGGAGTGTGGTCTCTCGTCGATCTTGATGGATTTAGTCCCGTACGAGGTTGTGAATGTTAGGTCGTGATTCGTTAAGAAAATTTTAGTAGGACGTCCAAATTCATGGTAGAAGGAATAAGAATTGTCGAAATAAGCTGTTATAGCGTCAAATTGGTCTTTCAATATATTTCAACTAGCTTCATCAAGCGTAACATTTTTGAACGAAGCACTGCCGTTAATTAGCTTGATAACGTGATGGTAGTAGCCAGTGCTGTGCTCTAATCCTACGCAGAGTCGCTTCGTGTTAGATTTGTTGAGAGCATACGTCGTTGACAGTAAAAGATTCGGCAATTCGCTCGTCACTTCCCGTAATTCGCGCGCTTGACATGTAGCCATGGTTATTTCTTTAACAAAAAAAAACAAACTGAGAATTTTACACCACTTGAACACAATTGGACACACGGAAAAAACTGCTTGTAAAGTGCAGCCACGAGAGACGATGTGGTCGCTTTGCCCTGCGTGCTATTACTGGCCAGAAAACTCTATCGTCGACGCATGAGGGTCTATGATGGTTTTCTCCCCACACCCCCTCCCCTACAACGTGAATAATAAGAGTTGGGGGAGTATGGTAAAAGAAGCCAGGTGCTACTCATTTTTCACGATAGTTATTCCGTCAATAAAAGTGTGGTTATGGTGTACAATTTTAAAATGACCCGTAGGCTATACAAATTTATACATTCGTCGTTTAACTCTCGCAGTGAACAGACGTGTTTACAAATAACTCTGTACTCGCTTAATCGGTATATTGCTGGCCTTCCTAGTGAAAGCACGGGGCTGTGCCCTGTTTATCGATCTACTACGTGTAGATCATCATGACTTCCCTGTCGGGAAGCCATTTAACACAAAAAGAAGTTCCAACGTTTGTGATTCAAGCCTCTTCTGTCACGAGTTATGCTGCTGCTACTCAAAAAAGTCAAATTATTAAAAGAGAACAAGGACTAGTGTTAGATGGCATCGATGGCTTAAACTTAACCGATTATATCTGTGCAGTTGGTGATTAGTGGATAAAAGAAACATTTTAAGTGCATCTAGAATCTCTCACAACAGAATATGTATATACGTGTCAACAAAAGAAATAGTGAACGAAATCACCAACAAATATGAATTTATATCGATCAATGATAAAGAGGTAACTATCAGACCATTAATCTTACGCCATAAAAGAATAATTTTTTCCAATGTTTCACCAGAAATACCGAATTACGTATTTGAAAATATACTAACGGACTTGAACGTAAAACGCGCTTCCCCAATAACGACGCTTAAAGCGGCTGTTAATCAAGATGGATATAACCATGTACTTAGCTTTAGACGTCAAGTATACGTCAAGACCGAAGATATACAAAAAATTCCGGAAGTATTTAAAATAAATTATGAGAACTTCGATTATTTCATTTTCGCCACTACAGATGTAATCAGATGTTTCAATTGTAAATTAGAAGGACATCTCGCTAGAAATTGTACTAATACCGACACATATGTAAACATACCAATCTCAAATGCTCAACAAAGCCAAACTAACCACACACCAAACAATCAAAATACAGAAGCAATAAATAGCACACATTCCGACACTAGCAGCGAATATAATCCAAAAAGCATAGAAATACAAAATCTAAACACTACCGTACCCATTGTAAATTCGGCGAAATGCACAAAACAAAACTTAGACTACAAAAGATCACACTCCGAAGTCAGCTCTACGAAATCACAACAAAGCATTATTTCTGATCCAATCAACGCCACTAACAAAGTCGGTATACCAAAAAAAATAAATAAACCTGATCCAACTGCTAAAACTACGCTAATAACAAAGGAGAGCAATGATAATGACGATTTTGAGGACGAACTAGACATAAAATTGAAAAATATCAAAGACTACCTAAACAAAGCTAACACATTATTAAATTACGTACAATTTAAAAATTTCTTGGAAACAGTTAAAGGTTCAAGAAACCCAACGGAAATCGTATTACAGTACACACCAGATATAACTGCTTTTATAAAGTTTCTCAATGAAGATATATATCCCAACGTACGAAATTCAGGTATCAAGCATCGCTGTACTAATTTAATAAAAAAACTAACTAATCCAACGGACCAACAGACGCCTCTAGCTACTCCAGAGAACTCTGACACTGAAATATAAACCGAACATTTGTAATTTTAACAAATAAAAATATCAATAATGAGTAAAATAGCGCAGTGGAATATAAACGGAATTAACGGGCATTATGAATTACTACAAGAACTTATAGCAGCAAATCAACTAGGAATAATCTGCTTGCAAGAAACAAATTTAAAAAGCCAACAAACTATCAATATGACTAACTATAAATGTTACAATCGAAATAGGGAAGACTGCACTGCTGCAAGTGGAGGAGTTGCAACTCTTATCAATAATAATATTTACAGCGAAGAACTTTCAAATAACACTGAAATAGAAGCAGTTGCAACTATTATTGTTATCGGCGATAAGAAAATTTGTATTTGCAATTTATATTTAAGTAATCGTTGTGAATTAAATATTGCCCAATTAGAAACTCTAATACAGCAACTTCGCGCTTCATTTATAATACTAGGTGACTTCAATAGCCACAGCACACTTTGGGGCTCACACAAAATAGACAAAAGAGGGAAGATCATTGAAGAGCTTTTAAACAATAACAATAATATTACTCTATTAAACGAATCAGCTGCAACTCACTTTAATACAAGCAACGGTAAAACCAGTGCAATTGATTTAACCATTTGCAGTAGCAATATGACTGACTATTTAGAATGGCATGCCTCCGACAACTTATACGGTAGTGACCGTTTCCCATTATTTATTACAATCAATATTAGCTGCACGTCACAACACCTAAACATCGAAAGGTGGAAATACCATAAGGCCGATTGGGAAAAATATAAAAACATCGTCTCACTTAAAATGGTTGAATTTGATGAACAAATAAATCTAAATAACGAACAAAAACATCCCAATATCAATAAGTTAGTCAACAAATTTGTCGAAATCCTTACTGCGGCTGCAAGTCAATCTATACCCAAAACAACCGGAAAAATTAAAAAACACCATACACCGTGGTGGAACGAGGAATGCGAAAGTGCAATAGCTAACTATAAAAAAGCTTTCAACAAATTTAAAAAGAAAAACACAGAAGAAAATAAACTAGAGTTCCAAAAACTAAAAGCTGTAGCAAAAAGAACCATAAAAAATAGTAAACGCAACTCGTGGATCATATTTTTGACGTCTATCAACAATCAAACACCGTCTAAAGAAATCTGGCACAAAATAAAAGCAATCGAAGGCCGAAGCAAAAATAACAAAATAATAACCTTAAATGTTAATGGGAAAATTATCAATAATGAAAAAGAAATAGCTAACTCGTTTGCTGCAAATTTTGCCGCAAATTCCAGCGACGAAAATCTAGATCCAGCTTTTATATCCCACAAGACTGAAATAGAAAACAAGTTTGAAAATGAGTTCGGCGTAAACAGCCCTAATAACCACGATAATCCACTTAATGAAGCCATAACTATATCTGAACTTACAGTAACTATAGAATATAGTAAAAACACCAGTCCCAGGCCCGATAACATACCCAATACGTTTTTAAAAAATCTACCATCTGATGCCCTAGAAAGCTTACTTAACTTGTATAATGTTATATGGACAAAAAGACTCTTCCCAGATTTATGGAGGCAAGCAATTGTAATACCTGTGCCCAAGCCGAATAAAGATAAAGACAAAAAAGAGAACTACCGTCCAATAGCATTGACTAGTTGCATTTGCAAAATACTCGAAAAAATAATAAATCAAAGACTTAGATGGTATCTTAAAAAAAATAAAATTATCACTAAATTCCAAAGTGGATTCAGACAGCACTGCTCTACAACAGACTGTCTTGTAAGACTCGAAACAAGTATTTGCAACGCCTTATCTAACAACCATCATCTCTTAACTGTATGTCTAGATTTAGAAAAAGCGTATGACATGCTGTGGTTGAAAAGAATTCTAATGTTACTAAAAAAACACAATATAACCGGAAATTTGTACTATTTTATACAAAACTTTCTTACTGATCGGTCTATACAAGTAAGAGTAAATAGTGTACTCTCTGACCCAACCACCATTTCTAATGGTGTACCTCAAGGTTCAGTTATTAGCGTCACTATATTTTTATTATGCATCAACGATATTATTAACTCTATTCCCGCACCTGTTAAATTTACTATCTATGCTGATGACATAACCTTATTTTTGGAAGGAAAAAATCTCAATACAAGCACAAGAGTAATTCAAAATGTTTTAAATAAACTTTACAAATTTGCAACATCAACAGGATTTAAATTCTCAGTCAACAAAACGCAAGCCATAGTTTTCCAAAAAAAATCAACAGTCAATAAACCAGATCTCCATATAAACAATCAGAAAATAAATATAGTTAATCAGATAAAAATTCTTGGACTTATCTTCGATAGCAAATTATCATGGATCCCTCATATTAAAAATCTAAAAGATCAGTGCAGCAAGAGAATTAACATTCTAAAAACTCTATCAGCTAAAAGTTGGGGTACAGACCAAGGAATAATAGTCAATACTTACAAAGCTATTATACAATCAAAAATAAATTACGGCTGCATAGTTTATGGATCAGCAAGTAAAAGCACCCTCAAAATACTCGATCCGATTCTTAATACATCGCTAAGGATTGCTGCTCATGCCTTCAAAACGAGCCCCGTAAGCAGTATACTCAGTGAGACTAATGTTATACCCCTCAAACTTAGAAGAATAAAGCTCACGCTAAACTATGCAGTAAGAATTCTCTCGTTGCCAAACAATCAAAATTTTGAATCGATTAACATTACTACGTTTAAATTTCCTAAAGGTAAATCAAGGGCAAAATTTCCATTTAACGTTCGAGTTCATCAATATTTAAAGCAATACAATTTAATAATACCAGATATCCTCAAATTTGAACTAAAAAACTTTTACCCATGGAATTCCACCTTAAACGACACAATTACAGCCAATGAAGAGGAAAAGTCTCCCATGGTCAACAATCAACTATACATCAACTATCAACACATATTTACGGCCTGCTACAAGGACCTACAATCATCAGGATGTGCAATCTTACTACCCAACAATGAAAAGATTTTACTAAAACTTCCATCATGGTATACGATCCAAACTTGCCAAGCTATATCAATCTTAAAAGCCATCGAATATACACATAATACAGATGGCAAATTTATAATATTTACTGATCCTTCATTCTTAATAACAAAACAGAACAACGACAATGATGCACTTGTAAATAAAGTTCTTAACGAAATAAATAACAAAAATGAAAAATTAATAATAAACATAACCGTTTCTCACACACTCAATAATATTAAAATCAAGGAAGCAGCACAACTTGCTTGCAAACTAAATTTTCCAAATAATATCGAAATTGCAACCGTCAGAGATTTTAAATTAAAAATTGACAAGAAAATCAATAGTTCATGGATAAAAAGCAAGAAAACTTATCTTCATGACATAAAAAAAAGTTGCACTGAATACAACCCAGCTAATCAGTTCATTAGAAAAGATCAGGTCCTACTAACTAGACTACGCATAGGACACACTCTACTCACACATCAGCACCTAATTACAAAAGCTCCAAGACCAGAATGCGAATTATGCAAGAAACCGATCACCAGAAATCATATATTAATAGACTACCCACAGTATCAGAGTGAAAGAAGAAAACTAAACTTAGATAACAAAACAATCTGTGAAATACTCAATAATCAAGATATGTGTAAAAAAGTAGTGGGATTCATAGACTTAATAAAAAATAGACACTTGTTGTAAAATACTAATATACTACGTAAATGTAACTATGTATATACGCCTAAATTATAATTGTATTCCTTGATGTAACGAAATATAAGAATGTAAATCATATGTACGATCGCTAATACCCTTGCAGGGGGATGCGACTTAAAATAATAAAATAAAAAAATAAAAAATGTATAATAAAACTGTTAATGGACTTTCAAAGAAGTAAAAAGTATAGTATTCGTCGGACGTTAATTTAAGAAAAATTAAATTGAAAATAATAATGAATGGCGTGGGATATAGGACATGTAGGTCGAAAGGTATGTAAATAATTTATTAAACTTGTATTGATGTATGTATATTTATTCAACCATTTACGACTACAAATACAAAAGACAATCATATATTTAATTTGTTAAGTGCATCTTAATCTAGAGGTACAAGATTGATTACAGAGGCCTGAACCTAAAGAGCGCTCGTTCGTGAACGTAAGGACCCTTTTACATTTTTTATACTTAATCGTATTACAAATTTTTTTATAAAACCTTATAGCTAGTGCGTCATTTTTTCTGGTATCTTGTGAGAAGAAACGACAAAATTTGTCGAGGTTCGTACCCCGACACATGTGATGCAAAAACATTATGGTATACTGGCCACAGCACATTGAATCAACGCTCTGAAGTGTTTTTGAATTCCATCGAAAGTTTTTACAGTTTTTACGAAGACGTTCAAAATGGTGTTTTGAAACCGGTGGAACACCATAACTGTCAAAGTATGTTCCGATTCTATTTTTGTGGATATGTATAGCTACCCAATGAGTTCCAGGCTTCGTATGATCGTCGATATTGCAGACTATGGCTGCTGGTACCATCATGATGCGTGGAATTCGATCAGCCGCGTATACACCGATTGTCCTGGCATTCAGACCCTCGAGGGCCCTCATTATCTCCCTTGTATTCATGTTGACTTTTCTTCGACCGTACTCGCGTATTCCGAGCTGGCACCGTCTACCTCGTCTTGCCCCTCAAAGCGAGAGCCAAATCTTACGCGACAGGAGCTCCTCCCCCAGATCAGATCTTGAAGGGCGTGATAAAATAAGTCACTGCTTTTTTCCGGTATATTTTGTTGCTTTTCCTCGGGTAGTAGTGAATAAAACCACTCTCGTAAAAGTTGTGACCTCTGCAGAGCACAATACCCCTTTTTATACTCATTACCCTGGCAGCCGTGAAAAATGCACACATGCTTACAAGAAAACTTTCTTTGTAAATCGGTGAAGCCTGCGGTCGTATATTCCTCGATATTTAGTACGGGGCGAGCTATTATCGATTGAACATATCGTGCCTTTTCCGACCCTCTAACGTATGTTTTAGAAGCATTTCTTGCGATATTGTAAAAATGATGGTGTAATTTGCTTCTGGTGATATCGCCGTCGAACCATTGTATACCATGCATTCGTAATGAAATGTATCGTTAGTGGTCTTTACGCTGCTTGGCAATTCTTCATATGGATGAGGTGGTCTGATTATCCATCGGCCAGTAACATGATTTTGTAGAGAAACAATAGACACTTGTTTCGGTAAAAATTTATTGTCTTTATCTTTGAAACCTTTGATATCTATTGTGTAATCCATGATGATGATGATGATGATGACACGGCTGTAATCACAAACGTTTATTTTACACGCACTGGATAGTGGTAATACGAGGGTAGTAAGTCAACTAGTTTGTGGTGGGTTCGTTTCACAGGTTATAACCTTCTAGCCCCCCTCCGCTACAGTGTACGCCCCCTTTCACTAGCGCCTCAAGCGTTGAAATCCGTAATAATTTGCCTGTTTGAATCGATTTCCAAAATGTTGTCAAATTCAGCGTAAACGATACAATTGACCGTCTCCGTAAGAGCTTCTTCGAATCGTACTTCGATGCGCAGTGCACCCGACTGCACGAGGCTCCAGTGAGATGAAAAGTGGGTCGATAAATCGGGTGTCAGATCAAATGCGAAAATACAATAGCCCAGTGGATAAATATTGCGCCCAATGTCGAGGCCCTTGTTGAGATAGTGTATGCCTGTACCGGAAAAAAGCGTATGAAAAGATTCAATGTATAGTTGGTTGGTTCCCGTAAAGCGTGGCTGCAAGGGTTTGCTAGGTATTTGTACACCATCCATGTATAGCGAGAGAAAATTTATGGAAAAATGTTGAAAATTAAAGGGATTCATTCGTCGGTTGCCATTGAATGCATGATTTTGTACAAAACCTAAGATTATCCTCTTGGGTATTTGACCGAGAACGACGTTGTCGAGCGTATCTCCGAGAACGCCTCTGTGCATGGTAAACGACTTTACCTCGACTCCGGTAATCGGGTACTTGGCTGTGATTTTTGAAAGAGCATTGGCATGCGCTAGAAGAACGCCGAGGCTTATTTTTGCGCGCCGGATGATAAAAATTGCTTCCTTGATTCGTGCGGAAAATTTTCCATCATCGGAGAAATTCATGAGGCAAAAGGCATCTTTGCTACGCACTAGCCTCACTCTCATTTCAACGCCGTTGAGTAAAAATTTCGATTGGTTCAAGATGTCCGCGTGGAGGTGGGCCAAAACGTCGAATGATTTACCGCCTACAGAGTAATGTTGTCGATTGAGAGCACCAATGTTGGCGCCTGCAGTGGTGCGGGTTATAGCCGGTGACGCGTCCACACATCCTGGTGAATCGCCGTACCACAATCCAGAAGTCAGATGTGAATGTATTGCCGGAGAAGCGTAATTTAACAGTGTTTTTATACATGATCTATAAGGATAGACGTTGTTTGGCGGGGATCTGCTGCCACCTAGCTGCGCGTTGTAATAATTCACGTAATAACTCATTTCGGCGTGGTTTATTGGCTACGCTTAAAATGAAGCGTAACCGTCAGAGTTCCGTACTCAAATGGTATTTTATGACCAAGTTGGTCTCTTATATCGATAATGATACTTTGAAAAGAATGATGCAGGAAGGGTATATAGTGTATCGGAGCAAACTGTTTTACCATGTTGGTGCCGAATTTATACTTTGAACTTTCGAAAGCTACTATGCGCAAAAGAGCTGCTTGTGTATCGCCGACCGTGTAGGAGGTGCATATATCGGTGGAAACGTACAGCTGATCTGGTATAGCTCGGGCTAGACAAGCTGGTCTGCTGCCTACGTTAGCGTTTATACCAGAGTTCGACGTGACAAAAGTTCCTGTATGTCTCTGTGTAAAATCTTCAAAGCCAAAAATGCGTCGGATTTTTTCGTTAAATTTCGTGTAGTGAGGTTCTTTGCATGCGCAAGTTCGTTTCAAAGTATAGTAGCCTCTCTGAAACTCTGTGGGTGTGAGTATTTGATGTTCACGTGCATCGCGCACTTTATTTATTTCCGCCGCAAGTTGGTCGACACTCTCGTATATACCGTGAGGGAAATTGTAAAATTCATCGTTTTCGGAAACTTTGCGTGTCTCGCTGTCCAATTTAAACCTGTAAGAAGCTTCGGATTTTTGAATATGCATAACCATACACGGTACGTGAATCTCGGCTAGCCCCACGTGCCAATCACCCGTTAGTCTTATTTCGCGGCACATGTGCGTGGTAAAGCATGTAGTCGCGTTATCGGGATAGTAGACTACTACTACTTGGAAGTACCAAATAAAAAGACTCCACGTTATCCATGTTTTAAGGCGCTTGAACGTCGGACGCGTTTATCCAAGAGTTAAGCTTGTCGGGATAGCCGATCCACTTTACAAACAATTGTTTTTTAGATCCGCGACCTTTCGTTTTGATAACGCGTTCGATTTTGAATTGCTGGTCTGCTAGCAGGCGCGCGGAACCCACACGGTCAAGCTCTGCGTTATAAAAAAAGCCGTCGATAATTTCACCATCAAGATCTTGTAGTTCGTACGTGTAAATGTTTTGCCTTTGAGAAACGCGTTTCACTTTGAAAATCTCTTCACTAAAATTTTTTTCGAACCCTTTCGCAAAGGTCCCTTTAGACCGACTGATGCATACATAGTCGCCGACCTTGTATTTAGCGTATTTCGATGATGTTTGTTTCTCGTCTCTCGAAAGAGTGCGCCTCTGTAGGTATGCCCGAGCTTTAGCAGCGTTGTACAGGTTTACATCCGCAGGTTTCATATTTATAGAGCTGTGCAGAGTGTTATGGTACGCGTAAACAATTTTTTGTACCACATCGATGTATGGATGAGTGTGTGGTGCGTAAAATATCGCCACATGCGCTCCATTAAAGTACGATTAAGCCGTTCGACCACGGCTGCTTTGATGTCGGGATTTCGAATGGCTCGAAACAAAATGTTGTGTTTCCTGAGAACCTTCTGCAGGGCACCACCCACAAATTCTTTTCCCTTGTCTGTTTGCAAGCAGACGGGTACACGCCCGTTGGCTCTTTTACTAATCGCGCAATTTCAGGATTTTTTACCTTTATATCGACAAACTGACACTCCCACATTACGCGAACTTCGTAACCGTGTTCCCGGATTTTCTGCAGTTTTGCGATGGTATTTTCGTAGGGCTCGTCGAAAGAGCGTCCGTAAGACAGAGGTTTACCGCGATTTTTATCGAAACATTTCGGACAACCGTGTGTGTAACAGCCCTCGTACTCAAACACTATGCCTTTTTCACCCGCCTGCAGTGCCTGTAAGTACCCGTCTACGAGGAAACCTTCGGGTAACCTAAACTCTCGCGGTCTACCAGCGTGAATGATTGCTCGGCCGAATTCGCGCTCGCACTGGAGCAGCCACTCTATAGTTTTTTGAGAATGCATATCCCCCCGACGATACCCTGTTGGAGGAATAATGCTTATTGTGTTCGAGGTTAAAATTTTTTTTCTATAAATGAAGGAACATGCACTCGCTATGGTCGTTGCCTTGGCGAAACGACAGATTTTACCGACGTTCAAAAATATTTTTCTAAAAGCGACACACGCGAGTCTCAAAACCTGTACATCAACGCGACAATAATCTACAAGCTCCTTCTGAAAATTGAATAAATAATTAGGAACGGTCTCATTGTACCATGAAAAAAAAGCCTCTCTCTCTGTCGCCGACATATAATCGGGCGCGTATTAATGCAGGGTGAGCATCGGTCCCTCGTAATTCTGTTTTTCAGCTTTATTGAACAGGTGTGGAAAATACCCTTTTATCACACCCTCTGGTAGACCAAATGTTTTTGGTAACGCACTCAACCGCATGTGAAAATAATTTAGACTATCTATAAACTTGGTGCGACCACATTGAATCAAAATTATGTTTTTTCCGTTGAGTATTACTTTTGGTATAATATTTTTACGCTCCTCGACTAATTCCTTCAATACGAACTGCGCGTCAAACCCGCCGGCATTATGCGCGATGCATATAATTTTATTGAAAATAGACTTTGTACGAATGTATAAATCAACGAACTGTTTTATAACATTTTGCCGAAACACAAATTCACGTATACCACAAGTATCGCAGCGTTGGTTCAAATCGCTGTCACTATCGATACACTCGGTACACTTTTACTGAACTACACACAAGTTCGGTATATGCAGACGCGTGTCCGGATGATTTTTATACGGTACATCTTGGCGCGTTTCTAGATCGTAAAAAACGTATAGATATTTTTTATTTTTATCGGCGTTTTCTTTTTTTTTTTCAAAATTACGCACGGGCTGCATAAAGCATAGTGCATTCAGCGAGTGACTCGCTCGACATACTTTGCAGTGATGGATACCGCACTCGTGTTTACCACGGTACACGTGAACGTGTTTCTGACAAGTCTGGCAAATTTTTACGAGACTACAAAGTTCTTTATTCTTTACTTTGTACGTCCCGGGTGTCTTATGATTTGTAAAGCATGCATTCCCAAAAAAACTTCGCAAACACTCATTACATTTCAAAATTTCACAATCATTCTGTTTACACGCAGGCGTTACAAAACAACTCGAACATATAGTCGAGCATACGTGCTGATCCACATATTGATAACGCTTATTACAATGTGTGCAGAAAAAACGACTTCCCAGAGCACCAAGTAAATTTAAAATTGTATCAAAATGATGCTCGCGGGCATCGCGACAAAGATCCGGGGAATCTAGTCCATATACATCTCGTAGCAGAGGGCGTCCGTCAAAAACGGTGGCTCCTCATTACCGAATGACTCAACATCGTAAACTACAATGGCAATCCGATGCCATGCGTAATGAGCTTGAAATTGCTCAATTTCGCGAAATCCATAGCCTTCCTCGGCTACAACTACCACAGCCCCTGCTACCAACTCTAGAGCGCGTTGTTTTTATAAAAGACGTATACCGTCGGAAATATTTCTCCATATTTTTTTTACATCTGCGGTAGTATTTTTTTTCAAGTCTATAAACGCCTGCCCTACGATTAGAGCACGCGGTAAACATAAATTATCTTTATTACGTATAATAGCGCCCAAAGACCGCTTCCCGATAGTATCCACGTTCAATTTTATTCTGCTACGCCCCGCTCCAGTCGGCATGTTTACATAGGTCGCTTCTAAAAGAAAACTTTCGTCTATTTCAAAATTCTCATTACTTTGCGTTATACTACTAACAAGTAACCACAAATCATCGTACATGAAATTTAAAATTGGACGCATCGACTAGCCCGCAGTACCGTGAGAAAAATGTTCACTATTAATCCTGACGCCTATTAAATCATTGCTGTCTCCTAATGAAATCAAGTGTGCATGAATATCGCGCATAACCAACTCGAGCCATAATATTGGATTGAAATCTGTAGGGGATGGCTCAAGTATACGTAAAGTCAAACGTACAGCATTAACACGAAATCTATGAGCGTACTGGTTGCGCTCTTCGACTATCGTAAATCTCGTACCAGGCGGCTCAACCGATAGTTCAACGACGTCTTCGCTCTCTTCATCGTCGCTGCTGCTGCTGCCGCTACTGCTACTGTTGCTGCTGCCGCTGGTGCTGGTGCTGCTGCTGCTGCTACCTTCGGCAGCAGACGCGCCCCCGCCACCACCACCGCCTACCTGCGATAAGTGACTGTCTCTTTCGGCTACTGGTGTATCAGCGTTACTCGCATCGTTTTCCCCTCTCTCAAAAGACGGCGACGCCGAGACGTTTTCGTTTCGCCCCAATGGTGCGCGATATATGCCTATAAAGGGTTTAAAATGTAGGATAGCTATTTTTTATTTTTTTTTATTGAAAGTTTCATTTGTTTATTTTATTTATTTTTACGTCTACAATATACAAAGTTTTTTAATTAAAAACTTTAAACCATATCGAGTAAAAACAATTTTATTTATGTAATTATCAATATAAGCATATACGATTTTTCTACATTTTTATACAATTATATATAGTTGTATATAACTTATATATACTTAAAAAATACTGTTAGTTTCAATTATATATATTTATAATTAAAACTAACAGTATTTTTTATTTATTTATTCCTAACCCGCAGACTGAAAGTTTCATACAGCTAGACAAGTTAATCCACGAGATCGGGATCAGAGTAAAGAGACAACCCAGACCTTTCGGCTAATTTGTTAAAACCGGTCAAATCTTGCGTTCTCTGAACATATAATGTATGCGCACCATGGTAGACGTTTAACATCTTTGCATTTAAACGAGTGGGGTCATCATCACTATTCATCTTCCGTGGTATTACTTTAAAAAAATAAATAAATTTCAAAACTAGTTCTTTTTGTGGTAGTATTAGGATAGCAAAAAAAAGTGTACAGTTACCCTCGTTTTCGCTTTCAGCAGTCATACGCTCGCACTCTCTAAGACGATGTCTGTAGAATTGCTGTAGCATGGAAGATCTCGGCGTCTCACTGTTTGCAGAGAGCGAGGGACTTGCTTCCGATACCTGCATCTCATCAACGTCGTCGTCGTCTTCGCTCTCGAATCGCAGAACACGAGCCACCTGATTTACTGCCGCGGTGTGTTTTGCGATAAGCGACTGCGCCAAACGTCATGTAGGTCGTTTGACCACGCTCGATGGTACGTCCTCATCCTCACTGCTCTCCGATACATAAGACTCATTTCCCGATTCATAACTCTCCTCCATCCAGATATCCTGCTCGTGTATGCGTTGGTTTAGTATATTTGCTTGCGGCGAGTGTCGTTGTCGGGGGCTGGTTTCGTCGTGGTCATTCAAAATTATGACACTCCCGTCTTCACTGTCTAAATATGGCTGTTGTGAATCACCCGCTTCTACGCAAAGACTTGCATGACAATTCGCACTCGCGCTCCGATTCATCAACCTCACTATCCCCCAGATCGGCCGGTACAGTCTGAGAATCGTTCGCTGCGCTTTCATCATCATCACCAGCGAATCTTTCAGCGAAGTCACTTTCGCAATCTCTAAACAGATTTTCACACGCTGTAACAAAAATAAAATATAGTTATATAGTGCTTTAAGTAGCATTATATTGTGAAAAATAAGAATTGTAAAATTTATATATTACTGAAATGTTTTAAACAAAATGCCAGAGTTATTTTTAACGTACTATTATAAAGTATACTATCTTAAAAAAGTGAATTTTCAACATTTTATATATTTTTTAAAGCGTTTATCAAAAAACAGTAGTAAGTATAGCATCAAACAGTTAAAGGTTAATTAAAAAATGTAACGCATTTCACGAATTTTCTGGATATAAAACCTAAAAAATCGTATGTTATGTATAATTATATAAATAATTATATATAAAAACATTCAGAATTATATACAGTTGTATAGAATTATATATATGCGTATAGATGGCTATATAGAGGTATATATATATATATATATATAGGTTTTTGATTCTATATTACCGTATATAATCATACATAGATATATAGAGACAAAACTTATATATAACCATGTATATATATATTTCTATTTTACTAGTTTTTAAATGACCATTTCAAACGCCTACTTTACAACTTTTTTTTCACTGTTATTACTAGATTTTTTGTTAAAAAATACAGTATATTCAAATATTAGACAAACGAGGCTTTTTTCTAATATACACTATACATAAAAAGTTTTAAAACCCTTTTATAGTACAATTTATAACGTTAATCAAAACGTATGTTTTATTATTATATTAACATTTTATTTTAAAGTTATATACTGAATGATAATAGTACTCACCGATATATTCATCATATTCATTCATCAAATTGTTCAGAGTGTGAATGTCCTGCATATTCCGACGCGTTATGAATTCTCCAGCAGTTAGCACAGCAATTCATTTCCTTGAAATATCAAACGATGAAGCCGGGCGATCTCACGGAGCAGGCAGCATGCAAGTATAAACTTGAACTCACTTTTTAGTTGCATACACACCATACATATAACCTCGTACGTGTTTTTATATCGTAGCATTTTTACAACACGAAAAATAACTGCGCGAAACTTGTTTTCACTGATATTCCGCATCATGTTGAATGAACGAAGCACTTTATTCGACATGATGTGTATATATTCTACTTCACGCGACGGAGTTCTCGTAAGTTCTAATGTCTCTGCTAGACGGACGTTTCATTTTATTACCAAAAATCGGAGATATAGACAATGAGTAGCAAAAGGGGGTGTGCACCGATTTGTACAGCACATGCTTATAGAATGCTCGTTCGACAATTTGTAGGAACGTCCAGGTGCTAGAAAATATACTAATCGCTATTTAACGGTGTCTTGAAGCTCTCGATGGTTATACCGATTACGCATCTGCATAGCACCCGTCTGGTCTTTACACGCACATGTCGCGTAATACCTGGCCCTGCGCGGTAAAACAGCCCCCCACTGATAAGGGAGTGCATAGGTAATATGCCTATCTTTAGCCTACAGAGATACAGAGGGACTAAGTTTTGGAAGCACCCGTCGACAATGCACAATTCTAGCACCCGTCGCTCCGTCTTTACGCATAACACCCGTCTCTACTACTACTACTAAATAACAGCGTTTTACTTGTAAGTAGATAACAGATGTTTTTGGCCTTAAGATACTTTTTCTACGCTATACCAGCCTAAAAACGAATATGACAAGATACATAGATGCTTTTTCTCTATTATCACTTTTTCCGACGGTCGCCCAGATCTTGAAAAGTTTTCACTGCACTTTTCAGTATCGATTTTTACGTCGTACTTACCCGACCGCTCGCGCCTTTAGAAATTTTCGTAAGAAAAACTTTGTAAAAGTGCTAAGAAATAGACGTGTGTATAGTGTCGACGATATTGTGAATTTTTGTAAAGTGCTAAGAAATAGACGTATGTATAGTGTCGACGATATTGTGAATTTTTTATAAAAGTTTGACGTGCAGTGCAAGTGGTCAGTGCAAAAAAAATCTGTAGTGCTCATTTACATTTTTAAAAAAAAAATAGCGTTTAACACCGACTGCCCAATGGATGAGTTAATTGCACAGTGTGGAGAAGGCAACTACATCGTACCGCTTTCAGAGGACCAGTATGAATGGCTGGACGATTTAATAATTCATGTCGTCGTCGTCGCCGCTGCCGTCTTCTGAATCGCTTACCGAGAACCAGTATGAATGGCTGAATAATTTAATAAACCAGCTGTCGCCGTCGTCGTCGTCGGCGGCGGTTATATCGACGCGCAACGCACTAGCAACCGATTTAGAGAAATCGGCTGCAACAGTGCATTCAACACTATCTCGAGATCCGCAAATATTGAGCGGAATGGGGACCGCAGAAGAGCAGCGGCAAGGAGGGGACCGATCGACAGCCTCTATGCCGGGTTCGGCGTTCAATCTTCCGCACGATCGTGCATCAGAGAACCTCGAGCATCTCATAATAATAGTCGATAAGCCGGCAGCCTCATTACCATCGGCAAATAAAGCCAGGAGCACGAAGAGATCGTGCGCCATCCGTATGTCAGCTATAGAGCAGAAGAGGAGGGCCACGGTCTTTCAAACGTCTATTACAAATTTTTTAACACCCTACGAGCAAATTGGTAAAGTGCACGCGTTGGCGCTCGAAATAGCAGCTTGTATGACACACCTTGACGCAGGCATCGAAGAAAGCAATGGGTTCGTCAGTAAGGCTGGTAGCGCCCACGCTTTGAGGGCTATGGTCATACTGCGCGCTAATGAGCGTATCATGCAGAAACCCTTGTTGCACTTGGATCAGGAAGAATTTTTTGAAGTTGTTCAATACTGCACCGAATAGTGAGTAAACAAAAATTTTTTCTATTCTCTTAAACCGGTCTTTACTGTAAAAAAGTAAAATGAATTATTTTTTTAGTTTAAAAAAATTTTCATCAACGCTCCTTCAAACTGCGTTAAATAAAAATCTTGTGCACGGCGCATGGCGCATGAAGGCTGTGCTGAAATCAGAAGGGGTTGACACACCCGAGGCTGACCATCAGCTATACAGTGTGCCGTTCGGTGAAAAAGATTTTTTAAACTTTTTTCAACCGAGTGAAATATTTGACGCATTTACGAGTGCTCAAATACTTGAACTTCTCGATAAGAAACATATTTTTCCCGGCATAAAATAAAAATTATAGCTTTGTATATATTTTGAATAAATTTTATATTAAACCATAATTGGTCTTTTTTTTATTTTCGAATTATATATTGTTTTTTATTCCAGATAACCCGGAGGCTTCTGAAAAAGCACATTATTTATGTTTTATATTTGTTTATTTTGTATACTTATTATTTATTTATTTATTCATTTATTTATATATGTGTGTGTGTATATATATTCAGAATTATACGTCATTTTTTATATTTATTATTTATTTATTTATATATATGTGTGTGTGTGTATATATATATATATATATATATATATATATATATATATATATATATATATATATATATATATCCCGCTCTGGCCATTATCACCTGTGCGATTACAACGCTCAGCCGCGACCTTGACACAGGACCCACATGTCGGGCCTCCCCCAATATAGGTCAAGGAGGAGACGGGGAAAATCAATACTGGCGGCGTCGCGCCATAGTGGCCTTAGCACCAAGGAGGGGAGGGGGAAATCAATACGGGCGTCTCGCCATGGTGGCCTTAGTACTACTGTAATATATCATATATTTTTATATATTATTTTAAGCAAAAAAAATAAAATTGTAAAGTTATAGTAGCAATATGAACGATGTTGTGTGTGTATATTCTATTGTGTCTATTCGTATATGTATATGATTTACTGTCAACTAGGGGAGCCATTAGAATGTTGTATACACCTGTAGAATTGGATACTGTGTTCGAATTTTTCTGTGTTTTGAACTATTCTTTTCAGAGTTGTTTTTGATTTCTCAAAGAGAAAGCTTTTTAACTATGATAAATTTATTTTCAGAGATTCGATGAATCTTGACGTTTTCGAAGTTCCTGAGTCACAAAAATAGGTTTACAATACGGTTTAAAAAAATGTCTGTCTGTATGTATGTATGTATGTGTGTATGTATTAAACCAAAATTTGTATCCACCACAACTCTTCAAGAAAAGCATATCACGTGCTGAAATTTTGCAGGCATATTACATATGTTTGAACTTATAACTGATTAGATTTTTGAGCTGAATGAATAATATTAAACTCATTTTTTAGCAAAAACATTAATTTTTAAAAAATTTCAAAAATCGAAAAAATTTTCTTTTGTTATTTTACACATTGAGTTTGTTAAACATACGTTTTAAAGTTTTTTGTCATAAAGTTGACATAATTTCCTTTCGATTGATATATCTTATAATAACTTTACACTTATTTTCGTGAAATAATAACCACATATAGGTTTACAATTTTTTTAAAGATAACATGCTTGTTGTCTTTTAATATTTTAATTTTTTTACTGATAATACCTAAGCGCTTGTATCTAATGAATTAATTAAAGCATTAATTTATTAATTGCGAATTTTCATTATAAGCTTCCTTAAAGAGTGTCTTTTGCTAGATATAGGACATAAAACAAAAAAATTATATGAGAGTTTAGAAGGTCCAATGATATCACTTGCCAAATGTACTTAATGATAGTCCGTAACTACATGAAAAAAAAATGTTTAAAAGAAATTATGACGTTTCAAGTGTAAATATGGCCAATTTAAAAAATATTTAGTTAAACCTCAATTATTTTTTTTTATTCTTTAATCAATTTTAATGTTTCGGGGGTTATTCTTTTCTTTAAACATTTATTTATAAAGTTACGAAATAAATTTATAAATAATATATCTGTAGTAAGAGAAAGCTAATTATTTATAAATAATCACGTAAAATTTTATAAACAATTTGCTTTCTTTAATCACAGATATATTATATTATAAATTTCTTTCGTTAACTTCGTAGATAAATGTTTAAAGAAAAGAATAATCTCCGACACATTAAAGTTGATCAAAAAATAAAAATAATAATTGGGTTTTAACTAAATATTTTTTAAATTGACAAGATTGACACTTGTGACGTCACTATTTTTTATGGAGCAATTTTTTTCATGTAGTTATGGACTATTATTAAGTACATTTCATTAGTTTTATCATAGGACCTTTATAAACTCTCATATAATTTTTCGTTTTATGCCCTATATCTAGAGAAAGGCCCTCCTTAAATTAATAAATCAGGACCTCTCTTTCAGAAAGCATTCTGCTAAAGCAGTTCGCAGCGGTCTTTCCAACCATCACCCATCAACAGTCACCCAACAACCATCAACCGTCACCTATCAACAATCACCCAACGACCGTCACTCACCAACCATCAACCATCGCCCGTTAACCATCAACCATCAATCATCGCCCATCAACCATCGTTCATCAACCATCACCCATCAAGCGTCATTCATAACCCATCAACCGTCACCCATCAACCATCACTCATCAACCGTCACCCATCAACCATTAACCGACACCCCGCAACGATCATTCAGTCACTCATAAAAAACCCACCATTACCCATCAAACATCAAGCGTCACCCATCGCCCATTAACCGTCATCAATCAACCATCAACCATCATCCGTCATCAATCAACCATCAATCATCATCCGTCACCCATCAACCATCGCCCATCAACCGTCACTCATCAACCATGGCACATCAACAATCAACTATCAATTATCAACCATGGCACATCAATTATCAACCATCGCGCATCAATAATCGAACATTGACCATCGCGCATCAACCATCTACCATTGACGACTATGAAAAGTAAATATGCATAATAACTGAGAAATAAGTTGCGTTTGAAAAAAACAAAAAGTATGGATCACAGCGGGAGAGCAACAGCTACAAGATACATAGCGTAAAATAAATGTTGGTGAATAAACTGTAGAGATAATTAAAAAAAATATCTTGAAATCTAGTGTGGATTTATTATTTTAATATATAGGATATTTATTAAACATTTATTATACTAAGTATGAGAAATCATTACATTGTGGGGATGCGAAAGAGTCCCAAATGCATTGCTTACCACGGAACATCTTCAAAACAGTTTTCCGGCTGTTGAGTACCGACGAGAATATATGAGGTAATTATTATGTATGTTACTAACTATAACAAAAATATTTCATACTAATTTATGTTTGTTGACCGTAAAAATTGTTAAGTAAAAAAAGGTACTTACTTCGCTACTGTAAAAGTCTTTATTTTAGATTTAGTTTTAGTTTTTTAAGGCTTATATTTCTCTTTTAACATATATCTACACATCAACCGTCGAAAAATCTGATTTTTTTTAATATGGTTTTCGAAGTGATTTCTTCACATTTTTTAATAAACAAATAACTATTCTGCCATACATAGGATATTTTATCATTTTTCAACAGCTGATGTATAGATATATATTAATAGAGAAATATAAGCCTTGAAAAATTAAAATTAAATCTGAAATGGAGATTTTTACAGTAGCGGAGTAAGAATATTTTTTTACAAAACAATATCTAGGCTCAACAAACATTAATTAGTATAAAATATTTTTTTTACAGTTCAAAACATATATCTTTACCTCATATATTTTCATCGATGTTTATAGATTCAGGGATACTACACAAGAAATTTTTTCAATAATGCCCGTTTCAGGCGATACAACTACCTTGAATGCTAAAAAATTACTAGTGGATAGCTAGGAATATTGCAAAAACATTTCACACACATTTTTGTGAAATATATTATGAAAGATTACTAAAATGTTCCTGCAGTATTTCCATAAATATTCATCGATCTTTTTTGAACTATTCAAGAATTATTTCTAAAACATTTTTGAAAGATAACTGAGAATATTTCGAGAAATATTTCTCAGATAGCTAGATATATTTTTGAAACATTATGTTAAAATATTACTGAAATATTTCCGGAACATTAAAAGAGATATTTCTTGAATATTTTCAAACATGGTCTGTAATCATACTTTAATTATACGAGTAATATTATTCTTGAAATATTGTCGTAATATTTCAGAATTATTACAACCAAGATTTTAAAAATATTTCCTGCAATATTTTGTGGAAGACTACGGACAGATTGCTTTAATATTTCGAGAAAGATTACATAATGGTTGTCTACGAATATTTCCTGCAATATTTCATGGAAGACTACGGAAAGATTTCTTTAATATTTAGAGAAAGATTACATAATGGTTGTCTACGAATATTTTCTAAAATATGGTTGTAAGATTTCCTCAATATCAAAATTAAATATTTCATATCAATAACTTTAAATAATACAATTATTTTGCAAAATTATTTTCGAACTATTTAAATTGAAATATTCAGTGAAATGTTTTTGGCTGCGTGGGACTACGAGATAAATTTTTTTTTTATAAAAATGTTATTGAGAATAAGATATCGCTTTATAAATGCACAACAACTTGTAGATCTGATAGAAATTGATTTTAGATCAGTAACCCAAGATACCTCGTTGATCTGCGGTACAATGAGTTGAATAATCGTTACCATAGTAACTTTTTAAAAGTTGATGAAGAATTAACGAAAATAAATGCAAAATCAAGTATAAATCAATAAAACTGACTAAAACCACATGAAATTTTATACATTATTTTAATTCACTAAGATAGAATTTTCAAAAGTAAAATACTGGCCGATAGCGATTATAATGGGTCAAGCCTAATAAATATTAAATAATAACATAAAAACTAATAACATGTATTAAATATATTAAAAGTAATATAGAAATTAACATTTTATTTCAATTTGAAGTATATAAGAACTCAATATTATCCCTGGTTAATAAAACTTATGATATCGGATAAGACCTGATAAAACCGGGTTCAAATTCCGAACAAGGCATGATTGACTTTTTGATCTCATCCTGTTTTATCCGAACGTATCCGGAAATAACCAAGTTTGTACTGATTTGGATATGACCATATGAAATAAATAGGTTTCAAAATCCATATAAAATCGGATATGATCATATAGGTTTATTTTACAATCCGGTCTTATACATTTTTTTAACCAGGGATTCTATAAACATTACCAATGCTTATCGTAAACAGGCCAGTAGTTTACGTTCAAAAATTCTATCTTCAATATTCAAGGCCAAAATATAAAAATTACAAACGTTACCTGACGATTTTTCAAAGTTCGTTTGTGGTTCTGAAGCAGAAATAAAACCAAATCTGTGATATGATCGTTGACCTAACAAAAAAGTTGTTCTTTCCTTATCCAGTTTTTGTATCACATCTTTGTGAGCAGTATCAAAAAGCATTTCTAATTTGTTAACAAAATCATGTTCAAGTTGTTTGCAATTACTTTTATTCTTGTATTTTTTTAAAGCTCGATATTCGTTGTATACATTTTCTGGTTGTTTACCAGCGTTATAATGAGTTTTAACTGGAATTTGAGGATTCTCCCAAAAGCACTTCGTTTCTTTGAAAAGATCAATGATTCCATCTCATATTCAAATGCCGTATTTATAAAACAGTAGTTGTAAAACTTGCTTGCTTGTTGGTAATTTTTCCAATCATCTGAGGCGAAACCTCAGCAATCAAATATAAATACTGATGTTTATCAATTGAAGACATATTGATAATAATATCCTTGAAAATTGATTACAGAATTAAAATCTTGTATTTATTTTTTCTAAACTGCAAAAGAATGAGTATTTAAATATAATTATAACTTTTATACCTAATACAACACAAAATTTAATAAAAAAACGTTACTCAAAAATTAGATAAAAAATATTTACCTTGAACTTTACATATCACATCGGAGCTCATTCAATTCTTCAAGATCGTCAAAAATTTGTTTTTCCAAACACATCACATCTGAGTAACTATTTAAATAAATTAAAATTTAAAACTGTTTAAGGAGGTAAAAGAGTGTCTAAATATGAAAGTTTGAAAAAATGTTAACGAGTCCATACTTTTTCGAAAAACGGCTTAAATGATCAATGTTATGCTTAATTATATTAAGTACATAACAAGGAAGTTTAAAAATCATGAAAAGAAAAATATTATCCAACCTAACCTAATCCATTCTCTTCATCGGTGACTCCCAAAATTGACACTATCACAGTTACCGTAGGATATTTTTAGAATTTTTAGTCTTTTGACATAAAAATTAATTTTTTTACATTCTATGTATTCATGGCAGTAACCTAAAAAACATAAAGGTTTTTAAGTTTTAAAATATATTTTAAGTTGTACAATCATTATTGTTATTAATGTTTTTACATAAAGAAATTGATAATAATCTTATTCTTGGATCGAACTCAAAAACCTTTAGATTGTTTAGGTCACTGCCATGAATACATATACAGAGTATGTAGAAAAAATTCTTTTCAGGTCAAGAAACTGAAAATTTGAAAAAATTTCCTTGGTCACTGTGATAGTGTCAATATTGGGAGTCACCGATGAAGACAATGGGTAGCAATGGGTTATGTTGGATAATTTTTTTCTTTTGATAATTTTTTAACTTCCTTGTCATGTACATAATATAATTAAGCATAAAATTGAACATTTAAACTGTTATTAGAAAAAATGTACACTCATTAACATTTTTCTAAACGAAAAATCACTGGCGCGCTAAGCGCATTATTATATAATTTTAATTTAAGTATTAAACGATAATCTTACCTAAAAATGATTTAATGATGGTTTCATGGCAGAATATGTAAATAAAGAAATCTGTGAGTGAAATATCGTCTTACAATTTAATGCATTTTCTTACTCGATTTTTCATCTGAAGTATTTTTAATATAATATATTATCCGTTAATCTATTAAAAGCGATATTTATATGTAGTAAACCCAAACCTATAAAAGTTACGAATACATTAAATTAGAAATCTGTGAATTTTCTATGTCTAAGGTTACTCAATTACATGATTTTTTCTCTTACTATTCATTTTAGAAAACACCTAATATTTTGTTGAATAGAGGTGCGTGAACAGTTGAGTGCGTGGATAGTGTAATGCATGGATATTGGGGTGCTTGGTAGCACGGCCAGTGTGTATAAGAACCAAATATTTAACGTGTTTCTTTTCCATACTGTTACTCTCTGTACTTTTATATTTTACTCTCCTTTTTCGCACACTTATTTGCTTGTTCACATGCTCAGACGCTCACGTACACACTTACTCACTCAGTCTCTCATACACGTTCTGACCCACTCATTTGTACCGGAACTCATTCCCTCGTTCATGTACTAACTGGCAAAACCACTTACTCAGGAACTCGCTTAATAACCCATTATTTATTTCAGCCACTCACGCTCTCACAGTCGCTCATATTTTCACACTCCCTTACTCAGCCGTTCTCGCACTCACTTGCTCCCTCCCTCACGTGCTGACTCACTTACTTAAGTATGTACTCACTCACTAATTCTGTCACGAACTTATAGATACACTCACTTACTTACTCACTAATTCGCTCATACTCACTCACCCACTAACATGCGCTATTCGCAACTTTCGCACTCACTCATTCACGCACGCACTTCTTTACTCACTTGCCTATGCACTTTCTCGTTCACGTGCTCGTGCATGCAGTCACTCAGACTTTTATTTATGTACTTGCTTACTCACTATCTCACGTGCTAACTCACTCATTTGCACACACAATTAATTATTCACTTGCTCTAGTAATATCTCAAGCAGGCACTCACTTACTCACGTACTTACTTACTCGCCGACTTACGCATGCACGCACGTGCTAACTCACTAACTCACTCACACTCGCTCACTCACTCACTTGCTGACTTACTCATGCGCGCACGCACTCGCGCACTAACTCGTTTAAACTCATTCACTCACTTGCTCAATTACTTACTTACTCACTATCTCACGCATCATGCACGTATTTAATCGCTCACCCATCCATGCATGTACTGCATGCATTGACACTCTTGCGAACGTAATTGCCCACGTCATCAGTCGCTCGCTCACTTACGCACTCACTTGTTCACGTACGCACTCAGTCACTCACTTTCTCATGCACTAACTGGCGTACTTGTTCCCTTACACATTAACTAGCTTACGTTTTTACTCATGGAATCATTTTCGCACTTGCTCTAGTACTCACTCACTCGTTCACTTACTCACTCAATTGTTCACATACGCACTCAGTCACTCGCTTACGCTCTTACTCACACAATCGCTCACTTATTCACTTTCTTGCTAACGTACACATTTACTTACGCAAGCGCTTATTGGTTCATGTATGCACTCCCTCACACTCACTTGCTCGCTTACTCACTTACCAGCCATTTGTTTCCCTTTTTTTCTCTACATCTCTATGAACCCTTTCACTAATTTCCCTATTACCCCTCCAAAAAAACCGTTACCCCTTAATTGACCCTCCAAGCTTTTCGTCCAAGTAAACTGGCACGTATTTCTGCATGACGGTCTTCGTGTGTCGCATATATATATATCAAAATTTTATTTTTAAAAATATAGCCTTCGCGTCCTCCCATCCCCTCCCCCCTCCCCCCTACTATTTTTTCCACTTCATTTTCTTTCTTCCCCTTCTGTTCCCGCATTTCCCACCACTTTCATATTGATCCTTCAAATAGTATATTCTAGTAAATGCACGTGTATTTAACCGTCTTGGCTTTACGACAAACGATTAAAATCATTGTTTTATAAAAGGGATTACTTTTTATAATTGAGAACGGTGTATGCCTGTAGGCACGTAGTCACAAATGTGTATGCTTGTAGGCATATAATCACTACTGTATATGCTGTGTGGACGTAGTAACTACTACGCATACCTGTCTGTATGAAATCACTACTGCGCATGCCTGTGTACACGCAGTCATCACTGCGCATACGTAAATGGACGTGGACACAACTGCGTATACTTAAGCGCTATATGCAACAGCGGGTTTCCGTACGACTAAGCGAGCGACCGCAGACATTAGACCTGTGTTATCAACTTAATAATTGTGACTACGTGGTACGCGACGATAAGAAAGGAAAGAAGCACAATTATTCAAGTTTGCAAAACGGATCCAACGTCCGCGCGCTCGCATGCCCAGTCGTACGGAGATCTGCTCTTGCATAAAGCGCCTTAAGTGCACGTGAACATACCTGCGCATACGTAAGTGCCCATGTATACAACGGCGCATACTTAAGTACACGTGGACACAACTGCGCATACTTAAATTTACGTGGACACAACTGCGCATGCGGGTGTGCATGTGGACACAACTGAGTCCTCCGTTTCTTTCTCTTCTCACACCCACTTCATTTCATCTTCCTTACGGGGGTAGCGGTCTTAAGTAAGTTTCTTTCAATCTTTTTAAAATTTTGACCATATATTGATAATTATATTAACAATTCTGGTCAAAATTTTAGAAAGCCTAGAGTCACGGTAAGGTAGATATTTAACCTCAAAGTTTTGATATTTAACAAGTAAGGCTTATATGAAGCGTGTTTTCATGATATTTTTTTATGTATAACTTTTAGTATTTTCTTCGAAATTTTTGAAAAACTAATATGTCACATAGAATAACTATACATATTATGTAAAAAAAGGGCCGCCAGCCATCTCATATTAAAAATGTAGTAATCGCAATTGTACGCCTAAGGTTATCACTATATCTATATAGTGATAAAATTCCGTTCAAAAGTTTATATTATGCTTCGCGTTTAGCGTTTTTATAAGATTTTCACATTATTTAAGTATATTTTATGCTACGATATACAATAGTATAATTTACAGTTTGAAGGACTTGTAAACCTATTTATGGAGATTTTTAATAAAATTAACTTTTGACCACGATTGTAGCACGACTACCCCCTTAATGACTATGCGAGGATGTATGCAATTCCACACACTATCTCTTACTCCCCTCTTCCTCTCCTTCTCCACCATCCACATACCTCGTCCACCCACCTTCTTCCTTCTATGCTCACGGTACATCTTATCCACCTTCCAGAGTACTTCCATTCTCTCTTTCTTTTTTCCTGTGCGAATATATATATATATATATATATATATATATATATATATATATATATATATATATATATATATATATATATATATATATATATATATAGATATATCTCATCCGTTTATTTCACAATAATTTTTATTCCCATCCCCTCCACGACTACCATTGCCTTCCACACTCCACCTAGCTATGTACTATCATCTTCTAGACCCCTTCATTGAGTCCTTGATGCACCACATCATAGAGAATTAAGTGTTGATTATATAATTATTTCGTTAAGAAAAATACCTTCCACTTATTCCATAATTTCCAAATTTTCTCCAACTATCCTAATGTCTCCTTATACCCCCACATACTTCTCCCTCATTTTTTACCATCTAAGCACTACAGCGTCTTCAACTCGAACGTGTTCCTACATTGTGATTTTAGTGTAATGCTTATATGATTAATTTTTAAGAAAAACACCCCCTCCACGTCCCCCATAACACCCCCAACTCTGTTCTTATCTATCTTAATTTTGTACAATTATGCTACCACACCCTTCCATCATCTCCACATTGACCCTCCTAATAATATATTATAGTAACAACATGTTTAATTCAGCGTTACGATGCCGATATCATTATTTTCATTATTTTCTTAAGAATAATACCCAGTCCACGTTCCCCATAATCCCCCACTCTTTCATTACCTATCCTAATTTTGTTCTTTTATGCTACTACACCCTTCCAGTATCTCTGCACTGACCCACCTAGCACTATGTCATCGTTATATCATGTTTAATTTAGCGTTGCGCTTTTACCGGTCTCAGTGATTATAATCATTCTCTTAGTATAGAGATTTTCATATTTAGACACCCTTTTACTCCCTTAACCTCTTATATTTAGTAACAATACATGATACTAATAAATAAACAGACCCTGTACTATAAATTAGTTATATAATAGTAGTAAGTTATCAAGAGATAAGTAAAATAAGATACGACTATATAAATAAAATAATCTACTCAATAGAAACAAAAAAAAACTATGGAATACAGTAAGTAAAGAGCAGACTAATGTATATAAAGGCTGTAATACGTGAAAAGAACTGCATATTTAGACTGCTGCAACGCAAAGGAACAAATAATAATGAGAAATAAAGATAAGGAATAAGAGGGAAATAAGAAAAGAATGTGTTTCAAACGTGGCAATAGGGGCTTTATTCTCTAACATTTCATCACTTGAAATACGTGACCAATGTACTCTTGACCAATCAGAGAGCTCCTTTAAAGAGAATATCTGCTGTACTATATTACGAGTGATATGCCTAGAGAATAACCCCTCAGTCGGAATAAGTCGAAATCATATATAGTAATCGGCAATGATTTACGTTCACACATTTGCCACCTAAATTCTTCTGCAATATTCAAATAAGCATAACTCTTGATAGGATGAATAGAAAAGTTATTTGGCCACTCAAATTAAAGGTTTTGACACCAGTTTTCATTTCACTAGTACATGCAACGTAATGAGTGATATATTTCACGTAAAAAAAGAATATCTGAATATTTAAAGATACCCAGAAAAGTAAAATAGAGCGGCTGTTCAGTGCACAAATAGATCAAAAAATATTTGAATAACTTTTGAATTAGCATAAATAACTGTTCCTACATGTAAATATATTATAGTAGAATTATATTCAATAGCTACTACATTAGAATTCCATAATTTATAATCGGTAAGCGTAAAAATACCAAGAAATACACAACTTTCCATTTAAATAAGATGGGAATAAAAGAAATGCCCGGCAGGTTTCAACACCAAGAAATTCGGATACAATGGGTCAAAATACGTTAAAAAAAACTTGGTGTTAGCCGGTCTCTCAGATCGGCCTCGTATCACTGCAGGGGCCGCTGGACTAATCTACGTACGAGTATAATTACATTATTATCAGTTTTCTATTGTAGAATTTTGAAAAGGGCAAATATCATTTTGATTTTTTTTACTTTTTTTAAGGTAGGACCCGGGTGTTCTTTGGCCAAAATATTAAAAAAAAAATTTATTGAATTTTCTTAATCTTTGTAATTGTAAGAATATTTTTAAACCTATCAAATGTAACAGTTGATGTTTTAATAAAGTTATACGCATTTAAGTAAAACAATTTACAGTAGATAACATAAAAAATTCTTTGTATAACTTAGAAAATATACCCTACTATATGTAAAACATAAACCGTTGATTACATTTAAATTTCGCTTCATCATAGAGGAAGCTTTTCACAATTTTTTTTAGAAAATGTGTATGGATGTGTGTGTGCGTGTGTGTATGTGTGTGCGTGAGTGTATGCGTGTGTGCGTGCGTGCATGCGTGCGTGTGCGCGCGTGTGTGTGTGAGTGTACGGATGTGGATTAACATTACTCTGAATATAATCAGTGAAAATTAATATTTCGGGGCACATTTTCTTTGTTTTTCTTTATGTTTTTTTAGCGGTTTTTCGATTTTTCAATTCTTGTTTTTTGGAATTTTATGAAACCTTAGAAATAATATCATCGATTGAGTGAAAATGCATTTAAAAGAGCATAAGACTACCGATCTTTTCCAACCCGAAGTTTTGAATAAGCTATTTCCCTTGTTTTGTTATTCACGAAATCCTTAATTTTTTCAAACGCTTATATCTGTGAAATATGAAATAGAAAATTTTTGAAATAAATTGAGATGATTAGGAATATGGATAAGAATATTCTGTAATTTTTTTGTGTCCCCGTTTCAAAATTGAATATATACAATTACCTAATTTATTATATGTTGTGAAACATAAATAAGTTTTAAAGCTGGGTTGTCGTGTCATTAACAAATTCAAACTATTCTGCAACATAAAACAGATTTTAAACTTTGAATCAGCGTCTCACCTTAGATTTGTAATATGAACAAAACAATTTGGTAATTTGTTTGGTTCAAAACCCACTTGCAAGAAAGTGTAAAAATTTTAAATTTTTAATTAATGCTACTTACTTGTATAAATTAAATATAATAATGTTAATGTTGATTTTTGCTAAGAATAAGTTATACTAGGTTACCCTAAGATTAAATAAATTTTATATTATATTTTATGTAAGACATCTTTCATGTTTCTGATAGTTGCTAATTTGACTAGCATGGTCACGGAATTTCATCCTTAAGGTGGTCCTCTAGCAAATTTGAAAAATTTGCTAGTTACATGATAACATTTTTTTTAATTGGTGGTTATACTTGTTACCTTAAAAGAAAGTTTTTTGTAAATTTTCATAAATTTTTAGACAGTATACTCATAGTTATGCAGGAAAAACTAGCAATTTTCATTGAAAATTGATGTTTTTGCAAAACTGTCCTTGCGCATGGGAATGCAATTATGGCATTTGAAAAAAATTATGTAATATCTAACACCTGTACCACGCAGAACTGTGAACTCCAAATTTTTAAAAATACATTTATAAAGAAAAATAAATTTATATTGAACTTTCATAATAAATATAACCTAAAAAAGCCATATTTTTAACTTCATTCGTGGGCAACACCCAATTACTTTGGTTGAACGAATCTAAATGCAAATAAATATTCTTGTCTGATAAAAATAAAACTTTTTATTTTTAATTATTATCATGTCTAATATCTCTTGTATGAGAATAATTTAAGATCGGCATTTCTAAAACTTACTTTTAAAAGAAAATTTGTCCCTGTCAAAAGTCTCTGATGTTTAGTTTTGATTATTTGAGCCGTTCGCTCGAACAACAGCTTAAGGGGGCAAGCCTGGATTAAACCCCAAAAAGAATTTTTTTTTACTAGTCCAAGAAACTTTTTATGTTTAAAAGCAATCATTCTGAAAATATTTGTGCTATATATACTTACAAGGAGAGTCCACAACCTGCGGGACGCGGTCTTCGGTGAGACTTCAGGAAGTGGTTTCTGGTACCTAAAAATGATGCCTATTACCCGTGGTTTCGTCTCATAGGCCCTTGGAATCAAGATTTTACCTTTTGTAATCAAAATACACGTTATTTTAGTAAAAAAAGGTACCTATACTTTGAATGCTAACTCTGTAGGTTTTTTTACTACAGAAATAATGTAATAAGATAAAAAATGATTACCAATAGAGCTGTAATTTGAACTTTGTTTCATATAAAAATATTATTCTGTTACAAAATTATGAATAATCAAAAATAATTACGAAAAATGTATGAAAATTGAGGATTTTCATTAAGTATTTTTCCATGCATTTTTCGTCATCAATTTTGATTGTTCATAACTTTGCTACAGAATAACATTTATATAAATCAATTAAAGCTTAAATTAAAGCTCTTTTAGTCTACTTTTTATATTATTACATCATTTCTTTAGCAAAAACATTTATAGAGTTATCATACGAAGAATAGATACCATTTATTACTGAAATAACGCGTATTTTTTATACAAAAGGTCATATATTGACCCCAAAGGCCTATGAGATGAAACTACGGGCGCTAAGTATAATTTTAAAGAATCAGAAACCGCTTCCCAAAGGCTCATCGAAAACCGTTTCCCGTAGCTTGTGGACTCTCCTTGTAGGTAATATCTTACATTTTACTGATGCAAAGCCTCAAAATCTTGATCCTACACGTCACAATAAACCACTATTTTCAATACCATATTTATTAAAGTTGCTGTGTTCCTCTCACGATTGCAGGTGACAAGATGAACGAAATTATTTTCTACGGTCATTCGACTCTTTTTGACATATAGTACTAACAGAGCGAGCACGTATTCATTACATTTTTTATTATTATTTTTTTTCGGAGACCTAACCTATTTCTTACAAATTTGTATTTTATTTTATTTTTTTAAATCGGTTGGGTCTTCGTAAAAAAGTAATAAAAATTATTTTAACGAAAAAGTGCTTTGCTCTTCTTGTAATACATGTCAAAAGGCGTCCGATAACCGTCGAAAAAAATATTTTCGTTCATCATGTCGCCTGCAATCGTGTATTATTGTTCAATGCGTTATTGTTTTCTTGGCGATTTCTCGATTTTTGAATTTATGTTTCTTAGAGTTTTTGATACCTTAGAAATAATATCATCGATTGAGCGATAATGTTAAAACCTGTATCACACAGAACTGTGAACTCCAAATTTTAAGAAATACAAATATATAGAAAAATAAAATTATATTGAATTTTTATTATAAATATAACCTTAAAAAGCCAAATTTTTAACTCTATTCAAGAGCAACACTTAATTACTTTGGTTGGACGAATTTAAGTGTAAAGAAATAGTCTACGTCTGATAAAAATAAAACTTTTTAATTTTAACTAGCGAAATAATCCTCGCTCCTAACGTCGCTCAGATCAATATATGCATTTAACGATTTAATAAAATGAAATTAACAATTATTTAAGCTCGCTCGAGCTTTATGCGTGTTCTATCGAATTTTTTTGTAAATCCGATAAACCCATAAACCCTATAAAACCCATAAAAATCATAAACCCCATAAAAGCCATAAAGCCCATTAAAAACGCAAACCCTATAAAATCCATTAAAAATCAGAAGTCCCATAAAATCCATTAAAATCCATTAAAGACGTGAACCACATAAACCCTATGAAAGTCATAAAAATCATAAACACCATAAACCCCATTAAGCTCATAAAAATCATATACCTCTACAAAACCCATAAAACCGTAAAAGACGTTAAGGGGACAGATACACCATTCAATTTTAAATTAATTGATAATACATTTTAATATAAAAATAAGTCACTCATCATATATTACCTGTTCTCTTGGGTAAATTTGAACATTTTATCAAAATACAACTAAATTAAATTTTCTTTTTTTTAAAGATAGTTAGGTCTCTTTCGTTGGCTATAATATAAAGCTGTATATTTATTGGGCTACCGCAAGGTTTAGAGAGATAATGTGATCAAACTGACGCTTTCAAGGTTTTATTATGTTCAAAATACAAGTAGTTAAGATATGAGTGTGGGAATTTGTATATAAAAACTTTAGACCAAAATTATAGTCTATTTAAGCTACATGTCATAATAAAATTTTAAAAAAGTGTAGAATTTTTGCTTAAATAGACTATAACTTTGGTCAATAATTTTCAATAACATCCTATACCCCATCAACGCCAAAACCCCAAAAATCCCATAAACCACATGAAATACATAAAAATGATAAACCGCTATAAAACCCATAAATGACGTGAACCCCATAAACTTCATAAATACGAATAACTTGTAAATCTCATAAAACTCATTAAAATCGTAAATCCCATAAAGCCTATAAAACTCCATGAAACCCAATAAACTCCATAAAACCCATAAAAATCATAAACCCCATAGAACCCAGAAATCGCATAAAAAACAGAAACTCCATAAAACCCATAAACCCTATAAACCACAGAAAATCCATAAACTCATAAGCTCCATAAATCCCATTAAAATCATAAACTCCATAAACCCATGAAACAAAACAAATTATAAGACTCAAAAATGTATAATGCCCAAAAATTCTAATACGAAAAAATTATAATGCGCAAAATTTATAATCTACAAATAATTCTAAGGCCCAAACATTGTAACACGCAAAACATAATAGTGCCCGAAAAATAATGTCCAAAACTTTAAATGTCCTAACTTCTTGAGGGCAAAAAAAAATAAAATCAAAAAATTATAATACCCAAATTTTATAATGCCCAAAAAAATGATACTATGCAAAAAATTATAGGCCCCAATTTTATAAGGCTCAACAAAACTATACAACTGAAAAATTATAAGGCCCAAATTTTATAATGGTCAAAGAAACTAAAAACAAAAAATTGTAAGGACCAAATTTGATAAGGTCCAAAAATTATACTATGCAAAAAATTATAAGACCCAAATTTATAAGGCCCAAAAATTATATTATGCAAAAATTATAAGACCCAAATTTATAAGGCCCAAAAATTATATTATGCAAAAAATTATAAAGCCCAAATTGTGTAATTCCCAAAAATACTATAAAAAACAAAAAGTTATAAAACGTAAACATTATAAGTCCAACAGAAGAAATTATGATACTCATATATTATAATACGCAAGAAACGATAAGGCCAAAAAATTGTGAGGTCCAATAAATTATGAGACCGAAATATTATAAAACGCAAAAAAAATATTGCTCAAAAATGATAATGCTCAAAAAATTATAATGCCGAAAATGTATGATGTGCAAAACGTTATCAAACCTAAAAATACTGTTTGACAACACAGACCATCCACCCATCCACCAAATCATCCATCAACACGTCCATCCACCTATAGCTATTGATCCATCCACAAACTCATCTGTCCATACTTCCACTCTCCAAATAACCCACTCACACTCGCGCACATATGATGAACTTTTAAAAAAAGATATAAAGTTACTGATGTGACCAGAGATCGGAGACCGGAGACCGATAACCGGAGACCGGTGACCGAAGACTTTTGTAATCTTAATATTATAGGAGATTATTGTCATGTCAAATGTCTCTTGTATGAGTATAATTTAAGATCAGCATTTATAAAACTTACTTTTAAAAGAAAATTGGTCCCTGTCAAAAGTCTCTGTTGTTTAGTTTGGATTATTTGAGCCGTTCGCTCGAAGAACGGCTTAAGTCGACTTTAGACTTTGCACAAAAATTGAATTTGAATATTAATCAATGAATTATAAGTTAATAAAAGTATATAATAAGTTTTTTCTATTATTAATACAAAGATATATTATCTACTAATGGGATTTTACTATAAAAGCAGGGATTCAGTAACTAATATTAACATTAGACAAATTTTCTTAAAAACATGTTAGAAATAAGCCATTTGGAATGAAAATACACTACTTTTAGAAAATGTTCGCATGGATGTGTGTGTGTGTGTGTGTGTGTGTGTGTGTGTGTGTGTGTGTGCGTGTGCATGAGCGTGTATATATGTATGTGTAGCACCATAACTCTAGTAATCCACGATTAAATTTAATGTTTCAGGGCTCATTATTTTTGTTTTTATTTACGGAAGGGGGCTTAAAAATAATTTCTTCACACCCGCACGATTTGCGCGTTTTTCTTGCCTATAAAATGGGCCTAAGGTGACCGTTTTTCAACCGGCAAAAATAGCGAGCACAAAATGCTTTTTAAGCCCGCGTATTTGACATCTGATTTTTTTCGCCCGCTTAGAGTTGTTTAGCTCGACACAAGACAAACCTTTAGCCAAAAGGTGTCTCGCACTCCTAAACATGGGGTACTCGTACCATCCGAATGATACCACGTGTTTAGGAGTCCTACGACTCGTGATACGCACTCGCCTTCTACTTGTGCTCGTTTGCCTACGACTGATACTGCAAACTCCATTCGGTCTAAGAAGACCCACTTTTCGCCCTTGGTACACAATATACTATTAGTATTATCGATGCCTTTTTGTGTTTTTATCGGTTTTTCGATGTTTTTAATACGTTAGTAATAATACAATCGACTTAAAATATCTATCCGTTCCGACCCGACATTTTTTATAAGCTATTTCCCTTTTTCTGTTATACACGGAAACGTCATGTTTTTTCAAATGGTTATATCTCGCAAATATATCATGGAAATATATTGAAAAAAATTGAGATGATCAGTAACATAGAGTACTAAATTCAGTAAAATTTATGAGTCATTTTATTTTTCTTTGGTCGTGAAGAAAATCATTTTGTAAAAAAAATCTATTTTCTATGTTGACCGATAACTTGATTAAAAAGGCATTATTCTTTTCGAAAATTTCCAGAAAGGTAGATTTATCTATCTTTTGGCTAAGCTCTTTACCCAGATCATGAGGGGTCTTAATTTTCAAGATATTTTAAGTTATGTTTTTTTTTCAAACTTTTTTTGATCGCTTATATCTCGAGAAGAGCACGGTCATTTTTTTCTAACTGGGGCTCATTTTGTAAATTTCTTAATGAGCATTCGGAATTAAAAGGAAATTTCAAGCTCATGACTCGTTTTTGTTTTACAACGATGTTTCTATTTTACGTTCTTCTGAAATCAATGAGGTAAATTTATTTAGTATGTAGTGTTTAGACAACGGGATTCAACCCCGGGACCCCAGCGTGTGAATCTGGTGCTCGGACCACTGAGCTAACATCTACGATGCAAGCTGAACGAATCGTAGTCTACATATTCCTTATCACTGATTCGTCCCAGCTCGTACTACGAGCGTCGCGGATGCATATATCCGTGACACTTGCCTCCGCCGACAGGCAACGTCCTCGGCACCTCAACTCTTCTTTATCGATGTAGCTGCTCGGATCCTCGGACGTGGAACTTCTTGACTTCACGCGGACCCAGCGATATGCCTCCAGACTTTGTTAACTCGGGCAATTAAACATGTATTTCAAACTCATAAAATTGGCAGAGTGTAATGCAGAAATCTTCAATCCAAAGGTGTGAGTACGAAAACTCGAGAGAGCCCCAATAGACCAACCTCGCACATGGGATGCTAATTTGTTCCGTGTGAAAAAAGTAGTAAGACTCTGGCTCGAACCATGAGCATCTGAATCCGGATGCAGATACGCTCGGCACAGACCGATGCTGCCACCGCAGACTGCAGTTTCTTATCGTCTTCATATGTGCTACTGCGTCACGCCCCGTGACAGTAGAAATAATATGATCGCTTTAGTGTAAATGCATTTGAAAGAAAATAGCGTTATCTATCGTCCCCGACACGAAACTTTTTATAAGTTATTTTCCTTCTTTGTTATACACGATTTGTTATTGACCATAATATGAAATCTTTTATTTTTCAAGATATTTGAGGTTATTTTTATTTTTATTAATTTTTTATTGCCTATAATTTTTTACAAATGGCTCATTTTTAATGAAATTAAATATTTTTCATTTGTCGCTTATTTCTTGGTTATTTAAGCACTAATTTTTATCTATTCAAAGCTCATTTTTATTTTTTATCAAGATTCAAAATTAAAAAACTTTTTAAATTTCGTCAATTTGTTTTTGTTTTATAACGTCTTTTTAATCCGAACTTTTATTGTGGTGATATAATAAATTAACTCTGCATAAACTTAAATGTTTTACTGAATACAATAATTTGATGGTGTTACGTGTGTTCGTTAGTGGATTCCGTTCGTCGCTAGGCCGAAACCAGGCGAAATGTGCGTAAAGGTGGAGAAATGATCGATGGCGGAATTAAATGATCGGGTAGTTTTATTGCCCAATATATTAACAGAAATTTGTTCGCATGATAAATCGCGAGTGTAAGTAACGTGTGGACTCAAACAATGTTCGCGTCTCGACTAGTGGTGGTCCTCCTCGCGTGTGGTCTCTGAGTCCTGACTACTGGTAGTCGTCTTGTGGTTGAGTGGAGAATCGCTCGCGAGTTGGCGTCGAGACCCCCTTTTATAATGTATGCACAGGCTCTCCCCCGCTATTCGGGGCTCGAGAGTCGCGGGCTTCGCTGGAGTGTTGCTATGCGCGCGGAAATTGGTGGTCAGAGATTTTGGTTGGTGCGAAGCTTCTAGAGTTATGCTCTAGAACATACGTACGAGCCATCGTGCGTAACTCGTCCGAAGCCGCGGGTCGTCGACCCCGACGACCTACCATTAACCCCAAAAAACTACCCCACGCGCGCATAGTTAAAAAAATTTCTAAAAAATTGTTTTTATTTAAATTGAAAACGTCCTATTTTATTATATTCTCCTTATACATTCTATGTTTACAATTATAGGGTAGGTCGTTTGTCCAAGCAGTGTTCTGTAGGTTTGGTAGGCTGATGTCCACGGAGGGTGGTGGTATGAAATATGGCATAGGTTGCATCATGCCCATCATCTCGGGTTGATTCCACCTTTCTGCTTGCGATGCTCTTTGATAAATTTGCTCTGCTGCATTGTAGTTATCTGAAAACAGTTTCTTACGCATTAATAGCAGGACCCCCATAATGGCTGGATCTTTCCAAATTACCAATATAATAATTATAACAACGAAAATCGTGCCTCCTGAATAAGTCAGTGAAGTTTGCAAGGAAGAAAATCTTTGCGAGATGGTTTAATATTTTCCGATTCTTCTAGCTTTATCTATGATTTCGTTAAAATCGTCCTCCTTGCTAATTAAGAGTTTTTAAGGCTTCTTCCTTTTCTAAAGTGTCTTTAACATAAGACATATAAGCTAAATTTGAGTTATATACTATCAACATTACATCTAAGGTTATTTCATTATATAAAATTGTCGTATAATAAGCCCTCATTTCGTAGGAAGCTATGAGGCGTATACTGCCTGTGCATGCGGTGCAGCCGTATTGCAGGCGCAGCATCCCGGTTCCCTCGATATCGAACACGCTATCTGATGACAGAAAGCAAATAGTGAAAACCCTTTCTATTTCGTTAGTTGAAAATATCCATGTATTTTGAATGCTACTTCTTGTCCAAAATGTAGGTCTAGTGGGGCTTAAAGTACGCTTAACTTTATTTCACATGCGGTGTTTTCGTTAACCCTGTGTGTTGATCGGTTTCTTTACATACATATATAAATTATTTAGAGTTTATTTATTATACAACTTATTTAGAGTTTTACATTTGTTTAAAGTGTCTAATGTTATTGGTATATATACATTTAACTCTTTACCTAACTCGAAATATTGGGTTTCCGGCCAAATGTAGGTCAATGCTGCTGTTGTATTTAGTGAGTTTTGTCGAACTGGTAAGGGCAAGGCCTTATATAAATCGAATGATCCATAATTTAGTAATGGTAATCCTATGTACTAAACTAGGTGAAAGTATGAAAAGATTATTGAGACATCTGATATCTTAATTAAATCCGTGGTTGGTGCTAATGTTATCGTGGTTGGGAAGTTTGCTTCTGATACCGTTTCGGCGGCTAAGCTTTCGGACTTCTCGATTTGTTCGGGTGTAATGAATTTTGGATGAACTATTCCTTGTTTTGCGAATGAAATAGCGTCTGTCAATACTTCTGTGTCTAGTTCGTATTGTCGTAGATTATGTATTTGCTGTACAGTCATTTTTTGAATGGCCGCATCGAGTCCGTTGGCCTTGGCATGTAGGACTCCGAATTCGGTATAAGTGAGTTTTGTTTGGTTAGCTACCAACTTGGCTTATTGGCGGGTATCGTTAGCAACTACTTCTATGATTTGTTTTACTTCTTCCCCTGCTTCTTCGTCGAGGGTCCCGAATAAGGAACGGCTTATTTTCCCTATCGTCGAGAACCAGGCTCTTCGAATTCGGTCTTTTTTGTGCAATTCGTGTTCTTGCAACATGTTTTTCATGGTGTCCTTAATCTGATTATACATCTGTTTGAGTTGTTGTTTATGTAGACATATCCCACGTTGGGTGCACGTATTTTCCATGTAACACGTACTATGACTCAATTAGTTTATTTCCTCGAGAAAAGAATGGTTTTAAATTTATCCGTTGTACTATTTTCCAGGTCGTAGACGTTGTTGCCAATGGGTTGAGTCATTCGAGTAATAGGCTAGGATTTCTGTCGATTGGCTGTAGATTTATTCCTCCTTTGATCTCCCCGGCCGATGAACACCTGTAAGAGATTCTTCTGTAATGTTTTTCCCCTCGTTTATCGTTGTTGTATGCCTGCTGATATGCAGCCCGGTATACACGTATATATCGCTTATAGGGTTAATTAGGCTATATATTTGCCTATATTATTTTGGTTATTCTACATTATCTTAACATTGTTCTTACAATATCTTATCTTATTATCTTATCATTATGTTATATCTTCACCTTTATTTATGTAGTTATTGTTATTAATATTATTATATTGTTATAATGTGTTATTGTAATAGATTATGTTTTTATTAGTAATGTATTTGTTAATATAGAGGATTATACTCTCCTCGTAATAATAATACACTGGAGATGAATAATTCATATGAATTCATATGTATCCTATATGCTAGGGTTCTACCTTGCCTACGGTATGAACTGGCGCGAATAACGAGTTTTACAGAAATTGAGGGTCGTGGGTTCGATTCTCGACGCGGATATATATATATATACATATATATATATATATATATATATATATATATATATATTTGTTTTGTTTTTATTCCTAATATATTTAATTTAGTTATTTTAGTTAGTTAATTTAATTAATTGGGCCTCTTTATGATTTAACGTTTTGGTTTTGTTAATTAAATTTTATAATTACGTTTTCCTAAAATCGGGAAAAGAAGGTGTATTATTCGTTTAGGGTGTTTTTTTATTATTTAGAAATTGGGTTCTCCTTCTTAGTGTTAAGAATAATTATTTCATATAATATTTTGGGTAAACTGCTTTTCAGATTTATATCGTAGTTCCGTACGTTTTCTGTATTCGGGAAGTAAACGGTCAGGTATCTTGATAACAGAAAGCTGTGCTTGCACTTTTAACATGCTGTGGGTTGGCTTTTGCAATCTGTTGACTATATGGCCCATAGTACTCTTGTGAACAGTGTAGCGTGCACATCTGTCTCTTGTGTTTTTTTTTATATTGTTATTTTTTATACCTTCAGTAGTTAAAGAAATATAGGTTGATTAGGTATAAGATTAATTAATTTTTTTGTGTTTTTAAGGACTGGAGGAAGTGGCCTCGGATGAGGAAGATCCTCTCGATTTTATGTGGAATCTGCCCGTTGCAATTCTGTACCTCGTTGCGCCACGGGTTGCTGTGGAAGCACCATCGAGGGATTTGGAGCCCTGGAGCCTTGCCATGTGGAGGACCCTCTTTCCTATAGTTTGGGGACTTTCCTTACCGTGGCGAGTGCCGCGGAGTAAGTGTTATATTGAGAAAAAAGTTTTGCGTATTTGTTCCAGATATATACTTTAAGTAACTTATTTGTTACTTTTCTTCGGCCATTCTTGCCCTTGTTACGCTGGACGAGGTGCGGGGAGACTTCCGATTTCAGGCCCGTCCCGTTTGGATAAGTTGTCATGCAGAGACTTGGTAGTACCCCGAGGCTGACGAGGTGTGTTGTCGGTGTTCCCGCCGAAGGGACCACCCGCCAGTTTTTATGCGGTTGAATCGGCAACAGGTATTGTAATTGTTTCTCTTTTTGGTTTCATCGCATTTCTTTTTTTTTATATTATTTCTTGATATGTATCCATATATTTTTTCAGAATTGGGTGCGAATATCTTTACCAGTGACGGCATGGGAGCTGCGTGAATACAGTATGCGGCTAATTCTATTAATTAAAAATTCTTATTTGAGGTGTTTTATGTAAAACGAAATAAAAGATACTGGTCTCTATACCTAATATGATTTATTTCATTTCCTGTTTCCTAAGGCCAACGTTTTTATTTTAATTGTGTGAAACTTAAAGTTTTTCTATATTTCTTTTCATATCATGCATATATATTTTTTGACAATTACTTTGTAACACTATAAAAGCTGCTGCCAATTCATTGGTACTTAGCTTCCTTAACTAAATTAATTGTTCCAATATGACATTCTTTGTTATAATAATCTTTGTAAAAATAAGTTACTTTTATATTGTTATATCTCTTTCTACATAATAGCTCAAAAAGGGTGTGCCTTTTTTTGATGGTTTTACAAAAGATAATCATTTTACTAAAATTACACAACAATAGGTAATAATACTAATCAACGACAATTTTTCTCTGTACGTAATTTATTATGAATATTTAAATTAAGTGTAATCATATGTTAGTCATGCCAAGGTTCATATAATTATCTAAATTTTGTAAACGATTTGCCATCCTAGATTTTCGAGATGTGATTTACCTCGTCAATTTCTGAATATCGTAAGGTAGAAAAAAATCAATGCAAAGCAAGAATGAACCAAAGAATCTTAAAATTTCTTTTAATTCCGAAACCTTAAGAAGAGGTAAGGAAATGAGCCTTGGTTGATTAAAAAGGATGATTGCGCAGTTCTTGAGATATAGCCGTCAAAATTTTGAAAAATAACATAACCTCAACTATCTTGAAAAAAAAATCCTCATGATCTGGACAAGGAGCTTAGCCAAGCGATTGTTGAAAGCTATGTTTCTGGAATTTCTCAGATAAAATAAAGCTGTTTCGCTCGAGTTATCGATTTTTGTTGGCAAAAGAGAAAGAAAGGGTTTAAGACTTATAAATTATACAGAAATCTTCATCATAATCGTATTTGCCTCAAATTTTTCAAAAATTTTCCATCCTATTTTTCCTAGATATTACCTATTAACAATAAAAACGGCGTTTCCGTGTATAACGGAATTAATCGACAATTGTATTCATCGGTATAATCCTTGTTTCTTCTCTAAATTTTGTATTATGTTTTGAGTCTAAAGTAATATTTGTCTGCAAAAAATGATAAAAAGAGAATATTATTCTTAACTCGAGTGCACTGTATCTATTGGGTTTTAGTGCAAAAGTCGGTTATTGATTTTTCATTTAAATTAGGTTGCACCTAAAAATCTGAAAAAATCTAGTTTTTTTTCTAATTTTTCTCTACATGTATGATTTTTTTGATAGCTCTAGGTATTTTAGAAGTATCCAAACCGAGTTCTTAGGGCCGGTTTAGAGACCGATGTCTGGCCTCAGGTTTCACTGTTTTTGGCATGGCTCTGGCTCCTATACTTTTGGATCCAGAGTGCTCTATTTTGGTTTAGAAGTATATTTTTATATATACTACTATAATTTACAGTTAGAATTGCTCTACTTAATTTCTATCTCTTGGTCATAAAATAATTTTGTATATATTTTGTTGTTACAAATGCGTATTGAGTGACTGGGTTTCTGGGATGCTCTGATTGATTTTTCTAATTCTATCCTATGTCGGGCCTCCAAACATTGTAAAATAGTCCGTTTCGATGTACTATTGATGATTTTATGGGTAGGGTTTGCCTAGAGTATTATTTTCCTTATTCCAGTGTAGTTTTTTGTATCTATTTTATTTATCAATATATGGTATGGATTTGATGTTTTAACAATTTATTTAAATTTCTATTAAAGTTATAGTTATTAGGGTTTAAAAACTCTCTAAAACTAGTTTGTCCACATTTATTCTTTAATATTTATGTGGCAATGATTAAAAGAAATTTTTATTCTTGACTCGAGTGCACTGTATCGAGTGGTTTTGAGTGCCAAAATCGGTTTTTGATTTTTCAGTTGGATCGGGTTGCACCTAAAAATCTGAATAAATTCACAGACTTTTTTGTAATTTTTCCCCATATGAATGAATTTTTTTAAATCTCCATGTAATTTAGAAGTATCGAAACCGAGTTCTTAAGGCTGTTTTGGAGACCGATACCTGATTTGAGACATTGGCATTTTTGTCAAGGCTCTTGCTTCTATGCTTTTGAAGCTAGAGAGCTCAGGATTGGATTAGAAGTACATTATTATATGTAGTTCAAAGATTTGTAGCTAAAATGAACCTACCTAATATTGGTCTCTTATCCATGAGAAATTTGTATACATACAGTTCGCAGTATGTGGTATATTGATTATGTGCTAAAAATATTTTTGTTAAGGCTCCTACTTCTATGTTTTTGAAGCTTGGGTGCTCAAATTTTATTTATAAGTGTATTACATATATTACTAAGACTTATACTTAAAATTAGTCTATCTTGCATTTATTTTATTCTGTTTGAAATTATTTACCCATCGTTTAACGGAATGTCACTGCGAGGAATATGGGTAAATAATATTTTGTCAAGGTTTTTGCTTCTATGTTTTTGAAGCTAGAGAGCTCAGATTTGGTTTAGGAGTATGTAATTATATGTAGTTCTAAGATTTATAGTTAAAATGGACTTACCTAATATTGGTCTTTTACTCATAAGAAATTTTTATTACATAATTTACGTACTATGTGGGTATATTGATTATACGGTAGAAATATTTTGTCAAGACTCTTGCTTCTATGTTTTAGAAGCTAGAGTGCTCAGATTTTATTTATAAGTGTATTATTTTATTGATTTCCTTAACACTGTACCGCTTTTACTTTTGATTTTTCCCGAGAGAAGTCGGTGCTGCCTTTGTCGGCGTTCTGTTGTACTAGCATTTTCCAATCATTAATATTAATTGTTAAATGTTTAATTTACGACGAGCAATAAATGCTATTACTGTTAGTGAAAATAGTGTACTTTAACATTCACTCGTCTCGATCACTCCAAACTCCTTATATGCGCAATTTACATGTGATAAATTGGTGTCTCGCTACATCCCCGCTCAACGTTAACACTGCGCTTGATATAAAGTAAGATTCAGCCGGTTAGCGCGTGCCCAATTGGTTATTAATGAAAATCTTAAATAGCTTTTAAATTTCTCCAAGGCTATTATATATTCTTGAAAACTTTTGGCTACTTTACAATATGGGGTCACTATTATTAATAAAAATCGATATTTACTTCCGCTGGTGGAGCTTGATTTAACTAGCCTTTACCAGGGTTCTTCCAGGGTTCATTTCGCTGACTCTAATTAAAAGTCACCATTTAATAGCTCTGCAGGAATTATATTTAGCTTGAAATCATTTCTGCACAAGGTCTAGAATAAAAGCTAACATCAAATATTAAATTTTAAGATTTTTTGCTTTGAGAAAGGTGATGGCGATTAGTTAGAATTTGAATATTACATCACAATTTATGAGTTTATAAAGAACAAATACCGAAAGAAAGTGCGCTATTTAAAAATTTTGCAAAAATTATATTAAGCTTGAGACCATATTCTAACTAGTCTAGAATTAAAGAAAATATGAAAAATTGAATTTTAATATTTTTTATCTTGAAAGAAATTGTGGCGTTTTTCTTGAATCTTAATATGAAAGTATATCACAATGCATGTGATCACAAAATAGGGTCTAATACATTTTTTTTTTATATTTCTTACCTTATATATGAGTACCAAAAAATGGTCCTATACGCACTATCTTAGAGGTACTGGTACATCCTTTATTGTATCCCTTTTTTTTGCCTTACTGACGGTGATACGGTGAATAGTGGGGTTGGAGTAAGGACTTGTTTTGGGATAATTCTGATTTTTTTGCTAAAGATTGTGATTTATTTTCTTTCCTGTCTATCTTTGTTTGCTTATCCGATTGTTCTATTGTTTATTTTTTTCAGCGTCATTTTGCTCCCAATCGTACATTATTCGATAAGGGACCAGAGAGATGCCTTCGAGCGGATTGTGACACTGGTTTCCGCGGAAACTGACAAGCCCGTGTACGGTATGAACTTGGAGTAAATATCTGCGTTCCAGGGGGTTACTTCGCGATGTTCCCTTAAGCGGCATGGCTACAGTAGAATTTTCAAAAAATCGAATTTTTTTTGGCTGTTTTTGATACTTTATTATCATAGAAATAAGTTACCATTCGAGTTATAGCGTGAATTTTTTTTATTTTGTTCCTAGTCCAAAATTACGCATGTAATTTTGCATGCAGAATAGCGTAAAGAAAAAAAGGTGCTGCCGGAAACGCGATGTCGGTAGCCATTTTCTTTTTGGAAAAATTAAAAAAAAAATTCTTTTTGATACTTCAAGACATTTAATATACCATTTTTACTTTTATTAATAAACTTTTTGTTCATATTAAGAAAAATGTTGAATATGCACATGATTTTATGCCTGCTACTGTGGTCATACCCCTTAAACGTTTCACCGGCTAGGAACACCGGACTTAACCGTTCTGTCGGGATAAACGTCTCAACGTTTTTTTAGCTGGCCATCGGTCGTTTACAGACATCCATCCAGAGGATGGATTCCTGGACAGCTGCAATCTAATCCTCTGGGGCCAACCTGGTTCGTGTAAGCTGTGACTGTTTGTTCATCCCCATGATTCTAAAGCTTTTTGTAAACTGATGGTGGCCAGCGTTGAGGTGATGCGGAAGAAGGGTGAGGGTGTTGGCACCTGGAACGGCGGATGTGCGGTGCCTCATTACCATAACAATATCTGCGTCAATTCCGGGCTTCTCGAGAAGCACGGTATACGGTACCAAATGGGTTTGTTGTTTTTACACGTAGTGTCCCAGGTCTAATGTTCGTTAGCCTTTACGCGATTATGCATTTATATATCTATATGTAATATTTATGTTTTTAGGTTGTGAAGCAATTGCCTGGGGACCTTGTATATGTCGGGCCGGGGGTGTACAATCAAGTGGTTAATATTGGCTGCAGTGTGTCAGAAGCGACCAATGTCGGAGGCCCCCTTTGGAACCTTACCGCCCATACTTTCGCCACATGCTTTTGTTTTAAGGATGATCCCGACCCTCTTGTAGACTATGTGGCGCCTAACACCGATGTCTATACCCCTGCGTCCGAGCGAGCCCGCTTGCGCTACGAGTGTGTAGTAGGGTTTCCATCTGCATATGCAGGTCCATTCTTCTGCACCTGGGATAGTTAACGTACTAGTTTGTGGTATATGTCACAGGACCTTCGTCTCGAAGCCGTCACTAATCCAGCACGTTGAATACCTTCACTCGGCCAACCCTTCGAGGCGGCCTACTAAGGTTTGCGAGTTCTGTGGTCTAACCAAGTCTGGAAATAACATTTCTAAGCACCGCAGAATTTGCAAACAAAATCCAGCCCGAGGAAAGAGTAGGTGTAGGCGGAAGGTTGCGGATGGAAAGAGTTCGTTAGGTGTAGTTTAAGCATATTGTATTATTCTGTATTATATTGTAGTTTATAGGTATAGGTATAGTGAGTAAGTGGTTTATATTTAATTATGTATACATGTAATTATATTCCTTTGTTGAGAAATTTTAGTCCGATTGATCAAGTAGTATCAAATTAATTAATAATTAGTGTGTTACTTATTTGTAATTATATGATATGTTTTACGAATATGATACTGGCAATTGTTGTGCCTTTGTATTAAGTCGATGGCTTCTTTTTAAATAAATTATTGTAATAAGTAATAATTAATTAGTTCCTTGTTTACGTATATAGTTATGATACATATATATATATATAATTGTAATCGCAAGATTGGTATAATTACGTAAGTTGTTGAAAAAGTATTTTTTGTTATCTAGCAGTGGGGTACGTTATATTAGTAACGTTATTGATGCCGCTACTTGTATATAACCAAGTTCTCTTTAAAATTTGACTAAAAAAAATTTGACTTCTTTTTTTTTATAACAAGGAAAAAAATATCGATTCCCTAACTAGAGTCATACATTTTTTTGCTTAGTCTGGAGGAATTTTACGTCAGGATGTAAAACGAATGGTATATAATTATATCATTTGGTAATCCGAGGTAGTTGGTCAGGAGGCTCGTTAATATAACTCTGATTCGCGCTTGGCATAGGAGTGCCGCGCTAGGCTTTTGTAGTTACCTGATCTGATGCCAAGTCGCATCGTGTGGTTACGATTCACGGGATTATTATTATTTTTTTTTACTTTTGGTCAGTCAGTGTTGAATATGTATTGCTTCCTTTTCATAGGTCTGGTTCCTTGTTGTGTCTAAATTTTATTATTTTAGACTATCTATAGGTTTCTTGGTTTGTTTGATGTACAATACTTGTATCACGCTATTGTTATCTTGTAGTATAATGTCATTACCTTGTCTATTTATGATTTGTACCCGGCCCTAAAAGGTTTATTAGCTCGATTGTTTCATAATAATTGATATATTTATGTCGTTTTTTTCAGTCCAGTTGGTTCGCAATGTAATAGGAGGTGCTGCTTCAGTGTTTTCACTCCCTGTGTATTTTTTTGCTTATTACTGTATATTATTTTCTATAATTATTAATAAGTCCTTATTATTTCTATCGTTATTTTGTTGACCCGCTTAGTTTATTTGTATCGTTAAACAGTTTTCTTATGGAAGCGCATGGCGGGTTCGTGCTGCTACCTCTTATTTGAGCGTTTGGCCTGGCTTGAGTCGTGGTCTTGCGAGGATGGACTGTTTTATTTTTGTTACTTATAGCTAATTTTATTCTTATAATTTCATTTGTTCTTATGGTAATGACGGTACTGTATGATTTATGTTGGATTCCTTATTGTGTTTTTCTCGTTTTCCGAATTACCGTAGATTTGCTGCTGCTGGCGCAGCATCTCCAGTTACCACTGCTGGCCTAAATGGTATCATCATTGGTGTTAAGTGTCGTCTGTTTTGTACATTATAGCGTTTATATGGAGTATCTGTCTCCGTCTTCATTATCGCCATAACTTGGTTGTTTGTTCGGACGTATTTCTTAGTTAGTGTCCATTGAGTGTTTTTCTTTTCAATATGTGGACCGATATTGGTGTTTAGCCTGCTCCTATTTCCTTCGCTTATTTGTCTCGAAGCCAGGAAAGCCAAAACGACAATTGTCCTCTATTTTCCAGCGCGTCGCGTGAAGTCGATGGAGTAAAATCCTGCGTAAGATCTTTTCTAATTGTGTGCTACTTTGGAACCAAAGGCATAGTGTTAACAAATGCATAGGCAACATGTACGTAAAGTTTCCAATATTTTTTGAGGCCGCCAGGAAAGCCAAAACGACAATTTTTCTCTATTTTCCAGTGCGTCGCGTGAAGTCGATGGAGTAAAATCCTGTGTAAGATCTTTTCTAATTGTGTGCTACTTTGGAACCAAAGGCATAGTGTTAACAAATGCATAGGCAACATGTACGTAAAGTTTCCAATATTTTTTGAGGCCGCCAGGAAAGCCAAAACGACAATTTTTCTCTATTTTCCAGTGCGTCGCGTGAAGTCGATGGAGTATAATCCTGTGTAAGATCTTTCCTAATTCTTTGCCACTTTGAAACCAGAGGCATACTGTTAACAAAAGTATGGGCAACATGTACGAAAAGTTTCCAATATTTTTTTAGGCCGCCAGAAAAGCTAAAACGCGAATTTTCCTCTATTTCCCAGCACGGGGCGTAAGGCGATCGAGTAAATTCCTGACTATGATCTATTCTAATCGTGTGTTGCTTTGAAACCAACAGATTAGTGTTCCCAATTTCATAGACATTATGTACGAAAAGAGGACTCAATTATTTCCGTTACTAGTTCTTTCTTCATTACTACCCCTATTTTTGGGGTAGCGGACCGAGATCAGTGCTAGTAATTATTTGTCATATGTTTTGGATCATAACTAATATATCGGTGAAGAAAAAAAATTGGGTAAGATTAAACAGGGCCGAGTTAAAATAATTTTTCACTTTCTTTCCTTATTTCTACCCCCATTTCAGGAGTAGCGGGTCGTGTTGAGTGCTAATATTTTTTCAAACCTTATGGGCAATCACTACCCTATCTGTGAAAAAAAAAATTGGGTGCTCTCAAATAGTGTCGTGTTAATTTTTTTTTGTATCCTACCTTATTTTACCCTTAATTTTAGGGTAGGGGACCGACGTGGGTGTTAATAATTTTTTGTCATATGTATGAGGTCATAACTGATATATGTGTAAAGAAAACAATCTAGTGCGATGAATCAGGGCCGAGATAATTTTTTTTGTATTTCCTACTCCATTTCATCCCTTACTTTTGGGGTAGCGGATCAAGATGGGTGCTAGTAATTATTTATCATATGTATTGGATCATAACTAATATCTGTAAGAACTATGATGTTGGTTTCAACGAAATACATAATGAGGAAACAAAATTCGCGTTTTGGCTTTCCTGGCGGGCTTAAAAAATATTGGAAACTTTTCGTACATGTTGCCTATGCAATTATTAACACTTCGCCGTCTGTTTCAAAGTGGCACACAATTAGAATAGATCATAGTCAGGATTTTACTCGATCATCCTCAAGAGTCACGTTGGAAAATAGAGGAAAATTCACGTTTTTGCTTTCCTGGTGGCCTTAAAAAATATTGGAATCTTTTCGTACATGTTGCCTATGCATTTGTTAATACTATGCCGTTGGTTTCAAAGTAACATACAATTAGGAAAGATCTTAATAAGGATTTTACTCGATCTACCTCAAGAGCTGCGCTAAAAAATAGAGGAAAATTTGCGTTTTGACTTTCCTGGCGGCCTTAAAAAAGATTGGAAACTTTTTGCAAATGTTCCTATGCATTTGTTCACACTATGCCGTTGGTTTCAAAGTGACACATGATTAGAATAGATCATAGTCAGGATTTCACTCGATCTACCTCTAGAGCCGCCATATGCTCTCTAGGGTGGGATGGTCTATGCAGCGAGGCTTGATGTTGTTGGCCGGGTGAATTAGAACCGTCGTCCAGTATAGTTACATACAATCTCTCGATGGTTGTTGGGCGTCCTCGATGCCAGCGAGGATGATGTTGATGCAACGGGACCGGTTCGTCTTCCAGTGCCTTTGGGTGTTAGTGTACTCTCATCTCCATGCCTTCCTTCTGATGGTTGGAGGTGGAGGCTGTTGGTGGCGTCGGGGATAATCAGTGCTGGGTAGTGTGGCGTTGAGGACATCCCGAAGATAGAGTCAAAGGAACTGGAAGACCCGCTCCTTGTCCCCAATGGTGGTTGCGGTGTCGACTATCCCCATGAGCCGCTTTCATTGGTAGGTAGCCGCTGTCGGGGTCATAAGGCTGCTAGTAGTAAGTAAAGAAGCAGCCGGTCGGGACCTTTGGCGTTCAGTAGCGGTTCGGATGGTGGTGGTGGTGTGGGCGGGTCGGCCGGTAACTCGGGAGAGGTACGCCAAGCCCGCGTCCGCGTGATGTAGGAGAGGACCAGATCCTTGTAGACCTGGGGACGGCGTTCACCCATGATGCCTTTGACGGTCCGGTTGGAGAAGGCCGGGTGCTGTGGATGCCCTGATTGATGAAGCGGACCCCCGTCGATGGTGACCTCGGCTTTTCTTCGGATTAGGAAGCTGGCTCCAGTTGTTCTACAGTTCGTTAGTCGTACGAAGCCTTGTGGACCGAGTGCTGGTGGATCTCAGTCCCGATGGTGGTGGAAAAAGGCTCGTAAACATCCAGGATACTTGCACTGGAAGTCCAAGTTCCTCGGTGGGTTTGTTGCTGGAGCGGCGCGGTAAGAGGAACGGCCGCCAGTCATCCGAGGCTTCATTTGTGGAATATGAGCCAGCTAATTAAGGCCGGGGGGGTCGCAACCCCTGAGGCCGTGTTCGCCGAAACCTCTTTTTCAGTGTGCAGTACGTGTTTACAGCAATTCCCAGCGAGCACCTCCCTCGGGAGGTAGAGCTACGGCTCATCCCAGGAAAAGGAGCACTCCCTAGACTGGCTTGCTTTTCGTTCATCCCCACAACTTTAGAAGACTCGAAAAATTCGAATTTTCTTCGGAAAATTCCGAAATTTGAAAACTTGCACTCACTTGACTCCCTCTATCAAGGGAATTTTAGAAAAAAAGTGCGGTCTCGGAGGGGATTTGAACCTAGACCCTTGGATCCAGAGGAACACAACCCAGCGGAAGACCACAGCTACTCCTTAGTAGTAGACATCACTTACCGACTGTGTCCAAGAGAATTTTTAAGCCGTGCTAATGGTTCGCTGACGAAATGTGCAAAAAAACACTGTTTTAACCGAGGTTTTAAAAATTAGCGGGATGCCTTGTACCACTGCATTTTTCGTTGATTTTTTAAGTTAATATTTTCTGTACTAGTTGTTTTTTATTTTCTAGGACTAAATAAAGCAATTGCAATTACTTCTAAAAAAATCGTTACTGTAAATCAGATAAAATTTGTTAATAAGGTATTTACAAGATGATGATTGGAAAACGTAATTTATAGAGTATATCGACCCAAAGACGAAAAGCTGGTGCGAAGGCAGCTTTAACAAACAAAATTGAGTCTCGTATAAAAGTAAGTGAAGAATACACTCCATCGCACACTAAAAGATTTTGTAAAGAAAAACAATACCCATTAGACTACTCCAACAGAGCTCACTTTAGAAGAAGAACAATCAATCGCAGATCATTTCATTGCGTTGTCAAAATACGAGTTTCCTTCAATAAACACTTTTAAACTTCGTTGCTTTATGAACAGCTATTCAGATAAAACAAACCAATTATTACGTATAAACTAGCTTCAAAAACAATCTCGCTAATATTATAATATTACACTTAATATACAAAAAAAACTCTGATAAAAAATTAAAGTAAGAATCAATAAAGGGGGCAGGCCTTGGTTAAACCCAAGAAAGATTTCTTTTTATGAGTCCAGAAAACTTTATATGTTTAAAAGCAATCATTCTGAAAATTCTTATGCTATCAATACTTAATAATATATTAAATTTTACCGCTGCAAAACCTCAAAATCTTAATCCCACACGTCACAATAAATCGCTATTTTCAATACCATATTTATTAAAGAAACTTTGTTCCTCACACGATTCTAGGTGACATGAAGAACGAAAATTTATTTTTCGACGGTTATTCGACTCGTTTTTGATATGTATTACAAAATGAGCGGAGCACATTTTCGTTATATTTTTTTTATTATGCTTTTTCATAAATTCAATCAATTATTTAAAAAATATTAAAACAATTTTTTCAAAAACTCGATTGGATCTCCATAAAAAGACAATAAGAAAAATGTTAACGAAAAGTGCTCCGCTCTTTTTGTAACGCATGTCAAAAGGAGTCGAATAACCATTGAACAAAATATTTTCGATCATGATGTCACTTAGAATCGATGAGGAACAAAGTTCCTTTAATAAATATGGTACTGAAAATAATGATTTATTGTGATTCGTAGCATGAAGATTTTGAACTTTACAACAGTAAAATTTAAGATATTATGTATTGTGTATTGACAGCATAAAAAATTTCAGAATGATTGCTTTTAACCCGAACTTTTTCAGTAAAAAATTTTTACAGATGGATTAAAAGAAGGATCAAAGTTTATTTCAGATAAATTTCATATGTGGTATCATTCAAATCGTCATCACATATATCAGTTCTTTCTGTAACATCTTCTTCAGGTTCTGATTCTCCACTACTCCAAGCTTCATTTTCTGTATTCATTGTATTGCAAAAGTAATATATATATATATATATATATATATATATATATATATATATATATATATATATATATATATATATATATATATATATTCGCACATACAATTCGCGCGTACTGCACATGCATACGCATATAATAATTATAATGAAAAAATAATAATAATAATTATAATAATAATAATAATGATGGTACATGAACAGTATCTCAATGATGTATTTATATCTCGAAATCAAAAGTTTCGAAAAATCGAAATCAATTATACTAAATTTACGTTTAGAAGCCTTTATTTACAAATTTACATTTGAACTAGTGAAAAACTTACATTTTCTCATACGAAATAATGATTCATGAATATATTTCTGAGCCGCTATCTATATCTTTCATCGAAATCTCCGCCATGAAAATAAATTTATTTATAATTATAGCCACATGCAAACAAATAAATGTATTTTTTCAAAAAAATTCGATCAAAAAGTATATGGGGTATAAGTGGAGTAAAAAGGGGTAAAAAGGGGTGAAAAGGGGGTGAGGGGGATAAATTACATTAAAATAGTAATATCAGAAACCTTCTATAAAATATATTTGTTTGTAATTATAGCCTTAAGCAAACGAAACGACGTACCGATTTTATAAGGTACATTTAGGCGATATAGGGTAGTAAAAAGGGGTGGGGAGGGGTAAATTTATTATAAATTGTATTAAAAATAAGAAATAACATTAAAAAAATGAATATTTTAATGTAAAAACAAAAATTAAAGAACATTTTCTGATGCGCCGAAATATTGGTTTTCCGGCCGTCTAAAGGTTAATAAGTTTAAAGAATCTGTCATAAAAAGCTAATATAACATTTAATAATAAATATTGCGTTATAAAATATGTAATGTGGAATAAACAACCACAACCAATACGTAATTCAAAATGATTCAGTAAATATTTATAAAGTTATAACACTTGTTAGTCAATTTATTTTTACTTAGTTTTTAATTTAGACCCACAACGGAAAAATGAATACAGAAATACGCGACTCGTCAAAGATACCCCGGTGTTTGGTGTGTCTTGGACCACCATGTTCTCTGAGTTCTATATAAACAAAAATGAAAGAAAGAAAAAAGTAAAAATGAGAATGAATAGAAAATGTTTATATACAAGTATAGACACGGAAATGAATTTTGAAATTTGGCCATTACAGTATGATAGACTACTCTACAGTCAAAAAGTGGTCCAAGACACCCCGTTCTACGGTACCTATAATGTAAATTACCTGCAGTAAATTACATCAAACTATAACAGAATCCATTTAAAATGTTAAGAAAATTATAATCACTTAGATTGAAATAATTGTTATATTGTAAGAGGCTGGATTACTCGTGTACAATTGTTAAATAAATAAAAACTTTATTGATCGCAAAGAGTCTACTCTATTCGTTATTACCCCAACGTTTCGAACGTCTTCAATACATCCCTTCTCAAACGCTAAAAACAATGAATTACAAGAATTGTACAATTCAAATTGGCAGAAAATATTTTAATAGTATTCGTCGATTTTAAAAATCTTTCTTCTTACACACACTAATGACAAAGATCACAAAAAAAATTATAATTGCGCTTATCGAAGCGTCATAGCTATTTACAACAATATAATCTAATTAACAGGTAAAATAAAATAAATATTTATAAAATTAAAAACGTTGTTGAATTGACACTAACATATTAAAAGATAATCTCGTTGATTGCGCAAAAAACTTAACACTGACCGTAAGCCATTCCAATGTGCACTTGGTCTCTGGAGGCCGAGTTGGCACGAAAAATGATAAAAAATCGCGACCTGCCATCGGGCACTCCAGAAACAAACTGCTTGGGCAGGGCGCATTATCCCAAAAAATAGTCATCATATACAATTTAATAGTTAAGTGCATTCACATCTCTCACAATACCAACATAAAAATTGCAAAAAACAACTTATTAACTAATGGATATCCTAATAATCTCATAGATAAATACATTCATAAACGTTTAGCATATAATAACAATAAAACTATCATGAATATCAACACTGTAAATAATAACATCATAAACAATAACAACAACTCAATATCTAATAAACAATGCATGGTTTTACCATTCACTAAATATCTCACCCTAAAGATTAACCGAGTATTACATAAATATAACATCAGTCCCATAAATGAAACCAGTAACAAATTTAACTACATGATTAGGCTGGGCAAAGATAGACTGGATAAACTCGACATTAGCAACATTATATATAAAATCAATTGTAAAGGCAATAAAGATACTGAGTGCTCCGCAACTTATATAGGCCTAAGTAAAAGCAAATTTAAAAAACGTCACGGAGAGCATGCCAATGGTGTAAAAAATGTATACACGAGATCAGCTTTGGCTACACACGTAGATAATACAGAACACACAATAGACTTTGAGAAATTCCAATTTTTAGATCGGAAAAAAATCCATTTAAAATGGCGTTTTCAGAGATGTTTAATATTTTCTATCACGATAACACTCTCAATAAACAAAAATACATCAGTAGCTTGAAAAATACGTACAAATACACTCTCAATATTCTGAAAAAACATTCAGAGTGTTCAATTTTTACTTATTGATAATTACTCACTTCTTTCTCTCGTCCACTTACAAATCAATAAACATCATCCCTAAACGGCATATGTACACCGCAGTATTATGCGTGTGTAAGAGGTGGCACATCGCCGCGCTAGATTTGTTTTCGCGGTACGTCTGAAAGTTGAGTGACCATGCTAGCGTGGCTACATATCCTCTCATGTATGGGCATATACAGGCAAGCTATATTACATGTGTGTGCCTTCGCACCTGAGAGAATCACCTGTGCCGCTTCTTCGCTGTAAATTCGCGACAGTGGCGTATACGCTCTACTGCCCGAATTCGCAGTCCCCCTCTATAATCCATCATCCATCTCCCACCTATACAATTTGCACATCTAAGGTGTCGCCCTGCTCGAGCAGTTGTTTCTGGAATTTCCGATGCCAGGTCGCGATCTTCATCATTTTTCACGCCAACTCAGCCTTCAGACACCAAGTGCATATTGGGATGGCACCATTATAATTTATTTTTGGTGAGTTTTGTCATTAGTGCATATAAGAAGAAAGATTTTTAAAAACAACGAATATAAATAGAATATATTCTGCATATCTTTAATTGTACAATTCTTGTAATTCATTGTTTTAGCCCTTGAGAAGGGATGTATTGAAGACATCCGAAACGTTGGAGTAATAAAGAATAATGACTCGTAGCGATCAGTAAAATGATCAAATACTGACCCGATGAAAACTGTTCAAATATAGCAAGTTTTAGGTAAAAATTTGATATACATGACTGTTCTCTTTAAAGAGAAAAAAATATTCTTGTGACAAGAACGCACTTGATTTTCCATTGTAGTGCTACGATGAATAGTAAAATATTTCCCTACCTTGATTAAATAATTTTAGTAAACTTTTTAGAATATTACGTAAAATGTTCAAAAAATACATTTTGAAATGTATTAAGGACGTTCACCAGTTGATAAGAAGGTTATAAAGTTAATTTTCGAAAAAATCATCATTTAATGGCAATATTTATAATGAAAACCCTTTAGTTTACAGTATAAAGCATTAAAACATTAATAAAGAATATAAGACATATGAAAAAGTACCAAAAAGCAAAGTAATCAATCAGCAAAAATCAATTTTTGCACATACTGTACCACGATATAGATATACTAATAACATTAGAGTACAACTTTAGATAGCTATATCTTTAAAAAAGTATCGTTTGCTGTGCCCAGTTTTTTATGTATTACTTCTATACTTATTTTACATTACATACTAGTTTTTCAAAGCGATTTAAAGAAATCTTGGCTTGCAATAAATAGTAATGTCCGTTTCGTGAATGCTCAAGATAGGGCTCCTATGTTCAAAATTTAATCTTAGAAGCTAAATTTCTCGATTTTTGATACTGCAAGGGGGATCAAAATTTCAACCACGCATAAAACACAAATAAATTGACATATAATAAAAGTTTCAAGAGATTTTAAAGAAATTCAATTATCCGGAGAACATCCGTAAAGAGGGAGAGACCTCCTACTGTTAACTTCAGATGACCAGCGGACAATATATCTCATTTTTAAGCTAATTACAACATATTGAAGGGGTTATAAGAAGAAAACATATTTAAGAAAAATAAACATACTTATTAATATACAGCCTCCAATGTACCCATTCATCGACCTTATAAATCCCATAAAACCCATAATAATCGTAAACCCCATAAACCCCAGGAACTCCAAAAACAAATAAAAATCATAAACCGCATAAAATTTATAAACTCCATAAAACCCATAATACTCATAAACATCGTAAATCCTATAAACCTCTTGAACCATAATAACCAGGATTGGGGAGTAACTACTTAAAAAGTTGCAAGTTATAATGAATACCCCACTGGGAGTGTTCGTAATTAAGATTACGCGAGAAAACTCGCGCGCACTACCGCGGTGTAGTTCGGTACGCTGGATGAGCTAAGCATAGGAGGAGATGGGGGATCCCGCGCGAGACGCGAGAGCAAGCGCGTGGAGCTGGGCGGAAATTAGCAGATATTTCACGACTGTGGCCGCAGGTATCACGCGACGGAGGTTTGGCGAGGCTGTTGCACCGAGCGCCTCGTAGCGAATCACGAGATTTTCAACCGTAATTCGTGCGAGCGAGCAAACGTCGGAGGGTACAGAGGCAGAAGTGCGTGTGAGAGAAAGGGAGAGTGACATCGTGTGCGAGGGTGTGGAGCGCCCAACGTAAGCGCGTGTGCGAGTGAGAAAGAACGCGCATCGAAGGAGAGCGTCTGCGGGGAGCATCGAATACGCTCAAGCGTGAGCCTGCTCCTCCTGTAAGTAACTCATACCGCTGTACGGCGGATGCAGTTGCATTAACCGCATAGCGCCACGCAGCTGACAAGCTACAGAGTGTAGTGCATTGGCGCTACACAGCGTTCTCTTGCAAGTTATCCTCGAAAACACAGCACGCAAGCGCACATAAAATTCCGCGTGTTCGTAGTACGCGCGCGGCTAAGAGGCACCACGCCATTGTTATTCTGCACAGTTCTGTCGGTTTGAATATACGTTTTGATATTAACTCTTCGCGTAGTCATTTGCATGCGATAACTTTTCCTTCCTGCTTACCCCCCGCTGACGCGGATATTCAGGCGACTAAGCAGCCGAGAGCACGTGGCCAGCGTATAACGGATCGAAAGCGTCTATTTCAGGAAAATTCCAGTTGCTACGTGTGCGCAGGGCAAAGCGCGTAGGTTATAGACATTCAGTAATTTTCATAAGTTAAGTAAAATCATAACGTGCGATCTTAAAATTGGAGACCTAATATCTTTGAGTCCGGCAACGTGTGGCTTAATACAATGTGATATATTTACGTATTTACGAGCGTGACTTAACGAAAATAAACGGCTACAGTTATTCCGGCGGGATACAGGTGTATTGTAGACTAATTGTTTTTCTTTATATAGTTTCTTTTTGTATTTGCAGAGTTTACATCATATTGTGGATATATGCGATCGATCAAAATAATAAGTGGATATTTATTACTATTATATTTGTCAGCCAATTATTATTTGAAACCCTGTTACCTCATTTTTTACAAGCGTAAAGGTGAACACTGGCAATAAGCAGATAGACTATCTGTGCTGAATTTTTAATTAGCCAAATAACAATTAAAAATTAAATTTTAATTCTCAGTTAAATAAAATTAAATTGACAATTCAAATTTAGTTGTCGATTAAAAAAATGTAATTGACAACTAAATTTTAATTGTCAATCGAATTTTTTTAATTATTAATTATAATCAAATATCAATTGAAGTTTTTGTTAATTGACACGTATACCACGCATACGTACCATAGTGAAGAATATATATGTAATGAATTTGGTTTTCTAAAATTATGTTAAAATGTGAGAAAAAGCGTAAAAATTTATAAATAAAGTGTAATAAGTGTAACATAATAGTTTACACTCTTTAATACTGGTTTGCCCTATTATACACCTTTTTACACTTTTTTACACTTTCTAACACTTGTTAACAAGTTTCTACAGAAATTATTTTTACCAAATTATCAGTATACAAATTTTGAGGCTTAAAATCGATATATTGCAGAGTTTATAGTAATTTGTAATAATTTGTATTAATTTGTATTCCTAGAGAAACTATTGGAAGCAAAAAACTGCAACTTTACTTATTAAAGTGTTAAAAAGTTGTTAAAAATGAGAAAAAGTTTTACAAAGTTGTTAAAAAATGAGAAAAAGTTTTAAAAAGTTGTTAAAAAATGAGAAAAAGTTTTAAAAAGGTGTGAATGAGCGTGAAAAGAGATGGAAGTGTAAAAACCTCTCTGATAGTATGATATTTTCGCGAAATACTATAGTATACACTATAATTATGTTATAGTATTTAAAGTGTCATAAAAAACCTAAATAATATTATAAACCTTATAATAGTCAGCTCATTTTCTCAGTGTCATATTCTGGTAAATATTTTAATGATCAGTTTTAAAAAATGAAAAATGTTTTTGGTTATTATTTACGTACAATATCTTTAACAGGTGAAACGCAATCATTACGTCCAACGCAACAAAGTTCTAATGAATTAATATTGTCCAGTGAAGAAACTTCTCAATCAACAAGTGGATCTTCTAGTACTTTATATCAGGAAACTGGTCGATATTATGATAAAAAAAGGCTCGAGGCACAATTAATACCATGAATGAAAAAGTAGTAGCCGCTTTTGAAAGCAGTCGAATTTCTTGCAGAAAATCAGTGCATATCGTAACCGCTGCAGCTAAGACATGAGATTATAATACTAATCAAAAAATAATAAATAAAACTTGATGAACATCGAAAAAGGATACGTAAAAAATGTGCAGAAAATATTAAAATTCTTTTTGGAGACAAGGAAAAAAATCATGGAGTAGTGCACTGGGATGGTAAGATAATAGAAGACACCATTACATGTAAACGTGTAGATAGATTACCTATTTTTATAACAAATGGTAAAAATGAAAAAATATAAGATCTGCCGGCTTTAGAAGATGGAAGAGGAGTAACGCAAGTCAATTTAGTATATAACGCACTTCGTAAATGGGGTCTGTCCGATTGTGTTAAAGCGTTATTCTGTAATACTACGCCTTCAAATTTAGGGTACATGAATGGTGCAGCCGTTTTATTAGAACAGTTATTGGAGCGTGAATTATTGTATTTACCGTGCCGTCATCACATTCTTGAAATTCATTTAGCTAAATGTTTTGAAACAAATCTTACAGGCATGAGTTGTCCAAATGAACCTTTGTTCAAACGTTTTCACGACTCTTGGGAAAGTATTGATAAGGCCCAATATAAAAAAGGTTTAGAAGGTCAAAATATGGTTTCAGTTTATTGACATTTATTTGACGCAGCAGTTAACGCGTGACGATTACAAGAAACTATTATTGTTATATACATATTTTATTGGCGTTCCAATAAAAGACCTTAAATTTTCAAAGCCTGGAGCGTTTCACCATGCTCGATAGATGGCTAAAGCCATTTATTCATTGAAAATATTTCTATTTAGGGAAACTTTCAAACTCACACCCAAAGAAGAAACCGGCCTTTTGTCTATTTGTTTGTTTGTAGTGTTCGTCTATATCAAACACTAATTGAATATCAACGTATTGATTCGAAAACAGCTGAATCATGTTTACATTCATTTAAAACCCACTTTTCGTACTTGAACCCAGAGATTTGCGCAATCTCATTCTTCGACGATAACATTTCTATTGAGTTAAAAAAGAAAATGTTAAAAGCAGTACACCAAAATATAGAAGGCACAGATTATTATTAATAATTTTTCTACTCTGAATACCGACAAAGAGAAAGATTTGGATTCTTTTATGTATAGTCAATCACTTAAATTGATTGATAGATGTCAAATCATCAAAACATTTCTAGAGTTGAATGTTAAAAAGTGGTAAAAAAATTCTGATTATAATAAAGGTTTGAATATTTTCAAAGAACTACGAGTTATTAATGACACTGCTGAAAGAGCAGTTCACTTTACAGATGAATATATTAGAAGTGCTTACAAAGGACGAAGAGCAAAAGCAATACTTGATCCAAGTTGTAACTGAGTACAAGCAGCAATTTCAGAATGCGAATAAAACTACTTTGATCAAGAAATTTAAAATCAGCTAATTAGCAAGTGTAATTAGTAATTAGTGGAAGGTAAGATAAGTAAATAGGTAGTGATATAACATTAACTGTATATTTATTATGTGTACTTTGTACAAGATGTTGCGTACACCTGAAGAGCGCACCTTACTCTGGTGAAACTGCGCAGGATATAGAGCGCATATTAGCCTAAGGTTTGTATAAACTGAGTATATAACACTCCTCCACCTTAACGGGTCTACCCAAATTACAATTTTCACAAAATCAATTTCTTTTATTATATTTTTCGAAAGTATACATATCCAAAAGTATAATACTAAAATTTTATAAAGATCGGAGCAGTCTAACTGTATTTTTGTGCGACCTTTACTTTACTACCTGAGCGCGTTCATCTGCTTAAAAAAAACTTCATTCGCGTTTTTCTCGAAACAACGTTTTTCGACGCCTTGTTAATAAAATCTCCGAAACTACTGTTTTTTCGATTATTTATAGATATTCAATAAAATTTACTACATATATCTTCAAAATTAAAAAAAAAATACAAATAAAAATGAGAATTTTCTACTTAGTGAAAATTCTGACTGGAAAATAAAGAGAAAAAATTGTCGGAATCGATTTTTTTATATTCATGAATAAACTTGTATGAATTACTCGTATATCAATATAAAAGGTACGAAAACTATTAAGAATAGTTTATATTACTAAAAAGTAGAACTTCAGCTGAAAAATTCATAGTTTAAAGATTTATTAACAAGAATATCGTGTACAACCTCTGAAAAATATTGAATAATCAAGATTATTCTGGATTCCCCCACGCGATGATTTTCATTTTGGTCGCAATATACTAAGTCAAAGTTCATAGAAATAATATACGCAAAGATCCGCGACGGGCCGACACTTTTAGGTTGAAGTTCACCCAAGGCCACTGTGTATTCTTTCTAATACTACTTTGTTCTGCTCATACTTAATTAACTCAGACTTAGCTGGATTACTAGCCAGCTAATTACACATTTCACAATTTTTGGCATAGTTTTCAATTTCTTTGTCTAGGTTTGGCCACCAGAAATATTCTCTCGCAATAGCTTTCATTTTGCTAGATCCCATGTGTGTAGAATGAACTTCCTGCAGTAAATCTGCTTTAAACTTTTCTGGAATTAACACTCTATAACCCTATAATATATAGCAAGCGGTCTTGATCAACACATGCATAATAACTGCACCAATACCCACATTCGACGCATCACAAGCTAGTTTAATTTTTAATCCTGGGTTAAAGTAGTATAAATTTAAATCAGACAACATTTCTCTTTTTATTTCTTCAAACGCTTTTTCGCATTCCTTTGTCCATTTGAAAAATTTCAAAAGTTATTTTACTAACCATACAACAAGCTGTCATTAAAGCCAACGTTCTTTCGTCAGCTTCCGTATCCCCAGCAAGCATACGAGAGAAAGCGTCATCTGCTAAAACTCGATCGGCTTGACGACGATCACTTTTTCTGTCAGCATAAGCGATATCGCGTTGACGACAGGCTTCATCCAAAGGATCAATTCCAACTTCACCGCGCTTGATGCGCTCAGCTAATTTAGTACCTGTTCCACAGAATCTATAACCAGGCACATGCAGCTCAAACGGTAGTAAATCAATTAAGGCGTCCAAAGCGCTGTTTTTCTCACGTAAATTTTCATCTTTTTGCAAACTCACTTTTTCTTTCTTTTGAGCCCCCCGCTCAATTGACGCCAGGCTTGAATTTCTGTTCTCAAGGCAGAAACTTTCTTCTTCTTCTCCTTTTTCTTGTGCTTTGCGCCAGGCGCCTTTTTTTCTTTAACTTCTTTCTTTTGACTGGTAAAGCGCAAGTTCCTTCACCTTGGATGTCCCTGTTGGTACTGCTGTTTCGGGCAGATGAGCATTTACCACCACCACCACCACCACCATCACCACCATCACCACCACCATCACCACCTCTACTATCAAGATCGTTCACAGAGTGGGGACGTGGAGCAAGAGCGTGAAAATGCCCTCTGTCGACGATCCGCTTGACGACGATTGAAAAATATTGCACCAAACGCGTTTGTTGCCTATAAACTCTCGAGGAATTAACGATTCACGAAGTACAACAGCAAACTGGAGATGCCCCGGTGGTGGGGTCACCCATCTCTCTCTCAGAGCGTCATTCAATAGGTCAACCATATTACCACCACGTATCCGCACACTGCCTATCATTACAAATCCATTAGCACCCCAAACCATGTTACCACTAATACGTAAACGGCACAATAGTTCACCTGCCTTATTTCGGTACTTTTGAGGAACACTCTGCAGGATATCGGTATCGATCCGGTCCTCTAGCGCGTCCTCTTCCTCCTCCTCTGACTACATTGTATTACCCTAATTTTGATCTTTATTAACCGGAGCAGTGATATGAGCATCATTGAGTATTTGTTTTCTCTTTTCTGCATTATCAGCGTCCTTAAAGTGAAGATAACGTTGCAAGATTTGGCGATACAATCACCACTATTCACGCTCATCCTTACACATCGGTGAATTTAGTATTTCGTTCATCTCTGCGTCGAGTGTGCTCATCACTGTATTGTGTGTTTGCACAGACTTTAGTGAACCGTTTGTGAGCGTGCTCTGTAGACGTTCTGCACTCTCCTGTGGTAGGAGGACCATTTTTCTAGTGTGCTCCATTTTTGAAATTTTTTTATTTTCTCACTAGAGTAGTCAAAACGGTACTTAAGAGTGGTTCTAGCAGAGCAGGTAAGAATCTTCCGCGCTGTACGATAAGTTTTTTCTTTCTCGACAAGCATAGACTAGGTGCAGCCAATTTTCGTAGAGTTGATGCGTGCTTACGTAGACGAGATTTGTGTCTTTTGTCGAGTGTTACGTTACCGATTAACATGTTGAGAGCACGTTCACAAATATGTCGAACTAATTTTGTATCCGCTCTTTGCAAAAGAGCCTTGCGCTATTTCTCGCTGAGGTGATATAGTGCTCGTAGAATGGTGACTTCTTTGGGGGCAAAAGGATGTCGAGTTTTTGGAGCCATCACAACGACGCGACTGGTACCTGGTTCAAAGTATTGCTACCATTTATTTTTTTTCGCAGCACGTAAACGTAGTGTAATTCGTCGTCAAGAAAAATACAAGTGCGAAATCGGCAATTATCGGGTATATCTTGCTTCAAGTCCAGCAATAGATAGCCATAAGGTTTTGCGGTGGCATCCCAGTAAGCTTCCGGTCACGAGTCCGAAAGCGCTATGGTGGGGTTTATGCGGGGCACCAATCAGCTTATTGACAGTACCATCAGCAACGAGCTCGCTTGCATCGTGACCAATCAGCTCGCGGATGTCGCGGCGGTCGCCTATGAGCTTCTTTGTCAAGCGCCGTGGCACACCCAATCAGCTTGTTGGTGGCGTCGCTTTCGCTAATGAGCTTCAAAACCCCACCAGTACCACAGCTGAGCATCTCATTAACGCCCACATAAAAGATTTGCTGTCGATAATAGCGCTATCGGTATTTCATATTTTCATATTATTCTGTGAGATTGCATCAGTCGTTATCTGGCCGCTTTTGTATCCGTACGGGTAACTCTTTTCCGTCGTCACGAATCTCCTCTTTCCATAAACCGGTTTGCACGTCTTTGTCTCGTTTTGTGTCAGCACTTCGTGAAAAACTGTTCGACGTATAGCCGAATTCGATAGCACTATCTCGGTGTGCGCTGATGTAATCAACTCGCGAATTGTATCAAAATTTATCTTCTGACTGTTTGTATCATTTAAGCGTATACCTTTTATCTTGCATGCGTAGTATTCGCTACCGTCCAGTTTTTTGTATTTGTATGCATAAAACTTTGGACCGCCTGATAAAAATGATGTTATATACGTGTCGATACCCTTATCGGCCAACTCATCCGTCAAAGTGTCAAGGGTCGTACCGATTGGTAAATCGTGCTCACAGTTCTTGCCGTTACAATTACACGTGACTTTACTCTATATTGTCTTTTTATTATTTTTTATTATTTTGCGAGTTCGCATTGATTAAATAAGAGCGAAAATCGTATGTAAGTTTAGAGTTTCGTTTATTATCTCCATCACGCTAAAATTTTCTCTGTTTTAAATACAAAATAAAATGGTATGTAACTAGAGGGAGAGAGAGAAATGCTGATTTCAAAAAAGCTTGAAATTTAATAAGGACATAATTTTCGTTAACTGACTTTTGTACTTCAAATTCACACGTAGCGCAAGTAACCATAGAGGTGTGTTTTGATTTAGCTCCGTGAAACATTACAAAAAAGGAGATAACACAATCATGCATCCCAGAGAGATAAATATTCTGAAACAATATACTCACTCTCAAAGATGTTACCAACGAGTAAAGACGTAGTATGTGTAAAAAGTGTATATGTAAAAAGTATATATGTAAAGACTCAACAATTTTTTTAAAAACATTTTTAAAACATTTTTTAAAAACTATTGTATTTAAAGCTTTGTACGGCGACTACATCAAGCAGTATCAGAAACGAAAGTTAAGTTTGATTAGATTTTAAAATAATTTAATTATATATAAAAGAGATAGAATGAGTATTTTAATACCGCTGTTGCAACGCCGTTACCCTAAACGGGTCCTGGGCGTAGTCGTCCAGAGCGGACGGGTGGGTGCCTATCACCACTACACAGCGCGTCCTCAGGTTGCGGATAGAGGAACGACCCCTGAGAAAGAGGTTAGCTGCGAATAAAGTGAATAACCAATCGCGGACAGCCGATATGCCCAAGCGTGGGTGGGATGAGCCCGCACTGGCGAACGCATTCATCTAGAATCACTACGTAAACATCACAACAGCTACAAACACTATACAAAATCTCCTATCTTACTTTCTTCTTCTACCTTACTCTGTAATCTATCTCTTTTACCAAACATTTCAAACAAAAAATGGGCCAAAAATCCTGCTGTCGTGGAGGATGCGGGAGCGATGACAACTGCCCTGAGAGAGGATGTGTAGAATGATTCGCCACCTGGTCTTACAGGACAACGAAGCCAGCGAAGGCACGCTGCCTTGCAGGGGGGCGTTAGGATCCGAGAAAGGAAAACAAAGTCAGAAAGCTCTCATACTTAGTTCTAGGGAGGTATGAGAGTTATCACCCCTAGACGGATGAACTCACCTGCGCCGGAACAGGATCCAAAACGCGTGGGTTTAACTTATTCTCATAGCTCAAAGAAAACAAAACCAAACCAAAACAAAAGGAACTTAAGGGTGGGAACCTGGAATGTACGTAGTCTACACAGAGCGGGCGCGTTCCGGGAAATCATAAATGAAACTAAGAGGTACAATTTAGATTTGGTAGCAATACAAGAAACCCGATGGGAAGATAACGCGATGCTAGGATCCGATAACTTCACTTTTTTATATGGGGGCGTGAACTGGCATTCTGTAGGCACCAGATTTCTTGTTAACAAAAACATCATACATTCCGTTAAAAGTTTCAATTTCGTGAATAACCGACTCTCGTACATCATCATCGAAGGAGCGTGGTATAATTACGTGGTTATTAACGTCCACTGTCCTACGGAGGACAAAGAGAAAGAAGTCAAAGATCTTTATTATGAAACTTTAGAGCAATTAATCGACCAATTCGCGTCTTACAACACCAAAATAGTAGTGGGGGATTTCAATGCTAAAATAGGGAGAGAGGAAATGTTTAGGCACACTATAGGCAAAGAAAGTCTGCACAAAACCAGCAACGATAACGGTATTAGGGTCACAAATTTCGCGGCCGCAAAAGATCTTATAGTCAAGACCACATGCTTCAAGCACAAGGATATACACAAGGCAACGTGGACATCGCCGGACGGGGCCACGCACAATCAAATCGATCATTTTCTTATTGATAAGAGGCGCCACACCAATGTACTCGACGTAAGGACTTATAGGGGGGCGGATTGCGACTCGGATCATTATCTAGTAGTGGCAAAATTAAGAGCCAGATTAGTAGCCGGTCAAAATAGTAAGCGAGCGAACAAAGTAGAAACCTTTGATATTGGAAAACTACGAAGCGGGCTAGAGCGAATGAAGTACCAAGTAGAAGTTAGCAACCGATTTCAGGTGCTCGAGGAAACGGATGCACAGACGGGAGTACATGACGATTCGAACAGGTTATGGGAGGCTATCGAAAAAACTATAAAAGGAGCCGCTAACAAAGTACTGGGTAAGAAATTAGATAGCGTACACAATGAAAGCGGTAGGGCCGTAGAAGAATACCATGAAATAAGAAAGCAAATGGGTGTGATTTACAGAAACAAGAAGCGTGAGTATCAGAAAAATGAAATAAGAAAAATAGAAACTAATAGTAGGGAAAATAATCGGCGCGATATGTACAAAGGAATAAACGCTATTAGGAAGGGTTTTCAGAGTAGATCGCAGTTAATGAAAGATAAGGACGGGAACCTCGTGACAAGTGAAAATGAACTATTGAAATTATGGAAAGACTATTTCGATAAATTATTAAACGTGCATGAAAACTCCGAGGAAATGGGAGACGAAATCCACATTGCTGAACTCCATATGGACGAAACGACCTACAAAGAAGTAGAGGCCGCGATCAAAAAGCTAAAAAACAATAAGGCCGCAGGAAACGATTCTATACCAGCTGAACTACTTAATTGAATATGGAGGCACCGCGCTTACATCTAAAATTTTTTATCTAGTATGTGCTATTTGGAGAAATGAAACAATACCAGAAAATTGAAAAGAATCCATCATCATACCGATCTTTAAAAAGGGAGATAAAACAGACTGCAATAACTACCGGGGAATATCACTTAGCTACCTGCTACAAAGTTCTGTCAAACGTAATACAGGCCAGACTCACACAATTCGCGGAAGATATAATAATCGGTAAGACAATTATTAGAGAAAAAGTGGGAATATTGCGAAACTACACCAGCTATTTGTGGACTTTAAGAAAGCGTACGGTTAGAAGTGAGCGAATCGGAAACGAAATATATGATCATGGAGAAACTGGGCATTCGCGAAGGAGAGGGGGATCTCAGAGTCGGAAATTTCACTTTTGAAAAGGTTAGCGAATTCAGATATTTAGGTACAACTATAAATGATCGAAACGAAATTAAAGCCGAGATTAATAAGACTTCATTCGGGTAATGCCTGCTTCTACGCTGTGAATAGATTACTTAAGTCAAAGCTACTGTCCCAAAATGTAAAAATAAGGATATATAGGACTATAATAATTCCGGTAATCTTGTACGGGTGCGAAACCTAGGCGCTCACTAAAGCGGAAGAAAATCGTTTTAGGGTATTTGAAAATAAGGTTCTGCGGAAAATATACGGGCCAAAGAAAGCTGAGGAAACTGGGGAGTGGAGGAAACTGCACAATGACGAGCTACATAATTTGTACGCGTCACCAAATATTAACAGAATAATAAAATCACGGAGACTAAGATGGGCAGGGCACGTGGCAAGAATGGGCGATGATCATACGGCAGCGCGCATAATCAAAGGAAAACCGAAAGCAACGCGACCACTAGGTAGACCTAGACGCAGATGGGAGGATAACGTAAAAGCAGACGTAACTGAAATTGGGCGGGAGGGCGCGAAATGGATGGGGTTGGCACAAAATAGGGAAACGTGGAAGGTTTGCGTAGATGAGGCCATGAACTTTCGAGTTCAAAATGCCACTTAAAAAAAAAATTTTAATACCGTTCTTCTTTTCTTATATCACTCGTATCAAATTGCAATTTATGAAAATTTTAAATACTAATACAATGTTAATTATATTTTATTATTCGGTGGAGAACCCCTATGTTTACTTACAAAAACTGTATACACTTCTGAAATTTTCTTAAAAATGTTAACGAATTTGTAATAATTTTTAGAATTCAAGGCTTGTTAAACTTTAGCAGCCTGAATCTCGAAAACTAATGGAGTTATCGAGGAAATAAGCGAATTTCTGTTCTCTATTGGAAGAAGCGAACATAGGAGTCGTCTATCGAATAATAAAATTTAATTAACATTTGATTGGTTATTTAACGTTTTTTGAAGTTGTAATTTGTTACGAATGAGATATGAAAAGGAGAACAGGATTAAAATACTCATTTATCGGTAGAGAGAGACAAGACACCGCGGTAAAGCTGTAAGCGATAACGCGAGGCATACACAACACGGCTTCTATCTCTCTCTAGCTCTCTCGCTCATTCACGCCGACCACTGCATCTATGTCTAAGCGAGGGCGACGATGTATAGACGGCTCTCTCTCTCTCTCTCTCTCTTTCTCTCTCTCTCTCTCTCTCTCTCTCTCTCTCTCGACTCTGGATCTCCTAACATACAATAAGTGTACATATGCAATTCCTATTTCTGAGAGTATTGAAAAATGTTCAAAGTAGGCAGCCAGTTTTTAGTTAAAATTTGACGCTAATGGCTCTTCAACTAAAAAAACAAAATTCTAATGGTGCTGATGTGGTTGACTTTCTATTTTAGTGATATGGTAAGTCACTAAAAAATTTTTGCCTTGATTTATGAAGTTTTAATCATTCTTTTTACCGATTTTATTAAGAAAAGTGCATAAAGGCACTTAAAAAATTTTGAAATTGAGGTAGGAACATTTAAATCGCGACGTCCAGTGCCCGTCTTGCAAGAGAGTTATTATTTTCACATTTGTCAACTTTTGAAAGAGTTACAAGAAAAATCCAAACTTTGAAATTTTTCGATCACCCTACTAGTGCATGCATCTAGGTAGAATATACATTCTACTGTATATATGTACATTATGTAGATTATGCAAATCAAATAGAAAATATGTGAATATATATTTTATTTATTTTGTGATTACAATTTCTTTACTTTTTGTAAAAAAAAACCATAGATGTATATCAATTTATTATAAAACAAATAGAATTGTAAAAAAAAATTGTAAAAGAAATAAATGTCAATTTCACTTTTTACCCGCAAATTATACTTTTGCCCCGCAAATTTTACTTTCGCTTCGCAAATTTTACTTTCGCCCCACAAATGGGCGTGCGGGAAATATATGGTACTTTCGCCTCGATTTACAGGGGCAAAAAGTGGCCATTTCGGTCGAGTGTGGAATAAAAGTAGAAACAAGCATACACGTTGCAGTTTCTATATGTGAGGTTATGTGGCGAAACTTCTTTCCGTCGGGTACGATAAAAAAATGTATATTGTACTGGGGAATACTGAGAGCTATTAACGCCTGAAGCTTCCTGCCCTCGCTTGGCTCGGGCGACAACTCACTCGCGGGCGTCCATAACCTACTTTATTTCCTCGGTTCATAATATAACTATTCCTTACGTTGTTTTACAATATTAGTTTACTTCATACAAAATCAAAACATGTTGAACCTAAGAAGATTTAAATTTATCGGATAGCCCGTTAAGATGCTATATAAATCAGAAGATTATTTTCTAAGTTGGCAAAACGACGAGAAACACTTTTTTTTTTGTGTGTTCAAAATGGTTACATGTAGTCCTTGCTACAATTTTTTGAGAAAAGACGTTTTGCGATTTTTTTAAATTTCAAAAAATGTCTAGCAGAGGCCAGAAGTGGTCTAATGAGCTGAAGCTTTTTTCCTGGTTTGTTTATTGTATGTAGATTGTGGAAAAAAAATATTGTTTCAATTGATCAAGTTATCTCTCCCCCCCCCCCCCCCTTAAATAACATGGAAAAATGAGGTATACTCAGCAGCGCGCCAATTTGAAAGGTATCGGGCTAATTTCAACGGGAAACCTCATTTTTTGTGGTCCAGGTGTGATGTAAAACCAGACATCTGAGAAAAATTAAAATTGGTAAATAACGAACATTCTAATATATATACATATATATATATATATATATATATATATATACATACACACAAACATCGCATTCTACACAAAAAAAAAACCTTGAATTTTCTTTTTTGATACGTCCAAGTAGTATTAAAATGCCCAACATACGGAGGTTTTAAGGTTGCCTATTCTCGAAAAACACTGGTTACGTTCTAGAAATTTTTTAGTGTAACCTATGAGAAAAATTTTCGTTTATTCATGTACAAAACGTAACCGGAGTAGTTTAGCGGATATGGTTTTTTGTTACACTAATTGAAGGTTGAATCTCCTGACTTTTTTTATATTTCCAGTATTTTCAAACAACTTTTGACGTCCTTTCTGGCCGATTTGTGCATTTGTATTTTTTGAAAATTTGACCATCGGCATTCGAAAGCTGACATAAAAACGTTCAATTTGATCCCTCGTAAAGTATCACGGGACTCTTGGATCACTCGCTGTGGCAACTTTAAGGTTATTTTAAAACTGCAGGTATCAAATCTGCGGAAATCGGATATCACTTTTATAAACAATAGCCATACCTTCGCTTCCCGTGGTCCTACGAAGTTCAGTAAGGGCTCAAATTGAAGGTTTTGACGTCATATACTCAAATACATGTTCAGTAAAGGTCAAACATGAGGAAAAAGTACTGGAAAGAAGAAGATTCTTTAAAAAGATTCATGAAGCCGATTTTGTTCATATCTCAATCGATTTCGCACGCATTCGGGGAAAAATATTCTGCTCACCAGACTACACCACAAATTTTTTATGTTTTTGGTGTCACTGAATCAGAATCTGCGGTCTGGTTAGTCAATGTATCTTAAATATTCCAGTATTAATTTAAAATATATATCTCTTCTATTGAATTTCATGCAATAAAAAATATATTTAAAGGGATTATTTAAACTTTTTAAAACAATTAAGTGACTATAAAAATGTACGTGTTAGATGAAAAATACCCATATAAGATACAAGCCTTGCATTTAGTATACCTCTATATATCAATACCATATATATATATATATATGGGTCAATCCATGCCAAAACGCACACGGCTCTGCCCAAAAATGGTAAAGACTTAGAAAAACTTGTAAAGGGTCAAAATTTAGGGTTTTTTTTTATGTAGAATCAATAGCTATGTGGTGCTTTTCAAAATTTTCAAAATGGCGGTCCCAAAAACCCGATTTTCTGACCAGTTTTCCGAAAATTTTCCGATTAATCGTTTATAAAAATATAGATAAAAGACGAAAATTGTGAGTAAAGGTCATTTTATATGTTTTCAGGTACGCTGAATCCGAATCCGCTGACCGTTTAACCTTATCACTCCAGGATTTGCTCTAACCTCAAAAAATACCTCAAAAACGCTCAAACAGGCATGAGTATGGGTAGATAAAGGTTCGTGACGATGCATTTGTTCGTTTCAAGGATCGCGTATTTCAAATCCAAGGTCCGTTCAGCTCGTTCAGTCCAAAATTTGCCCCTAGCCTCAAAATATTTTTCAAAAACGCTCAAATAGGCATGATTACGGCCAGATTGACAATTTGAACAATACTTCTGTATCTAACAGTGCAAATGAAGATAGCCTAGAGAAGAATGTGCAATTAGATCTTGACAGTTCGACTTCTTCTAAGGCTGAGGAAAACCTCCATGAAATCATCGAAGGTTTCTTCTCAATTCAATACTACGACTTACTCCATTAGAAAAGCTAAAGAATTAAAAGCCACGAATGGCTCTTTTTCTAGACCACCCCCAAAAATAGGTAAATCGCTGCCACAAACTACGGTTAATAGAGTGAAACAATTCTATGAATGTGATTCTAACAGCAGAATTCTCCCAGGATATAGAAATAAAAAATCTGTTGAGATTGATGCAGAAAAAGTCCTCAAACAGAAGAGACTGACATTGTTTAGCTTAAAAGAATTATATTTCAAATTCTGTGGAGAGCATCCAGATACTACTATAGGTCTTTCAAAGTTTTTATTATATATTTATATTTTTTCACTACTGTATATATTTCTAAAAATTTCCTCGAATTTCTTGGTCATCGGTTAAAATCATTAAAACCTCATGATTATATTAACAAACAACTATCAGAATATTGTAAGCAATTGAAGGGAAGCTTAAAGCCAGGAGAAATTCTTGTGCTACCAGATTATTCAGAGAATTTTGCTTTCGTTGTTCAAAAAGCAGCTCAAGCTTTTCACTATAATAATAATCAAGTCACAGTATATACTGTAGTTTATTATTATCCAGAAAGGTGAATTAAAACATGGAAATATAATCGTGATTTCTGAATCAAATACCCATGACTCTGCAGCGGTGTATGTGTGTAAGTCGATGATAATTGATTACCTAAAGAAACAACACAAAGTTACAAAGATTATCTACTTTTCTGATGGAGCAAAACAAAATTTTAAAAATCGATTTAATATCCAAAATATATGCAATCATGAAAATGATTTTGGTATCAAAGCAGAATGGCATTTTTTCGCGACGGCTCACGGAAAAGGCCCACATGATGGCCTTGGTGCAACTCTTAAAATAGGAGCTTGGAACGCAAGCCTCCAAGCATCAGCAATCAACAGCATTTTAACAGCTAAGCAGCTTTATGAGTGGGCATGCCATTCAATAAAAAATATAAAGTTCTTTTATTATTCAAAAGTAACACACAGCAACACTCAAAGAAGATTAAAAAGACGATTTGACGAGGCTCCTTTTGTCCCACAAATTTCAAGCAATCACTGTTTTATTCCACTACGAAACAAGAGTATTATTATCAGAAAATTTTCAAGTGATAAAAAGGAAGTTGTTGTAGAGATTTAAAGTATAACCGTCCATTTCTGGCCATGAACCTGCCCATTTGAGCGTTTGTCAGGTATTTTTTGAGGTTAAAAACAAATTTTTAGCTGATGGAACTAAACGGACTTCGGATTTGAAATCAGTGACCCCAAAAACGTATAAATATACGGACACGATTCTTCATCTGGCCGTCATCATGCCCGCTGAGCATTTTTGAAGTAGTTTTTGAGGTTAGCGACAAATTTTGGCCTTGTCGGGCTAAACGGACCTTAGACTTAAAATCAGCGATCTCGAAAACGTATAAATTTATGGTCACGATCCTTAATCTGGCCGTAATCATGCCTATTTGAGCGTTTTTGAAAAATATTTTGAGGCTAGGGGCAAATTTTGGACTGAACGAGCTGAACGGACCTTGGATTTGAAATACGCGATCCTTGAAACGAACAAATGCATCGTCACGAACCTTTATCTACCCATACTCATGCCTGTTTGAGCGTTTTTGAGGTATTTTTTGAGGTTAGAGCAAATCCTGGAGTGATAAGGTTAAACGGTCAGCGGATTCGGATTCAGCGTACCCGAAAACATATAAAATGACCTTTACTCACAATTTTCGTCTTTTATCTATATTTTTATAAACGATTAATCGGAAAATTTTCGGATAACTGGTCAGAAAATCGGGTTTTTGGGACCGCCATTTTGAAAATTTTGAAAAGCACCACATAGCTATTGATTCTACATAAAAAAAAACCCTAAATTTTGACCCTTTACAAGTTTTTCTAAGTCTTTACCATTTTTGGGCAGAGCCGTGTGCGTTTTGGCATGGATTGACCCATATATATATATATATATGGTATTGATATATAGAGGTATACTAAATGCAAGGCTTGTATCTTATATGGGTATTTTTCATCTAACACGTACATTTTTATAGTCACTTAATTGTTTTAAAAAGTTTAAATAATCCCTTTAAATATATTTTTTATTGCATGAAATTCAATAGAAGAGATATATATTTTAAATTAATACTGGAATATTTAAGATACATTGACTAACCAGACCGCAGATTCTGATTCAGTGACACCAAAAACATAAAAAATTTGTGGTGTAGTCTGGTGAGCAGAATATTTTTCCCCGAATGCGTGCGAAATCGATTGAGATATGAACAAAATCGGCTTCATGAATCTTTTTAAAGAATCTTCTTCTTTCCAGTACTTTTTCCTCATGTTTGACCTTTACTGAACATGTATTTGAGTATATGACGTCAAAACCTTCAATTTGAGCCCTTACTGAACTTCGTAGGACCACGGGAAGCGAAGGTATGGCTGTTGTTTATAAAACAAATATCCGATTTCCGCAGATTTGATACCTGCACTTTTAAAATAACGTTAAAGTTGCCACAGCGAGTGATCCAAGGGTCCCGTGATACTTTACGAGGGATCAAATTGAACGTTTTTATGTAAGCTTTCGAATGCCGATGGTCAAATTTTCAAAAAATACAAATGCACAAATCAGCCAGAAAGGACGTCAAAAGTTGTTTGAAAATACTGGAAATATAAAAAAAGTCAGGAGATTCAACCTTCAATTAGTGTAACAAAAAACCATATCCGCTGAACTACTCGGGTTACGTTTTGTATATGAATAAAGGAAATTTTTCTCATAGGTTGAAAATTTTTCGCCGATTTGGATTACGTGTGGGGTATATAAAATATAGATAATGAAATTTTTTAAAATGAATTTTGACTTATATTTCTTAACTTTTGTTATTTCATGTTTGAGAAAATTTTTGATATGAAAAAAAAAATATCAATTATAAAAACCTTACGAAAGGAGTCGAAAAATGAAGAAATGTTTGTGAAAGTCGGTTAATTAAACTATAATTTTACGAAAGTTGTTCCAAAGATTTTCATTTTATATATATTTTCAATATGTATAGCCGGTATTAGATGACGTATTAGACTATGGATATTCGCTTTATCTAAGTTGGCTGCGTATCTAACTTAGCCCTACTCTTTTCTATGAATATATGTGATCACTGATTACTGATGATAAAATTAATATATTTACAATTTTCGAGTACATATATGTATATTAGAAAAACACTTATTTCCGCAATGCTAAAAAATTAATGATTGATCACAAATAATTACATATAGCAAACAACCGATACGTTCAGGCGTGTACCCTTACAGATATGTCACATCAGTGCAGTGCATGATTTCTATCAAAACAGACCTTGTGGACTTTTTCTCTAATAATTTAAATGGTTCGATGCAAATAAAATTAGTTTACCTGTACTGGATTAGTAAAATCGCTGCTTAAATCTTATTTAGTGCTGACAAAAATCAGGAAATTTAAGAAAATTTTACTACGCAATAGTGCTCTCACTTTGATATGTAAGCTATATAGTAATGTCTGATTTCTTCTATGCGTTCCCAAATTTGTCCGACAAAGGTTATGAAAAATAAAGCCTAGCACCCGTTTTTTGCTCCAATGGGCTATAGAGTTATACGTTATTTTACTCCAATTATGCGTTATTTTAATAAAAATATTTACCTCTTCTTCCGACAATAACTTTGCAAATTTTTACAATTAAAATTTTACTCAGAAGATAATAGATGAAGGTGAAAAAAGCTTTAGTTTGAGCTCGATTTCATATAAAAATATATGAATATTCGAAAAATTTTAAAATTTAATCTTTTAACTCATAATAACTTTTAATAACTGATAATAACTTTTGATCAGATTAATATTTTTGTACGAAACTAAACTTAAATTAAATCTTTTTTCCCCTACTTTTATTGTCTTTTAGTTATGGTCAGAAGAAGAGGTATCTTTTTTTATTAAAAGAACGGATATACGAAATAAAATACGTCATATCTTGACAGCAAGGGCCCATTAGAACACATTAAGGGGACTAGGCTTCATTATTGGGTTACAATAAACCACCCCTCAAAGTAATATGTACTCTCGTTATGAGTGAGATAATATTTAACCAAAACGTCAACGCATTGCACCTTCCTATTCGAAAACTTTAAACGCTTATTTCTTGAAATGATGACACCATACACACATTTCAAAGATCTTGAAAACTCTATTTATTAATATTAATATCATCTACCTAATTAACTTAAAATTTGGAGCAATGTAATTCAGAGAACTACATAGATGTTTTACGATCGGTTGCGTGACTTCATCATTATCTTAAAGATGGATGGTGGCTCCGCCGCTTTTTCAAAATCCATCATTAACAAAGAATAAAAATCCCACTGAAAGTGTGCATTTTATAGATTCTATTAAAATTATGGTTCGGAGTGGTTGCCAGGTAAACAAAAGAGAAAAAAATCTTTGAAAATAGAACTCTTAACATTGGCTCTTATGGCGAAATATGCATTTATGCCTGTAACTACAAGAGAACCCATGATTTATTTATGAAAACACCTGGGCATTGTATCTTTTTAATATATTTTAATTATAGATACCGATTATTTAACAAAAATACCCGGTTGCCAGTAAAATATAAAAAATATTTAATAAAGAAATAAAATGAGTGTATTTTTGTATGCATATATATTGCGTATTGTAAAGTCTGACAAGTGATATTGAATCATTTTCATTTAAACTGCATTAGTTATTAGAAAAAAAATTGGGTGTCTCCACGGGACCCCGCGTAGATACGGAACAACGCGACGGAGCTACGTTAATTATGACTCATTATGTATTATTTAATTTATTCATTTATATTACTCATGATTTATTATTCATTATTCATGTAGGAACATTTAAGTCAAAAAAATTCAATTCTTAATCCACTTTAGAAAGAGGGTCATTAAATGCTGTTTTCAGTCCCAAAGGTAACAGATTATTTTTTATATTACTATTTAAATTATAATTTTAATTATAAAAAAAATTATAAAGAAATATTAAAAATTTTAAATTAGTTTTTTCTCACTACAAGTATGCCATGTAACATGTATGATACTCGTAGTAATGTAGGTGTTTTCTACCGTTGTGAAAAATCAAATTAACAATAACTGACTTCTTACCTTTCGGGCCGAAAACAGCTCTTATGGACCCTCCTCCATTGCGATAAAAAATATATACAACAATGAAATGAGGTGTATTTTTTTAGAGTATAATTTTCTAAAACAGTTTTCTATGTAGGATGGTTAAGAGATTAATAAATATTTATATTATAAGGATTTTCTCTAAAAAAAATTTGTATGTAAGTACATATATCATAATAAATTTAGAAACTGAATTACGCTTCGTATTTACTCTTGCCGCCGTTTTCCATAGATATTAAATAATTTTTGTTTTTTAAACTTGTATTTAAATACAGTATAGTCGCAGGGACTGAGAAGACTCGGGACCAAAATTCTCGAGTACTGAAATGCGTATTTAGTATAGGAGCGTTTCAGTCCCCGAGACATCCCCGTGTATAAGAGCGTTGCAGTTCCCACGTAATTTCAGTACCCAGGTTTTCAGTCTCGAGACAACTGTATATAAGTAAATGGAGCTAACCTGCAAGGCATCATTATTGGATTTTTCAAAACTTTCAGTAATGTTGCAATGTTATTAAAGTTGTTATATCCAACTATATAATATATAGGAAGGCTTTATAATCTTTCCCAATTCCAGACTTCTAGTATTCATTTATAAAATTTTTAATGCTTTGAAAATGCAAAATGATATACATTTTATTGTTTGAAAATAAATTTATATCCGGGGCTAACTTTAACAGATTGTGATAGATAGAGGCTCCCAAAACGAAAATGATACATAACCCGATTTCGGAGAATCAGTCCATGTTATTCGACTCACTAATTTTGAACACCGTTCAAAATAAAATCTGAATAATTGATACGTATATACAGTCTTTTATAGAGTAGTCTTTTTTGTGTGAAAACCAAATTTGTAACTTTTTTAATTGTTTAAATATTGAGTTGAAACAATTACATTTTCCACCAGGAACTAACAACTTTAGAAAGTTACAAATTTGATTACGGTTTACAAAATTTGCTTTACAATATTCTCTATACATCAGTTATTGTTAAGATTATATTCCAGCAGTGGTCAAAATTAGCGAGCTCAATACTACTTATCCGCCAAACCCGCGATTTTTGGTATATTTTCATAAGAATAACAAAACTTCTAGAAAGCAGAATATTTTAATATAAAAAAACTACAAAATTGCAGCTTCCTATTTAAAATACACAACATGTTTAACACGTTTTTAACGCGTTTCCCGAGATATATCTGGACCTAAATTTAGATAAAAAGAAATAAAAGTAAAAAATAGACATATTACTAAATTTACATAATCATTTAGCTATAATCATATACTTATTATTGTTAACTATAAAGTAGATTTTCTAAAAATGTACAAATTTGCCTTATTTACTCCCATCAATCCATAACCTTTGAGATGGTTGATACGACAATCAGAATCAGATAGCAGAATTTTTTGAGGTTATAGGTAAGGTTATAAACAAACATCGAAAGTCGCTCGGCTGATAGATTTAACGTCGCGAATACAGCTCTGCTGGTTCGCTAATAGCAGACTGAAGAGTAAGTCCAACAATACTTTAATCGTGAATATATAGCTCTGATTCTGCTCCAATAGCAGACCGAGAAATACGTCTAACAATACTTTAGGTCTCCATGTCGATACTAATCGCCAGGGTTCTTTTATAAATGGAATACAGTAAAACATGCACAAATCGGCTACAAAGGATGTCAAAAGACGTTTGAAAATACTAAAAATTTTTTAACAAATTCGGCATGTTTGTGCTACCATGTGGTGCTAATCGACGACGGGTGTCTGCAGTGTGTTTGTAAACAAAGCACATGTAACTTTTACAGAGGTGCTTGTATCAATCGGCAGAGACTAAGATTCGAACCCGGATCACCGTCGTGGGAATCCGATACTCTACCGACCGAGCCGCCCCAGGCCCCAATTAGTGTAAATAAAAATCATATCCGCTAAACTACTTCGGTTACATTTTTGTATATGAATCAAGAAAACTTTTTTCATAAGTTAAAAATTTTTTTTCTAGAATCTAATCATAAGGTTTCGAAAATTGCTAAAAACCGTGTTTTTCGAGAACAGACAAATTTAGAACCTACGTATCTTGGGCATTTTACTACCAGTTAGACGTATCAAAGAAGAAAATTAAAGATTTTTTTATGTAGAATACGATATTGTTATCAGATGTACGAAAATGTTAAAGACAAGTAATTTTACAGCAGGTTAAACATGAATAAATAAGCAAAAAAATTGAATAAAATTTGTCTTGTACTTTCGGAGCTGTATACGAACTTCGATGACTCAAATCCTATCAGGCTGAAGATTCACCTTAAGTTCTTGTATAAACAAAGATAATCTGACCCTCAGAATTAAAAAAGATGGGAATTTTGAATTTTAACGGCAGTTTTAAAATGGGTCAAATATACCCGAAAGAAGCCCTATTTGTCGATTTTTAATGGCTAAATCTTAGCTTCTAGGGGCTTTCTGGGGCTAAAAAATTGAGCTACATTCATATTTTGTATAGTACTATAATATGTCTCGGAATCAGCCGATGTCGAGAACTCCCTGCGCCACTTTTTAAAAAAGTACTGGAATGTACCATATATATATGGGACATTCCAGTGCTTTTATAAAAATTGGCGTATATAATTTGCGTACATACATATATATATATATATATATATATATATATATATATATATATATATATATATATATATATATATATATATATATATATATATATATATATATATATATATATATATATATATATATATATATATATATATATATATATATATATATATATATATATATATATATATATATATATATATATATATATATATATATATATATATATATATATATATATATATATATATACACACATACGTTCATAATTAAGAAATAATTTCTGATTTTTTTTTTAGAATTCTGTATACAGAATTTCTTAATTTTTAAAAATTCTATATACAAAATTTCTAAATTAGTCTTTCATATTCAGAATTCAGAATGTTTAGAAAAAAAAATTATCTTATTTCAAATTCAGAATTTCCGAAAATAAATTATTTATAAATATTTTTAAATTTTTACTGTTACACACGCGCGCATATGAGCGTATATGTATACGGTAAAAGGATGAAGCAGTATAAAATATGTTTATGCACTGTAACGAATCGCGTATAATTCGCGTTCGAGAAGCCGCGAAAGGGGCATAAGTCAAGAGGGACGCTCCAACGCCAAATTTAAGGACGCCACCGAGGACGCCGACGATCTGCCGTTTTGGTGGTGCGACGAACGAGAGAAAAAGAGAAGGAAGGCGAAGCGCAGAGCAGCTGCACCGGGAGTCTCACCGAAGAGAAGACGCAAGCTTCATCGTCAGCAGTGCGTCACCTCCTCCTACCGTCGCACTCTATACAGTGGAGGTAAGGGCTAGCCCGCAGCAACCGCGAACGTTTATTAGGGCCACACTACGAATAGTGTGCCGTGCCTTCAAAGCAAAAGGGCTCCGAATAGCCCACGGTGAAGAGGGAACGCGCGCGACCGCAACCCTCTCCGATTCCGGTGTCGTGTTCAGCGACGATCGTGCTGAACACGCAAGCGACGCTCGACTTACGCGATTTTATTGTTTATTATCGACTCATTTTACATGTCAAAGTAATTGTAATATATTTGTTTATTTATTGTTTTAGAATATAGCTTCTGTTGTTTCTGTTAAATCAGTGTGCCTTTAATCTACCCGAACCCGTCTGCTCCTCGCATCGAGTTAGGACGAAGCAAGGCTACATCGCTGTTCGCGTTGCGAAAGTATTAGTTTTCGCGGTTTCGCGCTCGCGCTCCTTCCAGGTCTCGAAGACCAGTGCGTCGAGGAAACTCCGCAGTAAGCCGAATCTTCGTGGATTCGGTGTTTACGTGGGAAAAGCCTGCACAGGCCTTTCTACATGCCTGCTACATCGGGGTAAGGCTACAGCGGCGATTCGCCGCAGGCCGCCTCAAAGGTAAGAGCTGCGATAAGCCGCGCACACGCGTTGCGTGTAACGTACGCCTGTAGGATACTAGCTCAGTTAATAAATTAATTGTTATTAATGATTGAGCACCCCGTTATAGCACATGAATATGTACTTTGGTTATAAATGTATAATTATATTTAAAAGTACGTATATTTGTATTTAGGTCCTAATTGTACACAGATGATGTTTGGAGTCAATAAGTAATTTATCAGAATATACATAAATTCTTGATAAAAAATTTGCGGATATTTCTTCTTTAGGGTTCTATATTCTGAATTTCTGATGATTCTATTCATGTTCGGAATTCAGAATTTCTACATTTTGTAAATTATATATATATGGATCATTCCAACGAAATTAGCCGAATTGGGTGCGCTCTGGGTTTGGCCATACTTGTCGCCGATATTTTATATGAAAGTTCATATCAAAATGAATTTGTTTTTTTTTAAATTCATTATATTGGCACAGGCTAAAATATTTCTTTTCATCCTCGTTTTGATGCTTGAAATACGTATATTTGTAATGAGTTTGGTTACAGTTTGATATAATTTACGTTAGGTAATTTACGTCACAGATAATTGTACGCAATTTTATATAAAATCTGACATCAAGACCTTTAATTTGCGTGGACGGAGCACTTCTAAGGACGTTCTGGTAAAAAATTATTTACAATTGAAATATATAAAAAGAATTAGGTGATAAATGGGAGTTTGCAAAATATTGAAGAAACTGCGGCTCGGATTTACAAAATATTGAAGAAACTGCGGCTCGGATTTACAAAATATTGAAGAAACTGCGGTTCGGATTTATAATGTCCCATTCATAACTTTAATTTTTTTTATAAATTTCAATTGTGCATAACTTTTTACTAGAACGTCCTTAGAAGTGCTCCAATCACGCAAATTAATGGACTCGATGTCAGTTTTTATATAAAATTGCGTGCAATTACCTATGACGTAAATTACGTATAAGTAAAATAGTCGTCTTTTGGCCTCCTTAGAAAATTCAATAAATTATAATAGTAGCCACGAGGCACATAAGGGAGTGATCGAGATAAGAAACATATTTTTTTGACATATATTTGCATATAAAAAATTTGCAACCATTTTCGTAGACCCCCCTGAACAGTGTTTTTTGAAAGTTGGCTGGAATTACCCATATGTATATGCGTGATTCTCTGGGAAATCGAGATCAAAATAAATTTTTTTTATTCATCGGTAAAAATGTTATTCTTGGTATGTAGAATGTATGTGAATTTATTCAGACTTTTTGAAACACTTAAGTTCAAAGTTGATCAAGGCTAAATATGAGCATGTAGTCATTTTCTTAGCAAATTTCAACCTCCATTTATTCACCAAAATTAAATCTCTTTAAAAAATAGCAACAACGGATGTTTTAGCAAATTTTCTGAATTTCTCATAAAAAATGGTTCCAAAATCTTTTAATGTCCCTTTCGATTAATTAAATTCATTTAAAAACTTGAAATTGAAAAAGTTGGTTTGATCACTCGAATCATTACACCAAAAATCATGAAGATAGCTTTTTTCAGTACAAAAGTGACTACCACAGTCAAAAAATGGCAGAAGTGCAATATTTATATAAAATATCAAAATAAAATGAAATATTGTTAAAAAATATATTAAAATGCAAATTTTAGCAATAAAGTCATATTTAGCTTCAAACAAATTTAAATATATGAGTTTAAAAAAATCTGAGAAAATTCACGACTATTTTGCATACTAAAAAGAACATTTTTGAAAAAATAAATTTTTCTGTTTTTTTTTCTCGATTCAGTAAAAAGATGGAAACAATCTATGCGTGAAAAAGAGTGAACGAAGAAAGTTGTGCGAAGAAATATGCGTATTCAAAGAAAAGTTGAGAGTGTAAATAACGATAACCTAACAAAATTAATAACAGTTCAGAGTATGTATTTTTAGATATTTCTGAGTTATCTCCTCTTTTGAAGAAAGTTGTATGCGTTGATTGCGGAGGAAGTTCTATGACGTTTGAATTATCAGCCGAGTGTTGTGAATTTTCTCGAAAACTTATTTTAAAATGTTCTGATTATGAACTAAATGGTTTTGAATCTAATAATGTGCCGTTGATACGTCAAAGCTCGTGAAAGTGTAAATACAAAGAGACCGCGATATGGTATTAATATTCGTTTGACTCTCGCATTCTTATATATAGGAAAGGGATACGCTGGAATAGAACAGTTTTTCGCAATAATGAGCATGCATCTGTATTCAAAATCAGTTTTTGATGAATATGTGAACGTAGTTGAAAAAGCTGTTAAAAAGTCAACATAAATTATATTAAATGAATGTCAAAGTTTAGTGAAGCTAGCTTACCAAGAATATTTCTCTGAAAATATTGATACTCAAATCAATATTTGAAAGAGCTGTAAGGAAAATGAAAGGATAACATTTAAATCGAAGCAGAATGAGAGTGAACCTTTGAATCTGGGTATAAGTTACAATGGTTCCTGGCCCACCCGCGGTTATAAATCTTCAGCATGATTATTATCCAGAAGGACCATCATCTTGGTGCTTTTACCAAACAGCCTAAGCAAAAAGAAAGGATCCAGGTCCCCATAAGGATAGTATAAATACCCCTATTAATGAACTGTGTCTACAGAAAATCCTTCCATTGCATGAGAGACTGACTGATGATTCATTGCTCACACGCTGTGCTCGTTGTCTCACGCAAATTGATAACGAAAGTTTGCACAGCATCATTTGGAATGAGTGTCCGAAAGAGATATTCGCATCTAAAAGGAGAGTCAAAAGGGCAGCTTCAATAGCTATTAGCGAATATTATTCAGGATGTACGAGAACAGTATCAGAATTCATGAAACAGCTAAACCTACCTCTCGGTTTCATTACGCTCTCGAAGCTGAAAAAACTGGATTAGACAAGACTACAGAAATGCGACGTAAAAAGGAGTGAAAAGTATAAAGAAGCTCGTCGAGTTATGGCAAGAAAATGACAGAAAGGATCTCTTCTACGGATTGAAGGAGTATCACACAGTGCAGGAATGGTTTGATAACATGCATTTTACAATATTTATTCATCAAAGTATAAAACATATAATGTTTTACGATACATAGAATACATACAATACATATAATGTATTATAATAAAACAATAAGAACAATAATATGCACAATTCATATAATGTATTACAATAAGAATTTAGGTATATTCTAATGAATTACTTACCTATTATACTTCTATACATATCATTATTCTACAAGTAAACATTTTTACTAATGTAATTATAAACGTATAACTAAAATACATTTTTATGTATATAAATATAATTTAATATTGCCTGTTGGTATCCGCGCGTAAGTGCGTGAAAGTAAAAATGCAAAAATATTTATAAATAATTTATTTTCAGAAATTATAAATTTAGAATAAGATAATCTTTTTCTAAACATTCTGAATTCTGTATTTGAAAAAAAAATCAGAAATTCTGTATACAGAATTTTTAAAAATTCAGAAATTCTGCATACAGAATTCTGAAGAAAAACCAGAATTATTTTCTAAATTATGAACGTATATACATGATATGTATATATATATATATATATATTAGGGTGGAGCGAAAATTTTGCTTAATCGAAAAAATTGCGTAACCCCCCCAGAAAGTTAGTATGAGGTGTCAATATGAACACCCTAAAATTTCATTAAGATTGGTTAAGGTTTCACGGTTGCACCGAGCCGTTAAAGTTAATTATGTGTAATATCCAGCTGAAGCGGGCGGGAAAAGATCGTTACCTGCTAACCCAGCATCCTGCAAAGCGTACTAAAATTACAAATGCTCTGCGATGACAAAGGAATGTCTCTGGAGTATAGCAAGTTCGATCAAAAGCTTTCTTTGAGGTTAGAAAAATCGAAAATGTCCTGATTACGGACTTTTTAGGAGTTTATCGGCTTTCACTCATTCCAGCATTGTGCCATACCGATCAGAAAATTTGACTGCACTCTGTGATGAACGTAGAATGAGCTTAGCATATAGCGGACGTGATTCAAAGCTTGCTTTGAGGTTAGAAAAATCGAAAATGTCCTGATTACGGACATTTTAGGAGTTTATCGGCTTTTACTCACTCCAGCATTGTGCCATACCGACCAGAAAAATTGACTGTACTCTACGATGAACGTAAAATGTGCTTAGCATATAGCGGACGTGATTTAAAGCTTGCTTTGAGGCTAGAAAAATCGAAAATGTCCTGATTACGGACTTTTTAGGAGTTCATTGGCTTTCACTTATTCCAGAATTGTGCCATACCGACCAGAAAAATTGACTGCACTCTGTGATGAACGTAGAATGAGCTTAGCATATAGCGGACGTGATTTAAAGCTTGCTTTGAGGCTAGAAAAATCGAAAATGTCCTGATTACGGACTTTTTAGGAGTTCATTGGCTTTCACTTATTCCAGAATTGTGCCATACCGACCAGAAAAATTGACTGCACTCTGTGATGAACGTAGAATGAGCTTAGCATATAGCGGACGTGATTCAAAGCTTGCTTTGAGGTTAGAAAAATCGAAAATGTCCTGATTACGGACATTTTAGGAGTTTATCGGCTTTTACTCACTCCAGCATTGTGCCATACCGACCAGAAAAATTGACTGCACTCTACGATGAACGTCAAATGTACTTAGCATATAGCGGACGTGATTTAAAGCTTGCTTGAAAGCGATTTGCTTGACATAGTAGATGTGATTCAAAGCTTGTCTGGAGGTCAAAAAAATTAAATATTTTTCGTATCATCAACTTTTTAGCAGTGAAATTATTATTGCTTATTCTAGCATCATGCTATGTCAGTCATAAAACTTTTTTGGAGTCTACGGACAATGGACAAGCAGAGGTTATTTGGATTGGACAGAGAAATTTCAAGCACAGCCTTAACTGATCCGCCACCTCTGGTCTCTCAGCTTTACTCTTTTGCAGAAAGGCAGGACAGTAGCAGACATAATGTTCTTTTTAGCAGACCACGCAACTCGGCTTCTTAGTAGAATCCCTCCCTTACGAGGATTCACTTCTTAGGTTTACTGAAACAAATTACCTATAAGAACTCTTGTTTTATTGAGAGCTCAGCTTGGTCATAAAGGGCTACAAGGTTGATGAATTTATGCAGTGAGTAGCATCCAAGATCTTGTAGGCTGTAACCCACAGGTTCAAAATCACCTAAAGATAATAATTGTTCACAAAACTAAAAAAAATTTTGATTGGGCGTGTTTCAGATAAAATTTTGAAGAGACTCACGAAGCCTGATTCAGAAAATAAACCATATACCTAAAAACATAAATCTATAAGCCCATAAAACCTAAATCTATAAATCGTGAACCCTTAACCAATAAACCCTACACCCAAAAATTTATAAATTCTGAATCCACAAGCCGTAAACCCCTATACCTAAATCTATAATCTCTATGCCTATAAACTTAAACCCCGTAAATCCTAAACCAAGAAATCCAATAATCTTAAATACATAAACCTGTTATGAACCCGTATACCTGTAAAAGTTGAATCACTAAATTGTAAATCCACAAACCCTAAACCAATAATACCTAAACTCGCAAATACTCGAAGAAAATTCCTACTCATAAACCTAAATAAATAAATAATAAACAGTAAATAAGTTACAGTTAATGGGTTCAGGGTCAATGGCTTTAGGGTTTAGGATTATTTATGGGGTTACGGTTTATTGGTTTACGCCTCATTAATTTACGGTTTATGAGTCTATTAGTTTATTCGTCTGGGGTTAGAATGTTTAGGTTTTATGGGATAGGAATTTAATGGTTAACAGTTAAACGGTTCATTGGCTTACGTTTTATGGGATAAGAGTTTAAGGGTTCATGGGTCTAACGATTTATTGGCTCATCAGAGTTATAGGTTTCCCATTAATAAGTTCATAGGTTTATAAGGTTGTGGGTTTACGGTTAATTTATGCTATATAGGATACAATTTTATGGGCTTTAGGTTTATGCGTTTAGGATTTACTGGTGTATGGGTTTGTGATTTTTAGAGTTTTTACGGGATCATAGGTTTATGTTTTATGGGTTTCCGGGCTTACGGTTTGTGGGTTTAAGGTTTATTTGTTTAGGATTTATGGGTTAACGGTTTTAGGGTTTCCTAATTATGGGTTTAGACTTTATGGGATCAGAGTTTATGGGCTTACGGTTTAGGGTTTTTGTGTTTAGGGTTTATGGATTTATGGGTAATAAATAGGTTTACCGTTTATAGGTTTACGGTTTGTGACTTTATGAGATTACGGATTATGAGTTCAGAGTTTCTGGTTTTGCGGTTTATAGGTTAAAAGTTTATTGGTTTATGGTTTATTGGTTCATGAGTTAATTGGTCTAGGGTTCAAATGTTTAGGTGTTATGGAGTTGGAGTTTTAGGGGTAAGAGTTTAAGAGTTAATGGGTTTACGTTTTGTGGAATAAGATTTTAACATTTTATGGGCTTAGGATTATGGGTTTAGGATTTATGAGTTTAGGGTTTATAATATTATGGGTTTAGGATTGAAGTGCTTATTTAATGGGTTCATGGGTTTGTGAGTTGAGGGTTTTTATGAGATCATGGGTTTATAGATTTATGGTTTGTGGGTTTAGAGTCAGGTTTATGGGTTTAGGGTTTATGTATTTATGAACTTAGGGTTTAGGGTTCATGTGTGTAGGGTTGATGGTTTATGGATAAATGGTTCATGTTTTAACGGTTTATGGGCTTAGGGTTTATGTGTTTAGGGTTTATGGGCTTAGGATTTACGAGGTCAGAGTTTATGTGTTTAGGGTGAATGGGTTTACGGTCTATGGGTTTAGGATTTATAGATTACGGGATTATCGATTTAGGGTTTATGGATTATTCGATTATGGTTTTCGGATTTATGGGTTTTTAATTTTTGCGGTTCATGGATTAAGGGTTTATGAATGTATTGATCTAGGTTCATGGCTTTAGAATTTAAGAGTTTACAATTTTTGGGTTTATGCATATACGGTTAATGAGGTGATTGGTTTAGGATTTATATAGGTTACGGTTATATGGGTTTAGAGCTCTCTCTCTCCCTGTCAACCTTCCTCCCACCCTCCCGACGTCTCTCTCTCTCTCTCTCTCTCACACTTACTCCGGCGCTCGGTTCAGGTACACTAAGGTACCACTAATTATTTGCTCTTGTAAAATTGTGGAATGTATTTGCACTTGCAACCACGAGCGTTAAGCCGTCGCGTTTCTACAGCGCGTAATCTGAAGGCTTTTGCGCTTTATTACGAATTCATATTTATTTGTTATACTTTTTAATACAAAAAATAGGAGTTGTTGAGCGATGTAAAAACGATCGAAGACCCTTAAATAAATACATAAATTTTAGTCAGTACGATTTACTATTAGCGTCATTTCCAACATAATTAGCGGTTTTGTATTTTTTCAAAAAAGTAGAAAGAAACTTTGATATAGAAGATTCTATATTCATAAATACTTGCACAATGTACATGACTAATTGACTAGTATATTATTTACAAATTGTTTATCTTATTACTAATATTTTCAATAACATAACTATTTTACAATTAAATATAACACATTGAATTTTATATTTGAAACTGAGCTTTGGTATCAAATTTTGGCATGATTTTTCTCCGTTTTAAAGTTGATTTTATGAACCCATCTCTAATTTCTTCATCACACACCTGCATGGACATTTCTGAAACTTCTTTTACACCCCTTTCCACAGCTTGAGTGTGGCAAGGAAACTTAAAAATGTCATCTGTCGGTAGGTGATTTTGTACATAAATAAATAGTTGATCTGCTGTCAGTTGTTTTGTTAGTGGTGGTTCTGTTATATTACTATCCCAATTTATCAAAAACTCATAGCTACTTGCATTAACATTGATTTTTGGTTTCTCAAACTTTCTCACAGATTCCTGAAAGTTCCTATCGGAACTCTTCTTTCGAATTTCTATAACTCTGTCATAAGCTTCTTTTCTAATTGACTGACGAACGTCAGCCATCATTGCCAATAAAATGTTTTCTGGGTGAGCAAAATAAGCATTATTTTGTATAGTGTTTTCAAACAAAGTTTTTAACGGAGGTGGCAAGTATCGTGATTTCTGAAGCATGTGTACTAAATGTTTTGGACCGTCAACACAATATTTGTATTTTTTAATGCGAAACCAACTTGAAACATACACCTTCATAATATATGTTACCACTGTTTTTAACTTTGCGTTTGGCATTTTTTGAGACACCCATAATCTTAAAAATCTGGAAGCTGTTGTTAACCATCGTGAAAGAGACATGTTACCAGGTTTAAGGCTGGCTAATTTTTTTGGACACGAACCTTTCGCTACTGCTTGAGCAATTTGATACAAATATTTTTGGTCAGAGCTTAATTCATCTTCATTTATTATTGGTATTTCTCCTTCAATCTTTTCAAAATTTATTATTGCCATTTTCTCGCATGTTCGAAGGGACTGATTTAATTCTCCACAGAACGTCTCGGGACCTTTTGCAACGCCGTAATGTTTCTCTATTACGTGTCTTAGAGGTAGCTCGTTAAGATGAAGTAAGCAAATGAACCAATGAAGAGGCTTCTGTAGACGGTTTTCGAGCAGAGTTATAATACCGTTGTTGCATCCTGTATTGACGACTGTTCCATCGCATCCCAAAGCAAATAATTTATCTGTAGGAGCATCTATTTTACTTAATTTACAGCAAATGACTTCACAGATTGCATTTGCTTGACCGGAAGTAGGTGAAACGTGACCAATATACTGAGAACCTGCTTCCTTTATTAAAGTAATATGTTCCTGTGTTACAATTCTTCGGTGATAAGTTTTAGATTTACTATCTTCATTATTCACTAATGTTTTATCTCTCTTGCCATCGAAATACAACCCCCAAACATTAGTGTCATTGAATACATCATTTTCAACATTCTTTATGCATTTTTTCCTTTCTCTTCTAATCTTACTTCGATCTATAACAAGATTATTATCAGGAATATTAATTTGAAAATGTTCTCTGAAGTCATATAGAGATGCAGATACTATCTCAGCAGCTGCACGATCAGATAATCTATGCCTATTAATTACGTGCGCAACATTCGGAAGTTTGACTCTGGATTGAGAACTTGTTTGTCTTACAGCAGCTGACAAATTATTTTCTATGCAAACATCAGTACATTCAGATTCTATTTGTTCATTGTTTTCGGATAGAGTACTTTCATGAGCCTGAATGATTCCAGTTATTGTACTTTTGCCACCATGAACAAGTTTTTTGCGACCTCTCTTTTGAGGTGTCTGAAGTTCCAGATCTACTTTAGAAAAATTATCAATTCCAATATCAGAGATTAATTGCAGTCTATTTGATCGTTGATCAGTTATAAAATTACGTCTATTGTCTGGCACATGATTCTCCTTAGGACAAGAACAAATACAAGAATCATCACATTTACAACGCGCTAAATCAAAAAGCACACTTATAGTAAGTTTAAATTTTGCAATATCATCTTTGAGATTTCTTGAATTTGCATGTGATTTTTCACGTTTCTTAAGACTCTTAAAATTATCGTAGTATTTATGAATCAAACATTCAATTCGTGCATTTGATATGATAGGTATATTTGTTCTTTTCCAAATCAAATTTACAAAAATTGATGTCTCTTTTACTAGTGATTTTTGAGGACAATTAAATTTAGTTGAAGAAAGTGCTTCTTGTCTCAAGTATTCAATATGCTGTAATATCTCTATGATAGTTGGAAGTTTACTGTCCGATAGTTTTTTTGCAAGAATTATGGGGCATTCATCGAGTTCAGAGATAGAATCTTCTAAATTACTCATTCTAAAAAAATAAAGTAATGTTTAACATTCTTTACATATGCATTTAAAAATGCTGTTATAAAAATATCAAGGAATTCACAAACGACTAAAATTTACTATTCAATATTAAGTTCTACATACTATTTTACATTCATTGCTATTAAAGGTAAAATAATTTACTGAATTCAGTTGAACTTATTCTATGATCCGATTAATCTAACAAAGTTTGTAACAAAACGCGATACTAACAAGGGGAGGCCACGGAGGGCGGGAAATTGATTTGTCTGAAACTTTAAGAATTTATTTCTGGTAATTAAAAATGAAATGGACCACCCGTACTTATGTCCCATGGGCCTTTATTGCCGAGAAATGGTCAAGATTGCGATGGGGCGTTTGTCGGCCTCGAGGAAAATCTCTCTCACCCTTCTTTCCACCAGAACCATTGTAAATATATTAATATTTACTTATACTTTGGTAATTATTCACAGAAGAAACGAGCGAGAGAGAGAGAGAGAGAGAGAGAGAGAGAGAGAGAGAGAGAGAACGACAGAGAGAAGATGCCGCCGAATTGCCGCGAAAGCAACAGACACATGCTGCCGCGTATTCAGAAATGATAAGAATTCTCAGGCATTCTTTTTGCTTATTTTGAACTACCTGTGACTTTTAACTAAAACAATATATTTCAAATTTGTAGCTGGTCAAATTGAAGGGTTTTCTGTCTACTCTTTATTTCTTTTAATAAAAGTAAGGTAGCATGAATTGTTCTAAATTTTATAATCAAAATGTAATACCCTGTTTATTTGACGTTTTAGATAAACTTGATCATTTCTCGATAATAAAGGCCCATGTAACAAAAGTAAGGGTAAAACATTTCATATCTGGTACTTAAAATCAATTACCAAAGTTTCAGCCAAATCCGCTTTCTGCACTCCGTGGTCTCTTTTTGTAAGTACTAGTACACGGAGAGAAAAAAAAACTGCTATTCATTACCCCTCAAGTTCGGTAATGAATACTATCTTATTGAAAAAATGCTGTTTCGACACATAACCTTCAAATATTCTTCATTCGTCTATTATTCGACATAAAAGAAGTATGAGTGAAGGTCTTTTTACATATACTTAATAACTAAGATATTTCACAATGTCTGTATAGCCATATCATAACCTAAAAGTAAAGTAATTACTTAATTTCTATACTTTTTAAAAATAAAATTTGTATTTAATACTATTTTCGATGGTACTGAGTGCATGTATTTTTTATAGTCCCGAAATTACCTAACCTTTAGGGTATTCATTACCTATCTCTGATATTAATCGTTAGCACTCTTTCCTCTCCGTGTAGTAAGTAGTAGTAAAATGTTTTGTTTCAAATCCTATTGAAGTATTTAATAAAAACAAAACACATAAAATGTTTTGATCAACCTGAAACTCTGTCAAAGAGTAGGAACGTCATGCAAGAAATGATTTATACTTTTTTGACGTTCAATATGGCTCACAGATATTTTACCATCTGATATATAATCGGTTAAAATTAGATGTATGAAATGAAAAATGAAATAAACTCGAAAAACCCAATGGGAATTTCAAAGCACCAAACCATATAAAATTAGCTTTTCCGATATAAACAAACTGTAAAATTTAGTTTTGTATATAAAAATAAAAAAATATTTCAATTGTTTTCGTCTATTTATAATTCAATGCCAGTTTGATGAAAATTACCACATCACAAAAATATTACACTAAATGAGATTGAAAACTATAAAGCTTTTTTGAAAAATGCGAATCACATGGATATTGTACGTTTATTTTTTACAAAGTTGTGACCTTTTTTGCAAAAAGAATGATTTTTTTAAAGCAGATATACAAAAACTGCGCGATAACTAAAAAACTTATGAAATTAATAAAATGTTATGTTATTTTACATAAAAAATATAAAATAAACAAAATTTGAAATTAAATTTTTTTTTTATTTTTTAGTATGATAAAAATGTTTTCTTACTTTTCAGATTTTATATTGCAAAAGTATTATTTTATTACAAAAGTATTTCCTTATGAAAAGAATCTGCAGCCAGCTCTTCAGTCTTAATTTCCTGCAGAGATCACTGCAGATTTATCTGCAGAATTCTCTGTAGAGATTCATCGTACGTTATTTTATTGCAAAAATATTATTTTATACTAAAAGTATATTTTTATACAAAAAGTATTATTTTGTTGCAAAAATATTATTTTATTTTTAGTCTAATCATACAAATTAATCTGAACAATAATAAATATAAAATGAGAGTTCATGATGATTAACCAACATATATATTTTATTTACACAATTAAATATCTCGTATAGTAGAAATTATTACCAAATATTAATTGCTTTTGCTATCTTTGTTTTATAAATAATATATAATCATAATTTTCTGATTTTATTAGCAAGATATCAAATTCCTTGATATTTTTATAAATACAAATAAATCATTATTGTACTTACGTAATATTGTTCTTCATAAAACAATGCTTTTTATACAATAAAATATAAATTTATTTAGTCATGTCTGAATAAAAAGTATTTATACCTAACGCGGATACACTTTTCTATATTATTTAAACGTTTATTCACTTAATATTCAGTAGTTGCTAATAAACCATAAGAGATAATATTTGCTTTAATAACATTATTATGGTTACCATGGCAACGGAATAGAATGATTGTAACGGATTGATAAGTAGAAAATTTGCAATGATATAAATAGAGGAATTTGCGCGTATTTTGTTGTACCTTGTTGAAAATGACCTTAAAATATATTTAAAATTAAAATTTATTATTTCCAAATATTTTAAAAATTTTAGTTAAAAATATGTGCGTATTGCAGCATTAAGAATATTTTTTTTTCGGAAATAAATTAATTCAAACTGTACTTTGAAATACTTAATATGCTTTAGCGAGTGAGAGTCAATAAACAGTTAAAAACTTGATAATAATCAAAATATTTTCGATTTTTTAAATCTTTTAACAAGTTTTGGGTAGCATTTACATTACGCCGGGAAAATATAACTATAATCGCAAAGCATGCTTATTAATCATTTGGCATCCATTAAAAAGGTCTATCTTTGTGACTCGACTTTCATAACCTCAAACCAAACTTAGGATTACGTTAGCCACAGGACAGTGACAATCCTTTATCAATGCCAAGACGAAATAATTATTGCTGATATGGTATTATGTTAAAATAATAGTAACCAGATACCCGCTACACTCCTAAAAAGTCTGTTATTAGAAAATTTTCGATTTCTTAACCTCAAAGCAAGCTTTAAATCACGTCCGCTATATGCTAAGCACATTTGACGTTCATCGTAGAGTGCAGTCAATTTTTCTGGTCGGTATGGCACAATGCTGGAGTGAGTAAAAGCCGATAAACTCCTAAAATGTCCGTAATCAGGACATTTTCGATTTTTCTAACCTCAAAGCAAGCTTTGAATCACGTCCGCTATATGCTAAGCTCATTCTACGTTCATCACAGAGTGCAGTCAATTTTTCTGGTCGGTATGGCACAATTCTGGAATAAGTGAAAGCCAATGAACTCCTAAAAAGTCCGTAATCAGGACATTTTCGATTTTTCTAGCCTCAAAGCAAGCTTTAAATCACGTCCGCTATATGCTAAGCACATTTTACGTTCATCGTAGAGTACAGTCAATTTTTCTGGTCGGTATGGCACAATGCTGGAGTGAGTAAAAGCCGATAAACTCCTAAAATGTCCGTAATCAGGACATTTTCGATTTTTCTAACCTCAAAGCAAGCTTTGAATCACGTCCGCTATATGCTAAGCTCATTCTACGTTCATCACAGAGTGCAGTCAAATTTTCTGATCGGTATGGCACAATGCTGGAATGAGTGAAAGCCGATAAACTCCTAAAAAGTCCGTAATCAGGACATTTTCGATTTTTCTAACCTCAAAGAAAGCTTTTGATCGAACTTGCTATACTCCAGAGACATTCCTTTGTCATCGTAGAGCATTTGTAATTTTAGTACGCTTTGCAGGATGCTGGGTTAGCAGGTAACGATCTTTTCCCGCCCGCTTCAGCTAGATATTAAACATAATTAACTTTAACGGCTCGGTGCAACCGTGAAACCTTAACCAATCTTAATGAAATTTTAGGGTATTCATATTGACACCTCATACTAACTTTCTGGGGGGGTTACGCAATTTTTTCGATTAAGCAAAATTTTCGCTCCACCCTAATATATATATATATATATATATATATATATATATATATATATATATATATATATATATATATATATATATATATATATATATAGGGTAGATGTACCGTTTGTGAAGTGCTCCAATCATGCAAATTAAAGGACGTCAGTTTTTATATAAAATTGCGTTCAATTACCTATGACGTAAATTACGTATAAGTAAAATAGTAGTTTTTTGGCCTCCTTAGAACATTCAATAAATTATAACAGTAGCCACGCGGCACATAAGGGGGTGATTGAGACAAGACACATCTTTTTTTGACATATATTGGCATTTCAAAAATTTGCAACCATTTTCAGAAGTATACAGAATTTTTAAAAATTCTGTATACTTCTGAAAACGGTTGCAAATTTATATATATATATATATATATATATATATATATATATATATATATATATATATATATATATATATATATATATATATATAGGGTGGATGTACCGTTTGTGGCCAGTGTTCCTGTTTTGGCCATGAAACAAAAAGTTTTAACTGTCTAATTCCATACATCTTCGGCATTAACATGATTCTTAAGTACTTTAGAGCATTGTATAATACTGAAGGTACAGTTAGCTCAGTATATTTCTATAGAAGAAATACTTTTAGTTTGCGATGTGTAAAAAATAGTATTTTCTTACGCAAATCGACAAGAGAAGCAGATGACCAAAATGTTCATATTACTTAGTAATATCATTCGCGGACAAAAATAACTGATAGGTACAATTAATTAGGTTAAAAATTGCAGAATAAATTTAATAATTACAAAGAAAACTGTAATTTCATATAAAATAAAAAGGTGGCCAGAAGTGGTGCAACAAAAACGTTAATACTCGTATATCTTTTTTGACCATAGTAAAAATACATCAGGTTTACTTTTTACATGATTATTTTATGTTTTCTATGTCTACAAAATAGATAATATGATTTCAAACGACGTATTTAGTCAGTAAAACGGTTAATTTAAGTTAAATACTAAAGGCATTAAAAGCATGTTATCGGTTATAATAGGCTGCATTTCATTCATCAAAATTTCTTTCAATTGAATCAATTTTAATGTAGAAACGCATTTTGTAGCATTGTGAAGAAATGAAAAACAATTCCAAGAAAGAAAAATGATCATTTTAACGATTTTTAGATTAATAAATGTCTTTTACGTATATTTGTACTTTAGCATACAAAATATGTATAATTTAATATTTTAAAAGAGATTAAATCCAAAGATTTACAATAAATAACTGCTTTATTGTTAAATATATGCATTTTAATTGGTAATCATTGATAATACGAAAATATTTTCATGGTAAACATCAATTTTGATAGTGGCCAAAACCAGTACATCTCTATGGTCAAAACTAGTGATTAGGTGGTCAAAAACGGTGAAAAATGAGACCTATTTTAGTTTTTCTATTTGTGAAATTTCCTCAAGTTTTATGAAGGTTTTTCATAAAACAAACAATGAAATTATTAAATACATGTGTTTTACAATATGTATAAATTTGTTGAATGATTAAATATTATATTTTACTGTAGATACGTTCTCGAAAGTCAAAAAAAGCTTAAGTTATATAAAGACAAAATAAATGATTAGATGTCTGTAATGGTCAGTCGGTAAACGTCTAGAGCTGCTGAACTTAAAAATGTAGCTTTTTCTGTGTATTCTTGATGTGATTACCAACAACTTCTAGCATGGATTTTCAGAATAGTTGAGAATTCCAGGAAATAAAGAGCTTATCAAAAATTTCGGATCGAAAAGGATAAGTAATTTTAATCTCTTTCAAACGCATTATCACTAAATCGATGATATTATTTCTAAGGTATTAAAAAGACTGAAAACTAAAACTCAAAAATCGGAAAACCAATACAAAAACAAAAGTGCATCGAAAAATAAAAAAACTATTTTTGAGCCGCTTTCCCTTAAAGAAATAAACAAATGAGCCCTAAAGCATTAAATTTAACCGTGGACTACTCGAGATATGTTGGTACACATTCACACACGCACGCACGCATGCACGCACCCACCCACACACACGGAAATTTTATCAAAATAGTGTATTTTGATTCCAAATGGCCCAAAACATATTTCTAACATGTTTTTAAGAAAACTTTTTTTTTACTATTACAAATCTTCCTTTTGGAGTAAACTAAAATAGACAAAATGCTAAGAAAAGTGAAAATTTAAAATGTCCGGAGGACGACGACGAAAGGATTTTCCGAAAACATTTCTTAAACATATATATATTTTCTTAAGGCCAGCTTACTCCAAACAATTTTGAAAAAATCGAATTTTTTTTTTTTTTCATAAATTGCTACTGTATACTCGTAGAAATAGTATACAATTAGTCCCGAAGGTCAGCAAGACCGAGAAGCAGGTATAAAAGAGTGGGGAGCGGTGCGCGCCAAGCGGTAAATCCGGCCGCTCGAACGCCTTCGGTAGCACGAATAAAAACTTTAAACTGAGTTTTCTCCGAACCACGTTTTTTCGCATGGATGACACTCTCATTTAAAAACTATTGCACTTATCGACATGAACCAAACGGCATTTTACTCTTTAGATGTCTGGCTATATCCTCAAGCAGAACCAGAAATATTCATTATTATTTAAAAAAGTTATAAACAATTAAAACTGAAAAAAAAGGGTAAAAAAATTCAAAAGTCCGCCATTTTTTTTTTTTTTTATTGAAAATGTTTCATTCTGTTTGAGGCCATAACCAATTCGATACAGAACATGAAACCGTTTTGTTTTTTGCTTTCAGATAATTCGTTTCCAAGAAATGATGTCATCTATCTACTAATCAGACGAGCTTCAGCAGCCATTTTCAAAACCGCCATTTTGAACAAAAAAAAAAATTTTTTCAAGTAATTTAATATATGTGCTTTCATATGTAAAAAAAAATGATTACTCAACATGTTTTGTACTATGAATAAAATTTATTGAAAAAAATCACGTTTTTTTGAGTAACCTGGCCTTAACAAATATATGCAGGAGAGCACGAGGAACAATAATAATAAAAAAATAATTTTTCAAAGTTAGTAGGGTCCTTAAAAATGGGAGTCAAACTTAGACATATGACTTATAGATTTTTAATATTATGTAGATAGATTTGACGAATCTTCACTGGTGAACCTCGGACACCCATATCTAATGGACTATTTATATCACCGTTTTGGGCTGATTATAAAAAACAAATTATACATTAACTCCTTTTTGAGAAAGCATTCTGCTAAGGCAGTCATAAGTGGTTTTTAAAACTTATTAGTACATTTTAAAGGTTCAATGAACGTACAAAAATGAAAGAATTGAAAAGCCGGAAGCAATCACGATACTACCACTTTTTGTAATCAATCTTATCTCAAATAATAATACTCAGATAGAGAAACAAAAAATATAATTTTGAAAAAATGAACGAGTCTAACTATACTATATTTTTTGTTACTTCATCCGAGCATTATTATTCCAGATAAAAATCATTAAAAAAGTGCTAGTTATTGCATTCGGCCCTTCAAGTACGATTTTCGGCTCTATAAAGTTAGTCATTTAAGATGCGATGTTTGTATCGACGGCAAGGATTTACGAAAAGTGTGACGTGCATCTCTGTTTTAATGCAATTGTTTCTTTTTCATACAAAATATACTATAAAGTAATATTAACTTATTTAATTTTATATTTTATGTTCTTATAATTACATAAAATAATGCTTTTTAATATAAAGTTTTGTTATGGAATTATTTAAAATAATAATAATTCAGGAGACTGTAACGTTCCTTGTGCAGATCGCATACAAATAATTGTTTCAAGTGATTCTCTTTTTGGATGCCTGGGCGATATAGAGTTAAAAAAATGCTTTAAAAACAGTTTTTAGTTTTGCGTTCCAAGTGGTATTCTCCTTTAAGGTAACTTTTAATAATTTTTTAACAAAAAATAAAAAAAAAATTTATTGTAGAAAAGTGCTCTTTACTCGTCAATGGAAAACATACAAGCAGTCCCAGGACAAGAAAACTGTTTTTTATAGTTTATTTATTTAACCAGAGTAATACATACTAATACATGTTGTAGTTAATCTCCAGATATATTAATTATATCTGGAGTAACCCACATCCTATAGAGGTAGTCAGACCTACCTGTACATAGGTCCGGTGTGTATAATAACTTAATAATTAGCCTACAATCTAAGTAAAACTTCTAATAAAAACTAACTTAAAACCTATGTGTCCAAGTACATATTTGTCTTGGATAAAGTAACAGTGACTTGTTGATGTTTATAATATATTCGTACTTATCCATTTTTTTAATTTTTTCTTATTATAAATCTTTGATATGTCTAGTATTTTAAGATTTATATTAATTTTGTATTGCTCTACTGTGATTACTCTTATCACTTACAGCTTTTGAACATTTTGGTGGTATAATAAGTTTATTTCTGGTTTTGCTTTTAGACGTTAAGTATAAATTCTTGAGTTCATTATAATGATACGATACGCATTCGTAAGCAAAAATTTGTTTTAAATTTAATGGGTTGTCCTGATTGAAACTATTTTTATTAACAATTTTTGGGATTCTATTCTGAGTCTTTTGAAGTAACTCAAGATTGTTTCTGTATGCACCACCCCAAGCTATATTTCTATAAGTAATTATACTATGAAAAAATGCATAGTATATTATCTTAAGCGTATCAGATTGCATGTATTTTGACATTTTGTAAAGTATAAATAATATATATTTTGTTTTCTTTCTTATATATTCAATATGTCTGTCCCATTTTAGATTGTAATCAAATACAATACCTAGATATTTACAATATTCTACCCTACAAATTTTAGTACCCTGTATTTTTATGTTCATATCTTTAGGAACACTATCACAGTAATTGCCAAATATTATATAGGTTGTTTTATTTATATTTAAACATAGTTTGTTCAGAGCTAACCAATTAGCTATATCATCCAAGTACTTATTCATTTTATTTTCAACTTTTTCCCAAGTTGAAGTAATACATTAAAAATAAAGTTTTATCGTTTTATTTTGTTTTTTTACAAAATAGAATGAAGACTTGAAAGTTTAGTATATTTATAATTAATTACTGTTTACCTAATATAGTACCAGATATAGTTATCTGATATAGTACCAAATGTATTTGATACATGAAAAATTAAAAAAAATTTAATTTAAGTGATGTAAGGATGATACGTAATATATCAGAATTTTAGTCTTGTTTTTACAAAAGCTCAATTTTCTCAGCTTCAAGCTTTCCAGTATGCTAAAGTTGATTTGCGTCAACATATTCAGTGAATCATTTTGAATCTTTTTTTCAAATATTATTTGACGTATTCCGAACAAAAGTTAGCATTTTTTAATGTACTTTTATTGAACTACTAATGGTATATAATAACATTAACCTTTAAGAAATCATGAAAATATGACACTTATTTAACATTTGAATAGAGTATATTTATAAAAGTAAATTAATAGACTAATAAATGCTAACTTTTCTAATGTCTAGAATGATGATAAATTTTCCTAAATCTGTTCGATGAATATCTTGACGCAAATCAACTTTACAAAACCTATCTCATTCTGGTCTAAAAAATGACTAATGTGTACATTAGGGCGGTCGTTAATTTTGTTTTTCTTGGGGGCTTTCTCCCCGGGTGAAAATGGGTTCTATATGATGCAAAAACTCTGCGCAAACAGGAATTAATTTTTTAAAATCGATTTACACGTGCCTCAAAGCACTTCAAATTTCCCATGTATTTTAAATGGGAAAAACAGGTTAAATCATTTATCCTTCTAAATACCAGTGAAAATTTCGGAATTTCATTATTAAAACTATGTAGTCTTATGTATTTTGAGCCGCTGAATCGATTGGTACAATTAGTTTTCACCTAAATAGCGATAGAAAAGTTTTATCAGCGAAAAAAGTCTAAAATTTCGAAAAATGAGCTATAAAAAGGCAATTATCCGTTTCATAACGTCCATAATCAGTCAAATTTGTTTTGAAAAACATGTATTTTTACGTAATTTGAGCCGCTGAATCAGATAATGTTATTAGTTTTTGTCTATATAGCGATAAAAAAATCCTACAAGCGAAAAACATCTAAAATTCGAAAAATGAGTGGAAAAAAGACACTTATTTGGCTCGTAACGACTATAATCAGTCAAATTTGTTTTCAATAACATATATTTTTGTATATTTTGAGTCGCTGAATCGAATGGTATTATTAGTTTTTTGTTAGCTAAGCGATAAATTAAATTTATAACGCAAAATCGTTAAAGAAATTTGAATAATCAATGAAAAAGAGCAGATAATTTGCTTACAACGTTGATGGTCGTTAAAAAATCACTCATTTTTTCTCACTATCTTGCACTATTATATATTTTGGGAGCTGAAATGAATGGTGTCATTAGCTTTTTTTCATTTTTGCGATAAAAAAAGGAATTCGAAGGGAAATAATAAGAATTATATGCTTTGAATGATCATTATCATTTATAAGTATTACATTCCCTCCAATAACTCACAAATTTCTTGATGTAAAAAGGATAGAAAATTTGAAATTTTATGTATGGAAGATAATTTGAAATTTTATTTTGAATCTGATGACCATCCAAACATTATTATGAGCGACTTCTACTTCACACGATTGAGCTTTGAACCAAGAGTAGGCATTGCTTTTCGATTTTTTTTTACTGTTCCACAAAGATCAGAATCTTTATCATGAAGATATTCTGTAAGTTGTGGCGACGTATACCAATTATCAGTAAATAACGCATGACCTACATTATAGTAAGGTTTCATCAAATGAGCAACAATATGTCCAGAAATGCCTAAATCAAATTTTTCGTAATCGGTATCTGAACCAGTATACGTGATAAAATCTAGCAGAAATCCCGTCTCACAGTCAACTAATTCAAACAATTTCATACCAAATCGATTTCTTTTCAATGGTAAGTATTGTTTGAATTTTAGTCTTCCTTTCTACAAAACTAAACTTTCGTCAATGCAAAGTTTTTTTTCAGCAAAAATAGTATTAGAAAATTTTGTTTTCAAACGATCAATTATCGGTTTAATTTTTTTTAAAGGATGATTATAAATTTCTTCATTATTAGAAAAATGAAGATATCGCAGAATGTGATAGTATCTGTTTCTAGTCAAAATTTGGCTAAAGATTGGAGTATATAGCAGTGGATCCACACTCCAATAGCTTTTCATTTCTCCTTTTACGACATGACCCATATTTATTGATAAAGCGATAAATTTACATAATTCATCTTCTGTTACAGGAGTCCACGTTTTCATTTTTTTTCGAGGTGGTTCAGGATTTTGTTCTTGAAAAAGGTTGGTTTGTTCTATAATATGATTTACAAGAAACTGATCAAAAAAATATTTGAAACATTCCAATGGAGTAATTTTTTGTATTGACACATGAGCACGAATTCGAACTTTATCAGTAAAATTTGTTACAGATGGGTAAAAATAAGGATCAAAGTTTATTTCAAATAAATTTTTATCGTATGTGGTATCATTCAAATCGTCATCACATATATCAGTTCTTTCTGTAACATCTTCTTCAGGTTCTGATTCTCCACAACTCCAAGCTTCATTTTCTGTATTCATTGTATTGCAAAAGTAATATATATATATATATATATATATATATATATATATATATATATATATATATATATATATATATATATATATATATATATATATATATATAAACAGAGGAGTTGGCTGAATCCTTTATGTTTGTAGGATGGTCGAGTAAGCGATCCCAAAAGGTTGCTCGACTACCCAAACGCGAGGTATACTTATACTCTCAACGTCACTATTTTGACGTTGGGAACGGCGTAGCCACCTAGCAGCGGCTCTGGTACTAACGCAGCGTAGGATTCCCCTACGCGTATATACATACACATATATATATATATATATATATATATATATATATATATATATATATATATATATATATATATATATATATATTCGCGCATACAATTCGTGCGCATTGTACATGCATACTCATATATAATAATTATAATGAAAAAATAATAATAATTATAATAATAATAATAATAATGATGATGGTACATGAACAGTATCTCGATGATGTATTTATATCTCGAAATTAAAAGTTTCGAAAAATCGAAATCAAGTATACTAAATTTACGTTTAGAGGCCTTTATTTACAAATTTACATTTGAACTAGTGAAAAACTTACATTTTCTCATACGAAATAATGATTCATGAATATATTTCTGAGCCGCTATCTATATCTTTCATCGAAATCTCCGCCATGAAAATAAATTTATTTATAATTATAGCCACATGCGAACAAATAAATGTATTTTTTCAAAAAAATTCGATCAAAACGTATGCGGGGTATAAGTGGAGTAAAAAGGGGTGAAAAGGGGTGAAAAGGGGGTGAGGGGGATAAATTACATTCAAATAGTAATATCAGAAACCTTCTATAAAATATATTTGTTTGTAATTATAGCCTTAAGCAAACGAAACGACGTACCGCTTTTATAAGGTAGAATTAGGCGATATAGGGTAGTAAAAAGGGGTGGGGAGGGGTAAATTTATTATAAATTGTATTAAAAATAATAAATAACATTAAAAAAATGAATATTTTAATGTAGAAACAAAAATTAAAGAACATTTTCTAATGCGCCGAAATATTGGTTTTCCGGCCGTCTAAATGTTAAGAAGTCAGTAGTGTTTATTAGACATATTGTATAGAATTTTTTTTTATACAAGCATTTATTTTTAAATATCAGTCTTTTTATACATAAAAGTAGAGATATTGAATGAATAGAATAGTATATTGTGTTAAATCCTTTTAATTTTGACGCCTTTTAAATTGTGTATTTGAGTAGCGTAGTGATTATTTAATCGGTTCGATGAAGCTGGCGCAGGAATGAGAGCTGTTCGCGGATTCACTTCCTTGCGCGACGCGAGCTCGCGGAAGTCAACAATAGCGAGATGCGCAATCGCCTCTAATCCAAAAGTCACGATATGGCGTGTTTAATTCAAGAGTGTACATTGGAAATACATTTAGTTTTCGTGAGATAATTATTTGTAGATATCCGTTGTCGAAAGCGTAATTATTTTAAAAATAAAGTGATTATACTTATGTTCTATTTCGATAAACAAATGACTGAGTTTTTGATTGGCGTTACCTACGTTTAGCAAGAAAATCCTGATCCCAGGTGACGAAACCACTTCTACAATATAATTATTAATATTATCGAACTCGGCTCAGTTTTGTGTTTAACAATTGTGTACTTAGGGTGAAAAGTAGCCTTTATTCCCGCGTGTGGTTTGTAGTACGAGTTGAGGCGAGCAAGCATGAGCCGAAGGCGAGTGCATATGGCGAACCAAAGACGAATACTGTAATTACGCAAGCGCAAAAAAGACTTTTCACCCAAGGTATATACCGTACTTTTTGTCATATATGTCTTGATTTCTCGTTTGGCTTTCTTAAAGAGAAAGCTTTGTGATGATGAAATATTTGTTTGTGTTTAATTAACCTATAAACATGTTTTATGCCTTGGGGAGTCCGAATAGACTAGTTTTAAAAAAAGGTTATATATATATATATATATACATATATATGTGTGCGTGTGTGTGTGTGTGTGTGTGTGTGTGTGTGTGTGTGTGTGTGTGTGTGTGTGTGTGTTAGTGTGTGTTAGTGTGTATGAGTGTGTGTGTGTGTATGTGCGTGTGTGTGTTAGTACGTGGCATATCGCCATGCGTTCTATTTGTGGTATAACTTTTCCTAACTTCACACAGAGTTAGTGCAGGAATGATTTCTGGAAAGCGAATTTATTGTAGAATAAAGTACTCATAAAATCCTTTATATTAGGACCGTAAACGATTTTATATCAGTCGTTTTTCAGTCGTTATACTGTGTGATAACATTTCTTTTTTCAACATTTATTATTCAAAAACTATAACATAAAAGCTAGTGATATTTTTAGTGTATACTTGTATCATATACAGATATATTCTTGTACATTTTTCAGTAATAAGACGGTTTGTTTTTTGAGAAAAAAAAATATATCGAATAAATGCATTTTATTTTGGACAACGATAACTAGAGTAATACTTGATGTAATACCTTGAAAATTTTAGAAAATATTTGTTAGGTATCAGGTTATTGACTCAATATTATTGAGCCAATTTGGATCATAATCTTCTGAGATATTAGAAATTATTTAATTTCGATTCAACAATACAGTTTCACCCTGTATATTACGACATCTCTAAGCTCTATGGATGTGTTTTTTCTTGCAGATATTAAGTATTGGTATATATGAGATTTACTATTCTACACTTTTAGCTAACTGTACGCACTGTATTCCACGAGAAAGTCCAAAGATAATGTTATATTAAAAATATTAGTATTTTGTGATTTTTTAAAAATGATATTATACTGACATAATTTATTTTCGCAATACTGAATCTGTATCTATGTACAATATAGCATAGACAAATCATAATTTTCATAGTATTTTTATGGTGGAATTTATAAACTAGTATATGTTAAATAGTAGTAAAACTTTTAATGAGTGATTTTAAAAAATGGTGCGTTTTAATGTCTTATGCATTTTCTTTTCGTAATGAAAGAAGAGAACCAATAATTTAATCTTTTATAGGTATACATTTAATTGGATTATATAGATAAAAATTGATTTTAGAATCAATTACATATCGCTGACTAAAGACACCCTGATATACGATATATACGATATGTTTATTGAAAAATATTCATTTTTCAGTAGGGCACAAATCACTAAATGAAAATAGATAAACAGGAAAATAATCATGATGGGTGGTACTGCGCAGCTCTTCCTTATTTATATAATAATTTTAATTAAATTCTCTTTGAGAAAGCGTAGTGCCAAAGCAGTTGGCAGCGTTTCTTTTATGCCTGTAAAGCGCGTGTAATTGTGGCTATTTTTCGAATCGGTCTCAATATATATTTATAAAACCAAAATAAAATATCAATAAAATTCTATCAAAAATTTTTCAAAAAATTGAAAATTTTTGAAAATATTTAGAAAACTTTTGAGCTTGATTTGTAAGTACGAAAAGACGCAAAAATCGTGCGTGTATGAAAAACTTTTTTTTTAATTTCATTTTTCGATGATTTAAGTCTGTGATCTGGCCGCTTGAAGTGAGCCCACTTGGTTGCTTACCGACATGATATCTTCACTTTGAAGCAAAGTATAACAAAGCAAAGCAAAGTATTTTATTGTAAAGTATAACTATAATTTTACTCCGGACCTCAAACATGCATCTCCGATAAAAAAATGACGGGTTTTTAATTTTTTTACCTGATTGAAAGAAAATTTAATTCTGCCATTTCTTTTTATCGGGAGTGTATGTTCGAGGTACGGACTAAAATTATAGTTATACATTATAATAAAACACTTGAATTTTTGTTTTCAGATGCATTAAAGTGGAGATATGTCGGTAAGCAACAAGGATAGCTCAATTCAGTCAGTCAGATCACAGACTTAAATCACCAAAGAATGAAATTGAAAAATGTTTTCAATTCATTCAATATCTTTACATTTATGTATAAGAAGACTGATATGTAAAAATAAATTTCTGAATGAAAAAAAATTCTTGAAAATATGTCAAATAGAACCCTACTTACCCCTTAATTTAAATATTTCAAGTGGTGTTCTCCTTCAGCTCAAATATTTCAAGTGTGTTTTAAGCCGTGCTCAAATAGTCACGTGTTCACTTACTTATTGAAAGCTTTTAAGAAAGAAGGGTGCGTAAAAACTGCGTATTTTCGTCCCCAAAGAACATAATATCTTCATTATTTATTAGTATTTTTATTTCATGTAGTTTCATTTAACATTTTTCCATCTGTACATCCGGGGATAAGTAAAAAGTTAAAAAGGTTATTCTACTAATTAAGATATTTTCCTAGAATATGCATAACATATCGTCTACAAAATGTAATATTACCAGATATGTATTGTATAATAATAAATTACAATAAACTTGCTTTCTCTTTATGGGGCAAAATCTGGCATCTTTTACACATCATTATTTATTATTGTAATGCATTTTTTTCATAAAATAATGCTTACCCCTCGAGCATCTCTGAAAAGTATAGCCGCATGCACTGGGTCCAAACACGCATCTGAAGCTCTATGTGGAACTGCTGGTGAACCCAGGGATAATCGCCTTGCAGTTGAGTCTAGAGAGCATCTTCTTAAAGCACCTAGAAATTACGACATTGTTCAGAATTAAATTTTAAAAGTAAAAAATAATTAACTATTTAACGTAAGTATCTCCTTATAGTTTATTAATTTCTATATCTATTATTATTTTTAAATAATAAGTCGAACAACAATTAAATATAAAAATAAATAAGAATTCAAAAATTAAACTAAAAAGAAAGCTTTTTGAAAGAATAAAAAAGTATTATCACGTCCGAAGTAAAATTATTTTTGAATATGCATATTAAATTATATATATATTTCGGATGTTGCACGAAAAATAATTCAAAACCATTACGTCCACTTGATAGAATGTTGAAAAATATTCGATACCTATTTTTTTTTGCAATTGGACGAATATTCACCATGAAAAATATAACTTCATGACGTCAAACGACTTTTCAACCTACTGTATCTTGGTGAATAATCATCCAATTGCAAAAAAGAAAAAATACGTATCGAATATTTTTCGACATTCTTTCAGACAGACATAATGATCTCGAAATTTTTTTTCATACAACGCCCAATTATCTTGATTTATTTTATTTTATTCAAAAATTTTTTCCAATTTGGCGAGATAGAGCTGAAAGATTAAACATGTCCGAATTACGGTCACCCAGCATACCCTACTTATCAACACCATGTATATGTCCTAATTACCGACACCCATTATATGTCCTAATTACTGATATCCTGAATGTATTCCAATTACCGACACACAGTATATGTCCTAATTACTGACACACTGTATATGTCATAAGTATGACCTGAATATGCCCTATTGGCGAAATCGTGTATATGACTTAATTACAGACAACATGTATCACCGGGGCCTGCGGCGGCTCAGTCGGTAGAGTGTCGGATTCCCACGCCGGTGATCCGGGTTCGAATCCTAGTCTCTGCCGATTGATACAAGCACCTCTGTAAAAATTACATGTGCTTTGTTTACAAACACACCGAAGACCCCCGTCGTCGATTAGCACCACATAGAAGCACAAACATGGCGACGTTAAAAAAAAAAAAAAAAAAAAAAAACATGTATGACCAAATTAGTGACACCCTGTGTATCTCAATTATCGACACCATGTATGTGTTCCGATTACCAATTAATACCGATTAATACCCTGTATATATCCTAATTACTGATACCCTATATAGGGGAAGGTGGGGCAAGTTAGTATTAAATCATCGATATAATTTAGTATTGGGATTTAGATGTCGTTATTAGTACATAAACTAATACAAAAATCATATAAAGTAAAAAAAACTTTTTATCTTGATTTTTGTAACGAATTTTACAAAAAAACAATTTAGCCTATTTGCCAAAACTGTGAGGCAAGGTGGAATACTATTAGCTGCTGCATTTTATAGCAAACAAATTCAGTGTTACACGGTATGCTGTTCGACATATTTGACAACTAATTATGTACAATTGTTGTTAATTAATTTTTTAATGTCATGCTCTTGGAAAAACCCAGTAAACATGTTAACTGTTTTCAGAAGTTGCAATGAGCATATAATTTGCGCGTATTATCCTTTCCAAAACAACATAATTTTTAATCTCGATCGTATAACAAAATAATTTCACAATTTTATAATCAATTTTAATTTAAATGTAATTATCAACAACACACTCTATGTCCGATTACCGACAACATATATATGTCCTAATTAAAGATATCAAGTATGTCCTAATCACTGATAGTTAGCGCCGAACCCCACGGAACCACACTCGACATTTCGACCACGCGTGGTGGTGATTCCGTCCCACGGACCTACCGTCGGCTCCCCCCACCACCACCGTAAGAGGTACCGTACTATAGCATATTTCTAAAAATTGACAACCACGCGTGGTCGCTCATCTCGACGTAGCCGCGTGGTGGAGATTCTCCACCATGCTTCTTCACCATGCTTGGTGCAAAATATTCAATTCCACCCTTTCAAATCGTATCTTCCCGGAGATTGGAAGAAAGCTCACATGGTGCCTCTAAAGAAGACTGTAGTATCATCCTCAGTCACGGACTTCCATCCAATTACCCTCTTGAGCTTTCTCTCCAAGGTACTCGATAAGACTGTGCACACCCAGATCACTGAGTACATTACGTCCAAAAAAATCCTCGATCCTTATTAGACTGATTTTCGAAAGTACCATAGCACTCAGACTGCCTTACTCAAATGAACGGAGTACATAAGAAACAAAAAGCCGCTGCCAATTCAATGGCACTTAGCTTCCTCAAACTAAATTGATTGTTCTAATATAAAATTTGTTGTTCTAATAAATTGATTTTAAACTGCAAAATCGCTTTTTAATTAGAATCTCAAAAAATGTGTGCTGATTTATCATTGACGGTTTATCAAAAGATAATTTTATTATTAAGAGCATACATTTAGTTTAAATTTCATTTTCCACGTCTCCTTAAATATACTGATGTAGGCGCGTTGGGTTCATAATTATTAAAAATTTCCTTTTTTAAAGAGGAAGTTTTCTTTTCTTTTTCTCATTATGATTTAAATTTACTTTTTGTTCTAGTTGTTAAAATTGTTTTTATTTTAAACTTTTTCATAAAAATACGAAAATTAAAGAAAAATTTATATAAACCTAAATATCTTGAAAATTAAAGGAATTCTTTATCATTGGTGTAAGAGTTTTAAGAAGGTATCGGTTTGTACGGAAGGTATACAATTGCAATTATTAAAATTTGTGATTGACAAATGATATTATTTATGGTAATCACAATATTTCATATCTGATTCTATATATATATATATATATATATATATATGCTTTACTCCTACATGCCAAAACTTTCATTGGACAATTGGCAATCACTTTGTCTTCAACTTAAAGTTACTTGCTTCGAGTACACTAAAACTGTGGTTTTGTCTTTTAGCTATGAATAACACATGGTTTTATTTGATTAGTTAAATGCAAATAATAAACATACAATAAAATACTTTTACAAGTAATTCTGCTTTGTCTAACTTTAAGCAAAAATTTTGAATTAAGACCTACAAATAATGAGTGTGTATCACGCGTCCCCTACATTGATAACTTATTTACATTCATTTAATTATGTTAAGATAATCCTAATATTTTTTGTAAACTATATTTTACATTGTAATGAATAATATATAATATTATATTTGATAAATTTAACACATACATCTTAAATATGACAGTCCGTGAGGTCATAGCACAAAAGCTAGTCGATTATTTTATATGAAAGGGAATAATAGGATAATATAAATAAATTATTTTTTATAGATTTTTATATAATAAATTATTAGCAAACTGAGTAGCAACGTTTCGTAAAAGTCATAATACTGTGACTATACTTTTTATATTTTGGTAAACTTATTATTACTGAAAAATGTCTACCTAATTACGCTTCAAATATTATAAACTTAAAAATAAAAAAATAGGTTAGTTTTTCGTCGATGTCAATAGGGAAAGTATGTACGCTAAAGTAGTGAGATTTCACGCTTTAAAAGCGAAAGATTTCCATTCTATTTTCACAATTAAAGATTCACTCTAATTAGAGTGATTTATTTAATTCATTCTTCGAGTGAAATTTCACTCCAACGGGTTTATCGTATAATTAAACCGTTCATACGTATCATTTTTACCCAGATTTATAAGAAATAAAACAAAAAATACTAATATATTGTACATTATTTAATTTATCTCCCAATACCTTTTCAATAAATATTCCAAATTTTAATGGAAACGTTATTAAAAACAAAACAGAAATATCACCGTTTATAAGTAATTTTATACTCCTTCAAATGCAAAATGAAGCGATCATAGAGCCCCCCTTGGCTCCGTCAGTAAGACGCTTGCCTACTAATACAAGACGCTCAGGCAGCTGACGGTTCGATTCCCGGTGAAAATTCTCGAGAATTATTTCTTCGACTATTTCGTCGGGAAAAGATTTCCGACTACGCATTGTACTTTGATGCAGGACGTATGCGCCCATATAGCCTCCTGAAAAGTGTCTGAGACGCTAGTAAAAAGGTAATGAGTTTCGCTAGACCGACATAGCACAACACAACAAACAAGTATACAAAATACAAATGTAAAATACAAAAAAACCCATATGCGTTGTGACAACGGAGTTTCAAAAAAAAGGGGTCACATGGCCATTAAATACAAAGAAAGAAATAATTAAACTACCATATTCCCAGTCAGTTTTGATTGTGGTTTCGGTTCGAATGAAATCATTTAATATAGAATGACTTGTTTTTAGAGAACCATTAGACTGAGGATGATAGGCTGTGGTGGTCGCCAGTTGGAATCCGAATATTTCGGATAGTTCTTTTAATAATTTGTTTTTGAAGCTAGTGCCATGGTCGCTTAAGGCAGGTTTTCGGTGGATTTGCCCTATTTATTCAATAATTTTTATTACATACAAAAAATAATCTTTATTGTTCAAACTTTTTACATATTTTAAAATACACATTTTGAAGATATAAAAATTTTTTTTTTTACGCATTTTTTTTTACAAAATGGCCGCCTCAAAATTGTTCTTTTGTTTGACTGTCGACACGATATCTCACCAACGGATCATCTGAAATAAAAAAACTACAAAAGATTCTTAAAACTTATAGTTTTGGCTATTGCATAGTCTAGGATATTTCATTTTTACCGGAAAAAAACAAAATGGCGGACTTTTGAATTTTTTGGCTCTTTTTTTGCAACGTAAATTGTTTATAACTTTTTGAAAAATTTATTGATCGTTATAATCCTAGATCATACAAAAAGAACATATGTCAGGAGTAAGCTGTTCAAATTTCAACTGAATCGGTGCAGTAGTTTTTTTAAATCGTGTCGATAGAGTTGAAAAGCGTTGTTTCGAGAAAAACGCGTTCAAAGTTTTGTTTTATGAAAATTTGAGAAAAAAAGGGTCTTACACTCAATCAGCGATGCCAGCTCCATATATAACTCCTTCAGCTTCCACGTAAGCATCATTTTCTCGTATTCTAGCGTTTCTGCGGGCCACCCTGCTTTCTTTTGAAGCCTGAGAAGCAACCCGTTCGGCTTTCCGCACGCGCGTTGCATTGACTTTCTCAGCGTATTTTTGAGCCTCACTGCCTATTGTTACGCCCATAACACTCATTATTTTTAATACTGTACTGAAGCCTTCATTAAAAGTGCATGCTGCTGTATAAGCTGCTATTTCAACGATTTTTTTCCCACAAAAAGTGTGTTTTGGAGCCATGGCCCAAACACAAGAATTAAAACTTTCATTATTGTTCTGAGTGTTTGCGCCAGTGCATCTTTCTAATAAATCTTCACTAGTGAGGTCTTCATAAATTGGTTTAAGTACTGCTTGAGTATCGTTATCAAAAGCGGGGGGATGCTTAAAAGTACTCAGTTTATTCTGTGCTGCTGCTAAACGATACTTACACCAAGAATCGTCTGGGCAGTATTGGTGCTGTGGATTGTCGTCGGTCGAGCTTCTATGGTAGAATGTGGCCCAAATAGCTTTTTTCATTTCTTCGGGTGAGTCAGGATGATTCAAAACAGCAATGCCATAAAAAGCGGATAATTCGGACATAACTTTACCAGTTAAAGCCAAAGTTTTCGGAGTATCGGCTTTTTTTTTGGATGTCGATTTTTTCGCGTCTGATTTTTTCGCGCTTGATTTTTTCAAGGCAGCTTCTGCTATAGCTTTTTTAGCTTTTTTTAACTGAGTTAACTGCTTCTTAGCCTCTTTGGCTCTCCGAAACATCCTTTTTTTCACGTGTAAAACGCATTCTTTCTTCTTTACAATTACTTCGTCTCCATAAGGTTTTTCATCGATTACATTTTTGAAGGTTTTGGTGTCACTGTCACCTATATAATATTCATAAATAGCTTTATAAAGTTCAATGGATCTTTTGAACATGTCCAGAATTCCATTCGATTCCATCATTCCAGAACTACCTTCATGATTAGCTGTGCAATCTTGTTCATGATCTTCAAACCAAGCTTCAAATTCAGGAGTATTATGGTCACCATCGTAGGTTTCACACGCTCTGCAAAACTTTGACTTCACTTCGAGATCTAAAACTTTATTTGTATATTTGCCTATCAAACTGACTAAGCCAAGTAACGACGAAAAACCTCTTTTTGGCCATGAATCATCTCCGGAGACTGTGAGCCGATTTTCAATCTTGCCAGCTGCCGCGTTTGCTTTTTTCTTCTCATTTACAGCTTTTTAAAAACCTAATAATGCTACTGAGTTGGCTGCTATGTGAATGTGATTAAAAATATCATAATATCCATTTTCACTAAATCCAGTACACAAATCCATTAATCCACAAAAATGATTCAGACCCTGAATACCTATGCCAAGAAGCCTCATTACGAAAGCAAATCTTCTGTTTATTTCGTAACCAGAGCTAATTTTTGAACTCGATGGAATGCGAACGTCATTTTCACATTTACACGCCACATTTAAATCAAAGCCTAAACCTTTCTGATTCAATTTCGAAAAACCCACTTCACTTTTGTATGTTTTACAAATCACAATGTTCTGTAAGGCCAAGAATATACTATAAAATACTATACAGTATAGCATAGTTGGATCGACTGCAACTTGAAAATCAGGATCACCATTATGAATTTTTTTTGCAGAAGTACTAGTTAAACTTGAATCAGCATCAGAAGTATGCCGATTCCCGTAAAACGAGCGTTTTCTTGACCGGCCTGGCTTATTTTCGTTCTCTCTGCTGCCCTTTCGATCACACATAGTAAAAATACTACTTTTTCACAAAGGTTCAATTTCACAACGACGCGAAGCTTGGGATGACTGAGCGGGCACTGAATTAGGTAAATGGCCGCCAAAACTGCTATTTACGAAGGGGGATAGGAGCAGGACTAGGATTAAAGATGGAGAGGGGGGCAGCGGCAGCGCAACGCCGGCCGCTGCAGGAGCAGCCGAGCGCGCGCGCTCAAACGCGGTAAGTGCTGCCTCTATTCTGCCTGTTCTCGGCCGTAGGAACTAATTGTATGAGTTGTTAAATATTTGTAGATAGTATTGCTATCGAATAATGAAATAAAAAAAAATGATTTTTCCAAAAAAATCCACCGCAAACCTACCTTAAGGTGCCTGCTAAACGCCGTTTTAAATTTACAAAAATATGGCAGGCACCTCACACTGCTTGGGAGCGAATTCCAGAGGTGCGCACCTTGCACTCTAAACGAGAATAGACCCTTATCGGTGCGCGACCCCGGAACCGAGAGCTCTTTCGTACCACCCCTACTTGAAGTCCTGGCCTGTTTTTTTTCAAAAAGGGCAGTAAGATATGGTGGCTGCCGCATGACAACTGCTTTGTAAAGCAGCAGCCCCATAAAATACTCCCTCCTCACCTTCAGATCTAACCAGTCCAGTTTTTCCCTGTAGGCGGTGATATGCTCATCACGCCTAACACCACATATGTATCTCACACATGAATTCTGTACGTTGTAATCGTGTCTGAAGCTCCCCTAACACGTCAAGAAGAACAACTGAGCAATAGTCTAAGTGAGGTAGTACCAGTGCACATGCCAGCTGCTTCCTGAGTATCTCTGTGGTGCTTGAACGGAATAATTTTAAGCTATACAGAGCTCTATTTACTTTCCTACTGACCGCATTCAATTGCGGCTTCCATGTTAACCTTCCGTCCATCACCACGCCGAGGTTGGTGACTGCATCGACAAAGGGAACGTGTACACCGGTCTGTATCTCAATGCCTTGCAAGTCAAGGTTCTGAACCTGTTTGATGTTATGATCAGATCTGAAAATAATCGCTTTTGTCTTGCCGATATTGAGGCGCAGGCCAGCTGACGTTGCCCAGTTCGACACTGCTCGTGCTACAGCCGACATGCGACCGATACCATCACAAAGACCTGTCAGGGTCACTTGAGTGTAGGTTTGCAGGTCGTCAGCGTAAAGTATATGTTCTACACCATCTAAGTCTAGTGCGTCTTGTAAGTCGTTTATGTACAGGCTGAAAAGCAGGGGTCCCAGGACTGAGCCCTGTGGAACGCCAAGATTGGTGGTTAGCCAACCTGAATCCCCTTTTGTGTTTGTGACGACTTTCTGTCGTCTCCCCATTATATATGACTTAAGCCACAGGAGAATCCGAATGCTTTGCTAAAATCAAACATCAACAAAATAGTCAATAGTATTTTGTTGTTGTTAATGCCTGCTCTTATGTCTTCCGTCAGTATTAGTAGTGCTGTCTGTGTACTGTGATTCTGTCGAAAACCAGTCTGCATCGGGTCCAAAGTGTTGTTTTTTCGTAAACAGTCAGTTATTTGGTCGTGTACTATTTTTTCCAGGACCTTAGAAAGGAAACTCAGTAGGGCAATTGGTCGGAAATCTGACACCGTAGATGGGACAGGCTTCTTCTTCAAAGGCACCAATTGAGCTCCCTTCCAAGTTCCCGGAAAAATGCCACTGGACAGAGAGGAGTTAAAGATCTTAACAATATGATCTCCCACAAACGGAAGAGCCTTAGCCACTATACTTTGGGGAATGCCGTCTTCCCCTCTGGCCTGTGATGAGAAATGGGCAACAGTCAGGACCACGTCCGAGAAGCTGACTTCTCGGAAAACAAAGCCGTCATCACTGGCAGTGGTCAAGACGTTGTCAAGTTCTTCATCACTTTCACTTTGGGAGATCGACACCCCTGCAAAGTGGGCATTGAGCTCTTCCGGCGAGAAACCATGAAGCTCCTCTCTTGTCTTTGACAGAAGGCCCAGAGCCTTGAGCTCTTTACAGATATCTTTCTTATTATCAATCGCTTCAGAAATTTTATTTTGTCAAAATCTTTCCCTTGTTTCCTTCGTTCATAATTCAGCTGCAAGGCTCTGATACTCCTGCCACAGTCTGTCGTCTTTGGTCCGCGCATAGCGTCGTCGTACAGAGTCACATTTTTTGTATAGATGTATCAGTTCAGCATCAACCCATGGTGGATTCGCTTTCTTTTTCGGTGTAAATTCTTTTAACGGAGCAATTTTATCTATCACAGCCATGAGGTTGGCACTTAGGTACTCAAGTTGACTGTCTACACCCGCCGCGGGACCATCGATCTGCGACCAATCACAGTCAGCTAGGTGAGACAGGAAGTCGTCTTGCTGGATCGATTTAAAATCCCTGTAGCTGAAAGATTCAGCCACAGGGGATGCAGTAGTTTCGACCGCAATCTCGACCTCTATGATGTTATGATGACTGGGAAAAGACGCCGGCCGATTGTCCCTGCTCAGTACAACGTCATTATTATCTGTCAAGATCACATCAATCCACGTGTAAGAATCTGTGAGATGATGAGTCGCACCATGATCAACTATTTGGAGGTTAAGATCATCAGCCAACCGCCTAACAAATCTTGCATCGGCTGACGTTCCGAGTAGGTTCGCATTCAGATCTCCCATAATAATTTTATGACTAAAGTCTTGCGTATGTGTCGTTAGTTTGTCTATTAAGTCAGAGCCCTGTAAAAACGGTACGTGTGGTGGTCTGTATATTAAAGCAACAAAGACGGGAGGAAGGCTGCCCTGCTGAACACTGCACATTAAATATTCAGGTATAAATGGCCTGCCCTCCTGTGTTGTTGGAGAGCTTGCATAGTAAATTGGCCTTGAAAGTGTTACGAATGTACAGGACCAGCCCGCCCCCTAGTTTGTTGCGATCAAGTCTAAGTAGTGAATAGTCGTCGATCTGAATGAGATAACTCCCAACATCAGGGTCAAGGTGCGACTCAGCAACTCCAAAGAGATGGTAGGGAGGACGAGCTGAAAGGTGTTGTTTAATCGTGCAAATGTGCTCCATTAGAGAGGTAACATTGACAAAACCTGCTCTCAGTCCCCTTTTGCTCACAGTGAACACCCCCAGCAGTATCTGCAGATAGTCAATTTTTTGCAACAGTTGACGGAATAACAGTTTTATCAATTGCGCTTTCTTTATCAACGTTTTTTGTTATCTTATCTACGGTTGGTGATGGTTGATTAGTGTCATATGATGCCACTATTGTTTGTAAATCAGCCGCAGATGAAAATTCATGAGAGACGTCGCCATCACGCCTCTTCACCAGGAAACGGCCCCCTCTATGCCAAACGTATTTAAAATTGAGTCTCATCGCAAGGGCCTTGAGACTTCTATATTTAATAAAACATTCCTTTGTTAATAATTCATTTATAAAAATTGTCCCATTGATAATCCCATCCCTTGTGTCCTGGTCAAGAGCTGCAATGTCGACATCTCTAGCATGAAAGCCAGTGATTAGCTTTTTGGCTCGCATAATTTTTTCGCCTAACGCACTGCTGGAAAGGGTAACAACCCATGGTGACCGTCTACGTTCACCATTTATATCTGCTGATGCCGCAGCTGTCGGTTCCTCTGACCGAAGCAGGCGTGTGCCTATTATTTCTGATTTTCGTGTTGATGGAAGGACACGGCACAGTATCGCGTGTGCAACGTCCACACGCTTAGAGAGATCACCCTAAAAAATGTTAGAAATAATTAGCTCCATGTTACCATTTTTAATGTTTTTACTTTGCATTGTCCCTCCATCAATCGTTTGCACCCGCGTGCTTCGTGCAGGTGATGCTGCAGCATCATCATTGTCAATATTGTTCTTATTCAATCGACTAGATAATTTTTTTCTGTTATTTACAACTTGGATGAACCCGTCATTATTGTTATTACAATTGTCATTTGTGTCGCTTATATTTCTATAGTTGTCGAGTAAATTACTATTTGTAATAGACGCATTATTATTTTTACATTTGTTTGTACTTGTGAGAGAAACGGTATTGTTTTATGTACTGGGGAGCACTGCAATTCATTGGTATTCTATTTTGTTAAGTATGAGTTGGTTATTTTTTTGGATGTTTTATACGTTACTCTCAATTTTATTGATAGTAGTTGTATATGCAGAGGTAAAGTTTTCTTTTGTTATTATTTTTCCTGTATTTTTTATTATTTCTTTGTTGTCACTTTTAACTCTATTGTTTTTATTGGTTAGGTTTTGGAAATCAGTTTCAAAAGTATTTATTATAAAATTATCAATTTTTGTTTGTGACTCAAAATTAGTCTGCTCTAAATTATCAATTTTTTCTAGTAACGTATTATAAGTTACCTCAGTTTTGTTCAACAAATTGTTTATGTCGACGTTACTATCGTGTAATTTTTTATTTTTGATTTTTAAATTGTCTATTTCTTGGCAAAGCACTTGCTTCTCTTTTTTCATCTCCTCCAGCTATGAGTGTTGTTTCGACAGTTTTTCCTCAATTTTTTGCAGCTTGGATTCAATTGAAAGTGCCAAAGTATGTATTGCTGGTAACGTATTTAGCCTATTTACAATTGTCTCCAATCTGCCTTCAATAGAGGTGCAATGTCTAGCAAGTGCATTGTCAATGTTTTTTGAAGTTGAATTCGCGTACTCCACCAGGCAGGAGACCGTTGTTCCCTTTTTTAAAGCAGTGCTGTCTAACATTCGAATGACGGACGCATTCACGTCATTAACGCTGCTGTAGTTCTTGGAAATGAAAGACTGCGATGTATCATAAGCACGGTTTGAATCTGTACTCTTGGCCGTGACGTCACTCGGGGATTCCCCGCTGTGCTCTGCTCCCGTGCTGGAAGTGGGCGGGCCTAGTTACGTCACAGGAGACTGCGCGGCCAACCGGAGCAGGCTGCTGGTGGGTGCGGGGCCTAGTCCCTGCAACGGATAGAGTGAGGAGTTGGTGGGCGCGGCCTTGCTCGCCTGATTGGTACGCGCTGCTATTGCAGGCTTTTTATTGGCCGGAGTGGACGCGACTAGCTCTTTCTCTTTCCCACTCATGTTGTTAGCGTTCGTCGCGCGTGACTGCCGACTCGAACATCGAGTTATATTGAATATGCAGCACTTACGTAGCGAGTTGCTGCTCCTAGGAACCTCCCCGCAGATGGCGCAGTTGTCAACCATGATGTTGGTGGCGACAAAGATGAGTCGTGGAAAGCAATGGTGGTGTGTCTAGGATGCAGCAGGTGTCGCCTCAGTAGTCGCGTAGTTGCAGTTCGAGTCGGCAGGTGGCGCCTTGGTAGTATAGGCGCTGTGTGCTGTGTGTCCAGATGGAAGTGGCACCTCTGAGTTTATTATGCTTCGTGCTTGGCTCCCGCCACTCTGCCGTATTCAGCTTACTTAACCTCAAAACGCTTGGCCGGGTGTTGTTGCTTGGATGTTGAAAAGCCGTGCCGATGGACCAGTGGAAGCTGTGATTTATTATCACAGCTATAGTTTGTATGCTCCACTGTGCAGACACCACGACAAACCGGCTCACGGACACAGGAGGAATGGATACTTGCATTAGGAATGGACCTATTGTAATAGTTGACCATTCCAATGAATGCGCATAACTCTACAATATTTCGCGGACTTGGCATATTCGTGATAGCTTTGTATTTTTCCAGATACTTATTTATGCAATTTTTATTTATAATGTAACCACAATATTTTATTTGGGGCTCGACCAACTCGTATCTTTTTGTATTAATAAATCTATATATTATAATCATTAATACTTGTAATACTGCTTCTAATCTATCTATAAACTCGCCAAGCGTTTTGGTCGCAATGCGGATATCGTCTAGGAAAACTTTAACTACTTCGATACCACGTAAAATCCTCTCCATTAATTGTTGCCATACCGCTGGCGCTGCCGATACGCCGTACATCAATTTCATGGCTCTATACAATCCTCTATGTGTATCAATAGTAAGTATCTCCACGGTCACTTCATCGACTTCAAGTTGTAAATATGCTAATTTCAAATCTATTTGTCCGAAAGAGCTACATCCCACTAAATCAATAAATAATTCGTCCGCCGTCGGTAATGGATGTTCATTGACTAGTAACAATGGGTTAACTATGATACTGTAATCGCTGCATATGCTTATATTATTGTCTGCCTTTAGTATCAGCACTATCGGTGATTTCTTGGAAACACCTTTTTTTACTAGTATGTCTAACCGTTTATCTACCAATAGTTTGTCTAAATGGTAATGAACAAGGTTTCATGAATATGGGTTTGGCATCTGGTTTCAATGTGAGTGAAGTTTTCAGCTTATTTATTTTTGTTAAATTCGGTTTTGTCAGATTCCGGTATTTGTTGAGAAGAGCTTTTACTTGTGCGTCTTTGTTAAAATCCACCGTATCGATTTGCAAAATTCATTCTAATAATTTATTCTTACCTTTTTCTCTTATGAAACGTCTAATCCAGTCTCTACCCATTAATGGGGGACGTTCAACATCCGTTAAATACAAATTTTCTCTAAATTTCACATTTTCATAAACCGCGTAAACTGTTACGTACCCGATTACATTAATCTCAGTTTTACAAAAATATAGCAGTTTGAGATTAGTCGTTCGTACGGTTTGGCCGGGAAATAGACTCCTCGCTTGCTGCCCCACATGACGGTGACTGCTGCTCCGCTGTCCACTTAGCATTCGACTGGCTTGATGTTGACTGGCAGCGTCGTGTGGAACTTCTCCCTGGTCGGCGTCATCTACTGTATTCTATTCATCGGCTTTTTGTGTGCGTATAGGTATTCTATTGTAGACGTGTTTTGGTTTCCCAAGGTATTTGACTCCATTTCTGACAGCTCCATTTCTAGTAGGCGGCTTTGTATTCTTCTATTTGTAAGACCAAACACTAATTGATTTCGTAACGCTGTTTGTAGAAAGGTGCCAAAATTACACGTTACACTTAGTTTGTTGAGAGCAGTTGCGAAACTTTGTATGTCTTTTCCTGCTTGCTGCTTTCTGCAGTTATAATCGAAACTTTCTTCTACTTCTAAAGCTGTTAGAGCATATAATTCTTTTAACTTAGACACTAGCGTATTGTAGTCTTCTGTGTAGGGGGTCTGCTGAGCCATAACTGTCGCATAAGGTGTTGAGTGCGGTTTCTCCAATGTAGTATAAAAGGTTTGGTACCTTCTTGTCCTCCACTAACTTCATGATTGTGAATGCCCCTCGGAATCGAGCGATTCATCTATCCCAAACCGACGTCCCTGGGATGAAAGATTGAATAAGTAAATGTGCTTGGTGTGTCGTAGTCGTTGCCGTGACCTCTCCTGTTGAGGTTTCTGTTCCTCCCAGCATCGCATTCTTTTGTATGTGTAATTATGTGCAAGTGTAATTTGCAGGTAGCGTCCGCCACGTGTTCGCACTATGCTCGGTGCTCCCATATTTCACTCGAAGATTTTTCACTTGAAACTTGATCCACGTCGAAAATTATTTGTTGTGTATGCACGTGGGAAGGTAGAGAAGTTGAAATAAAGGCGTAGAATATTCACTTGGAAATTAATTGCTTTTTTTAAGCGGATTAGACGTACAATACAAATATTCCGTTCTGCCGCTCGCAGCTCGCCCGCCTACTTGCGCTTGTCTTTCGACTTGCGCTCATACATACACTCATACCTACGTCTGAGACTAATCTTACATAACAATACCATTTTGGGAACACCTTGGATCAAAAACTAATTTATATTTCTTTATGAGATCTTTATCTGATATTATTATTATTACTATTATATTGACCAAATAGTAATGATTAGCAGTAATAGAGCCTGCACGGCTACAGCTATCATAATCCCTATGTCAGCTGTAGTCGTGCTTACATCATCAACATTTCCACCATAACTAGTTGTTCGGACTAACTGTCAGGAGCTCCATAGCCTTGTTCACACAGTCATGCCATCTCTCTGTATTCTTTGCAAATTTTATCCAATCCTTCCCATCATATCGTATTTCTCATAGATCCATTTTAATATTCTCCTTCCACCTTCATCTCGGTCTACTTGGGGGTCTTGTGCCTGTCGGTTTCCCTAATACAGGAAGCTCTACAGTGCTCTAAGTGCTGTTCTATTACTTCGAGAATTAATCACTGTAGTAACGTTTGGTTTTCCGTATAATTCATGTATTTCTTGATTATGTAAAATTCTCCATTCTCTAGTAAACTCATCCATCTAACCCCCGAATACCTTTCTAAGGACTCTATTTTCGAACACTCTAAATCTATTTTCTTTCCGTTTGGTAAGCTCCCACGTTTCGCATCCATATATAAGTACTGGTATAGTAGTAATAGTAGTCGAAATTTTAATAAATTGGTTACCGAATAGAGACATGCATTTCCCGAATGCAGTTTCTTCTTGATTTCCTTATGAGTCTGATTTTTGTTTTGGACCATGTACTGGATTTTCTCTTTGCTTATTTATTTATTTATTCATTTACTTATTCACTTAAACGGGCATTATTACCCCTATACAATGTATCAAAATACAAAATTTATAAGAAGAGACTTAGATTAAATCAATTAATAATAAAGTGCTGGCTGTTTAAAAGTCTACACAATCGTAGCTTCTTAGTCGATCGATATTAAGTAACGAAAATTAATAAAAAACAAATAAAATACAAATAGAAAACAAACAAAACACTCACAATAAGCTCCCCCAATATATACTTGGTTTCGAGAAGCCGTGTGCACGTCAGAAGGATATTAAAATTGCGACCTGCAATTTCGCACTCCAGAGATAAACCGTAAGGAGGAGGCCAAGACAAATCGATGTGCGAAAAACTTGAGGTAGGAAGGAGAGGAGAAAGAGGGAGTGTGTGAGCGATGGGCAAAGCAGAAAAAGGCGTACAAGATAACAGGGGAACAAACACGCAGGAGGTCGCGCGCATATATCTCCCACCTGTGTAGATACACACATGTGAGAGGGCTCACATACATGTAGCCACACACACGTAAGACTTGTCGCTATACCGAGGAATCCCACAGCCAACAACGACTGCGCAAGTAAATGGCCAGCGCGGCAACGGCCACCTCCGAAGCGTGCATGATACCCTGCTATATGTCTGACGGCAGGACGCATTATTTATCAAAAATAAGGAAGTATGGAATAAAAGGGTGGATGGAAATTATTATTATTAATCAAAATCAATCATTTAGCATGTCTTTTAAGTATATCCAAGGTGTATTTGTATGTATTCTTAAGATTACTCACATCTTCTTTATTATTAACTGTATTGTCTTGATAAAAAATGTTCAAATCTTCTGAAAATGCCTTTTTAAATGCTCTTTTTTCTATATCTAAAAATTGAAAATTATCAAAGTCGATTGTATGATCTGTGTTAATATCATGAGTAGCTAGAGCTGACTTTATGACGTTTTGTGAATTTATGTTTACTAAGCCCTATGTAGGAAGCTGCGCAATCGTTGAAATTATGACCCTTACAATTAATTTTATAAATAATATTACTAGTGTCCAGTTTATCTAACCTATCTTTACCTAATTTGATCATGCAATTGAATTTATTAATAGTCTTATTAATAGGACTGATGTAATGTTTATATAGAACCTGATTAATTTTTGGGGAGAGGTATTTAATGTACGGCAGAACCATGAAAGGTTTATTTGTTCAGGAATTATTATTATTGTAAGTATTATTATTCTTATTATTAATGTGGGAACCCTCCGTGGTTGCCTGGATCGACGTGTGGCCGAGGCATAGACTTCCTGGCATGAGGAAGTGCAGCGGTCCTCGCGGTAGAGCTTGTAGCCGGATAACTTGCCAGTTCGCCCGGTAGTCAGAAGGTGACTAAATGGTAACTGAACACACTCTACCCACATTTACTCTTACAAGCATTGCCCTACACTTACCACACGCACTACACTCAACAAAATACTCAAACATCTCCTCTCAGGCGGTACGCTAGTCGTGAGGCAGATGCACAGAAAACCACCCGACCCGATTGTTCTCGCGCCGGGACACGCTGGGAGTGTCCGGACCCCAGTCGGTTGCTCTCATCGGCATGGGCGAAGGGCTGATGTAAGTGTAGCTCTGTCGAGGCGGTGAGTTTCGGTGCGGGATCAGAAGTCGGCCGCGTCGGACCCTGATCAGGAAGTGCGTATTGGGCAGGGGGATCGGAACTCCTGTTGTTCCGGGCGAGCTGGTCCGGCCGTGTATTCCGAGACCGGGAAAATGAAGGCTGGGCCTCAGGGAACTGGGGTAGGATCAAAGTATCCGAGGGTACATCCGTTCCCAGCTATTTCTGCCCGCCTCCCTACGCACGATGCCCCGGTTAAACAATCGAGAAAGAAAATGTCCCAATGCAATCAAGAGATGAACCAGGAGGCAGGTAAACCTCAAACCTGCCAGGAAGCAATGGTGGTAGTGGAGCAGCTTCCTTCACACACATTGCCGGGTGGTAAAACGCAGCCCAGCCCCCCAGGAGTTCGTGAAGCAAGTGGACGAACTCCTCAAAAAGATGGGAAAAGGGTTGGAGAGGCAGCCTGGTGTCAATACCGACATCAAGCACAGCTTACCCACCCTCGTCGAACTTTTCGACTCTTGGAGGGAACGCCTGCTCACCAACACCGAAGAGCTATCTCAAGCCAGCGGCCTCAAAATAGGAGGATGCGATCGCGAGACGTGACTCCGATAGTGCTGAGTCTTCAATTATTGAAAAAAAGGCTAGATCCGCCGGGCCCTCGAAGATCGCCGGCTTTGAGACGGTCCTTTCATAGAAGGAGAAGCTGCAGCTAAGAAAAAGCAGCAGCAGCTACAGAAACAAACTGAGCAGCTAACACAAGAACAACAGCTGCAGCGAAATCAGCAACAGCGACAGCAGCTGCGACAACAACTGCAGCAGCAGCCGCAACAAAGAAGACTCCAACAGCTAGGACATCGGCGGACAAGAGGAGCGAGACTGCTGAAAAGAAGAAGAAGAGGAGGAGGAGAACGCCTAGGAAGCGACCCAAGGCTGTCCTTATCCGACCGACGGATGGAGTCATCTACGCGGACGTTCTTTCAAATGTCCGCGAAAAGGTCACAGCAGAGTGTTCAACGACTGATATTTAGTGTATCAGGAAAAGTAGGGCGGGCGACGTTCTGGCAGAGTTAGGCACAAAAAGCAACAACCAGGAGCTGGGGACTATAGGGGACTCCATCAGGAAGGTATTAGGCACGTCGGGAGCCGTAAAGACCCTGACGCCTAAGACAAACGTTGAAGTCAGAGACCAGGACAGCCTTACCACCAAGAAATAAAGTGGAGACGGCGATCAAGAGAGTCTTTGACGAAGCACGAGTCTCAACGGTGAGATTAGCGTTTCACTGACCAAAACCAACAGTAAAGAGCAGCGACTGGCCATCGTAGAGATGGACCAGGAAAAGGCAGAGTTCCTCCTTGAGAAGAATCGCCTGAAAGTCGGCTATATGAACTACCGGCTGAGAAGATGGCAGCGGTGCTTCAGATGTCTGGTTTACGAACATCAAGCCCGCGATTGTCATGGCCCAGACAGAAGCAATACCTGCTACAAACGTGGTGCGTAAGATCACAAAGGAGCAGCCTGCAAGGCTACCGAGGCGAAGTGCGTCTTGTGCAATGACCTAAAAGTAGACCAAGCACAGCTGGGCCACACGCCGGGCTAGGGCAGTGTAGAGCGCTTCGCGAAACGCTAATGCAGACCAAAGCCATGCGTTCATGATGGACCACATAACGGTCCTTCAAGCGAACCTCCATAGAGCCGAATTAGCCAACAGCCTTCTGACTCAGAGTATATCTGAGACGAAGGCTGATGTGCTGCTAATCAGCGAGAAGTACTGGGACTGGAACGTACCTACGTGGTACAAAGACACACTTGGCATAGCAGCAATCTACGTGGACCTACGAACCATCAGAGTGGACGAACACGGGGCCGGAAGCGGCTTTTTGTGGGTGAGAAGCAGAGACGTATCTTATGTGAGCTGCTACTTTACCCCGAATGTCCGTATTGAGCAATTCAGGCGGAGTCTGGATGACCTGGACGACGCGATCCGCGAAATAGAAGGCGAGATTGTAGTCGCCGGCAACTTCAATGCGCGAGCATATCGAGAACACGTCGATACTCAGAAGGGTAAGGCATATTGGGACGATTCCGGACGTGTCTTTCGCATCCGAAAATCTAGCGCGTAGAGTGTCGGATTGGAGGGTAATGGAGGATTACAACGGAAGCGATCACTAATACATCACGTTTCAGCTGCGCAATAAATCCCAATCACAAAGAGTCACGACAAAGCCACCCCGATGGAATCTGGCCAGGCTGAACACGGAAAAACTAGTCGAGGTACTTTTCGAAAGACAGGAAAATTTATCAGCGACGAACGTCGCCGAAGACAGGGACGGAGCGGAGGCCCTCGTGAAGGAGACTATGGTTTTCATGCACCGAGCCTGCAACGCATCCATGCTGCGGACGGGATCGCAACATGGAAAATGCCCTGCTTACTGGTGGTCGGACGAATTAGTGCAACTGAGAGCGGAACCGAAACACCTCAGAAGAACGGCGCAAAGAACGAGAGACGAAACGGAGGCAGCACTGTTGTCAGCGCGGCACATAGCAGCGCGCAAACGGCTCCGACGCGAGATCAATCGGAGGAAGGGACAGTGCTGGAAGAACCTGACGGAGGAAGGCAATCGGGACGTATGGAGCTTAGGCTACAAGATCGTGACCAAGAAACTCTGCGCGCTCCGAAATCACCCTTTCGGCGAGAACGCCATGGTTCGAATCGTAGACACTCTGTTCCCAATACATTTGCCACGGCAAGACCAGGAGGAATCCGCTGAAGTAAGTGGGATTCCCCTATTCTCCACCGAAGAGTTGCCAATCGTCGCCAAAATGATGCGGAACGGAAAGGCGCCTGGGCCCGACGGGATACCAGCTGAGATATTGAAGATTATCGCGGTGAGAGCACCTTCTCTATTGCTGAACATATACCACGCGTGCCTGAAGGCGGGCGTCTTTGGCACTCCCTGGAAGGTTGAGACAAGCTTGCGCGTCTCGTGTTGATCAGCAAAGGTCAGGGAGGTGATCCCCGGCTTCCTTCGTCTAGCAAGCCACTGTGCATGTTGGACCACGCAGGGAAGCTCTATGAGAGGTTGCTCAAATCACGGCTACAGGAAGCTGTGCAGGCTGCCGACGATTTAGCTGACAACCAGTACGACTTCAAGAAACGGTGATTCACAGTGGACACTACATGAGAGGTAGTTCGGCTGGGAAGGAGAGCATGGACTGGAGATAATTTTTCCAGTAACATCGCGCTTCTCGTTACGCTAGACGTTAAGAACGCCTTTAACTCGGCCAGGTGGCCAGACATCTTGGACGCGTTGAACGAGTTCAGAGTCCCAGAGTACCTCATGCGGGTGATATGGGACTACCTAGAGGACGGTATCCCCCGCTACGAAACAGATCTTTGGCCCTGATTTTTGGAACATCCTGTACGATGCCCTGTTACGACTCGGGCTACTTGAAAGTGTGTACATGATAGCCTACGCTGATGATGTTGCTTTAGTCATCATCGCGCGGGACTTCGAAAAAGCACAATATCTGCTGAACCAGGCGATGCGCAGGCTCTCGCGCTGGATGGGGGAACACGGTCTCGACTTGGCAGCCGCTAAGATAGAGATCGTGCCTTTCAGTGACAAATCGATTGAGACCATCTTCCCCGTGTATGTGGGAGATGCCGAGGATTCGATAAGGAGGGAGGTTGTGACTCAAACTAGACACTAAGCTTACTTGCTTTCGTCACCTAGTGTATGCAGCGGATAAAGTGACGAAAATGACTGTACAGTTGTGCCGTCTCATGACGAACACGAATGGACCAAAAGCGAGCAAGCGTCGACTCCTCATGTCAGTCATTACATTCATCTTATTGTACAGTTCTGAAATATTGGCCGATGCAGTGGAGAAGGACTCATACCGGATTCGATTCTCTTCCGTTTAGCGTAGAGGAGCTCTCAGAGTCACCAGCGCCTATCGCACTGTCTCGGGACCCGCAATGCTCGTTATTGCGGGAATCATCTCGATCGACCTACACGCGGAGGAGCGCATGCGAATCTACAAACGGAAGAAAATAGGAGAGGACAGAACAACAGTCCATAGAGAGAAATGGAAACGCACCATGGAAACGTGGCAACGGTCCTGGACAACCACGAGCAAGAGTAAATGGACAGCAAGGCTGATAGACCAGCTGGCCCCTTGGATTAACCGAGATGGGGAGGTAAATTACTACCTGACCCAATTCCTGAGTGATCATGGGTACTTCTGCTCCTACCTCAGTCGTATTGGGAAGGTTCAGAGCCCGAGTTGCATTTTCTGTTCCGCTGATAGCGACGATGCGTTTCACACGTTTTTCGTCTGCGAAAAGTGGAACGAAGAAAAAACAGCTCTTATAGGCTCGGTCGGACAATTCACGCCTGAGAACATCATGGGCGAAATGCTGTCCGCCGAGAATAAGTGGGATGCCACGGCAAAATTCGCCGAGATGATCATACGACAAAAGAAGTGGTACCTAGACAGGGCAACCGACGAAGGTATGAATGAAGCGCTATTGGATGACTCCATGGAAATGGACGTGGAGGAAGAAGATGGGACGTTTTCTTAATCGGGAGACGCTCAATTTCACTCATTTTATGAATGTCGCGGGGAGGGACAGGGATACTTCTCCTTTCCGTACGGAGATGTATGTGCCGGTTAGAATACGCGTATAAATGAAACGGTATAAATGAATATATATATATATATATATATATATATATATATATATATATATATATATATATATATATATATATATATATATTGGTGACACTAAAAATACCATTTTTTGACAATCGCCCATATATATATCACCAATATATATATATATATATATATATATATATATATATATATATATATATATATATATATATATATATTAACGTGTGACTTAAAAATATACCACAGTTGTCTTAGTTCGGTGTTTAAGATGTTCAAATACATTGTTTTTAAGAACTTCAAACGTTTACCAGACCGAAATAATATTTCTTTTCTACTCAGTGTATTGGCGACACTAAAAATACCGTTTTTTTGACAATCGCCCATATATATATATGTACAGTATCGCCAGATAAATAAATGGGCTCTAATAATATTTCATTGGGAATTTAAATTTCAAGATCTTATGGAAATTGGTCGAAAGTATGTAAATAGAGTTTGAATATAATGTCGAAATCGACAGATGCTTATGGATATTCGTTAAACGGAAATCTGGCTATAATGATGACTATTGACTGTAAAGGACAAAACAAAACAGAACAGAGTAAACAATAGACTCCGTATGATATCTTAAATGAATAACGTTGTGTATGTAAGAAAAGATTTCTACGAATTTCCAACCTTAAATGTGATAAGGTTACAAACAAATCTTTGTAAGAATATTAAAATCCTTAAAATAATGTTAATTAAATTTACAATGGATAATTTTGTGGTAATAAATGTCAACAAGATCAGAGAAAGGAATAGATACAGAAATAATGGTGCTAATTGAAAATCAAAGTATAGAGTGTAAAAATTTCTCATAGGACCTGATTTTACGGCGATATACAGCCCACACTCGATATGATGACCCCCCGGAAGACTCGCCATACAGCCAGAAAAACAAAGGTCGGACGAAGTGTCAGATCAAAGAGCCGTAAGAAAAACGTAAAAATACACCCACGATTTTGTAGAGAAATGACTTTTAAAATTTTTCGAACTTCTGGACATACGAGTCAGCAGTATACGCTTACTAGTTTCACCAAATTTATTCGAATCTTCGAAGCACAGAAATGAAAGGATTTTTCCAGAAGATCCGTTAAATTGAAAAATGATTAAGTATTTCTGATCTTTTATTAAGAAACTTAGATCTTACCTTGAAGGGCGGCATCAAATTGTGCGTGTAAAAAGCTATGAATCTTACAGTATATCAGTAACATTAGGTGTTACGCAAGGCTCACACTTGGCTCCCCTTCTCATTATCATATTCATTAATAATCTTAAACTCTGTTTTTAAGTATTCTCATCCTCTTATATACGCTGATGACGTAATAGTATATTGTGCAACTAGGGGAGTAAGAGGGACATTTCTAACGAGGGTGAGATGATTTGCACACGAGTCGTAGTGTCGGGCGCCTTCGGCGCCCGAGACGGAAACGAGTACTCCAATCATCACCCGAGTTAGACATTGCCTTCCCCCCTTGTTACACACCGTACTTCTTTTGACAAGTGCATGTAAGACCTTTCTTCAAGCATATAGGGCGAATGGAGAGTTGTATATTTTGAGTCGTGCGCCATTTACTTACAGAATTAAATTACAATTTCATCTTCAAATTAACAATTTTCCAAAATCATCCAAAATTTTCCAAAATTTTATTTAGGACCGGGAGGTATTGGTCCCACGGCGACGAGAGGTAATCATTACCTCCCGCCCTGGCGAAAACGCTAAATGCTTAACTTGCCATTCGCTTTAGATACATGGAAAAGGGCCTATTACATCAGCTTACAAGGAGAGTGTACGAAATGCAGGGGGCGAATTTTGACGAGGCTCGGAAAGCTGTATTCTTGTGCCTATAACTAAACCTCAGCACCCGACATTTTGGCTATCGAGCCCATATTATCGAGATATAGCCAATTGTGGAGAGACTTTATCAATGTCTAATGTTTTCTGATTATTTGGTAGACTTTTAAAAGTTACAATAGCTTTCATGTAACTATTTTTATTACTAACTTTTTTCTTGTTACTCGGTATGACTAGGGTTTTTTTCCTAGTAATACTGCTTGAATTGAGGTAATTGTTTTTGAGAATAGAGTAATGGTATCTGAGAGCTTCAAAAGTAAACAGTTGTTCCAGATTCATTGGGTTATTTTGTATTACAAAATTATTTTTATTCACTATTTTTAATTTTTTTTTTACAGAATCATTTAATCAGAATTACCAAGTAAAATAATATTTAAGTCAACAAAAAGTACACACTTAAAATATAAGTTAGTAAATATTATCTATCTGGGAATCGGATAGAACATTAAATTGTATTTTTCTCGTGGAAGAATATTCAGTACTATTACTCTATACATTGTTGGAATTAGCAAGGTACAGTTGAAAAAGTTATGTAACGAGATAACGTGAAAAATTATAAAATACAATCTCGTAAAAAAGTTCCGGAACAAAGTCACGTAAAGAAATTACGGATCGAAATCACATAACTAAAAGCTTCAATACGTGACGTCATTTTGAAAAGTTACGTTACGTAATTGACAAGTTACCTATAGTTATTCTAATAAAACTATGGGGCCTAACCTAATAATTAAAAAATTAAATGATGTTATTCGTGATTTAAAGCGAACCACCGAACCAAATCTCGTAGTAGAAAAATATGAAATAGCTATAAATACAGTTAATTAATATGTATTTCCACTTGCAGATTATTATCTATTGATAGTTAATTTATCACCCTCGCTTCGGTTAACTAATAATAATAATAATAATAATAATAATAATAATAATAATAATAATAACAACAACAACAATAATATTTTTTTTTCGGGGGAGTAGGAAATGTTATAAAGCACACCCGCCTGGGTCCCCAAAGCCGGATATTGTGGGGCTGGTTGGGTATTCATCCGTTGTGTGTATAATATAGGACGAAAAGTAAAATAAACAAAATCGCAAAAAGACTACAAAGCTATTGTATCGCAAACCGACCAACTAAATTCTACCTCCTTTCCTCTTCTGGCGGAACCGACTCTGGTACCGTTTATCACATTACCTCAGGGTGGTGCCATTCTATTATCGTGTCAACAACCGCTGCTGCCATGACCTAAAACTTATTTAAAAATTTATAATTTTCCACGCGTATTCGAACTGGCGAATTTCATAATAATATTAATAATAATAATAATAATAATTTAGTGTCGCGAGCTATAACTGTATTAGAAGCTATAGAATCTAAACTATTATGGTCTGCCACAACAATTACTAACATTGATCAGTATATATTTGCCAATGTAAGATTTAATAGGAATAATAAACGTATATTACCATGTTTTGTGTGGAAAAATAATAAAAATAAACATACAATATCAAAATTGTTAGAAGGAAAAGAAATAACAATAACATCTGATGTAAGACACGGCAATTATCGAAACGGAATTAAATTTAATGAAAGCGGCATTCGATTTAAATTAGCTAATGAATCAATGCAATATGAATTAGACCAACAATTAGAATATTTTGATGTAACCATAATACATTCAGAAAATTCTTATTATAAATGCGATAATAAATTTTATATTTTTAAAAGCGATAATAAAACTATTAGGTATTATGGAAAATACGATAGTGGGATACCGTGTTGATATAATTTAGTGTACCATAATCTAAGAAATAATGATCCGATGCTTAGCCTATATACTACGTGGAGTATAAAGCTTATTAGTACCAATCATAATTTTGATGAATGAGCAGAATATAAAAATAAAGTTATAGATTTTGAGCTTGAGTAGATATTATACATTGGATAATACCATTAAAATAGTGCCAGAGATAAGATTGGATTCCATATCTCATGGAGAAAGTCATCATAGAAGTCGTCGTGATGGAAATGAACGTGACATCATTCAAGGTACTAAAGAAAGCACATTTGTAACAAGTGGAGCTAGTAGTAATAGCAAAGCGTCACTTATAAATAATTTTTTAAAATTTATTAGTAGTGGTTTAATTGTATTCAAATGTTTAAATCCAGTAAACAAAATAACTCAGTGGTTTATTAAAGGTCAAAATAATATTGATAAAATAGTACCAGATATACTAGAAAATAGTGTACCTATTAATATGAACTTGTTAAATCTTGAATCTGTACATTCAGGGTTAGCAGATATATCAAACATGTTTATAGATTATGATTCATCTGTCGTAACTGATGCTGTAAATTATTATATATTATATAATCATGGTAATTTATTATTATTAGATTTATTAATTCGTTGGAAGGCTGGATTGAAATATAAACATAAGGATACTTTAGTTAACTATCATCCCGATTTTGAATATGCTCAAAGTCTTGCATATAGAAAATATATGCATAAAGATAATTTAATATCCATAGCAAGAAATAATAATGGTATGTGATATACGAAAGGAAGATTATTAAAACGTGGGGCGCATAATAGTATGGAGTGTAGAGAGTAGAAGGAAGTCGTTGAGAAAACTCACATAGCAGTTCACATCATTTGCAACGCAATAACATTGTTAGTGACGTACATGAACTATTCATGTACTAATTGTTGATTAAATGCGCCCCACGCTTTTCGTGGGGAGGAATTTTCAGGACAATCCGTACGAGGTTAGGAATATGCATGGGGTTCTAGATCTGTATGGGGCTAGATAAAGTTATTTTATACTTTTTAGTCCGCTTTAAAAACGTGTTTTTAAAAAAAAAATTATTTAATTAATTTTTATAAGACTAACAAGCACGGAAATGCTATTAATAATAAACTAAGTGAAAGTTAATTTGCCTTGATTTATTATACCTTTAACAAAAAAAAATTCATGTGAAGAGAACACGACTGGTAATAGGGACATATGACCGGACAGATAAATGAATCAATAGTCCGGTTGCCTGGCCTAGAGAAAAAAGAGGACGTGGAACATTTTGTATGTTATTTAAAAGTCAAACGCTTTCTTAAAATCATTGAATTGTTGGAGTACTGTTTCTCTGTATTCCCTTTTTTTCCACAGAGCGGCCTAACTCTTTCAGTCTGTGTCTACCGATCCTGGAAAACCTGTAAAACCTGGAAATATCAGGGAATTTTGGTCTGAATCTTGAAATTTTTTAAAGGTTTTATTTTTTGTCAAGAAACACAGGCAAAAATTATAAAATTAAAATTACATTGTAACATAGTAAATTTAAATAATTTATTATATATCTGCTTCTAACTACTATCACTAATTATCTCCGCTTTAAATACAAAAATTTGGTAGTGCAGCACTGAGATAAGCACTGAGCCAGATGGCCTACGAATCCGTTCTCTCAAACGAGATCGCTGAGAAGATCCGGCGGAGCTTGACGAAGCCAACGTTGAGCCAGGTGGAATAACAATTCAATGAGTTAATTAACAAAAGAAAATTGAATAATAATAATAATTGTTACAAGCATTCATGCAGGGCAGTCGGAAATTCATTACTGAATAATTCACTAAATTGTACCCAAGAATTACAATATAAAGGAAATATTTATTAAATCTTAAGTTTAATTAACAGTAATTATAATTTATTGAGTTATAAATTTAAACAAAATAGATTCTATCGGTGTCGACGCTACCCACGCCGTTCGGTAAAATGGCGTCGTAATCGCGCCGATATACCTCCGAACTTAACCTGTAAGTTAATAATAATTTTTGCAACAATTAAATTTTTACGGACAATTAAACTCGAAACCGACTACAACACTTCCGGCAATATTATTGGCAAAGATAATTTTTCTTTGCCAATAGATAATTCTGGCTCGCTATTAGCGCAACGAGTCTAACACAATCCTGAAAGTAAAGAGAGACAACAAAAATAGGAATCTTCTCAAAATTTTGAGAGATACGACCGACGTATTATTGTATGAATAATAAATGACAAACTCATCAATGATCCAATAAATATAGAAGAATTAGTCGGTACCGAGCGTTCGTTGGAAGGACGCCAGGCTGAATGTACGAGTACGACCACTCACCGTATTCGATTAGTATTATTCCAAGAAATAAAGAATATAATAATTATTTATTGCCGAGCGTTTAAAAGAAAGTAACGCGATGCTAGAATAACTAATCTCAATCAACTTAGCTAAAAAATTAAACATGGTTGCGGCGACTCTAAACTTTACGGATATTAATACGTGCGGTCTATTGAACGGTCCCGCAGCGAGTGAGTTCTACTCGGCCTCGCGGTGGCGTCTTCTTCGCTTTTCCGGACCCTACCTGTGGCAGTTACCACCATCACACCAACACCCCTATCAAATAGCATTGATGGAGTTTTCAGATAACCCATGTAGTACCGGTAGGTTAGGTACGTTATCTGAGATTAATAGCCGGCTCAAATAATGTAACATGGCGGCGAGCGTGCTATTCAAATTATATTGAATTACGTGAGATATCATTGGAGCGCGCCGCCATCTAGGCTACGAGTGTAGCTGTGCATAGCCGTTCAAATCATGGCGCTAGCACGACCAGAGCCTCGGCAATAGGATAATGCGCATGTTTTGGTTCCGCGCGACTAACTGCAGCGTCGTGTTCCACTCCGTTCCCCCACGCGCGCGACTTTCTCTTGCCACTCTTACGTCCGAGCCTCGGCCGGTGGCTATACCGCGCTCGGTTCGACTCGCGTTACTTCGGGTTTTCCTCTACGCCGTGCACGCGGCTGATTGCTGTTGGCTCTCTCTCCCGCTTCGGTTTTATCCCAGGTTGTCGGCTGCTACACTAAGGACAGTTGGTTGGGGATCGTCTCTCTTTCGCTCTTTCGCATTCGTTTCGGCTCTGGCATTCCTGTAATAAAATAAAAAGGTGAAACGTGCGCATCGTCTTTGGGGCGGCCTCCTCGTGCTGCTCTACTCTGCTGCATCTCGTCCGGGTTCCTACTTCCGCTACTGCTCGTGAAAAGTGTGCACGGGTATGTGTTGTGGTGTCGGTTCTCTCACTCTTTCCCTCTCGTACCCAGAATCAGATAATATAATACGCGCCCATTAATTATTAATAATAAAGGTTTATGGTTTCGGTGCGGTGTTCCTTCGGTGCGAGACACGCTGCTATATATTTATTAGTAATAATGTAACAACCACTAACAGTGCATTATGACCTAACCTAACCTAACCTTATTATCTTATCTGTCATTTCCTCTGAATCTATCTGTCCAATTTTGCATGATATTTTAAGTGTTGCTTTATTACAAAAAATGTTATTCGTGTCTATTCACACGTCACAACATTTTGAAAGAATCGTGTGTCAAGCCGAATTTATGGTGAGCGTGCAGAAATAACTTTGTGCATGCACGCACACGCGCGCGCGCACACACACACACGCACACATACACACACACACGTACGCACGCAGCCACACACACAAACATAGACACACATACACACATACATACACATATATATATATATATATATATATATTTTTTTTTTTTTCACACAGCAGACTACGCAGCGAGACAACTCAAGAAAGAGCCTTGTGCCTGAGCCTCCTGAGTATGTATGCACCCACGAAAAGTAAATCATCGGTTTGCGGAATTCGCACGCCGCTTGAAAAATGTTAGAATTCGTAGACTCACGATGCGTAGACACATGTTTCGTCTTATCAGTTTACCTGTAACGTTGGGCGAGTTCAGTTATCTGCGGTGTTATAATACAGTTTTCTGTTCCGTAAAAGTTGATATGAAATCATTATTTGACCTGGTAAGTAAAAATTATTCTTACTATAGTATATTAGAAAATCTTTTAGAAATTAACTTCAAAAACAAATGATTCAAGTAAAATTACAGTTTTGTTCAAAACAGTGCTCGAACAGTAAAATAATAATTCATTTGAGATTGTTTTATAAAAAAAATTATTGTTTTGAAATTAGTAAGGCGTAAACTGACACAGTTTTAGCTTATATAATGGAAATAAAAAATAACTTTGATATATTTATCGTCTTAATCAACGTTAAATAACGCGTAATTTATTCGAAAGCTTTTGTTATCCATTGTTAAAATGATGTAATGTATAAAAATTCGTGTATATGTCGAATTACAGCGTGTGTCTTTGAATAGGTATTGCGAAAAGGGAAACGTTAAGACAGTAGATCAATTCGCGTTGACCTCTTACGAACGACCATTCTGTTTACTACCAACACCTTGATATATGAGCAACGCTGCTTTTATTACCGCTATGCAAATGAAGTTTGTGTAAATGTTCAAGGTGGTAAGAAATCACTCTTGTATCTTAATATTAAAAAATAAATAATTATGAAAAAACTGATATTGATTTGAATAAAATTATAGTTATATAGGTAATATCTCGTTTCAGAAGTATAAATATTACTATAATTTTTCTTAAAAAAAATTTGAAGATTGAATTTTAAGTGAAATTTTAAGTTATATAACAGCATGGTTTTTTTTATACAAATTGAGTAATAGTTAGTATATTTATACTGATTTAAATGTTCATACACACCTTGAACGAGTTTTGAAATAAAGAGAAATAAGGGACAAATTAATTTCTAATTCGACCTCCGCAATCGACGAAATGATTAAGAATTCGGTCTAAAACTATTACGTGTTAGCAGTTGATTCTTGATTTATGTTAAACAATTAAAGATGGTCCACATATTTCAAGTTGGTAAGTGGTAATTTTTTTACATCAAATACTTTAAAAAGATTCACTGATTTGAATTGATTATAGGTATGTAAAAAATTATATCATTCGTTTGTGTGGTTGAATCATTTCAATTTTACGTAAAAATTCGTAAAAATAATAAAAATTGATAATAAATAACAACTAGCTCGACACGCGGTATATCTTATTTCATGCTCTTGGCTGATCAGGAGGCTACGTGCCGGATCTGAAAATACAAAGTTCAGTAAGAGTGGGTTAAACTTATAGTATGTGAATATACGAATACATTTAAATAGCATACCTAATTCATATCTATAATATTCGTATTCACTAAAATAACTATTTTGACATAAAATATGTAATTCTACACTCATATAACCTGAAAAATTGAGCACATAAATATAAAGTAAAAAAAATAGCTATACAAACAAAGTGTGAATATTTGACATATACAACAATTTAAGACTAACCTTTTAGAACTGTGTAATTTCCTTAGTAAAATGTCTTTCTATGTAAAATTTATCTTGGAAAAAGGTATTATTTACTCTTAGCATGTACCTTATTTATGATGATTTTTCTAAATATAAAAATAGATATATAAATTAATTCTTTTAATTACTCAGATTTTAGTAATTACACTTTGATATTTATCTCATATAATGAATTTGTTATGGTAATACACCGTTTTACATCCACTCCTTATACTGTAAAAATAAAACATTTAACAGCTGATAGAAGTAAGTTTGGAATTGTCTGCGTCGGTAAAATCGATAACGTCTTATATGATAAACTATAATCTATACTGTAAGAGTTGATATGAATTTTGCACGAATTTTGAAATCGCAGTAATAATAAAATTATAATTTAAGATCTATAACTTTTGCTTCCTCAAAGAGGAAGCTTTGTGATAGTTAAAAAAAAGAAGTTTTGTTAAAACCATGTTAGAAACATGACGAGTAATATACGGTAACATTTAATATTTCAGGGCTTATTTTGTTTGTTTTTCTTACACGAAAGAGACACAATAATAATTTTTTTAGGTATTCGGATTCGTTTTTGTTTTTTAACGGTTTTTCGATTTTAAGGTTTTAGTTTTTCAAGATTTTCTGTGCAATAGAAATAATATCATCGATTCAGTAAATTTAAATATATTTAAATTTACTTCATTTGGTATAAACAAAAATGTGTCTTTTTTAAAAAACTGTCATATATCGAAAATAACAGATCTAAATTAATTGAAAAAAAACTGAGATGGTCATTACCATAGAGTTCACTTTTCAGTAAAAGTTTTGAGCCATTTTATTTGAAAAGATCGAATTTCTGTGACAAACGATAACTTGAGTAAAACGGTATTATTCCTTCTGAAAATTTCCAAAAAGGTAACTTTTTACTATCTCTTGAATAAGTTGTTTGCTCAGATTATGAAGACTTTTATTTTTCGAGATATTCGAGGTTATATTATTTTTCAAAAAATGTTTATTTCTCGTGTATTATACGGTAATTTTTGACCATTAAACGCTTATTTTTTAATATTTTGATGAAGATTTTAAATCAAAAAGAATTTTCAAGATTCATCGAATTGTTTTTGTTTTAATCCGGTTTTTTATTTTTATGATGTTTTCTGATTCAAAATTTTTTTTATTTTTTTCTTGGATAGGGTAGAATGGAGTAAGCTGGACCATGGGGCAAGGTGGACTGGAGGCTATACTGATACTGCAAGTGGCGCCACCTATCGAAAGCGGTTAAGAACTTTATTATATATGCTCAGAACGTTATAAAAATTGTGTGTATGTCAATTGAAAATTTTCGCTTGTTAGTGTGAGTGTAGTGTCAGCTTTTGTACACTTTTATAAGATTTGCTGTTTGCTTGGACACAAATAGAAATGTTCCAGGTAAGTTTAGGTGAAAACTTTTAGCGCTGTCGTAAAGAGTAGCTAAAAACCTTCAAAAATCATCTGTGTTATAATTTTTATACCAAATATAGACTACATATTTTGTACAATATTTAAGAAAATCAGTGTGGGGCAAAGTGGAATAGGGCAAAGTGGACTGCCTCACAAATAATGTAAACCAAATCTGCACTTTCGTAATTAAAGATTGGCGATCGCGAGCGGGTTTTTGTATACTCACACCTCTTGATTTACGTTATTAAAATGAGTTCTTAGTGCTAAATATATAAAAAATAGCGTAGCTTGTAACTGAATTTGTTTGCAATACAACGCAGAAACCATTGGTATACCACCTAGCCCCACAATTTTGGAAAATCAGCTAAATTAGTTATTTATAAAAATCATTACAAAATCCATGATGGAAAAATTTGTTTTTCTTCATATGAGTTTTTTATTAGTATATGAACTAATAATGGCATCTAAACCTCAAAACTGAATTATATTGGTGATTTGATACAAATTAAGCCACCTGGAACCTTAGATAGTCTACCTTGCCTACCCTCTTCTATTACGCGGTACATTTTGATCAATCAAACATTAAAAACAATTTTAATCAACAATTATAGTATTACAAACTGTATTATTATCAATTGAAAAATGTTAATTGATATGCAAATATTGATATTATTTTATATAAAGACCTTATGCGCTTGGACAGAAACAATGTGTACACAGATATTTCAATATAACGTTATTTATTTATTTATTCACACTCGGACTGTAATCAGCCTAATAATAATACAGATACTCGAGCTGATAGAATATACTTATTATAAAACCGAACTGACAACCGAAACGCGTGCAGCTTGCTCGAACGTATAATACGGACGGAGCAGTAGGGACACGTAGGTCTCTTCACAATATGTACATTCTTATATATATATATATATGTGTGATTGGCCGTTGTCTCGTATAAACATGAAGTCTGCTCGCTTATACTTAATACTCCCTCCCGAGCAGATTTCTTTTATTCAGTAATTGACCGCCTCGAACTTGAGTATCTCCCCTATCCAACTTACGTACTACCGTTTGAAAGAAACAAAGAATTACGATTATTTTTTAAAGTTAGCTTGCAACAGACGGTGCCGTCAGAGCAGCAACCCGACATGCACCGAGACGCCTGCCGAACTGCAACCGAATTACAGCTCCCACGTGGCGCACTTGCCTGCTACACACTGATAATATTATTTCATTTGCTTTAATCATTGTAGTTTCTTTTGTGGCGCAAACATAAACATACGATTAAGAGCATCCCATAAATTCATTTATATAACTATTAAAAGGTTCGCGTTAACTTAAAATTTATTAGTATATAATTATACACTGTTAGCATTTTATTAATTAATTATTTATAGCTAAAGTTACCGATTTTGTTATATTTTATTGGCGTCTCCTTTTGGGCTCACAACGGTATTTAATATGAATTGATTACAATGATAGGTTCTAACACAAAATTAACTTAAAAAATTAATGTAAAGTTGCTTAGGTCTTGTTAATTAACTTTATATGATCTAGTCGCTGTTTTTCGAAAAAAAAGAATAAATATAAAATCATTTAAAATCATTCAAAGCATATATAAACAATATAATCTTTTTTGTTTAAAAATATTTATGAAATTCAGGTATTGCGTCATACTGCCGTCATCTACATTTCGGTCAATCTCATCTATTAATCAGAATTTCAAGATGCACGAAATATGATTGTGTCCCCATAAATTCGGTCTTTGCTTTCAATCGCCGCCGATTAGATAGCGGCGCAATTATCCGCACAAATGATTGTCACGGCTAAGGTTCCGACGAGGTTCCGACGCAGGAAGGCGTACTTTTTCTCCAGGCGTCAAGGAACCAGGACATCTTTTGTTGCTACACAGGAGCATGGGACGCTACGTCTCTTGCAGCTGCGGTCGACATTTTGGATCTCGTGCAACCATGCGGTCTAAAAGCGAGTGGAGCTCACCTTTGTACTATTTCAGCTTCTTTTTTGTTGCACATTTAGAGTCAAGAAGTTTGTGTTCGACAAGATTTACGGTAATAATAAGTTTATGGTATAAGGCCTCGGAATTACTCTTAGGAGAAAACCTGGTGAAACCGCTGCACGTTGTTTCTATGCGCCGTTTGCTATGCGTGTGTGTAAGCCGAGGTGGAAAATTAGAAATCCTGGCACACTGGCGATCGATATTCCCTGATATTGTAGCCTACAGTGTATAGGGTTGCTCGCATCTACACCACAGTAAGCATATACCACTTATTAATATATCCACGGATCGTGTTCCGACTCATGAAAATTATATCTCGGTGCAATATAAAATTTACACGTTTGTAAAATTTATTCTTTAGAAAGAGCATATCTATTCTTTTTATTGTTCCTTAATAAATTTTGTTACGCAAAATTAGTAATCCTTTTATTAAAGGGTGGGAATAATTTTCTTAATTTAATTTTATAAATTATTTTTACGGAAACTCGATATATAAATAATTATTTTGTTATTATGCGTACGTTACTCTTTCCCACACATGCGGTTTCCTATAATATATATAATATAATATATAATATAATATAATATGATATAATATAATATAACATAATATACAATATAATATAATATATAATATAATATATAATGTAATATAATATAATGTATAATATAATATAATATAATATATAATATAATTATTAGATATATTCTACACTATCTTTTAGAATCCTAGCGTTCCATACAGCCTATTTTTCGATCTTTTTTGGTACTTTTTTTTAGATAATTGAATTAAATAAAAATTAGTATTATTCTCAGATATCCCGCGCTTGACTGATCACTATTTTGATTAACATTATTATTTCTTTTATATCCTTATTGATTAAATTACACCAATATATGGTAAAGCGAGCTGAGATTGTATGGACACCAGACATCTATATATTTTGCAAGTACTGTAAGTACATGCTCCTAGCCCACAGGTTGTAAGCTTTGTATGCAATTCAAAAAGGCAAATGCTTTGTAAATATGTTAGTTATTTGTCGTTTAGATGCAATCCAACTTATTTTTACTAGATTTCTGGTTACACATTCTCGGACATAATGCTTTCTAACTTCGATCATATGTATAAGCTTATTAGTACAGCTAACTTGAGTACTAGCTGCAGCAGCTTTATTATCGCACCGAAGAGACATGGGCAAGAAAGATTCTTTCAAAATCAAGTTTAGCAAACTCTGTAGAGATACCATCTCTTGACAAGCTTCGCTGATAGCGATGTACTTTCCTTGGCAAGTTGTCTTTACAGTCAGCTAAGCTTGCATCTGCAAAACCTTGTAAATCATCTAGCTTTCCTTCAAACTTCTAAGATACTCAGACTTATAGTATTTTTTAAATATCGACAGACTCGCTTTACCATTTTCCAATCCTCATCAGTGGGATTAATCTGGTGTCTACTCAATACATTTACGGCATATGATATATCAGGTCGAACTGTATTAGCGAGATATAAAAGAGAACCTATTATTTCTCTGTATGGACCATTTGTCTTAGTTAATGTATTTTCGAGGTGATTTTCATTTTCATCTCTTTCTCGCCTTTCTCAATTTGCTACCTGACTTATCACCATATGTGTTGTCTGAGAATGCATTTCACTGTATCCAAAACGCTTTAATAATCTGTCAATATAACCTCTGAGCGTAAGTGTCATGGTACATTTCTGCCTGTCTCAGTTTATTTCAATACCAAGGAAGTTTTTAGGCTCTCCCATGTCAGACATTTCAACTCATCAATATTCCACCAGTACATAGGTATTTAAAATTATAAAAACGTAAATATTTGTTTATTGAATTGCTAAAAATATATTTTGGAGCATACCGTACTAGTATACGAAGATTACCACAAACATGAACGCAATTCAAAGATTTGCGAAAATAATTTTAACATTAGTCAAGTACGTAAAGGAAACTTTCCTTTATTTATATTTTATTCCAATTTCGGACGAAAAATGGTTTTTTAACGATTAAAAAAAGGGCTAAGCGGATTTTTTTTTTTCAACTTGTTTCTGACTCCATATTGCCAATAAAATAGTAATGTGAAACTTTTTTCAGAGTAGCGATCAGTGTCATTTAAATATGGTTCAGTCTCACCGTGATTTGTAATGGTGTAACCAACTCTAACTTTATTCTTTTCCAGCTTTGCTTGCTCTAATTCTCGAGCTGGTTCGACCTACGACTCAATTAATTACATATAATAAATCCGAGATAGTCAATTCCGAAATTAAATAATCCATAAAAGAATCTATATTTAGAATATGAGTTAATTTATATTATTTACGAACGGCATTGTCTCGAGTAGTTACTTCAATCTGAATCTTATCTCGAACGTTCGTAGATATCTTGTTTGAATCGAACTTACGTAACTAGTCTTGAACTACTTGGGTTATATAATCTCTATTCACATCCGTGGATGCATTATTTTGATCTAAAATATTATTAAGGATCATGCTCTTTACCGATATATTTTGTTGTATTCTAACTGAGTTGCCATTGTCTGCTTCTGCATCTAAGCGTTCCTGCTCCACCCAATTTCCAACTTTTTCTTCTATCCAGCTTATCCTATTATTCACTGCATGGTTATGCTCAATAAGCAATTCAGCAATTTCATCCATTCCTTCATTGGCCGATTTGGCCAGTGAGGTCATCTCTCCTTTGATTATTCGTTATATCTGACAATTCAACCGAATCATTAAAATTTGTAGAATTAAAATGATTATCATCGTTTTCACTTTTGTGTTTATCGCCAAACTTAATTGTCCTCTGCCTCTGATGAAATTTTAATCTGATTCAAATAGAGTTTTACAGACTCATTTGTTTTAATAACTGGGGTGGATATATTACCTTGCACGTGCAGGTTTAAACTATCTTTTGAACTTTGTGTCTCACATGTACCGTGTATTTGTTTTCAATTTGCGGATACGTTTAGAGTGTATTAACAATATTTTGCTATAAGACGCAGAAGAGTGTCTCTCTCAGGGATACTTATCCGTATCTGGCAGCCATAGGCCTGACCCTTTTTTGTTGGGGGATTATCTTGGGGTCAGCTTGAGTTGAAAAACTAATAGAGACGCTCTTATGCGTTTGCAGCAAAAATTTTTCAATACACTCCAAACGTATCCGCAGATTGAAGACGAACACATGGTATTGGAGGCAACATCGAGCTGATCAGCTGGCCCACCGTCAAGCTTAATTGCAGTATCCTCATCGAGCTTCGAAGACCGAACCTCCTTATGTTGGTCTAAAGAAGATCCCGACACTAAAGCCACCTATTTAGCTCACATTCTTCGGATGTCTCTCATCATAGACAATAATATCTCCTCATCTATATTTGCATTATCTATAATTAATTTTGAAAATAAACAACTACTCTTTTAACGAACGACAATTAAAGAAATAGCGAAAGCAAGAATTCAGTTAACGAACAACAATTAAAAGAATAGAGCTTAATCACAGATGGTAATATTTTATGAAACCAAATGTTCGGTTAACGAACAACAATTAAAAGAACAATGCTAATTGCCTGATTTGACTTATATCAATCTGTGATTTAACAGAACACACAGTGCAGCAACAACAATATACACCGCCCTGCATGTACTGACCAACACTATAATTTGAATCCGATTTACATGTATGTATATAAAGCATGCTGTACAAGTATAAATATATGTACATATTTATTTAGATAGGTTCATTTTATTTTCGAGCTAACAAGCCCATTTTCTTCAAATTTTTACTTATCTCAAACTTTATTCCACTGAACGTCATTAGAAAATTTTTTCCGTATCATCCATCTCTGGATATATGGACTCCTCCAGGTACTGGTCTGATATTTCCAGTTCTTTGTCCCGGAGTAGTAGGAATAACTTAAGATTCCTTTCATTTATTATAATCGAACATGATAGTTAACTATTTTTAAATTTCATTTCCACGAAACTATTAATTGCAATTTTATGTTAATTTTGATGGAACTATTAATTTTCAATTAAACTATTATTTAATTAGAATCACTAATTTTCAATGAATACACAATCTAGCGCAATATAATTCAACACATCGTGTATACATAAAATCAAGCTATCGCAGGCTCACTCTATTGTATACATGCGCGCCAGCAGCGTGAACGTGGTCACAGTCAGGGTATGGTTGTAGCAATGCCCATTCTGTCGTGCCTATCACTATGGCGCGCTATGCAACGCCGCGACTCGGCCCGGCGGCATGTGCGTCAACTAACGCGGGGCTTGCCTTTCTCCCCGAGAACGTCTACCTGATCGGCCGCAGCCATTGTGCAACGCGTCTATGCGTACGCACATTTGAGCATCGAGTGCGCTCTCTCACTCCCTCCCTTTCTCCGGGAGTGTAACATGGCGCGCGTTCTCTCCCACGTCCAAACGCCGCCATCCTGATGACGCGAGGCGTCCGCCGCGCGCACGCCGCATGCACCTGCCCATTTAAACCTGTTGTGCGACCGCGCACGAATGCTCGAAACTTTACGATCCGTGCGTTTGTTCACGCGAACTTTTAGCGTTTTTGTAGGAAAATGAAAACAATTTTCCTCCAAGAGTTACGATTGCGCACTTTTACAAGATCTTAATATCCAAAACTTACCCCTTGACTTGGGCATCGCGAAGGCTTTCCTTTTCGAGCTGTCTCACATGTTTTCAACTGAAATCTAGGAAATTTAAGCCAAACGCACAAAGCTCAACAAAATCTTAGCGTGCAGTGGAAGCGTGTAAGCCCATAACGTATTGCGATTATTTTATGCTAAGACCTTGTGTGCTTGGACATAAATAATGTGTACACAGATATTTCAATATAACGTTATTTATTTATTCACACTCGGACTGTAATTAACCTAATAATAATACAGATACTCGAGCTGATTGTAAAACCTAGCGGACAACCGAAACGCGTACAACTTGCTCGAGCGTGCAATACGATGTGAGGCGCCGCCGCACAGAGACGGCGCGCAGGCCGTACTAGACGGAGCAGTAGGGAAACGCAGGTTTCCTCACAATATGTACAATTTTTATATCTATATATATGTGACTGGCCGTTGTCTCGTATAAACATGAATTCTGCTCGCTTATACTCAACAGCAAAAGATATTTAGTTTATTATACAATTTAAATATTTGTTCGTAATCTATGCTATGCTTTTTCATACGTTTAAACTACAAAATTTAAATATATATATATATGGGTGGTTCTCTGACAAATCGTGCGCGAAAAAAAATGGATTTTCCAAAAATATTTTTTTTATGTTCCTATAGTATGTATGAGTATCCCTGAATTTTTTCAGATTTTTTCCATCATTATTTTCCGAGTTATAGAGGGTCAAACTTGGCCATCTAAGCATTTTTTGCATTTTTTGTTCATACAAATTAATTTATAACTCCTCAGGGAAGCATTTTTCACAAAAAACGTATACATACTTTTTTTTGTAAAATTTTCTGTAGTTTGCATTAAAAATACTTGCAAAGTCATATATATATGTTATAACTACCTTATATGCCAATTAAACCTTAAAATGCTGATTCTGAGAGTTCGATCAAAGCCTCGACCACCAAAAAATTCATGGAGATACCTTTTTATAGTGCAAAAGTCCCAGTATAGGTCCCAGAATGGATTATCTTAATTTTTAGACTAAGATACAGGCTCCCCTCCATTCTGGGACCTATACTGGGACTTTTGCTAAAAATGATTAAAATCATATATATATATATATATATATATATATATATATATATATATATATATATATATATATGTATATGGGTGGTTCTCTGACAAATCGTGGGCGAAAAAAAATGGATTTTCCAAAAAGTTTTAACTATGATTTTAATCATTTTTAGCATGAATTGATGATTATCTTAATTTTTAGACTAAGATACAGGCTCCCCTCCATTCTGGGACCTATACTGGGACTTTTGCACTATAAAAAGGTATCTCCATGAATTTTTTGGTGGTCGAGGCTTTGATCGAACTCTCAGAATCAGCATTTTAAGGTTTAATTGGCATATAAGATAGTTATAACATATATATATATATATATATATATGACTTTGCAAGTATTTTTAATGCAAACTACAGAAAATTTTACAAAAAAAGTATGTATACGTTTTTTGTGAAAAATGCTTCCTTGAGGAGTTATAAATTAATTTGTATGGCCAAAAAATGCAAAAAATGCTTAGATGGCCAAGTTTGACCCTCTATAACTCGGAAAATAATGATGGAAAAAATTTGAAAAAATTCAGGGATACTCATACATACTATAGGAACATAAAAAAAATATTTTTGGAGAATCCATTTTTTTTCGCGCACGATTTGTCAGAGAACCACCCATATATATATATATATATATATATATATATATATATATATATATATATATATGTTTTAGTAGTTCAATGATTCGGAGATTTGGTGAATTTTAAATAACTACGCACAAGTTAAGTATAAACGTTAGCTATTTATTTGAGCGTGACCGCACGGCTCGGCATCCTCGGGTGGTCTGAGGTGTGCGCGAGAAGGCGGAAGTGGCGCTCTAGTCAAGTTCAATATAGACTATTGTAATTTGAATTACGTAGTATGCATAAACATATATATACAGGTATAATCCTTAACATTCCGCCCATCTATCTTCGCAGAAGATACAATAATTAATTCACAAATAAATTAGACAACCTTTGAACAAACTTTAAATTTTCTGAGTGACTTTAAACAATATAGCTTCAAACTTTAAAATTTTCTAACTTTATACAAAGCAATCAAGTTAATTATAATCAACATCAACTGACAACATAACTATCTTCGTATCTGGACGCTGTAGAGTGCCCTTGGCGGTGCGTAGAGTGAGTACCCTGGTCAGACCATCATTACCAAGATGGAACTGTATGACCCTTGCCATGGGCCACTGTGAAGGCGGAGTGAGCTCGTGGCGTATTAAAATTAAATCGCCCAGCTGTACCTCACGCGTAGGGGACATCCACTTGTTGATGATACAATTTTAGTAGTTGCAACCTCCTCCAGCTTCCTGAATTGTTGCAGTAGCTCGCTGACCTCCAGTTCAGCTGTGCAGTGTAGAGCAGTTTGCGCCCCTAGCACGCGATGTTCTTCCGCATCAGATCCCCCAGAAATCATCCAGCCCAGCTGGGTCTGCGTTGCTATTGGATCATTCTCCTTGCCCTTAATTACCTGGCTCTCTACAACCTTGGCATGAATGGTCGTGCCCAGTAGAACCTCGATGACTCCTGGTTGATTGTAGCACGGGTCAGCCAACTTCAAACCATGCAGATGGCCCCAAGCCGCCTCCTTGCCTCTGGTGTTCGGTTTGTAACTACTCACTTTGGGCAGAGCATATGCAGTGACATGACAACTGAAAGTTGAATTAAAGTAAGGTTTGATTGTAAAATCAGTTGAGCCTCTGCATCTAATCTGAGTCTTACTACCAATGCCGGTTACCAGCACAGAAACTGTTTTTTTTTAATTGTAATCTATGACATAACGACTCAGATATAAATAAGGACTGTGCTCCTTGATCTACAATTGCTCTTACTAATTTTTAATTTAATTACGCTTTTAATGTTACTTGTTCTCCCCTTTCATTGACTACATATACCCATGCTGTTCCTAATAAGACTTGGACTGTACTACTCATGAGTGATTATTTGAAACACTTGTTTCTGAAGAAATACTATTTTGAGGCCTTGAAGGATTTGAATTGTTGGCCGAATTACCATTGTTCCGAAGAGTGATATTTTCTTGCCTTTGTTGATGAACAAAGTGCAACATTGTATGATGCTTGCTATTGCATTTCTTGCATCTATTTTTTGAAGAACAACTATCGATTAAATGACTGTCCAAACAATTGTAGCACCTGTCTTTAGCTTTTTACGAAGTCATGTCGCTGAGATACTGGCAAAGCTTTAAACTGTTCATATTGTAAAATAAAATGAGGTTTATGACACATCGAACATTTTGATTTCAATTGTCCACTACTTGCGGCTACATGAAAATTTTTTGAAACTGAAGAGAATTTGTTCGAACTTGACCTCGACTGACCATTGTAAAAACTAACTTTTGCTGCCCCTTGAGAACTATAAGATCTACTTCTATCAACCGCTTCTAAAACTTCCAACGATCCTAATTTAGCCTTTAAAAAGGCTGTCAATTCTTCAAACTTGGGAGGTTCAGCAGACTTTCCAATGGAAGTTTCCCACTCCTTGTGTGTTACCATATCAAGCTTGTTAACAGTCATGAAGACTAAAATGACATCCCATTCGGCCGTTGGTATGCCGATGGCCTTTAAGGATAAAAGAGGACCAGTTGTTCCATTTAATAGTCGCTTGAACTCAGTGCCACAGTTTATTAACACTATTTATACTTTCGTGAAAACCTACAAATATCACATCACAAGATGTTATCAAACATAAGGGAGTATATACCCTATACATTATAAAAAAAATCTTTTTTTTTATAATGTATTCTTGATTTATAGGGTATTTACTACTTAGAAATTAAATTTTAGGCACTAAAAAAGTGAAATAAAAAACCGCTGCCAATTCATTGGCACTTAGCTTCCTCAAACCATATAAATTGTTCCAATATGAAATTATTTATTGTATTTAATTCTGTGGTGAAAAATAAAAATGACAAATCTACTTTTTGAAATTATTCAAATTTCAATGCACGGACCCAACGAAAATTTGAAATTTTTGAAAGATTTACAAGTAAATTTATCACATGATTAGAATAAAACATTAATTGACATCGGTTTATGCAGTTTACATGTACTTTACAACGCATTCAAAACAGGTATCCAAACTGTAAAGTGGCAAATTGTAGAATTTTTAAGAGCACTATTTAAGTTGTTTAATTACTCATCTGCATGTCGAGCTGAGTACACATTTTAAATTCAAATTTATTTTCCAAAAATTTTTGCGGTGTACGCTGGTTAGAGAATGTTCCTGTTGCTGAAAGAGCACATCAAATTTTACCTCGTGTTATAAGTGATGTTAACAAAATGGAAAGAGACAAAACGGAGCCAACATCCAATAGTTGTGGACTAGTAAATAAAGTTCTTTCCGATCAATTACTCAATGCTACATTAGCTTTCATTCAATCTTTTGCAAGTGAAATCGAACTGTTTCTAACAGAATTTCAGTCAAGTGGTCCAAAAGTTCCTGTTTTGTTTGACAGTTAATCATCGCTATATTTAAATATTCTTAAATGAATTGTAAAATCTGAAGTCTTGAAAAAGTATGAAACAAATATTTTGAACATATATCTTGCAGATAATAATTTGTTGATTGCTAACAAAGTTAAGTTATCAGTCGCTTTTAATGTTACGTTAAAGGATATGAAAGGGGTATCTAATGTTGATAAGCTTAAGTTTAAAAATGAATGCCGTACGATTACGAAATTATTTCTTACTAAAATTGCCGAAAAATCACCCATAAAATACTCTATTGTGAAGGGAGTTTCTTGTCTTGATCCTTCAATCGCTGTCGAACCAGATGAAGCCGAAAAAGGTATTTTTATGTTGTTAGAAATTCTTTTTAAAATAGTTTAATAACTGTGACCGTGGCTGACAAAGAATATAGATAAATAATTAAGTTTGAATCTATTCAAGATAAATGCAAAGTGTGTAAAAGAAGTGAACGTAGGCTGGATCATTTTTGGATAAGTGTTTTGGAATGTCTTGGAATAGAAAACTATCCAAATGTGTTCAGATGCATAAAACTAGTTATGATCATTTCCCATGGTAATGCAGCCTTAGAACGCAGCTTTTCCGTTAATAAAGAATGCTTGGTTGAGAACCAAAAAGAACAATCTTCAATTGCATCGAGAGTGCAATGTGTATGTGCAAGTAGTATATGATGCGATAAAAGCAATGGATGGACCATTAACCATCAGATATTTACAAAAGCTTTAGTTGGAGAAAAAGAGAAACCGCTACCAATGCATTGGCACTCAGCTTCCTCAAACTAAAGAAATTGTTCCAATATAAATTTCTTTATTCTAAAACATTAATTTTAAATTGATATATTTCTTTCTAATCAATAGCTCAAAAAAGTGTGTTTTTTTTATCATTAATTGTTTATTAAAAGATAAACTACAAAAAATTATAATCTTATGATCATAAATTGCATTATAGATTTAAAAATATCGCAAAATAGACAAATAGTTATGAAACAAAAACGAATCGAAGAATTTTTATTTATTGTCTAATTTCGTATGTTCACCAAAAAATAAAAAATAAATCATTTGTTTAATAAAAAATGACTGCGAAATTCTCGAGATATAAGCAATCAAAATTAAAAAAAAATATAATCTCAAAGAACTTGAAAGATAAAAAAAACCTCATAGTCTGTGCAAGGAGTTCAGCCAAGAGATAGTGGGAAGCTGCCTTTTTCAGCTCAATTTATTTTAGAGATTTTTCATCATATTTTATGCTTCCGAGATATCGTTTAAACAAAATATGATGTTTTCGTGTATAACAAAATAAGGGAGAGCTTATAAATAATTTCGTGTCGGAGAAGATAGATAATTTTCGGTTCTTTCAAATACATTTATACTAAAGCGATCGTATTATTTCTAACATACCAAAATAATTTGACTCATCTATTTTAGAATATCATAAGTAGTTGTCACCTTACTATCGGCCATCAAAACAAACTTGATCTAGACCTTATATGACCCCGACGGGCGTCAGTGAGGTACACTTAGCACCAGCGAGGTAACATCTGATACTTTGATGACTCATCATATATTATCTGAGTAACGCATAATTCTAAATACATTTTTTTTACTTTTAAATTAATTTTAATATTAAAAGAAAAAATAAATCTAATTAAATTGTAACATTTGAATGAAAGTATCAAAAAAAAATTTATTTATAAAAGACTTTAATCATTAAAATATAAAATTATAAATTGTTTCAAGAGGAAAAAGGACAAATAATAAGGTTAATAAAAATAAGGTAAGTGCAATTAAATTTTCTTATTTATTTGATGATAATTGATTATTTAGTATATATATCCTATTATACATATGTAGAGATACGATTTGATAAAATGCATCTATTACATCATGTTTACAAGGAGGAATTTGTTTATTCAATTCCTTTGAACGGGTTTATTTTTATATTATCGTCAACTGTATTTACAACGTCTTTAACATTATCAGCTGCAAACACTTGTAATTGCGTGTCATGCATAAGACTACTTTTATTTACAATAAAATCAATAACTTCATCCGCAACGCAACTTACACTACCCGTTATAGAATTTAAATATTCGAGGCGAGCGTTAATACACTTTTCTACGTATTCGATAAGATAGACGTAACTTTCTTCATAATACAACTATGCCGAAAACGTTTACATACAATAGATTTTCCAGGTCTCAGATCCTACTCTATTTCGATATCTTTATCTTGATGACTATGTGTGAATTTGATCCCTTAATTTATCAGCATCCCCACAGAAATACTTGACAATATCAACAAAAGTACCTTTAAATTCTTGCCAATCACTGATTGAGAACACTATTCCCTCAAAGTTAGAAGACAGCAATCGTATAGTTGGTCGGTAATATTCGTCTTTGTAACTATGGTATTCTAAGCCAACGATAATCTTCCTGATGAAGGACTTGTTTAGTCCATATAATGTGCTGAGTATCTAATGCGGATGACGAGTGGTTAGTGGTTGGTTAGCCTTTTTCGTTTCTCTTCAAGTGGTTAGAAATGACTACTGTAAAAGTATCACCATGCCAGCTCTTACTATATCTTTCAAATTAGAAGTGGAGGCGGAAAGTGCAAATATTGTAAAAGGGGAAGGGGTATCACACAACAATAAATACTGACATTCCGAGAAGACTGAGGAATATTGCGTCAGACGATGTGTCGTGATAAAGCAACAATGTTTTGGTGAGAGTATCACAAAGATAGCAGAAAAATTATCGAGAAACTTCTGGAAACTAGATACGAACGAAAGAATTTTGCATCAGTCAGATGATATCATGTTACAATAATGACATTTTAGAGCTGCAGTTTTGTAAACATGTGACAATACATCCACCTCTGCCAATGACATTTATATCAACATCTTTTTTATATTTTACAAAGCGTCTGGCTATAGTATCATTTTTCTTCAAGTCGATAGAAAAATTATTTAGAAATCCATGATGATTTTGAGTTAACCAGTTATTTTGTTTCCGAATATTATCACTTAAATTGTGTATAGGAGCTGTTGGTGTTAGCTTGTGTCGGCAATCGAGATTGAAACTGACTGACGCGTGAAAGACATAGGCAAACTTATATATATACAAAAGCAACATCTACATGTCACAATGTCAGCCACTAAAGTCCACGATAGCTTGTCGTGATGCATCTAATTCCAAAATATTGTCGTATTCTGCGTATATTATACAATTTACTGTATCAGTCAAAGGATTATCGAACCTCACGTCTATTTTAATAATACCGCGTTTAATCAAATTCCAGTGAGTGAAATCATTAGCCGACAAGTCAGGTGTCAAATCAAAAGCAAATAGGCAATAACCGTTATGATATGGTTCACGCGTGATTTGATTACCCTCGTTGAGAAAATGTATACGTGTTCCCTGAAGTGCATTAAACCCCGTAATTAAATATAAAAATTAAAATAATGTGATAAATGTTAGTGTGTATAGCGATAAAGTGTGTGTAAACAGCGTGTATTTCAGTATTGTGTGTGTTTGTGTAAAACAATTCACCGAGAGAGAGAGAGAGAGAGAGAGAGAGAGAGAGAGAGAGAAAAAAGTACAGAGGGAGATAACAATAGAACAATTCTTTACATCTCTCAGTATCACGTCGGTCAGTGCGTATCATCTTCTCGTCAAGTTCGGATGTTTCACATAAACGCGGAAGTTAGTACCGAGCTTAGAATTATAATACGTGTGGTTGTATTAATTTTTTAATTAAAATTGTGTTTTAAAACTGTTTTAAAATTATAATAATAAAAAATGGCATATGAAACTAGTTTCATAAATTTACCAATAAACACTACAAAAAATAATTAAATCAGAGAATCGAACACTTTTAAATATATTTAAGTGTTATATATTAAATATATATTCTCCCTATAATATGTTTAAAAAAATGCATTTTGTTGGTTAACGATATTTTAAAAGATTTTGATAACATTTTTTGCAATTTTTTTTTACATAGAATCAGAATATATGACGGGAGTGAAATATACACTTGTCAGTAATGTGGACTCAAACACCAGTGGATATAATCTAATCAATTTGTGTGCAAAAATTTAATTTTCAGTTAACATTTAAACTTAATGTATTTGTAATGCTTATGAACTTGTCAGTCAAATGTGCGTTATAATTTATAACTCATTTTGTCAAATCCATCAACAGACATTGACCTATGCATAATAATAAAAATATACTATATGCCATGACTGATACCTCTTTGAGAAAGTTGAGTGCCAAATTTATTAGCAGCTTTATGTATCCGGGGAGTTGAGAAGTTCTGCCTACGAACTGTACGACGGCGATGCGGTACCGAACCGTGAGTGGAGACTCGGATGGCGGAGTGTTTCCGGTTTCCTTGATCGGAAACCGCAAATAATGCGTCAACGGTATCCAGTAAACCTCCACTTTCTTTCAGTCACTTCTTTTGTTTTTGTAGAAGTACGAGTACCACTCCGGAACCACTTTCGCATTACTTCAGGATGGATGTCTTCGTTTTGTCTTATCATGATTCACGGTTCTCCTTATTGTTCCTTAATCAATGATCCTGATGTGGTCCACCAAGTTGTTACGTTTCTTCTGCCGTAGCACTTTTTCAATATAGACAGCAATTTCGTCCCAGCTTTTCTTGTCCTTCAGCACTAACTGAACAATGTTTTCTGGAGTAATTCGTCCTGTTAATGTCTCCAGTTCTCGTCTTTCGTCAGTCCAGAGGTCAGAGTTAAACAACGTGTGTTCCACGTTGTCCTTTATATGTCTGCAATGCAGGCACTTTGCAATTTGCATTCTTCATCATCCTCATGTGTCTGAGGTAAGATTGGAGGTACCCATGTTCGGTGAGGAACTGCGTTACATAGTAGTTGATCTCTCCGCGCTGTCGCTTTATCCACTTACTCCTTGATCATTCTCGTTGTCCATATGCCCTGGCATCTGCGTTGCATCTTTCTTGCCAGTTCTTAATCCTTGTTTCTTTTCCCTCATTTTTTACTTGTTGTCTGATGGCTTCTGCTTTTCTTACGTATATTATGCTTCACTCCTTGGCTAGTAGGTCGATTGGAATCGCGCCCGCTTCAAGACCGCTGATTCCAAAACCGTTCGGTACGACCTTGCTTTTCTCAGCACTCCTGTTCGCTGAACTGTAGCCATATGTTTTCTACAAACCTCAGTTTCCTGTGCATCGGCCCATATATCTGCACCACACAGTAGAATAGAATAGGTCACCATCATCAGAAGACGGAATTTGTTCGCTCTTGGTCCGCCTACATGATTTTGTATTTACAACATTATTTCGTTGTCATAATATAAAAACCCAAGTTTGTTGAATCAACAGCATTCTCTGTTGAGTCAATTAAATTCTTTGCTGAGTGTAGTTATTGATTTAACAGAAATTCTGTTGAATCTAAAGAAGTTCCATTAAACCAACAAAGAACTATTCCCAGTTTTCTATAGAAATTGGGCCCCTATGACTGACTCATCCTCATGAACTAACTTTCTTCCATATTATAGCTGTCCAAAGTTTTCTATCATGATTCTGACAATATCAGTCAAGCACGCGTATAGTCAGGTATAAAATCATTGTCAAAATTGCAAGCAATCAGAATCGCTTGTTAATTTATACTGCGCCACTCCTACTTATACCTTTGAATGTAAGATATAGCAATAGATGGGTATTTTGTGAACAAGGTACATCCTATAGCTATTTCGATGGCGTTTCTAGTAACCCTTTATAATCTCAATACCTTTTTTAGAATTAAAAAAACTCTTTTGAGAAAGTGGAATCTGGAGAGAGAAAAATTAGCTTTATAAGTCACCAGAGCTCCACTAGGCATTTTAAACCTTTTGTTTTTTTACTTCTCAAACACTCCATTATCGATTACTATCAGGCTCATATATGTTCATTCGGGGTCCAAACTGGGAATAGTTTTGGGCATGTTCAATCAAAATTACCATAATGCGTTGATTTAGATATTTGTAGGATATTAAAGCAATCATTAAAAACATTGATTCAACTTAGCGCGGTATCAAATTATACCAAATTATCAGATCACGAAATATAACGCATCGCCGATACGTGGCTCACGGTGTTCGACATACGCAGGCGGTAAAACCTCAGGTTTTTGCTACATAAGAGCCGCGAAACATCAGAATTGTATAATATATGTTTAAAATGCGAGCGACATTATCGGTGAAGCAGTAGTTCAAATTGTATTTATAAGCATGCAATGCGAGCGTTAATCTTCAATATTAATAGAAATTAAGATAAATCTAAGAAAATATTCAACAAAATTTTTAAGGGAACCTAAGCACTCTGTTTAATTTTTTTTACAAGTTATTGGATTAGACGCATATTTTTGTGATTAAAAAATTTTTCGTAATTTTATTTCAGCTTATCAAAGTCGGATTTATTCATTCATTACAAAAATATTATTAAAATGAAAAAACCGTATAAAACAAAAACAAATTAATCAATCTTAATTTCTTTTCTATTTCAATTCTTCATAATAAAATAAAAATAGAACTTTCAATGGCCAACAATTATCGCATAATACTCGAGAAAAAGGTACTAAACATTATTAAAAAAAATTGGAATATCATAAAAATGAAAGCAACGTTATAAAAAAACTGAATTGATAAATCTTAAAAATTATTCTTCATTTTAAATCTTTACCAAAATACACAAACATATATTTCAGAGAAATTACCGTTAAAAAAAATGACGTTTCCGTGTATAATAAAAAAAAGAAAACACATCCGAAATTTCGAGTGGTAAAAGATAGGTCATTTTATACTCTTTCAAATGCATTTTCACTAGATCGATGATTTTATTTCTAAAGTACCAAAGAACCCTATAAATACTAAAAGCCAAAAATTGAAGAACCGCTAAATTACAAAAATAAATCCGAGTAACTAAAGAAATAATTATTGTGCACCCTTCGTTTAAAACAACAAAAAATGAGCTAAAGCATTCAAATTTACCGTGGATTATTCGAGATAGTGATGACACACACACACACACGCACGCACGCACGCACGCACGCAAGCACACACGCACACACACACACACACACACACATATTTCCTAAAAATAGTGCAGTTTCTAAGATGTTTTTAGCTAATCTTTCTTTTTTCACAAAGTTTCCTCTTCGAGGAATGAAAAAATTTCGCTCCGATTCGTAGATAATTACCGTGTATTTTATAAATTTATTTTATAAATTTTTAGTCAATAAAAACAGTCTTGTAAATTGTATTTACCTCTTTAATGTGTCAAGGCTACCCAGATCACATGCACATAGTACGCAGAATAGCAAAATATGTGAAACGTAACTTTTGCACCGCAAAAGACACTGTTTACACTCGCAGAATTTTAAAATATAAGTGTTGTAAGTTTTTTTATTACATTTAACCTTGAGCAGAGTGCATGATGTGAGACCTGAGAACGCTAGACTGCAAGGTGCTAGCATACCACTGTTCGATCCACACATATTGTAAGTACGAAGCATTGTACTGGATCAATGAATTTATCTAAGGGCCCAACGTACTTCACTAAATCGTGAACATCTTTGTTGTCGAACTTTAATCTATCAAACGTTAGCCGGTTTCTATATATAACATACCGCCGATACCGTCGTTATGGTATACAAAACTAACTGTTTATAAGTGTTCATTGCGCATCCACTCAGCGCCGCAACCGGCCTGCGACGTGAGTATAGCGCGCGAAATTTAAATTACGTTTAAATTATTACGACTATCAGCTTAAAATCAGTTACTTGTTAATAAGATAATAAAGTTTAAATAATAAATATTATAATTTCAATTTAACTCGCAGCATATATTTGTTTGATTAAAAAGATTAAATATATATTACATATACTATTCTATAACTAGGTTTTTACCTTCGAAATATCCGCGATATATTATTAGTGTTCGAGCATGAATAACGTGGGGAGCAGGTAGAGTCAATGATGGCATAATATGTGAAGTATAAAATATATGGAAGACTTATTCAAATAAAGAAATACACGGGCACCCGGGTCGCTGTACGTGTGCACTATTATATATTAGGCACGGGGTAAATAAAGAAAAAGAATTAACCTGAGAGAGAGTGAGAAAGAGAATGACAGTGAAGCTCAGTCTAACTTACATGGGTAACCTCCAGAAGATTCGTCGTTTTGGTACTTGTTCTCGACTCTGTACAATCCTCAGGAGGCGAGACGGCTTCAATTAATACCGTCACACACCCCTCCCCCAGGCCCTGATAGTCAGACCCAGGTGTGCCAGCTCGACTTTCACTTTTTACTCTCTCTCTCTCTCTCAGTTTTACACAGACACACACACAATACTGAAATACACGCTGTTTACACACACTTTATCGCACATACGCATTAACATTTATCACATTATTTTAATTTTTATATTTAACTACGGGGTTTAATGCACTTTACTTACGATATTTAAAAGTTTTTCGTCGATATCTTTCCATAGATCTTAAATAAGTTTGTAAAAGAACACAACACCAGTCCTTCACGAAATAAGCCACAACGTGGGCTGGTTTAACACAATTTTCTTTCATACTTATGGTGTCCTCAGCACTCTGTCTCTCTAAAAATGTAATTCCGTCAACTGCTGCAAAAAATTGACTATCCGCAGACACTGCTGGGGGGGTTCACTGTAAGGGACTGAGGGCACGTTTTGTCAATGTTACCTCACTGAAGGGGCACATTGGCATGATTAAACAACACCTTTCAGCTCGTCCTGCCTACCATCTCTTTGGGGTTGCGGAGTCGCACCTTGACCCTGATGTTGGGAGTGATCTCATTCAGATCGATGACTACTCACTACTTAGACTTGATCGCAACAAACTAGGGGGCGGGCTAGTCCTGTACATTCATAACACTTTCAAGGCCAATTTACTATGCAGCTCTCCAACAACACAGGAGGGCAGGCCATTTATACCTGAATATTTAATGTGCAGTGTTCAGCAGGGCAGCCTTCCCCCCGTCTTTGTTGCTTTAATATACAGACCACCACACGTACCGTTTTTACAGGGCTCTGACTTAATAGACAAACTGACGATACATACTCAAGACTTTAGTCACAAAATTATTATGGGAGATCTGAATGCGAACCTACTCGGAACGTCAGCCGATGCGAAATTTGTTAGACGGTTGGCTGATGATCTTAACCTTCAAATAATTGATCATGGTGCGACTCATCATCTCACGGATTCTCACACGTGGATTGATGTGATCTTGACAGATAATAATGACGTTGTACTGAGCAGGGACAATCGGCCGGCGTCTTTTCCCAGTCATAATAACATCATAGAGGTCGAGATTGGGGTCGAAACTGCTGCATCCCCTGTGGTTGAATCTTTCAGCTACAGGGATTTTAAATCGATCCAGCAAGACGACCTCCTGTCTCACCTAGCTGACTGTGATTGGTCGCGGATCGATGGTCCCGCGGCGGGTGTTGACAGTCAATTAGAGTGCCTCAGTGTCAACCTCATGGCTGTGATAGATAAAATTGCACCGTTAAAAGAATTCATGCCGAAAAAGAAAACAAATTCACCATGGGTTGATGCTGAACTAATACATCTTTACAAAAAACGTGACTCCGTACGAAGACGCTATGCGCGGACCAATGACGACAGACTGTGGCGGGAGTATCAGGGCCTTGCAGCTGAAGCTGAATTACGAACGAAGGAAACAAGGGAAAGATTTTTACAAAATAAAATTTCTGAAGCGATTGATAATAAGAAAGATATCTGGAAAGAGCTCAAGGCTCTGGGCCTTCTGCCAAAGACAAGAGAGGAGCTTCATGGTTTCTCACCGGAAGAGCTCAATGCCCACTTTGCAGGGGTGTCGATCTCCCAAAATGAGGGTGATGAAGAACTTGACAACGTCCTGACCACTGCCAGTGATGACGGTTTTGTTTTCCGAGAAGTCAGCTTCTCGGACGTGGTTCTGGCTGTTGCCCACTTCTCATCACAAGTCAGAGGGGAAGACGGCATTCCCCAAAGTATAGTGGCTAAGGCTCTTCCGTTTCTGGGAGATCATATTGTTAAGATCTTTAACTCCTCTCTGTCCAGTGGCATTTTTCCGGGAACTTGGAAGGGAGCTCAGTTGGTGCCTTTGAAGAAGAAGCCTGTCCCATCTACGGTGTCAGATTTCCGACCAATTGCCCTACTGAGTTTCCTTTCTAAGGTCCTTGAAAAAATCGTACACGACCAAATAACTGACTTCTTACGAGAAAATAATACTTTGGACCCGATGCAGACTGGTTTTCGACAGAATCACAGTACACAGACAGCACTACTGAAACTGACAGAAGACATAAGATCAGGCATTAACAACAACAAAAAACTATTGACTATTTTGTTAATGTTTGATTTTAGCAAAGCATTCGACACCATCTCACACACTAAACTGCTGCGTAAGCTGATGCGCATGGGATTCTCCAGGAGTGTTCTCCTGTGGCTTAAGTCATATATTATGGGGAGACGACAGAAAGTCGTCACAATCACAAACGGGGATTCAGGTTGGCTAACCACCAATCTTGGCGTTCCACAGGGCTCAGTCCTGGGACCCCTGCTTTTCGGCCTGTACATAAACGACTTACAAGACGGACTCGACTTAGATGGCGTCGAACACATACTTTACGCTGACGACTTGCAAACCTACACACAAGTGACCCTGAAGGGTCTTCGTGATGGTATCGGTCGCATGTCGGCTGTAGCACAAGCAGTGTCGAACTGGGCAACGTCAGCTGGCCTGCGCCTCAATGTCGGCAAGACAAAGGCGATCATTTTTGGATCTGATCACAACATCAAACAGGTTAGGAACCTTGACTTGCAAGGCATTGAGATACAGACCGGCGTACACGTTCCCTTTGTCGATACAGTGACCAACCTCGGCGTGGTGATGGACGGAGGGTTGACATGGAAGCCGCAACTGAATGCGGTCAGTAGAAAAGTAAATAGGGCTCTGTATAGCTTAAAACTTTTCCGTTCAAGCACCACAGAGATACTGAGGAAGCAGCTGGCATGTGCACTGGTACTACCTCACTTAGACTATTGCTCAGTGGTTCTTCTTGATGTGTCAGGGGAGCTCCAGACACGACTACAACGTCTACAGAATGCATGTGTGAGATACATATGTGGTGTTAGGCGAGATGAGCATATCACCGCCTTCAGGAAAAAACTGGACTGGTTAGATCTGAAGGTGAGGAGGGAGTATTTTATGGGGCTGCTGCTTTACAAAGCGGTTGTCATACGGCAGCCACCGTATCTTACTGCCCTCTTTGAAAAAAACCAGGCCAGGACTTCAAGTAGGGGTGGTATGAAAGAGCTCTCGGTTCCGGGGTCGCGCACCGATAAGGGCCTTTTCTCATTTAGAGTTCAAGGTGCGCACCTCTGGAATTCGCTCCCGAGCAGTGTGAGGTGCCTGCCATCTTTTTGTAAATTTAAAACGGCATTTAGCAGGTACCTTAAGCAATTACATGGTGAAGAGAATGTACAGAGGTGAGTCGAATATTTATTTAAGCTTTTTATTTATTTTGAATTATTTATTTATTTAATTTATTTATTTATTTAAATTTATTTATTTATTTATTTAAATTTATTTATTTATTTAAATTTATTTATTTATTTAAATTTATTTATTTATTTAAATTTATTTATTTATTTAAATTTATTTATTTATTTATTTAAATTTATTTATTTATTTATTTAAATTTATTTATTTATTTATTTAAATTTATTTATTTATTTATTTAAATTTATTTATTTATTTATTTAAATTTATTTATTTATTTATTTATTTATTTATTTATTTAAATTTATTTATTTAAATTTATTTATTTAAATTTATTTATTTATTTATTTAAATTTATTTATTTATTTATTTAAATTTATTTATTTATTTATTTAAATTTATTTATTTATTTATTTAAATTTATTTATTTATTTATTTAATTTAATTATTTATCTGGTTTATTTATTTATTCGTCGTATTTATTTATTAATTTATTTATTTATTTATTAAATATGTTTAGTGTTAGTTAGGTGTGAATGTATTTATTAGCGTGATTGTTAAAGTGTCATGAATGAGTGTGTTTTAAATTTAGACGTGATAGTATACGCAAAAATTTAGCAAAGTATGTGTATGTATTCTTTAATATTTATATGTTATCTCTATTGTATTTATTTTTTATTCTATGTATTATTGTTTGACGAAGCGTTTTCTGTGATATCTGAATGTGACTAGTTCATTACATTTAAATTTTATAAACTGACGAACTGATAAAGTGAATTATTATTTTAATAAGAAATGCAAAAAGTGAAAGTTAAGATAACAATTATATTAAATCGACTGATATTTTTAATTATAACTACATGTACATGAAAATGTAAGATTTTGTCTTTTGATGAATAAAAAGTATATCTATCTATCTCTCTCTCTCTCTCTCGCTCCAATGGATATAATAGAAACATGCAAAATTATTCAAAAATTCAAGAAAATAAGAACTTAAACATACATTTTTTTAGATAAATAATCCTTTTCCTGAATAATTATGCAAGAAAGGTAATTTGAAAGAAATACAAAAAAGTATGTTTTCTCTCTATACTACGTATCGCAAGAAATAGTCACGATTTTAGACCGAAGTCTGTGCTGTTTTTGACTACGTACGTCGGGGAGATACTTCGCAACGAAGCGCTGGGGGTTTTGTAGATCATTTTGACCTCCTTCGACCCTTGTTAGGTTTATCATTCGCGATTTCCGCAAACTTTGCGTTGCGATCAACGGTTACATCGCGTACTCTAGTTTATCGTTTTCCTACTCGGTTACTGACGATCCTAGTCTTACGTTTGACTACTACACGCATTTGAAGCTGCCTACCACGCATTTTCTCTACTACAAAAGGCGCACTGTTCGCTCGCGACCCGTCTGACTGAAGCTTGAGGTTACTTGGTCCCTCGCCGTCCTTCGAAGTTTCTTCTTCTGCTTCATCTTCGGAGTCAGGAGGAATGGTGTTGTCGTCAAAGTACAGTCTTAAATCTTTTACGAAGATCTTTTCGATCTTGTTTCCCAATTTGTCAGTCAAGTGATAGGTGCTATGAATTTTTCATCAAAAATCGCGTATGGCCCAGTGTATTGGTATAGGGGTCCATTTAGCAGTAATTCCTTGTAGCGTACATGAAAGAATGCGATTAAGCTGCAATACGTCCTCGCCAACAGCATATTGCGCATATCGCCTCTTGCTATTATAATACTTAGATTGGCGTTCTTGCACTTTAGCTGCATTTTCTGATGCTAAAATTCGCACTTCACGCAGTTTATTCATGCGCTCATTCTACTTATCTAGCGCAGCTGTTCCTGTCTTTTGCGAGTTCTTTTTGCTGCCGCAAAGTATTTGGGGGTACAGGATTACGTCTGAAATTTAGAAGAACTTGTAACATTTCTGTAGATTAGTAGTCTCCAGCTACTACTTCTCACGACCTCGTTACTATGCGCCGACCCATAAGCTCAGCGCAGCGATACACATAATTTGTAATGTCCTTATAATTGTCCTCCCAAATGTTCAGCTGTAGGCTCGTCATGACCTTCGTGTAGGACTTGCATCCGCTTTATTTTAGGTAGGACTAGCTTCCAAGCATACTGGTCCTCAAAAAGATCTTCGATCGAAGGATCTAATGGTTAATAATATAGTATTATACTAACTGTTTTCCAATATAGATGCTCAGTATGGTCGGCGCGAACTTTCGCTTTCATCCCCAGATACCAGGTATCACTAGTATCCTCGTCTGGGCAACAAACTGACGAAACTGAAGCCTCGATATCATCCTCGTACATACAAGATAATGCACCAAGTTTCGAGAGCCTTTCCTATACCCGACCTCGAAGTCATAAGCAAGCATTTCAAGAGCCCAGCATGCCAAGCGTCCTGTGGGGTGCTGCATATTTTGTAACCATTTCAGACCTCGATGGTCTGTAATGATTTTGAAGTGATAACCTACATAAGATCGGAACTTTTTTATGGCCCACAGTACTACAAGACACTCTCGCTCAGTTGTTGATTAGTTCATTTCAGCTGACGTCAGCGTGCGGCTAGCAAAGTCGAGCACGTGCTCAACTCCATCAATCTTTTGTGTGAGCACCGCTCGCACCCCAGTGTCGCTAGCATCGGCTTATATTACAAACTGATGGTCAAAAGAGGGATTATGCAACACAGGAGTAGATGCGATAAGCGCCTTAATCTGTTTGAACGACATTGCTGCTCATCACCCCACACATACTTCATATTCACTCTAGTAAGATGGGTAAGCGGGTCCGCAATCCTGGCAATATCATTCAAAAACTTTCTGTACCACGACGCCATTCCTAGGAATTGTCGAAGTTGTTCAAGATTCTTTGGAGCAGGAAACTCCAATACAAGGGCGATCTTTTCTGGATACTGCCGGAATCCATCTCGGTTCACGAAAACCCCTAAAAACCTAACTTTACTGCGACAACACTCCCCTCCACCCAGGCTCTTGCCGGGTAGGGAGAATCTGATCGCTCGGGCGAGTCGTCGCTTGTTCTCGCTGTTGCCTTAGGGTGATTGTATAACTAGTTTAGGTAAGTGATACCTTAGTTATTTTGGTCCTTGCGCCTTGCCCTTGATGCGTATTCGCCGATTCGTTGTTCTGCATTGTCTCGAACTGCTGCCTGGCACTTGAAATTAACTCCGCCATTTGTCTTTAAAGATGTAGGACTTGTTACTCCAAACGGTTATATGTATGAAATATAAGAAGGAAAATTAAAAAAAAATTTAGATAATTAGGAATATGAAGAAGAATAGTCAAAAAAATTTTCGAGACTTCATATTTCTCTTTTTAAAAGAATAAAATCATTTTATAAAGAAAGTCAATTTTTAGTCACCTACGATTACTGGAGTATATCCGCAGCATTTGATTAGAAACTTTTCAAAAAGTTAGTTTTTTTTACTATCTCTTAGTTCAGTTCTTTGCCCACATCATAACGACATTTATGATGCAAGATATTGCAGGTAATGTATTTTAAAAAAAAAATTTTTAATGACTTATATTTCGAGAATGGCATTGACATTTCTTACCAAACAGGGCTTAATTTTTTTACTTTTTACTGAGGATTCGAAATTAAAAACAAAATTTAAAGATTCATCGACTAGTTTTCTTTTTATAATGATTTTTCTATCTTACGCTTTTCTGAAATCAATAAGGTAAATTATTTTTGTATGTTCCGCAGCCTAGGAAGTATCTGCCAGTTATTTTTTCCATACCTTTATACTAATCACATACCGCTTTCGCCCAAGATTACGCCTGTGGAGTGGGGAAAACTTGTATCAGGCTGAAACCTGCTCTGAGATAGTCGGCGTATTTGGTATGTTCGAATTGGATGCCTGTCACATTCCGTAGGTTAGACACCGAATTCGATAATCTCATACGCCCCGTTCACTTTGGTGAGTGTGAAAAATCACTTAACCGATTGAACTAAGTTGCATTAGTCACGGGATTCCCTGGCCGTCGCCCATCCAAGTACTAGCCGCGCCTTACGTTGCTTAACTGCGTCGATCGCCCGAGGTGTGCTTCTGCCACCCTGCCACAATGTCGGCGCAAGCCTACACGCATATATATTATAAAATTACCTGTATTTTACAATCGTAAATTTTGGATAGACTCTTTCCTTTCTTTTGTTATGCACGAAGAAAGTCATATTTAGTTTAAACGGTTATATCTTGGAAATCTATGATGGAAAATCGTTCAAAGAATTCTAGATGATTAGGAGTTCAGCGAATCTATGTACTATTATTACCTATCGTTGCGTAATTTTAGTAAAAAAATATCTTTGGACAAACCATGAATGATAAAAAAAGCAGACCGTTTTTGAGCTATTAATTAGAAAGAGATATAACAATTTAATATTAATTTATTAGGACAAATAATTGAATATGGGAACAATTAATTTAGTTTGAGGAAGCTAAGCGCCAATGAATTGGCAGCGGTTTTCTTATTTTACATAATCTCCACTAGAGTGGTCTAAAATTCCCAAACTTTTTAATTTTGTACGTGTAATGATTAAAAAAAGTAGGAAATATATAAAAAAATCATATCCCTGTTCTCGTTTTTTTATTACAAAATTTTAGCAGCTATTTATTAGACCCAAAGTGGTTAAAACTCGTTTTTTCAGATAGATGTAGCCACCTTTAAATAATCTCAAAAAACATTTTTGGAAAACGAAATATGTTTATTTTATTATTTTCTACATTTTCAGGGGTTTACTTTAAGAAAAATTAAAGGAATACGTGCTTTCATTTGTCTTAGGATATTTTAGCACATTTTAGCAGGTGCTTATATATTACAACACAGAAACATTACAGGGAATGTTTCAATTTTAAAATTGATTCCTTAAATAGTGGTTGGCGAGCGCAATGAGCAGGGGGGAACCCCCCTAGTATATACATATATATATATATATATATGTCTTCCGTCGGCCGTCTATGTGTTTACTTCGTTTTTAAAATGTTAACCAGAATATGGCGTAATCTGAAATGAACCTGATGCGACTTAACTGGACGTGAATCGAAAGTAAACCAGACGGAAACCGGTAGTAAACCGGAAGTGAACCGGAAGTGACTAGGATATTAACGGAGGAAGTTACCGAATTTTGGTACAAAAATCCATTCTTTTTTTAAGTGGTAAAACACTTTTTTAACCGTTTTTCATTCAAAAATCAAAGGTTTTACGCGAAAAATAATTTTTTTTCGACTTATTCGAAGCTGTAGGTTTTTTTTGTATTTATCACAATTCCAAAATCTTTGTCATTGTTTTAATGATTTTTTTGTATATTATACCTATAATTATAAATAAATGGTGTGATTATTTATAATTATAGGAGAATATACAAAAAAATCATTAAAACAATGACAAAGATTTTGGAATTTTGGAATGGTGTGATGTAATATTTAATTGTAGAGTGTCTTGTACTTAAAAATAAATTTTAAGAACCATTATATAAACAAAAATAAAAAAGTTAAAGATCTTAAATTATTATTTTACTTGTACTACAGTTTTAAAGTTTCGCGCAAGTTTCGTTTCAAATATCAGTATATCTGGTATAGCATGTCTTGTATATGAAGATATCTATTTTACCGATGGAACGATAATTCCATGCTTACTTTTATGAGGAAAATATTTTGTCTTGACAGTATAATCAGTGGATCAAGAAGTATATTTAGAAGTATATTAGTTTATTATCGTATTACAAATTTATCAGGGAAGTATTATAGTTTTATAAGTAATTTGACTGTTAGAAAGAGTTGATTTCTTTCTGTCTTATTTTCGTTTTCATCAAAACCAGCATATGTAATCAACGGACTAAGAGTAAACAATACCTTCTTTTAGAGAAATATTGAATGTAAAGACACGTTAACAATTGTCTGGTTAATTACACAATTCTGAAAGGTATGTCTAATTGTTGTACATGTTTAAATTGTTTACAGTTTGTAAGTATACGTTTTTATAAATTTTACTTTAGTGGCATAAATCTTTTTAGGTTATATGAGTGTAGAATGACATATTTAATGTCAAAATAGTTACTTTAATAAGTAAAAAAAGTCATAAATTTGACGTAGGTAAGCAATTCAAATGTATTAGTAAATTATGGTAGTAAAGGTGAAAATGACTCTGTAGGATTAGCTACCATTTATCCATTAAAAAATGTAAAGGTAGGACTAGCGATACCGAAAAACTGTTCAATTTTTACGGCTGAATGCATAGCTATTTACAAAGCTATGCAACAAATAAACAACAGCTCACACTTAAATTTTACTATCATAAGCGACTCTTTGAGTGTCCTACAAAGCTTAAAGTCTGTTAAAATTAATATCAAGGTAAATTATCATATTCTAAAAACCAAACAAATTTATAATCAAATATTAGAACAAAATACTACAAAATCTATTAACCTTTTATGGGTTCCGTCGCATAGTGGGATTAATGGTAACGAAGCAGCTGACGTACTAGCAAAAACTTATACATTAAAAAAGTCATCAATTTCAACGGTTATTCCTTACACTGATTTTTTTGAGAATTTTAAAAAAACATCATACATAAATACAAATAAATTTTGCTTAGAAACAGGTATAGTTAAAGGAAAAAAATATTTTCAACTCTTTTTTAAAAATTCATCTAAAACATGGTTCCATAAGTCCAGTCAACCAAGAAGTATCATAACTACTTTAAATAGATGTAGAGCCGACCACTACAATTTGGCTGCTTCGTTAGCTAAAGTCAATATAGTAGAAAGTCCAATATGCGCTCAATGCGGAGTATACGACGAAGATCTTAATCATGTTCTATGGCAATGTTCACTTTATGATACAGAGAGGCTTATATTGTTGAATAAGATAAAAAAATTAAAAACTACTCTGCCTGTAAATGTCGACAATTTATTATGTAATCCAAAAACACAAATTTGTTCTCATATTGTGCAGTATCTAGAACTTTGTAAAAAAAATGTATAACTTTGTATAATATTGTAATTTTACTTTTATGATCAATAAACTTTGCCGAAATAAGACTCATATTGAGTCTTGAAAGAAGTAATAATAAAAAAAAATGTATTAGTAAACGAATTGACTCTTTTAATGAATATAAGTTCAGCACGCTGTTACTCAACTTTGTATTTTCAGCTCCTGCGCGTACCCTACTGGGTACCCAAATCAGTGAAATAAGGTTTTACAGGGTAAATACATACTCTTATTATGTATGACAATATGACAGTGGTGAACATTAACACCCATAAGTTGCAGGTAAATATATAACTGATCGATCCTGCTATTTTTATTGATATTTATGTTTAAACCCATTTTTCTCAAAACTTAATTTTCATAACATACTTTGTAAGCCTGCGCAACAGTTCTTCGTGAATCACGCTGAAAATTGTTGTACTTTCTTTTTAATATATGTTGAACAAATTCAAAGAGAATTTTTTTTTATATTATAAAAATAATAATTTATCGGTATACCCGAACCAATTAATTTTTTTTTTATTACCTAAAATATAATTTTTTAAAATATAAGTTAACATTAAACTACTGCTTATATCGCAAACAATAAATTGTTCATATAGAATAGAACCTCAGCATAGTTAAAAAATATTATTTGAAATATTGCTCTTTAACTGGCTTAATTTTAGCATGAAATGTTCATAAAAAAAATATATACCAATCCATTGTAAACCCATTGCGCACAGTGATAATCAAAATGGCTACTTCAAAGGGTGGTGAATTTGAACTAAACCTGTCTAAAATGTCATCTTTTTCTATATTATAACAAGTTACGTAGAAAAATATTCTTTTTCTGAAATTATGGGATTTCAGTGTTTGCTGTACCTTCTTACCTTAAACATACCTGGGAGTTACAGGTTAATTGATATACCCTCAAATATACCGGGGAGTTACGGGTTAATTGATTCTGAAAGTGAACCGAAAATGAACTGAGAGAGAACCAAAAGCAAATCGGTTACTATTTTATCCTTTTTAGCTTTATATTTTTTTGGCTTTACATTTTTTTGGGACATTACATCTTTTTGGACATTCTTATATTTTGGTCATTATAAATTATTGATTCTAAATATTTTGCTTTTCTTATCATTTTTGGGCCTCATAGTTCTTTTGAAAAAATTGTTTTTTATTGTTTAAACAATGTCTTAGGGTCTTAGAAACAATATACACCTGGTCCTATAGTGCAGACATTTTGTTTAAAAGTCTCCCATCGACACCACGCAGCGCGAGCCGTAATGTTCGTGTGTGCTCGTAAAACTTAAAACGCGTTTTTCTCGAAACAACTTTTTTCAACCTGAGTAGAGTTATTTCAACACTGTTGCATGTATCTGGTTTGAAATTTTGAGAGTAAGTTCACAATGATATTCCCCATCCAAGTACGTAGGGGTTTTGCGATTCATTGTAAACTTCTTTTTTATAAACAATCTACTGCTTATTTTTTTTTGACAATAATCTAATATTTTTGGCTCTTCAATTCAATCTGATCTTTAATTTCCCTATTAACTTTTTTAACCATTAGTATCTAGATTCAAAAAAATGTTGGTTTTTTGTTCCAGGCCTTATCCTGTACGAGAAATCGATCCACCCCTGGAGCTGTTTTAAAAATTGATATTTTTAGAGATTGGCTCTGTCGCCGCAATTTTGTTCATTAAAAATTGTAAAAGAAATCTTTTGTATACACTTTATTATTTGCCTAATAAACCCTCTGAAAAGAATAGTCCATTTCTTTTATTATAGTCCCAAAATAAATCTTCAATATTATGCACTTTTTGGGTCGCTAGAGAAGTGTTACCTCTTAATTTTTTTTGGATATTCTAATATCTTAGTCATTATATTTTATTGGGCGTTAAAATTTTTGCTTTTGTTATAATTTTTGGACCGTACAGTTATTTGGGCCTTTCATTGTTTTGAGTGTTACGTTTTTTATAATTTTTTATTCTTATAGTTTTTTTTTCTTTACAAGAAATAATGATCCCTTTTGAGTTATATGGGTGCCGGTCGCATATTTGTAATATAATACATTTACATAATATTTTTACTGACTTTTCATTCCATATCCGAATTGTTTCTTCTTTCCCCTCTTCTTTCCAAGTTCGTCTCCTTTGCTAGTCCTTGTTTCTGCTTGTGCCATCTGTACGATATGTTATTAATTTTAAGCTTCTTAAATTTAGTTTTGAACTATTTTCCTCTTTTCTTTTCTTTATTATCCGATACTAATATTTTTTATTAATATCTCTCTCCTTTTTTGACCTGTCACTGTCAATGTATATCCTCTCATCCCCCAGTATACTTTTTCTTTTAATTATCTGTTCTTTTGCTTCCAACGTCTTCATCTTTAACCATATTATTCTCTTTCACTTCCTAGTATATTGGTCTCTTGTCCGTTTTCTTCAATTCGGAACTGTTCTCTGAAATTCTTCTCCATTTGTTTCCAATCCTTCTCTACCTTTCGTTATGTCTTTTATTATAATACATTTTCTTCTTTTTTCTGCTTCAATGCTTGTTTCTTCCTTTTCTTTGCCCTTCTCTTTTTGCAATGGTGTATCCTTTTCCCTTTCTCTTATTATTAAAACTACTTCACTTTTTTCCATCGTTTCGTTATAAAGTGTAATTTTGTATTCATTGTTTCTTGTTCTCTGTGAAGTAAGCTGCATCTCTTCTGCTCCTCAATCACGTGCCTCTTCGCACTTTAGTCCTTTAAGGCATGCGCGCCTTTCTTTTCTCTGTCCTTTTCTCACTTTCTCTTCTCTAACCTCACTTTGTCTTCGAGAGATCACTTCACCTTATTCCTTTTCTCAATTCTTTACACTTAACTTTATCTTTGCCCCCTTTGTTCAGTACACTTAACTGTGTATTTCCCTTCACTTTTTATCTGTTTTGCTCCTTTTTTTTTCTTAACTCAGTACTGTTTCTGACCACACATTTGTGACACGTGCATCCAGATCGAGCGATCGACGCTACTCCATTGGGCATTATGATTATTTAGGTCTTAATTTTTTTGGGCATTCTAATATTTTTGTCATTATAATTTATTGGGTCTCAAAACTTACTGTTTTTACCATTTTTCAGCCTCATAGATTTTTGGGTCTTATAGTTTTTTGGTCCTGTCATTTTTTTGGAAATTGATGGTTGGTCGTCTGCCGTCGGCTGTCTATGTGTTCACTTCGTTTTTACAATGTTTACCGCAATATTGCCTATTGTGAAGTTAACATGATGCTACCTTACCGGAAGTGAACCGAAAGTAAATGGGTTATGTTTTGGATTGGGTCGATATATAATTGCGTGCCGTATAATTAAGAACAATAATAGATTGTACTTTATTGCAGGATATAATTACAGCGGGGAGAAAACCTTCTCCTAGGCGATCCGCGGAGCAACTGGACGAGTGAGCGCACTTTTCGGGGCGTCGCGACGCGCGTTTAAAGAGCGGCATTGTTAAAGGCCCATACTGATTGGCTAATGAGCGAGAACAAAGAAAACTTCCTCATTAACCGATAGATTTTATATCGTGATTTTAAATATGCCTCGAAACGCAGACATTCCGCCCACCTCGTTTTCTCATAAAGCGAGATAACATTACAACAAATTTTAGATAAAAAAAAACCAACGTCAAAATTTTGAATATGTAAATTAACTATATTTTATAATTAATTTAATATCCATTAGTCTTGAATATCGTTGTCCAATATCTTGATCAGCTTGCTGATTGTTCGTCGAAGAGTTGTCGTAGCAGTACGTAGTGAGGTCACCCTCACCAATACGTCCTTGCCAGGAAACGTCTCCACTACTCGAGCCAAGGGCCACCGCGCGGGAGAAGTGGTTTCGTGGTGTATCAGTACAATGTCCCCAATCTTGAACGATGATTGAACGTTTTTCCACTTCGACCTTTTCTGTAGCTGCTGCAAGTAGTCGGCGGACCACCGATGCCAGAAACTTTGGGTCAGCTGCGCCATACGCCGCCAGCGCTGTATAGGTAGCACCTTATCCGTGATTCTTGGCTCTGCAATTAAAATAGATGACTCCCCCACGACAAAATGAGCAGGCGTGAGTACAAACAGGTCGGACGTATCTTCAGTCAGAGAGGTGAAAGGCCGTGAGTTTAGACATGCTTCTACTTGCCACAGTAAGGTTGCGAATTCCTCAAACATAAGGATAGTCTCACCTACTACCCTTTTCAAATGGTATTTCGTGGATTTAACCGCAGCTTCCCATATACCTCCTAAATGAGGGGCTCCAGGAGCATTAAAGTGCCAGGATGTGGCTCCTTCCTGTAACCCGGGACTCACCGACCGACTGAAGTCAGAACTCTCAGAAAACATTCTGCGAAGCTCCGCATCCGCTCCGATAAAGTTCGTGCCCTGATCACTTAACAGATACAAACAAGGACCTCTACGGGAGACAAGTCTACGAAATTCTGCGATGAAACATTCGGAGTCATAGCTCGTCACTGCTTCCAAATGTACAGCTTTAGTGGACAAACAAACGAATACTACAAGATAACCCTTATGAGACTTATAGCCTCTTTGACGCGAAGTACGCAGCCAATATGGCCCTGCGTAGTCAACTCCCGAGCGAGCAAATAGCCTTGAAGGCTGTACACGCTCGGCGGGCAAATCACCCATTTGTTACTGCGACCGAGCTGCATCGTATCTTCTACAGGAAATACACCTTTTAACAACAGTTTTCACCTTAAGACGACCCTTGACTATCCAGAACATGCGTCTAATGCACGCCAGGGTGAGTTGAATTCCACCGTGAAGAGATAAGTAACGATAATACGAGATTACTAATTGAGTGAGACAACTATCAGCGGGCAAAATCACCGGATATTTCTCGTCTTCACTCAGGACTAAGTTTTTCAAGCGTCCGCCCACCCTGATCAACCCGTTCCGGTAAACTGGATTTAGACTCTTTAAAAAATGCGATTTGGGCAATTCCTGACCCTTCTCGAGAGAATCCATCTCGTATCCAAAGTACTGGAGTTGAGTTAAACGGCTCCAAATCATCTTGGCTTGTCTAACCTCCTTCCCAGTAATTTCCAATGAAGTAGGTAAAGGAACTTCCCGTAAAACAGGAGAAACCCTATCAAAGAACGACGTCCCTTCTATTCTTTAGCGAATGAACCGCAAAACATATATTGAGATGCGTATTAACTTACTCAACGAAGAATATTTTTCTATCAGAGGCCATATTTTATACTTAATGACCCTATCAGATGCGGCTATCAGCACGACTGGTTCAGGGCAAACTTCCTTTGGTTTTGGAGCTTCCAAATCATGCTTGCATTTCCATTCATCCAGGCTTTCACGCAAGCGCTTAGGCCCTTTCTACCACAGCTCATTCTGCAATAAATCATCAGCGGTGGAACCGCGAGACGCAACATCCGCCAGGTTATGAGCCGAATTTACATGATGCCACTATGCATCCGGCAATCTCGTGGAAATCTCAGAACATCTATTGGTCACAAACGTGGGCCATTTAGCTGGTATATCCCTAATCCAATATAACGCGTCTTTGGAATCTGTCCATAAATGGACATTTAAATTATCAATTCGTAAATTATCAGCAAAACCTTGAGCTAACTTGGTAGCCAGAAGAGCGGCACATAACTCGAGCCTAGGAATGGATAGCGTCTTAATAGGAGCCACCTTGGTTTCCGCTCCTAATAGAAAACTCCTGCATAGGCGATTTTTGATGCATCGGCAAATCCGTGCAATTCATATATACGTTCCGATGGTTGCAAACCTATCCACCATGGAATTCGAATGTGAAGTATTGAAGATAGCGAACTGTAACAGCTTCTCCAATAGACAGCATGCTCTTCCGGTAGCTTCTCGTCTCAATCCTTACTTAACGCCCAAAGCGACAGCACAAAAGTTTTAAGCGATATTATTATAGGAGCTATCCAACCAAGCGGATCGAACATCTTTGCAATTTTTGACGCAACCACTTTCCTAGTTATTGGCCCTCTCAGCTCCTCCAAGGATACATTGAAGTAGAAACAATCTTCCCCAGAATTCCAAGCAATCCCTAGGACTGAAAAACCTAGTCCTACTTTAAGATTGGCTTCTGCAGCCTTGAGGTTAGGAAGTAACCAATCAACTAACGCCCTGTCATTCGCGAGCCATTTCATGAGATAGAAGCCCCCGCTATGCAGCAAATTTATCACCTGCTCCTGTTTGGCCCGAGCCTTCTCTGTCGTAAAATCACCTGACAGTACTTCGTCCATGTAGATCTCGTTTTCAAGGATTTCTCCAGCTAGAGGAAATGCCTTTCCCTCATCCTGAGCTAACTGCCTCAAAGTGCGACTTGCTAGAAAGGACGAAGAATCACAACCAAACGTATCCGTAGTTAAAAAATACGTAACCAGCTTTGTAGTCACTTCTTCCCTCCAAACTATGGCCTGCAGGTGCTGATCAGCCTCATGAACCTGAATCTGCAAGTACATCTTAGCTATATCTCCTGCAAAAACAAACGGATAACATCTCCAGCGGGTAAGCAAACCGACCATATCCGGTAGCAATTTGGACCTACGAGTAAAAACTCATTTAAACAAACACCATCCTTGGTCTTGGCGGAAGCATTGAAGACCGTCCTCAACCTGGTTGTCGTGCTGCTTTCCTTAACTACGCCATGATGCGGCAGGAAGAAACATTTTTCTAAATTGAAATTCTCGCCAGTAACGTGTCTCATGTAACCCGCTGCCTCATATTCCCGCATTGACTCTACATAAGTCCTACGGAGCTCGGCCTTCTTAACAAATCTATGCTCAAGATTATACATCATCCGCACGGTTCGCGTATAAGAATCTCCCCATTTTATTGGGATATTAGACTTTTTAGCTAATCTTACCACATATCTTCCCTCACAAGTGCGACTCACGGTATTCCGGTACATCTCCTCGCATAGTTCTTGTTCTTCAGCACAGAACTTCTTCTGCGGCAACTCCTTGATCTCCCAAAACTTGCGCATCTGTGCGTTGAGATCGGTGCCTGTTGTTTGTATGTGAGAGGTAATCGTGGGACCTTGTCGCTCGCCTGATGTCGTCGGGCCTGAAACTATCCATCCTAGCATGGTTTTCACTGCTATCGGTGAGTCAGCATCCTCGTCCTTGCGTAGTCCTTCTTCGATAATCTGAGCATGCACTCGACCACCCAGTAGCAAGTCGATACGATCCGAGTATTCAAAATGATCTGCCAGCGTGAGTCCCTGTAGATGATCCCAGCTGTTCGAGCGACCTGAAAATGGATTATACACAGTCTCTCTGGGGATAACATAGGCTGTGACCCCCCAGCTAAACGTAGATACAAAATGGGGCTTTATTATAAAGTTTACCAAACTTTTACAAAGTACGAGGGTAGTTCAATAAGTCTTTAGAATGACCAACAGATGGCGCGCGAATCGCTCCAAATCATCTGTTTTCAGTCAGCACCACTCCCGACTAGATATATGGTGCAGTCACAGTCCACATCTTCTGAGTTTACGTGTTTTTATAACCAATTAAAAAAAAAATTGCTTGTTAAGAAAAATGAAAAAAAACGAGTTCAGAGCGGTAATTAAACATTTTCATTTAAAGGGTTTAACTCCATATGAGATAAAAAATGAATTGGACTCAGTTCATGGCACATCTGCCCCTACCTTAGCAACGGTTTATAACTGGGTAAATGAATTTAAGCGTGGTCGTACATCAATAAGTGACGAACCACATTCAGGAAGGCCCGTAGGAGCAACTACTCCCGAAATCATCAATAAAATCCACGATATGGTGTTGAAGGATAGAAGATTAAAAGTGCGTGAGTTAGCTGAGGCCACAAGGATATCTATAGGTGCAGTTGTTTCAATTCTACATGAAAAATTAGGCATGAAAAAGCTATCGGCAAGATGGGTGCCGCGTTTGCTCTCAGCTGAGAATAAACGCAATAGAGTGGTCGCCTCTGAGGCTCTTTTGGCGCGCATAAGTCGGAATCCTGAGGAATTTTTTCGTCTGACTGTGGATGAAACATAGATACACCACTACACTCCTGCGACAAAGGAACAATCCAAACAGTGGATTTCCACAGGCGAACCAGCTCCAAAGAAGGCAAAGACCGTAAAGTCAGCTGGTAAGGTTATGGCTACAGTTTTTTGGGATGCACGTGGAATTATACTTATTGACTACTTGGAAAAGGGTAAAACAATTACTGGTGAGTATTATGCATCATTATTAGAGCAGCTGAAAGAAGAAATTAAAAAAAACGACCACATTTGGCGAGAAAAAAAATTCCCTTTCATCACGACAACGCCCGAGTTCACACATGCTTCGTTTCAATGGCTAAAATTGAAGAACTAAAATTCGAATTGGTCGAACACCCACCGTATTCACCAGATTTAGCCCCCAGTGACTTTTTCTTATTTCCAAACTTGAAAAAATGGCTCGGTGGACAGAGATTTACGGACAACGAAGACGTCATTGCCTCTGTAAGTGCTTATTTTGAAGAACTTCCGAAAACGCACTTTTCTGAAGGATTAAAAAAACTTAAAAAGCGATTGACCAAGTGTATAGAGCTCCAAGGAGATTATGTTGAAAAATAAAAAAAAATTTACCCAAAAAAAATTGTTTTTATACTTTATTCTAAAGACTTATTGAACTACCCTCGTACATTCCCATTATTACCTATACCTGAGACCATAACTCTCACAGACTTCTTTTTGGCTCTGAAATAATTTTTCAGAAATGAATGATGCTTGCGCACACTGGCCAACCATTGCTCTTACCAATATGTGCCTTTCATCGTCAGCGTATACTTGTACCCATGCAGTTGCCAACAGGACCGTATCCTTGTCTGAAGTATTAGCATTGCTGTTTACTGACACTGTCCCCAGCGCTGCTGTCATAGCAGAAGCTTTTTTTCCTGAAGTCCCAGCTGCGCTAGGCTTGTGGACAGTCTTCTCAATAATTTTCGGTGCCGCACTATTACTGCCAAAATGCAACATTGAGTGGTGTTTAGACGAGCAGTGCTGGACTGAAAAATTTCACAGCTTAAGATTGAATGCGAACCCTTACACAGCGGACATGAAGAAAATAGAGAAGAAGAAGAAGAAGACGAACCTTTACCTTTCTCCTCCTGTACTACATGATCCGACTTAACGTTTCTATTTTTGTAAGTAAAGTTCTTTTCCTTATATTCAGAACGAAAATCGCGAGCCTTTGCAGATTCCCCAAAAGAAGAAGTTTCCTTGGCGCTTTCCAACTTCACTAGTGCTAACCTTTCGGTTTCTAAAAATGCATCTAACGTGTCAAAGGCCGGTGGTTCCTGTGGATGATTGGACCTAGCCACCGATTCCTCCCACTTCCTTTCAATGTGCGGAGTTAACCTCCTAACTGTCAGAAACACAGTGAAATGGTCCCAGTGTTGCACTGGACTACCTAGGGCTTTTAATGCCTGCAAGATATGTTTCGTCCCTGTCTAGATCCTACAAACTTCGTGAGAAGCGTCGTTGGACATTGCTTTTAAAGATAATGATTTTGCGAACACCTTGGTTATTAATAATCTTGAATTATCATAATGATCCTTTACTCCCTTCCATGCACTCAAAAAATTGTCGCCTCCTACCGGAGTCTCTTCTATTAATTCAGTAGCATCGCCCTTTAGGGCAGAGCGCAGATAGTGCATCTTATATACAGTAGGGATGGTGGCATCCTTTACAATCATTTCTGTGAATGAGTCCCTGAACCTAACCCACTCTTGTATTTCACCAGAAAAATGAGGTAACTCAGTAGGAGGCAGCTTAGCTGGATTTCGATTTGGAGCGGTTGCCAGGGCAACAGCAGGCTGATGAGGAACAGCTGCTCTTAACTGTAGCGCATACTCTCTCAATAAACCTAAATTTAGTGCGAAAGCTTCCTCTGCTTTATCGTATACCATGGTGGTAAAATAATCCTCGGCATCTAATAGGAGTTCATGCCTATCATCGAATTTAACCTAAAGACTCTGCATCAATTCAATTCTAGCCTGACAGGCCCCTTCTGTCATTCGATCGGTACCTAGCTTCTTGAAGTTCTCATAAATCATAGATATCCTATGGAACAACCGCAGCTGCTTGTCAATAGTAGCCATGATAGTGGAATGCGCCTCAGCGACTTGAGAAGAAATCAACAAACTAACCTAACTCTGACCATTCTTTTCGTCTGCTCTCTTCTGAACTCCACTGTTGCTGCGGCTGCTTCATCCAACTCGAAGCTTGTTGTTGTTTGAGGTTATGCGTGTGCTGCATCCTCGATGCTATGCGCTGCGGGTATAGCGAGCGCCTCGAAGCTCAACTGCTGCCGTCACCTCCTTGACTCGCCGCTGCGTCCTCGTGCGTGCTGCTTGAACTGCGGCTCCTGCTTGTGCGCCTTGATGCACAGCTGTCATCAGCGATATCTCGCGCCTGGTCCACCGTCTGCCTCCGCTGCCTCGCGCCTCGACTCGCCGATGCTGTTGCAGCCTCGCGCCTGAATTTACAGCTGTTGCCACTGCCTTGCGCATCGATTTGCCGCTGCTGCTGCTACAACCTGGGGCCTTGATGCGTCGCCGTCGTCTGCGTTGCATCGCCTCGACGTGTGGCTGCTGTCGCTCACACCTCGATTCACCGCTGGTGCTGTTGCCTCGCACCTCGACTCGCCGCTGTTGCTGCAGCCTCGTGCCTCGGCTCGCCGTTGTGTCGCCGTCGTCTGCGTTGCCTCGGCAGCAGTCTCGCGTGCTTTACGCCACACTGCGACGCATAGCCTTTGCCGGGACTGTTGTGAGCTCTCGCATGCACTGCTTGAGCTGCGTCTGCAGATGGTGTGCCTGTAACCGCGCTCGCCTCGCAACTCTCACCGAAGCTCGTCCACGATTTCGCACGCACTGTTACCTGAGATGCTACCTCTCTCGTCCAACATGGACTCATCCGCCGCGGGCCGAGCAGTCTCAAGCCTCCCCCTCCCGCCACACAATGGACTCGCCGCCATTACGACGATGATGATGACGATAATGATGGTGATGTTGATGTTGACATTGATGTTAACGTTGCCGTGGCCGTTGCCTCTCTACTTGCGGATCGCCTTATCTAGGAGGTGACTTTCTGCCTACCTCCGTGTGAAAGCTGCAGCACTTGTGCTTGTTCCCAAGCGAACAATGCCGGATTTGTGCTGTGATACGTTCTCTGAGCACGAGACCGCCGTTGGTTCCCCCACATAGCACGAACAAATTTCGGAGCAACAACAATGAACCGTTGTTGTTTTAAACGCTTCGCGCACAAGCGCTTGAAAAGACTACGATTCTTTTTCAAGCTACACGAACCTGTTGCGTCGCGTGCCAAATATGACTGCCGGCTTTCGCGCGCGTGACTCCGAAAAAAAATATTGAGCTGAGACACTCACGTTTCTGCGTCGATCCCAATTACGATGACTCGAAGGACTAATGTTTTGGATTGGATCGATAAATAATTGCGTGCCGCATAATAATAGATTGTACTTTATTGCGGGATATAATTACAGCGGGGGGGGGGGGTCGTCACCTTCTCCTAGGCAATCCGCGGAGCAACTGGACGAGCGAGCGCGCTTCTCCGAGTGTCGCAACGCGCGTTTAAAGAGCGGTATTGTTAAAGGCCCACCCTCATTGGCTAATGAGCGAGAACAGAGAAAACTCCCTCGTTAACCGATAGATTTTATATCGTGATTTTAAATATGCCTCGAAACGCAGATAGGTTACTATTTTATAATTTTTGGGCCTTATAATTGTTTGTGCCTTACATATTTTGAGCCATAAAATTTTTTTCGCATTCTAATAATTTGGTTATAATAATTTATTGGGTCTTAAATTTTTGCTGTTTTTATAATTGGTGGGTCTCAAAGTTCTTTGGGACTTATAATTTTTTGGGTCTTTAATATTTTATGTGCACTCTAATATTTCTGTTATTATAAATTATTGGGTCTCAAGATTTGCTGTTTTTCCAATTTTTGGGCCTTATAATTATTTTAGCCTAATAAATTGTTGGCTATATAATATTTTAGACTTTCTTCGCAAACGGCTTGCAAGTGCTCTTGTCCTGTCTCATTTAGATTATTGCTCTTTAGTGTATCTTGATCTATCAGGTGAGCTCCGGATGAGACTGCAAAGATTGCAGAATTCATGTGTGAGGTACATATGTGGTATTAGAAGGTATGAGCATATCAGTCCCTACAGGAGTAAACTTGGCTGGCTTGATCTTGAGGGAAGAAGGGCGTATTTTGCGGTGGTACAACTATACAAAGTTATTAACATGGGTCAACCCACGTATCTTGCAGCCCTTTTTCAAAAAAACCAGGTTCGGACCTCTAGTAGGACTGATTCTAGGGAGCTCTCGATTCCATCGTCGCGTACCAATACAGGGTTGAAATCTTTTCAATCTCAAGGTGCGCGCCTATGGAATACGATCCCTCGACGTATTAAGCACTTGCCCTCACTACGCAGATTTAAGGCGACAATTCGCGACTATTTGCTATATAAGTCCAGGGACATGGACCATGTATATCTAATGTAGAATGACGCTAATCATACGAATGTTGACTATAATAGAAATTGAAGTTTGATAGTCACAAAAAAATAAGTGTAATGACGTGATTGATGTACGACAGATATAATATTGTGCAATATATGTAAGTTAATGACGAGCAATGTCGAGCTGTGATATGATTGACTATACTAAGGATCTCTGTAAATATGTATTATTAATGAATTTAGTTTTATTGTTTTTGTCTTGCACAAAATAAACATCTAATCTAATCTAATCTAATCTAATGTTTATAGAAGGTATATACTTATATATGGGTGATTCTCTGGGAAATCGAGATGAAATTTTTTTTTTATTTTCGGTAAAAATGTTTCTCTTGGTATGTAGAATGTATGTGAATTTTTTCATATTTTTTTGAAACCCTTAAGTTTGAAGTTGATCAAGGTTAAATATGAGCATGTAGTCATTTTTTACAAATTTTCTGAATTTTTCATAAAAAATGGTTCCAAAACCGTCCAATGCCCCATTCGATTAATTTACTTCATTTTAAAACTTAAAATCCTGAAAAAAGTAGATTTGATCACTCGAACCATTACACCAAAAATCATGAAGTTAGCTCTTTTCGGTACAAAAGTGACTGCCACAGTCGAAAAATGGCAGAAGTGCAATATTTATATAAAAGAAAATCAAAATAACATGAAATATTATTAAAAAATTATTAAAATGCACATTTTAAAAATAAAGTCATATTTAGATTCAAACAGCTTGAAATATATGAGCTTAAAAAAATCTGAAAAAAGTCACGTCTATTTTACATACTAAAAGGAACATTTTTGCCGAAATAATTTTTTCTTGTTCCCGATTTCCCAGAGAATTATTCATACATATATAAATGAAATATAATCATATTTAACTCCGAACAACTTTAAAATATGGGATTTCAAAATTGATCAAGGCTAAATTTGAGCATGAAGCCATTTTTTACACTTTTTAGCAATTTTCAACCTTTGTTTACATAATAAAATTAAATCTCTTTAAAAAATATAATAGCAACATAGGAATTCTTAAAATTTTTTCTAAATTTTTCATAAAAAGTGGTTCCAGATTAAATTTTTCACAAAAAGTGGTTCCAAAGGTATCTTCATGATTTTTGGTGTAATGGTTCGAGTGATCAAACCTACTTTTTTAAGGATTTTAAGTTTTAAAATGAGTTTAATTAATTGAAAGGGACAGTAAAAGGTTTTAGAACCACTTTTTTTATAAAAAATAAAGAAAATTTTCTTAAAAGTCCTATGTTGCTATTTTTTAAAGAGATTTAATTTTGTTGAATAAATGAAGGTTGAAAATTCCTAAAAAAAAATAAGAAATGATTATATATTCATATTTAGCCTTAATCAACTTTGAACCTGAGGGTTTCAAAAATTTGAAAAAATGCACATATATTCTGCATACCAAGAGGAACACTTTTACTGAAGGAATAAAACAATTTTTTTTTATTTCTATTTCTCAAAGAATTACCCACCTATATATATATATATATATATATATATATATATATATATATATATATATTTTTTTTTATTACGCCTTTCAAGACTCAATATGAGTCTTATTTCGGCAAAGTTTATTGATCATAAAAGTAAAATTACAATATTATACAAAGTTATACATTTTTTTTACAAAGTTCTAGATACTGCACAATATGAGAACAAATTTGTGTTTTTGGATTACATAATAAATTGTCGACATTTACAGGCAGAGTAGTTTTTAATTTTTTTATCTTATTCAACAATATAAGCCTCTCTGTATCATAAAGTGAACATTGCCATAGAACATGATTAAGATCTTCGTCGTATACTCCGCATTGAGCGCATATTGGACTTTCTACTATATTGACTTTAGCTAACGAAGCAGCCAAATTGTAGTGGTCGGCTCTACATCTATTTAAAGTAGTTATGATACTTCTTGGTTGACTGGACTTATGGAACCATGTTTTAGATGAATTTTTAAAAAAGAGTTGAAAATATTTTTTTCCTTTAACTATACCTGTTTCTAAGCAAAATTTATTTGTATTTATGTATGATGTTTTTTTAAAATTCTCAAAAAAATCAGTGTAAGGAATAACCGTTGAAATTGATGACTTTTTAATGTATAAGTTTTGGCTAGTACGTCAGCTGCTTCGTTACCATTAATCCCACTATGCGACGGAACCCATAAAAGGTTAATAGATTTTGTAGGATTTTGTTCTAATATTTGATTATAAATTTGTTTGGTTTTTAGAATATGATAATTTACCTTGATATTAATTTTAACAGACTTTAAGCTTTGTAGGACACTCAAAGAGTCGCTTATGATAGTAAAATTTAAGTGTGAGCTGTTGTTTATTTGTTGCATAGCTTTGTAAATAGCTATGCATTCAGCCGTAAAAATTGAACAGTTTTTCGGTATCGCTAGTCCTACCTTTACATTTTTTAATGGATAAATGGTAGCTAATCCTACAGAGTCATTTTCACCTTTACTACCATCTGTATATATCGCATGAGAATCTAAACTATTTAAGTGTGTGCTAAGTGCATTATTTGGATCGTTACTTTCTTTGAGTTCGCAACCAATTTCTGTGTTTATAGGCATACTTGTAGTTATAGTTTTATAATCATGGCAGTAAATCGTATAATTCTTTTGTGCTTTTACGTTTATTTTTACTATATCTTTAATACATTCGTTTATAAGACGAATGGATTTATGATTTTCATTTTTTTCAATAAATTGATGAAAATCATATATTGTATTGTATATAATAAGACTAGAATTAGATAAAACTTTCACGAGATAGCTTTTACATAAAAATTTCGTCCGTTCGACAATTGAATGTAATTTTGATTCAGCGAGAATCACATTTGTAGGGGAAGTCTTTCGGTATCCCATAGCTGGTCTTAATGCATCAAATTGAATTTTTTCTAGACTGTATTGAAGTTTTTTTGTTTTAGGGTAGAAAATGAAGCATCCATAATCAATTATAGAGCGAACGAAACTCTTGTACAAAATTATCAGTGTGCTGGGATGAGAACCCCATTTAACGCCGCACAAGTACTTTATAATATTTAATCTATTTGTACATTTTTGAATAAGCATTTCTACGTGAGGTTGAAAATTAAGCTTATAATCGAAAATCATCCCTAGGAATTTAACTGAAGCGCTTGATTTTATAGCGGTTTTACATATATTTATCTCTGTTTCTCCAGGTAAAATGCCTTTCTTGTTTATATGAAGAAAGATTGTTTTATTAGCCTTAAATTCTAGTCCTAAAAGATTTAAATTTTCACTCAAAATAGTAACTGCTTTTTCTACTTGCTTTTTTGATTTTTCTGTCGATCCGTAACTACTGTAAGCACTGATATCATCTGCAAATTGTGAGGTAGTTACACTTTTTGGAATACCCATAGTGATATCCTTTACATATATAAGGTATAAGAGAGGACTAAGGACTCCTCCTTGGGGAACTCCTTTATAGCTACATCTATAGTTATCTTTCAATATTTCAGTATAGACACATCTACGATGAGTAATAAATTTTATAAATTGTATTAATAATTTAGAGCAACCTATTGACGCTAATTTTTCTAAAAGGATGTCACTATGGACGTTGTCATAAGCAAAACCTACATCTAGGAAAACAGCGAGGAGATCTTTTTTGTTTTCAAGTGCTTTTTCTGCTTTTAAAGTAATATGTAATAAATTATCTATACACGACCGACCTTTTCTGAAGCCAGATTGATTGTTTGGTAATATATTGTAGTATTCACAATACCATTGCAGTCGATTTTTAATAAGTGATTCGAAAATTTTTTCCAAACTAGATGTTAGCGAAATTGGTCTTACACCATTGTTATTTGGTTTTGGAATAAATACTATAAATGATTTTTCCCAAGTCGTAGGAAAGCAATTATTTTGGTACATATCATTAAATATCTCAAGAAGCAGAAGCTTATATTTGTCCGGTAGATTTTTAAGTGTTTCGTAGTCTATTCCATCTAGACCTGCGGCTGACTTATTTTGTTTTGATTCTAATACAGAATTAAATTCTGAAAAATTAAACGGGCAATCAAAAAATTCATTTGTATTGCATTCAGGAAGAATTTCTGGATCGTTTTCACACCAAGGTGGACAAATTCTACTTAATGTACTAAGTATATTTTCGTTGTTTTGTAAATTTTCGCTAATATTTATAGGTTGCACTTTTGTCCACTTATCCTTCAAAATTTTACATCTATTCCAAACATATGTGGGATTTGTATGGATGTTTATAGTTTGGGCAAAACTTTTGAAATTTTCTTTTTTTTTATTCTATACGTTCTAACAGCATCACAATTGGCTTTATTATACGCAATGCGATCACTGGCCGATTTACTGAACAACCATTTTTTGTAAGCCGCTTTTCTCAATCTTTTTATCTTGCTACACTCCTCGTCCCACCAAGGGACTGGGTTTTTATATTTTGATGGATCTATACATTTTTTTTAGGGGTACTCATAATTAAGTTGTTAATTATGTGTTCAGTGAATATTTCATATTTTTTATCGGCAGACGAGTTTACGAATTCTGATGTTAAGAATCTGTCAAATGTCAAATCTAAACTGTCGATAAACTTTTTCCAATTAGTGCGATTTGTTTTTATCTTAAAGGATTTTTTTTTATACGTATTTTTTCCAAGGTCAATCAAGCAACGAATAGGGTAGTGGTCAGAGCCCAGAGGATCGTCAAGTACATTTATGCTGATTTTATCGGCAATATTTAATGTGGAGAAGACTAAATCTATATTTGAATTAGAGCCATCAGATGCATTAACATGAGTATACGTGTCAGGATTGTGTAAAAATAAATTTTGATTATCTATACTATTTGCTAAACATGCACCGTTCGTATCAGTTTTTTTACCGTTCCAAATAATATTATGGGCGTTAAAATCACCGACAAAAATGCTTGGAATTTTATTATCAATTTTTGAAACTAATTCATCATATATTTGTTGTGAGAGATTACCCGGGGCTCTGTAACATATAATTATATCAATAGAAGGAGTTGTATTAGTTAATCTTATTTTACATAATTCAATACTTGGGTGGGGGGAATCTATTTGAATTTCTTTATACGCAATAGACTTTCTTGTCATTATAAAAATTCCTCCTCCTCTTGAACTTGTGCGATTTTTCTGTAGTTGAACGAATCCTGGAACAAACGTACTATTTTGGCCATTGAATTCGGTTTGTGAGTCCGTCAGCCACGATTCCACGCATAAAAAGATATCGATGTCTTTCAATAATTCAGGTAGATCCAATTTTCTTTTGTTAATACTGCGTGCGTTCCCATATAGCAAGCGTAAAAATTTGAAGTTCGTATTATTTTGTAGAGCCATAGTAGAGATTTGTAGAGACATATTTAAGTAATTATATTGTTTCTTTTTTTTTCTCTATTCTTCAGTTTCTATGTCACTGTAATCACTCACACTATCACTAAGATCTTGACTTGAAAGGTTTATATTTTGTTGACAATCAGCACCATCAAAATTTATTTTTGTTAATTTGCCTTTAATTCTAGTTAATCTGCTTTTTATCGATCTTATTTCAGCTAAGTCGTATACTTTGTTTATTATATTTATGATTTCTGACAAATTTTTAGACAGATTATGCGCTTCCGTTACAATGCTTTTGCTTTTATATGTATTTTTCATAAAGTTAAGAAACTGTTCAAAAGTAAAAGATACTTGGTTTTCTGTATCATTGAAAACTTTTTTACACGAGGTTAAGGCATTTTCAATTTCAATTAATTTTTCATTTAAGTCTTTGGATTCAGTTTTACTTTTTTTCGATGGTTTTATTACTTTTTTATTGCCAGTATATTTTGTTGTTAGCATTAAGGAATTTTCACTGCTTGTCACTGACCGTGGTCGTTTGAATATTGATTCTTTTTTATCGTCTTTTATTGCAGTTATTTGTGTTGCAGTGGGAGCAGTATTGTTTAGTGTATTTAACTGCGAGAGCTGAGATACTTGTGTTTGAACATCTACAATATCTGTGCTTTCGATTGTCTCGTCATTCGACATAGCAGTTTCTATATTTTTCAGTACATTTGATTTGCAGTTTTTTGCTATATGGCCTTCAATTTTGCACAAGAAGCATTTCAAAACATCTGTACTTGTATAAATGAAATATTCAAGACTGTCATGTATAAGTTTAATCGTTGATGGAATTTTTGAAATATCCTCAAATTTAATGTATACTTGCCTTCTAAAGCTTGATATATGTTCATATCCAGGTAAATCAATACTAGCCTTGACGCTATTTACTTTGGAGTTTCTGTTTACGTTTAATTGATCAAGAATTCCTTCGAGTATGTAATCTGGCACAATAGGAGAAACATTTGAAAAAATAACTCTTTTATAATTCGAAATTAATGGTCTAATAAAAACGGTTTTTGCTTTAATTTCTAAGGACTCTCTATTTTCTGTAAGATTATTTACTAAATTTTTTTTTTGTTAGGTATATAAATACTCGATTTTTCGACACTTTGGATGCACTTATTATGTTTTCTGGTTTAACAATATTACCAATCGCTCCCACGTAATCAGACAGAGTAAGATCGTCTACACACATCATTACTAGACATTGTTCTCTTGTAGGAATGTTTAACCGTTGTGTTGCATTTGCATAACTAGTATTCTTGAAGTTTTCGGAGTAAAACGTTGGAGTTTCAGATTTATGAGATGAATCCCCAGGTACTGAAGTCATCTCTTGAGAAAAGTCATTGGATGTTGCAGACTCTCCCATTTGTATGAATTTATAGGGCCTACGCCCATACACGATACAGTTGTATAAGCAGACACCTCAATGTGATAAATATTTCAGCGAGAGCGAAAGTAAACACGTCTATACTCGACGATCGATTATACACGACTGATATATATATATATATATATATCGGTGGGTAATTCTTTGAGAAATAGAAATAAAAAAAAATTGTTGTGTATATATATATATATATATATATATATATATATATATATATATATATATATATATATATATGTATATATTGTAATGGGTCGCACATAATTCGCGGACGAGAGGATGTGAAAGGGGCATGAGACGCCATCTCATGCCCACGCGCGGCAGCAGGTCGAAAGACGAGAGCGCGGATGGAGCGGAGGGGGGGGGGGTCCACGGTGGGAGAGAGGAAGTCGACTACCGCTCGACTCCTCACGCCGTGTGCCTCGAGAAAAGGACGCTCCATCGCCAAGCAGGACGCTGACTATCAGCCGTTTTGTGGTGCACGAGAGAGAACGAGAGAGAAAGAGACTGCAGTGCGGGGGCGTGACAGCGGAGTGGAGAAAAGACTCCACTATCCGGTGTGCGGAGTAGCTGCAGTGAGATTGCAGCGAGAGAGAAACCAGAGCATCGTCGTCAGCGGCTCGTCGGCTCCTTCTATCGTCGCTCTATTAGAATAGAGGTAAGGGCTTGGAATAGTGTAAGTCAAGATATAAGGGCTCCGAACAGCCCACGTTCAAAAGGGACCGCGCGCGATCGCAACCCTCTCCGATTCCGGCGGCGTGTTCAGCACGACCGTCATGCTGAACACACATGCGACGCTCGACTTACGCGAATTTTTATTTTACCGTCCATTTATGTGTGTGTATATATATATATTAACGTCGTTGTATGATTTTATTAATTGTTTTTGGAATATAGCTTTATTGTTTTCATTAAATCATCGTGTCGCTAATTCACCGGACCCGCCTGCTCCTCGTATCGACTTAGGCCGACAAGCAAGGCTAGATCGCTGTTCGCGTTCTCCTGCTTCTTCTGCTCCTTCCAGGTCGCGATAACCAGTACGTCGAGGAAACTCCGCACGAAGCCGAATCCTCGTGGATTCGGCGTATACGTGGGAACAGCCTGCACAGCTACATCGAGGTAAGGCTACAGAGGCGAGTCGCCGCGGCGCGGTGCGTGTGGCGCACGCCAGAAGATTATTAGCTCGTCTAATAATTACTTTATTATTGACAATTGAGCACCCCGTTATACATGGCGCCCTTCAAAACCCGGCATTAACGGCATAATTGATTAACAATCAATAGTTTTTCTTTTTTTAAATAATTCAATATATCGAATTCTTCAGTTTCGAAAATTGTCCTTCAAAATAATTGTTTATTCAACAATTTTGGATTTTTTATTCTTTATTTCAGAAATTGTTTTTCTGCAAAATTATTGTTTATCGATAATAAACAATTAAATCGAAAAATTCATATCCGTATTTTTATTTTTTTAATAAATACAACTGGTTAAACCAACTTAAAATTTTTGCAGAAGAAAAATTCTTCATAAATTTTGATATTTTAGAAAATGGAAGAATCTTATTTATGAATAAATTGTTTTTTTGGAAATTAGAAAATTTTTGAAAAAATTAAATTTCTTCTGGAATACCAATTGGAACATAAAAATCCAATTTTCTACGAAAATAAAATAATAAAGCGCTTCTTTTCAGAATTTTTGAAAAACGAAACGAAAAATATGTCTACAGTTTTTCTTTATTATTAAGGGGACTTTTAGTTTCTAAATTGAATAAAAGACAATTTTTAAATATTTAAAAAAAACTATTTTATTTATAATTATAATTTTTTTCATACTTTGTTAACAATGTTTTAAGGTGTACAAAAAAATTTTTTTTTCGCACTTTTAATTACGTTTTACCACTGCAGAGAGCGTCTTCTAAAAGATGCATTTTAATTTGCGGGACACTTTTCTCCCTTCCTGTAACAAATTTATTTAAAATTTCAACGCGATTCAATTCATGAGACTTGAAACTAAAGAATAAACCTTTAAAAAGTTAATTTTTTTTATATTGAATGGCCTTTATACGCGATTTTATAAAAAGTTCGTAAAAACGCCTGTTTTGGGGATGAATTTACCCCTGTACTAAAAAGGTTGGGTGTTTTTTTTTACTTTTTAGAGGTTTATTTACTAGTTGTTAGTATAAAATATCAAAAAAAAAATTGGTTTACTGAGATTGGTTTAGTAGATTTTGAGCAAAACGTGATTTCGAGAATATCGCGTTTAAAGTTTTTTTAATATAATTTTATTCAATAAAAGGGTATTAATTTTTTTACCTCTAATCAGCCATTCCTGGTGCATATTGGGATCCCTCATTGTCCAGTAAAAGCTGCAAATGGTTGCCCAAAGCTTTTTTTTCCTAATACGGCCCTCTTTTGAGGCTGCTCCTTCTGTTGGCTTGAGCAATACGAGTTTCGTCAACATTTTCCGACCAACTCTTTGCTAGTTCGCCAATTTTTATCCCCATAAGGTCCATTACTGTGAGGTAGATTTTAGCTCCTTCGTTAAAGGTACAGGCTGCTATCTAGGAGGTTATATCTACCACATCTTTGCCACAAAATTTATTTTTTGAAGCTATTTGCCAAATTAAATTATTGTAACTTTCATTACAATTTTGTGTGTTGCAGCCGAGACATCTGTTTAATAAATCGTTATCGCTAAGTGACTCAAACACAGTCAAAAGATGACTTTGTACATTAGGATCGAGTGCTGGTTTATGCTTGTAAGGCTCGTTTTTTTCTTGCTTATCAAAAACTTACACTACTCCGGGTTACAATACTCGTGCCGCGGTTCTGCATCTGTAGAGATATTGTGATAATAACCAGCGAGAATTTCTTTTTTCATGCCTTCGATAGAATTTGAGTATCTCTGAACAGCAAGACCATAAAAAATAGACATTTCTCGAATAAGTTTTAGAGTCAACTTAGTCGTTTTATGGGCGTTGGCGGTTGCAGATTTGGCATTTTCAATCGCAGCTTTTGATCTTCTATCTCGTTTTTTTGGAGCTTCTTGTGCTTTCTCTTCTTTTTGTTCTTGTTCTTTCTTTTTTTTTTCTTTTTGTAACAGTGTCAATTTCTTTTTTACTTCTAATAATCGCCGATACATGCGCTTGCCTACGTGAAGAACGCCCTCCAATTTGTTTATAACGAAATTATCTCCGTACGGCTTTGCATCAATGACATTCGTGTACGTTTTGCTGTCACCATCTCCGATGTAATTAACGAAAATACATTATACAATTCTTTGGATCTTTTAAAAATATTTATGGCTGAATCACCTTCCATTTTACCCGCGGATCCTTCGTGATTAGCTGAGCAATCATTTTTGTGTTCTTCGTACCACATGGAAAACTGAAACTCATTCAGCTCTGATTTTTTTATACTACATGATAAGCAAAACGAAGATTTTACCTCCAAGTCAATAACTTTTCCTGTTAATTTCCCAATAATTGAAAAAACACCCATCAATGACGTAAAACCTCTCTTCATACATGCGCCATCTCCAGATACCGTCAAATGATTCGCTTTATTTCCGTCTTTCTCGTTCAATTCCATTTCCTCCTTTACTGCTTTTTGAGTTACAAACTCAAAACATTGTTTTGAAGCTTTATGCATTTTGGAAATTGCAGAATAATATAGGGTAACAGAAAAAGTTGAAGATATATCCGTCAAACTCAAGAACGTTTTCAGGTCATTATACCCTATACCAAGAATTCTCGGGACGAATACTAGTCTTTGATTTATTTCGTACACATTTGTAGTTATTGAAGGCGAAGATTCAATAAATTTTCTCCTACAAGAACACTCGACACAAATTTTGAATCCGACACCTCTGTCTTTTTGTTGTGTAAATGAAATTTCACCATTACATTCTTTGCACATATTGAGAAAGAGTTGAAAACACAAAATTAAAGCACAATATTACATACTTTATAGAGCTGTCTGTTGGAGGTTGCAATTCATCACTAGATTTTAATTTTTTTCTGAGGAACTGGATAATTTAGAACTGTTTTCTGCAGTAAACTGATTACCTTTGAATTTTCTTTTAATATTACGTTTATTTCGATGCGTCCCCTTACTTCGACTGCCTTTTAAATGACCACCAGATCCAGGCATTTTTCCGATTTTCAAAACAGTAATTTTCGATGAAGTTCAATAAAATAAAACGCGTGCTCGCTTTACAAATATTAGAAAGCAACTGTCGAGTTCTCTACTATATATAAATACATTTCAAACACATACATATCATGTACACAATATAAAATAAGAAGCAGCTCCAGTATCGTGTGCTGCGTTGTTTACAAACAGTTTTGTCTTACGTAGGTACCATTATAAATACAGCTATAACTTTCTTTCTATTTCGAATTTCTTAATAAAATTTTAGGGCAGTATTTCTATGATTCTAAGGAACATTTTTACGTAAAAAAATCGATTTTTTGAAAATTTAGAAAGTAAAAGTGCCCTTAAACAAATAATTTAAGAAAAAACCGATAATTTTCGCTTACAAAATCGAATATTTCCGAAAATTTAAATTTCTTTTGGAAAATTAATTTTTCTGTTTTTTCCAAATCTTATTATCTTTGAAATTAAGAAATAAGATTTTGAAAACATTGTGACTTAAAGTTGAAAGCATTTTGGACATCATTATTGAAGAAGTGGCTCGGTTCAACTTTAGATTATTTATATTAAAATATTTTTTAATTATTTTTTGGGATAAAGATTATTATAACAGAAAAATTACGAGAAACTTAGACTGAACTTATTTTTCGTTTCAGAACAATTTGCGAAAAATTTTACACACACTTTTGAAAACGAGATTCAAACTCAGAAGATATGAATAGATAGCGAAATCTGCTAAATCAAAGTGGATGTTCAGCCACGTCCAGACGAGCTCTCTCCCGAAGGCGAGGCCGACTAGAATAAGCAACAGAATTCGACTATCTCAGAAGAGAGAGAAGGGACCGAACAGTCGCGGAGATCGACGTATTGTCCAGAAAGACGTATGACTTTATCCATGCCACCCCCAGACGAAGCTTAAGCAACGACAACAGGAACGAATTCATTTCTGTAAACGGGCACGTCCTCCCACGAAGGGAAGGACAACTTAAACGAGGTTACGAAAGAAAACGTCACCTCAGTGGCAGGTCAATTCATCGGAACTGAAGCGACGACGATAGACTCTGACGCCCAGTCACGATCGAACAGATCTTCTCTCGAAGGAGAGACAGATGTGATCGAACTGCCCCATGCAGACTCGAGATTCACTGAAGAGAAGGTAGAATCAATGCAACCGCAGAAGAGGGCATACCAGGAAGTCCAGCCGTAACCAGGTGAGCCTACTCCCAAAGGAGAGGCCGTATTGGTGGCGCAACCGAGCTTAATCTTCTCAGAAGAGCGAGAAGAGCGCATGCGACCGCAGGGAACAGCAGATGAACCAAATGGAAATGTGATGTATTTTGAAGGCACGCAAGTTGTACAGACGGAAGTCGCTAGCTTGGAAGCAGGGGACGCCGCGATCTCGTCAGCAGGAATCGCTGATGTCACGAATTCGGAACATCAGGAGCTAGAAAGCCTCCTGAACGAGTCACTGAAAGACCGAGGAGATACGTGCGGGCTCACGTGCGATATTGAACATCGACTTACGCGTTACTATTAAATCCATTGTTATTATGTTATTATTAACTTCGTTGTAAATTACCTAATTTATTTATTTCGGAATATGGTAGTTGTGTTGATCTTGTTAAATCATTGTGTCATTAATAAACCCAGACCCGCCTGCTCCCGGCATCGAGTTCGACCGACAAGCAGGGCTAGATTGCTATTATGCGTTGCGAAAGAATTCGCCTTCACGTTTTCGCGCTCCTTCGAGATCGTGAAAACTAGTGTGTCGAGGAAACTCAGCACAGAGCGGCGAATACGTGGGAAAAACCTCCACAGCTACACCGGGATAAGGCTATAGCGGCGAGTAGTCATGGGCCGACCCAAAGGTAAGCGCTGCGTTAAGTCGCACACACGTGTTGTGTGTGGTGCACGCCAGTAGGTTGTTGGTTAGAATAATAATAAATTATTATTAATAATTGAGCACCCCGTTATATTATATATATATTGGTACTTTCTGAGATGTTGTCAAAGCTTGAAGGCACTTTCTATGGTACTTAAATAATTCCTCGGACGTCCCAGAAGCATATGTATATATATCCGCAGGTTCTGGGAAGCAATGGTATATATAGGTGGTTCCATTTTAAGACAGCATGTTCAAAAATAAAAATGTCTGAAACTTTACCAAAATTTTGGAATGTGTACCCAGAGTAAGTAAAAACGATTTCAGATCCTAAGGTGTTATATGTCAAGGGCAATTAAAGGTAGATAAATACGTTTTTTTAATATTTTGAGATTTTTCCAACATTGTTTGATTGTTATCTCAAAAGCTAGAGACTTTTGAGAAAGAAGTGTAACAACATTTTTTATCCAAAATAAGGTAATAAATATAAAAAAAATTATTAGACCCTATTGTGATAATAAGATTCAGAAAAATGACAACATTTTTTTAAAAATAAAAAACCTTAAAATTTAGTTTTTCATATTATCTTTGATTCTAGACTAGTTAGAATATGGTCTCAAGCTTAAACAATTACATGGTGACGGGAATACATAGAGGTGAACTTTTCGAGAATCGGTTTATACATTATTTTGTTCATCTCTGTGTATTCCCAATCTGACTCGGATATTTATTTGGGTTATTTATTTATTTGAATTATTTATTTATTTAATTTATTTATTTATTTAATTTAATTATTTATCTAACTTATTTATTTATTTGACTTAGCTATTTATTAATTTATTTATTCATTAAATATGTTAAGTGTGAATGTATTTATTAGCGTAAATTGTAAAAGTGTCATATCCCTAGTGTGAGAAATCTATTAAACCCTATTCGCCGATACAAAAATTGCATATACATCCTATTCGCAGATAGCATCTTTTCATATTTGGGAAAAGGAATTAATAGGATTTAATAGATTTCTCATACTAGGGATGAATGAGTGTGTTTTTAAATTTTCGACGTGATAGTTATACGTAAAAATGTAGTAAAGTGTGTGTATGTATTCTTTTTATTTTTATCGTATTGTGTTATCTCTATTTTATTTATTTTATTCTATGTATTTTGACGAAGCATGTTCTGTGATGTGCCATCTGACTATGACTAGTTCATTATATATAGATTTTATAAACTGACGAACTGTTACAGCGAATAATGTTATTTAATACATAAGAAATGCAATAAGTGAATGTTAAATGTAAGATAACAAATATATGAACTTGTTGATACTTGTTGATGAACAGATAACTGACTGATATTTTTATTATTATAACTATACATGTACATGCAATTGTAAGAATTTTCGTCTTTGATGAATAAACAGTATATATATCTACATCTATCTATCGATTCCCTAATGGAAGTGGGAGCGCGATACAATACATTTCTCAAACCTTAAGTGCGACGCAAAAGAAATATAGTCAAATTGATAAGGAGGCATACGCGATTATTTTCGCAGTCAAAAGTTTAGGGTGATCTACCCAATTACTAAACCAACATTTATTTATTACTTATTTTCTAACGATTATCCAGCAAAAATATACATTTTTCTTCGACATTATCAATATTTAGTATATCTAATTTATGAAAGAAAATATCAGTAAGTCTTAAAATATTTATTCTTAATAGGAAATTTAATAGAATAAAATGTATCTTCGTTACACTATTACTGACTTCTTGGCATGAGGAAGCGCAGAGGTCCTTCCGGTAGGGTTTGTAGGCGAATGACTTGCCAGTTCGGCTGGAAGGCAGAAGGTGACTAAATGGTAACCGAACACACTCTACAAACATTTACTCTTACAAGCATTACCCTACACTTACCACACGCACTACACTCAACAAAATACTCAAACCCCTTCTCTCGAACGGTACGCTAGTCGTGAGGCAGATGCACAGAAAACCGCTCGACCCGATTGATCTCGCGCCGGGACACGCTGGGAGTGTCCGGACCCCTGTCGGTTGTTCTCATCGGCATGGGCAATGGGCTGATGTGAGCCTGGCTCAGCCGAGGCGGTTAGTTCCGGCGCAAGATCAGAAGCCGGCCGCTTCGGACGCTGATCAGGAAGTGCGTATTGGGCAGGGGGATCGGAACTCCTGTTGCTCCGAGCAAGCCCTAGTCCGTCCGTGTTTTCCGGGACCGGGAAAACGAAGGCTGGACTTAGGGATCTGGGGTAGGATCAAAGTATCCGAGGGTGCACCCGTTCCCAGATATTTTGGCCTGCCCCCTACGCACGATGCGCCGGTTAACAATCAAGAAAGAAAATGTCCCTATAAAACAAAGTGATGAGACAGAAGGCAGGTTAACCCCAAACCTGCCCAAAAGTGATGGCAGTAGTGGAGCAGCTTGCTCCAAAATCGGTACCGAGCGGCACACAACAGCTCAGCTGCCCGGAGGTAAGTAGCATTAAAGAGTTCATAAAGGTGATAGATAAAATCCTCAAAAATATGGGAAAAGCGTTGGAGAAACAGCCCGGAGTTAATAACACTATCAAGCACTCCATACCCTATCTCGTCGAACTTTTCCACTCTTGGAAGGACCGTCTGCTTCCCATCATCGAACAGTGCAGCCCAACAGACACTGTGGGAGCCATGGCTACCTCAAGTCAGCGGCCTCAAAATAAGAGGGGACGACCGCTAGACACGGACTCCGACAACGCCGAGTCTGTAGTCTATGACAAGAAGGCTAGGGCCAATTGACCGTCGGAGACCGACGGTTTTGTAACGGTCCAGTCCAGGAAGGAGAAAGCTGCTGCTAAGAAATCACAGCAGCAGCAGAAAAAGGAGCTACAGCTGCAGCGTAAACAGGAGCAGCAAGAGCGGGAGATACTGCGACAACAGCTGCATCACCACCCGCAACAACAGAAGCCACCGACAGCCAAGACATCGGCGAATGAGACGACAGAGTCTCCTGTGAAGTCTCCCAAGAAGAAGAGGAGGAGGAGGACGCGTAGGATGCGACCCAAGGCTGTCCTTATCCAACCTAATGATGGAGTCTCTTACCCGGACGCTCTTTCAAATGTTCGCAAGAAGATTCCACCAGAGTGCCCAAACACTGATGTACGTATCAGAAAAACCAGAGCGGGCAATGGCCGCGGCGAAAAAGGGCAAGGGCAAATGGCAAGCGGCGAAAAAGACGGCACAGCTGAACCGTCTCATGGCGAACACGAGTGGACCGAAAGCGAGCAAGCGACGGCTCCTCATGTCAGTTGTCACTTTTATCCTATGGTACGGTTCTGAAATATGGGCTGATGCAATGGGGAAGAAGTCATACCGGAATCGAATTCTTTCCGTTCAGCGTAGAGGAGCTCTCAGAGTCAACAGCGCCTATCGCACGGTCTGGGGGCCCGCAGTACTCGTTTTTGCGGGAATTATCCCGATCGACCTACACGCAAAGGAGCGCAAACGAATTTACGAACGGAAGAAAGCAGAAGAGGACAGAAAAACAGTTTATAGAGAGGAACGGGAACGTACCATGGAAACGTGACAACGATCCTGGACCGTTGCAACCAAGAGCGAGTGGACAGCCAGGCTGATAGTCCAGCTGGATCCTTGGATCAACAGAAACCATGGAGAGGTAAAATAATACCTAACCCAATTCCAACGATGGCGGACAACCCTATAGAAATGGATGTGATTTAAGATGATGGGTCATCTTCTTAACCGGGGACGCACCATTTTCTCTCGTTTTATAAATGTCGCCGGGAGGGATAAGGAAACTTCTCCTTCCGTACGGAGACTGAATGCGCCGGTTCGAATACGCGTATGAATGAGACGGATTAAATCTAAGCGCCCGACGCGGGACTTTAACGATGACTGTTTTGCCTTCTTTCAGATCTAGGCAGAAGCGGTCGTCCAAATGACGCAAGAGTGGCACCACCCTGAGGTAATGTGATAAACGGTACCAGGGTGGGTTCCGCCAGAAGAGGAAAGGATGGTAGGTTTTATTGGGTCGGTTTGCGATGCAACGGCTGTGTATTTTTTTCGCGTTTTAGTTTATTTTATTTTTCGTCCTATATTATACACACGGCGGATGCGTCCCCAATCAGCCCCATGCTATCCGGACTATGCGGACCCAGTCGGGTGTGCCTTAGGTGGCATTTCCTACATACCTAGTATACCATGTTAATGAAATAAATAACTTAAATTAAAGAACACTTTTATTGCGAAAACGCTAACTTATAACCGTTTATTAATAAAAAAAAACAGCGGTGAAAAGGTTAGCTTACGCTCGCGCTGCAAACTACGCCATTTTTATCGCTTTCACTGCTACCTCCGTACAATCGAAGACTTATTAAAATTATTACAAGGAATAGTAATGTAAAATAATTATTATAAAAGTTATAATTTTGTGTTAGCATTTTCGTACATATTAATATGCAAGGTTTATTTGTTTTTTAGTGAAAAATAACCTGAGGTGCGTTCAAACTGTAAAATATGCGTTAGCAAAAGTAGCCAATAAAGAAAACTTACAGTCTGAATTACATTCTTTTAGCACAATATTCTACTCGGTAGAAAAATAAAAATTAAACTAGATCTGTTAAAACCGATTCTAACGAAAGAATCGTAAATATGTACAATGAAGGTAAAAAATTTAGAAGTTTCTGCCTAGCTGAAAAAGTAATTGCTCGAAATTACGCGGGAAAGACAAAGTGGTTTCCAAGTAAAATTATAGAAAGAACAGGGAGACGCATTACAAGGTTCTATTAGAAGATAGTAGGACTTGGCGATAACATGTGATCAGTTAGACTCTACAAAAAAGAAGGAAGCAAAAGCGGCATGTGTAAATCGGGAATTACAGACAGTGAAAAATAGTCTGTACTATGCACCACCCGAAGAAACCATAACGGTCAGACAAACAGCTGATGAGGTAAACAACTCACAGACAACAAGTGGCAGATTATCAAGTAGCGAGACATCGTTTGGGAGCGCAAAGTCCTCAAATACATCAGGAGTCGAAGGAGGCCGAGCCACATCAGGAGTCGGAAGAGGCCGAACTCGCGGATGGAGGAGAGCCCATGAAGTTCTTAAATTACGAAGACCGGAAGAAAGGAAGGACGTAGATATAGATAAGACGGTGCCACATAAACAGGAGGTAATACCAGAACCCCAAAACAGTCAAGTTGCATCAGAATCTGCAAACGCTCAATCTACACGAGATGTGAGCAACAAATACCAGGACTCAAAAGGCCCAATCGCGAGAGAAGACCACCGGGGTACCTACGGGACTACCAAGTAAAATTTAAATAAGAAAAACGATGCAATTTTTTTTCTGTTTTTTCTGACGGAAATTCTAGGTAAGTTTAGTCTCGGACGTAGGTATGAGTGTATGTATTTGAGTAAGTCGAAAAACGACCGCAAATAGGAGAGCGCGCTGCGAGCGGCAGAACAGAATATGGCGGTGGTGCGTTAGCCACGCTACATTTGCATTGTAAATCAAATCCACTTAAAATAAAACAATCAAGTTTATTACAAATTTTGAGAAAATAAAATTTCTTTTTTTCTTTCACTTTATAGCTTTGAGATGAATGTTAGATATAACAAATTTTAAGGAAATTGGGTCTTCTTTTTGAAAACATACATATATTTAACACGTTTAACGTATAAAAGAACAACAAAAAATTTTGAATTTCTTAGTAATTTTTTTTTAATTAATATTTTATAAATTCATTCTTTACAAAAAGTTTTAACAAAAAAATTGAATCGACTTAAAACAATATAACGTTCTAAAAAGTAAAAAATAATACTTTTTGTAATAACGGGATTGAGAAAATAATCGACTCGATCAAATGTTTATTATCTTCATTTAATACAAAGTCAACATTTATTCAAACTACAACTTTTGAAGTTGGCGCTACAATAATGTAGTATAGTAATTTGCTGAAATTTTTAGAGCCAACTCCAAAAAGTAGCAGTTTAAATAATATACATACATACATTTTTTAAAAATATGTTTTTCCGACTCTTGAATCTTGAAAACATAAAAGTTCATCAAAACCGTCGATAAAGAAATTTTCATCACCACAAAGCTTTCTCTTAGAGAAAGCAAAATGAATATAAACGTAAAAAAAATTTTTTCATTTGTATCAATAACACAAAATTATTAAATCAATGCCTTGAGTTTCGTAAAATGAACAGCGTAACTATATAAAAACCCGGGGTTTGTTGAATCAATTACATTTGTTCGAATTCCCAATCGTAGTCAAGCTCCCGTGGGCCTGCCTGAGCTTGTGATTCTAGACATAAGGGATCGTTTGATTTCTAGTGCACCTGCGGGCAAAAATGGAATTATATAATAATTACATAAAAAAGACATTATTTTCTTTGTATATACTAGGGGACCTTCGCCTCCACTTTTTATTGGAAAATATTATAAGTAAATATTATTTTTAAATGTTAAATAAGTAAACTGAACATGATTTTAAGTCATTTTCATATAAAAAAAAAAAAAAAAAAAGGGCCTGCGGCGGCTCAGTCGGTAGAGTGTCGAATTCCCACGCCGGTGACCCGGGTTCGAATCCTAGTCTCTGCCGATTGATACAAGCACCTCTGTAAAAAATTACATGTGCTTTGTTTACAAACACACCGCAGACCTCCGTCGTCGATTAGCACCACATGGGAGCACAAACATGGCGACGTTAAAAAAAAAAAAAAAAAGTTATTTTCATATTTCTAGTTTGTAATTGTTTTAGTTTGCCAGCGTTCTTTAAAGTAATACAAACAACGCTTAAACAAATGTTATTTATTAAGGAAGACAATAGCATAAAATAGTATATTATGCACCTAGGGAATAAAGTAAGCCAATAAATGCCTACGTGTGGTTTGACGCCCTTGCTCCGCTCGGGCGTCATACACGCTGGCAATCGCTGGCTCACTTTATTCACGCGTGCAATATACAATTTTTTAACATATCTACCAGAAAATTCGTACTCGTTCACCGCCGAAAAGGGAAAACAGTGCTACATATTAACTCCCTAACCTCACTTTAGTCTCCGCCTTCGGCTCGGGCACAAACAGCGCGTGGCGCGGCGGGGACTAGAGTGGGGGTAGGGATTTAATGTAGCGCTTTATTCCCGACTCGGCGGGGATAAAGTACGTACTTTATGGCTGGGTGTGTTAAAAATATTGTTTTAAAATAAGAACTCGACGTTATTTTAAAATGATTTTGCAGCGTCGTTTCGTTTCGTTTCGCATTTTTTCGTTGAGTTACATTTGATTTTAGAAGCCCACAGCTACCTAAGTTTAATTAATTAATTATTTAGGAAAGCATATTGGATTAGGAAAATAACGGAGTTAAAAATTACATTTGAAATTTTCTTTGATATTTGTAATTTATTACTAAACATTTTTTATTTTAATTTAAAAATTAAAAAAAAAATACTTTACCTACAATATTTTGAAAAAAAAAAAATAATAATATAACTTAAAAAATAATAGAACATTTATTATGTTAATTGAGAATCTACTTTTTTCCATGATCTATGTACAAATTTTCAACCTTATTAGAGGCATTTTTCAAATGAGTCATTTTTCTCATAATGTACTGCATGTGTTCTAGTCCCTAATGAGTAAAAAGAGCAAAATTTTAATGTAAAAACGGCAAAAGCAATTAAAAAATATAAAACAAAAACTAAAATCAAAGGGCTTTGTCTCCTACTCGCTACGCTCACCAACCTCCATTTGTACATATAAATAAAATAACGTATTTAAGAATTTACAAAAGAATTGGAACTGATGTAAATGATGATGTAAATTATAAGTGTCTGGTGCTAAAGACTCTCTATTGGATAGTGCCTGAGTAGCTCATAAATAACGTTGAAAAACGAAAAATTTTAAAGAAAGGTCTAAAAAGGCAGATATGGCAAATAACTCAAAATCTATTTTTTTTAGAATATGGATATTTATATATATGGGTGAATCTCTGGGATATCGAAATAAAAAAAGAAGTTTTCTCGAGCTAGTTTTAACATGTTTATAGGGACCTTATAAGTGTCTGTGAATTTTTTTATCACGTATTTTCCAGTTACAGTGTGTCAAAGATGGCAACAAATAACAGGAGTGCATATTGCGCAAAAATTATATTCTTACTTTTTTTCTGCAAATTGTCTGAATTTTTTAAAAAAATATTTACAAGGTCATATGAGCCTATTTTTGATAGGTTATGTCTAATTTAAACATTAAAATAAGAAAAAAAAAGTTTGATTCTCTGGATAATTACCAAAAAATTTTTGGAAGAAGATATTTTTAATAGAAAAGTGCCGCATAACTCCCAGAATGGCAGTTGATCATTTTTAAACCTTAAAAAATGCATCTAATTTTTGAAGTCTGAAGAAAAGGTCTCTTAGGGGTCTGAAAGAAATATAGTTAAATTCTACGGAAAATTTTAATAAAAAATGTATTCTTGAGATTTTTTTGTAATTTTGCTTCCTTGTTCAGATAAAAACCATTAATGTCGGAGGTACTTATAAACAATGAATTTTGTATTACAATTCGGAATTTTAATCGTTTTTTATCTAGACAAGAAATCAAAATTACAAAAAATCTCAAGAATTCTTCTTTTGATAAAATTTTCCATAGAATTTAACTATATTTTGTTCAGACTTCTAGAGGCCTTTTTTCAGACTTCAAATATTAGATGCATTTTTGTAGGTCCAAAAATGATCGACTGCCATTCTAGGAGTTATGCAGACACTTTACTCTTAAAAAAGCTATCTCCATGATTTTTTTTATAATAATCCAGTAATAATGATCCTGGTAATAATAAGTTTCTTTTTTTCTTATTTTAAGGTTTAAATTAGACATTAAATAATAAAAATTGACTCATATGATTTTGAAAATATTATTTTTGAAATATTCAGAGAATTGCAGAAAGAAAGTATAAATGCAATTTTTGCGTAATATGTGCTCCTGTTGAGCCAAAAATCATCAATAACGGCTCCGAAATGCAATTTAATTAATAGAGAATTTCTGTGAATATCGATGAGAGGACAGAAAAATCAAGGTGTTCTAAATTGTGGGTATCCCTTCCGCAATCGCAGATTTCGTCCACCCGTATACCCTTTTGAGAGAGATGAAAATGGGACTTATTGTGGTTACTCTTAAGACGGTTCATCCCGGTGATTTTCTGTCTGTTATAGTTGATGTTTGAAAACCAGGGAAGAAGAGAAAATTCCCTGTGAAAAGAAACTTATTTTTCACCCTTGCGTCAACCCCTGTAACTAGTAACAAATTTGGACATATCCTCAATGAGGGTGATTTTTGTCAAAGGCTAAAACTTTATATGAAACGCATGGTAAATCGACCTCCCGTCTAACCTTTCCCATTTTAGCCAAAGAATAAGCATTTTCGTTACCCGTGATTCCCACATGAGCAGGTATCCAATACAACTTGAACATGAACCCTATGTTCTGCTGAAAAACACCTACTCCACATTCCCTTCCAGGACCTTTCGAACCATCTGTATATTTGTCTAACATCAATATATAATATAAGTCACGATAACAAACAATATCAACAACAGGAACAATTCCTACTACAAATCAACGACAGCAAGAGCAACAGATTTCTAGAAACCAGCAACAACAAGTACTATTGAAACAAAAGTCTAGTCTCAACAACAAATTGCTGTAACGCAGACAGAAAAAAGAGGTCAAAGAACAAAAAAACAGTAAATAGTTCAAAATGGATTCTTTTGATTTCTTGGATAGGTTACAAAAAGATTCGATAAAGAAAGAAGAAACATGCAGTAATTTAGATAATTTTAACAAAGTTATAAACAATAAGAACGATATGATCATGCATATAAATGTTAGAAGTATGAATGCTAACTTTGATAAAGTTAAAATATTATTTGAAAGTTTAATTAAAAAGCCAGCTGTCATTATATGTACTGAAGCATTAGAGCAAGTTATTTATAATTTATATGAGTTAAAAGGATCAAACTATGAATATTAGTATTACTATAATGATAGTAGGATAAATAAAATGATGGAGTTTTTGTTTTTGTTAATTATAATTTAGTACAAAATACTGAAGTTGTTGAATCTGGAAGGATAAAAATCATAAATACACGTATTAAACTAAATGATGATAGTAGTCTCGAAATTTCAGGTATGTATAGATCTCATGGTATACCTAAGAGTGAGTTTAATCTAGATCTAAATAAATATTTAATTAATAAGAGAAATGTTAAAAATTATTTGGTAATAGGAGATTTTAATATAGATTTACTAGAGAAGTAAAAATGGCGTCGGGAGGGAAAGAGCCTCCTGATAAGAACTGTGGAAAATTTCTCAAATGTCATCCAAAGAGTGAAATGACAATTGTTATCTGTATCGTATGTGATAATACATACCATTTAAGTTGTGCAAAACATAAAAGTTTCAATTTTATAATTGAAAGACTAATAATATATCCAGAACACAAAAATCTCATAACCTCAAAATTGAACGTAGAGGTCTTGAGTGAATCGGCAAAAGCAATGATTGCTAAAATAAAAATGAGACAATTAGAAGAAATAAGAAAGGAAATACTTGAGGATTTAGCGAGTAAATCACAAGAAATGTTGAACACAACGATGACCGATTGTACAGCTGCTTATGAAATAATGCAAAAAGAAAATGAATTGCTAAAACAACTCAACAACGAACTAGTTGAAAAAAATGATTTATTGAAAGAGTTATTAGACAAACAAAAAAGCTATCAAACAAGCAATAAATCTTTTGCTGAAATAGCTAGTGTTATAAGACCTGTAAAGAAACGAGTTCCAAAAATTATAGTCAAAGCATTAGATAATACACAGCAAGCAGATGTCAAAAAGAGAGTTGCAAAATGTCTTATAAAGGAAAAAAGTATTCAAACGAAAGAATTATACATTAAAAATAAAGATGAGATTGTTGTCAAATGTGTTAATAGTGACAGTGTTGAAATTGCTGAAAAGTTATTAAAGAGCAAGTTAGAGGAAGTTTGTGAAATTAACCTGGAACAATTAAATAATCCAAAAATTAAAATAGTGGGAATTGAAAACTATATGAATATGGATGAAAATGGCATTGAACAAGATATAAATATAAGGAATTTTGCAAATTTTAATAGTAAAGGTCAAGTACTGCACATGTATATAAACAAGAAGACAAATCTTAGCAGTGTCTTAATGGAAGTGACAGCTGATATGTATAAACACATAAGAGATAACAACAGAATTTTTATTGGATGTCAAAGCTGTAGAGTCTTAGACCTGATAAATATTAAACCTTGCTTTAACTGTGGTAGATTGGGACACAATGGTTCAAACTGCAATAATACAACAACATGTCTAAAGTGTGCAAAAAATCATAAAACTTTTGAGTGTGATAGTGATGTTTTCACATGCCCAAACTGTAATTTTAGCAATAATAAATTTCAAACAAAATTTAATACATGTCATGATGCAGCAGATTTTAATTTATGTGATATTCTAAAAAATAAGATAAAAAAATTTATTGTAACAACTGATTACCCAGTGAAACCTACTTTATCGACAGTAAAATCAATACCTATACATTACCAAGAGAATATAAGTAATCGGCAAAAAGAAAACAAGATGCAAAGTGAAATGATTTTAAAACAACAAAACAAACAGCAACAAAAACAACAACAGCAGCAACAACAGCAACAAAATCAACAGCAACAACAGCAGCAGCAACAACAGCATCAACAGCAGTAGCAACAACAGCATCAACAGCAGCAGCAACAACAGCATCAACAGCAGTAGCAACAACAGCATCAACAGCAGCAACAAAAACAGCAAATATTAACAAGAAATAACGCAAAACGACCAAAAGACTTAAGTTAATTAATTAAGTATGGATTTTGAATTTATTGATAAAATAAAAAAAGACTTGGTGCGAAAAGAAAAAACATATGACAATATTAATAGCCTTAATAAAATCATTAACAATAAAAATGATATTATAATGCATGTTAATATTAGAAGCATGTCTGCTAACTTTGATAAATTAAAAATTCTATTGGAAAGTCTAACTAGCAAACCAACTATTGTTATATGTACTGATACTTACGTACAAGTTAATTATAAATTATATGAATTAGAAGGTTATAAAAGTTATTATAATGAAAGTAAAATAAATCAAAACGATGGTGTTATGGTTTTTATTGATGGAAATATTGTACATGAAACTAATACTATTGAATTTGGAAGAATTAAGATAATAAATATACATATTAAGCTAAGTAATAATAGTAGTATGGAACTTTTTGCTGTGTACAGATCTCATGACATACCTAAGACTGAGTTCATTTTATATTTAAACAAATTCTTAAGTAAAAAGGGAAATTTAAAAAATCACTTAGTAATAGGAGATTTTAATATTAACTTTTTAGAGTTGGATAGAATAAGCCAGGAATTTCTTTGTAACTTTTTAGACAAAGGATATATACCTGGTTTTGTTGGTATCACTAGACCATCTATAGGAAATTGCAATGGATCATGTATTGATAACATATATATCAAAACTGATAGCCTAAGTACAGATACATATAAATTGAGACATTATTTGACAGACCATTACCCTATTTTTGTTTCTATAAATAAGATCAAAACTAAAGACTCCGGACCTACTGTAATATTAGACTATAAAAAATTGAGAAACATTGCTGAAACAAGAGACTGGAATTCAATTATGTCAATTCATGATCCAAACATAGCTACTAACCAATTGATAAGCGAAATCAAAAAATGTATGGAACAAGCAAAAACACGGAAAAGAAAAGGCGTAAATAAATGTAGGAAAATTTGGACTACTGATGCTATTAGTAAATCATGCGAAATAAAAGAATTCTTATACAATTTATGGAAAATGGATGTTAAAAATGAACAACTTAGACAACAGTACATAAATTATGCAAAAAATTTAGATAAGGTTATCCTAGATGCTAAAATAAAATATGATAAAAATTTAATAGAAAATAATACAAACAACCCTAAATAACTATGGGAAACTATCAACACGAAAATTGGAAAAAAAAAAGAAATCGAATGAAACTATAAATTACATTAAATTTGATAATGTCAAAATTACAGATAGTGTAGATATAGCTAATAATATGAATAAGTATTTTTGTGAAATAGGTAAAAAATTTAGTGATAACATAGATAAACCTTCGACATCTGTGATAAAAATGCCAGATATGAATGCTAATTCTATTTTTTAACTCCGACAAATGCGTATGAAATCATGAGCATTATAAATAATTTGAAATTAAAAAATGGTGGTGTAGACAAAATCAATGCTTAAACTCTGAAGGTTATCTGTAATTATATTGCGGAACCACTAGAGTATATATTTAATTTATGTACTAAAAAAGCCATCTGGCCTGACGCATTAAAAAATGCTGAAGTTGTGCCGATTTACAAATCTGATGACATACACAATGTTTCTAATTACAGACCAATCTCTTTAGTATCTAACATAGCTAAACTTTTTGAGAGAGTATTATATAATAGAATTTTTGATTTTGTTAAAAAGAATAATATAATATCTGATCACCAATTTGGTTTCATGAAAAATATAGGTACAAAAGATGCCCTAAATTATATTACCAATGTACTATACAATAATTTGGATCGCAGTAAACCAACAATAATATCTTTCTTGGACTTGGCTAAAACATTTGATACTGTCGATCATAAAATATTACTGGATAAACTTTACTGTATAGGGATTAGAGGGCAGGCACTGGATCTACTTTCAAATTATCTTAATAATAGACATCAAAAAGTTAAAATTAATGATAGTGAGAGTAATTATTTCAAAATATACACAGGTGTACCACAAGGTACCATTTTAGGTCCACTACTTTTTATTTTATATATTAATGATCTCTTGAAAGTAATCCATCCTGATGAAATTTTGTCTTATGCAGATGATACTGCAATTATATCTACTGGGGATACGTGGGACGAAGCTCAGGAATCTATGAACAACAATTTGTTACTAGTAGATAATTGCTTAGCTGTAAATAAACTATCATTAAACGTTAATAAGACTGTTTGTATAACTTTTGGTAACTATTGTGATAGTGGTCCAAAGCAAATAGATATAAAAATTAGAAACAAAAAAGTAAATAGAGTAGAAAGTTGCAAGTACTTAAGGATCATTTTTGATTATAACTTAAAATGGGATAAGCACATTGAATACATTATAAAGAGAACTAAATATTTAGTATATATATTCTATAAAATCGCCAAATATATGTCAACCGAAAAATTGAGAATGATTTATTATGCTTTTTTTCATAGTTTAATTAATTATGGAATAATTGCTTGTGGTGGTGCTTATAAGAACAATCTTGATTTATTGCAAAATCTGCAGAAAAGAATACTGAAAATTGTTAATAAAAAAAATTTTATCATACATGATAATCCACTGAACTTGGAACAACTTTTTGTTTTTGAATCACTGATATATCATTACCCTAATCTAAAAAGTCAATTTCTTAAGTCTAATAGTATTACTAGGAAAAAAAACTTAATGATTCCCAGCATCAAGAAAAAGGTCAGCAATAAAAATAGCTACACAAAAGCTATACAAGTTTTCAATAAACTACCAAATGATCTAAAAACATTAGAATTAGATAAAAAGTCACAAAAATATAAACTGAAAATGTGGATAAAAGATAACTGTAATATATGAGGTGCAATTATATTAAATATATCTATGTACAAACAATATTTTTATAATGTTAATAGTTTCTAAATTTTATAATGTTTCTAGTCTACCATGAGATGTATACGATACTAGTTTAGTTTAGTTTTTAAGTTAGTTTTAAGTAAGTTAGTTATGCTTTAAGTTTTTTTTTTGTATCACTTTTCTTAATTTATAACCGGACCTGCGCATAGGTAACTTAGTTTACCTCTGTAGGGATTTACATCATACTGTAATTTTATGTATGTGAATCTTTCTGGTTTAAATAAATAAATAAATAAATAGAATGTGATAATTTATGTCAAGAAGTCATATGTAATTTCTTGGAGAAAGAATATATCCCAGGTTGTGTTGGCATATTTAAAGAATCTTGTATTGACAATATATTCATAAAAACTAATAGCTTTAGTAGTTACATACGAACTTAAACATTCATTAACAGATCATTATTCTATTTGTATTGCTGTAAATAAGATGAAAACAGAATATAATGAACCAACAGTGTTTTTAAACTATAAAAAATTAATAAACATTGCTAAAACAAGAAACTGGAATAAATTTATGTCGATACATGATCCTAATTAAGCTACTGATAATTTAGCAAAAACAGGTAAATAATTTCGATTACTTCTGATGTTAAACCCTGAAACCAAATATTTATTATGCATTACATCGGCAATATTTTAATTGATATATTAGCCAAGTTTTATCAGTATTTATCATGTAAAAGGTATTTAAAGATTCAAAAAACCCTAAATTTTAGTGATTTTTAAATTTTATTGCAACATCTAAAACTTTAAACCCGTTGATACTTTATATAATCTATTCCACATAATGTAATGTATGTACTTGATTTTTCTCATCTAATTTTATCACGCGGAAAGTGATTTTTGTTACCAAAAACTGTGAAAAAAAACAACGAAATCTTCAATATTATCTTAAGTAATATCTGGATCCCGCTAAATCCTCTAGAAATAATTTCTGTGTATTTTTCTACATAATTCTACAAATTTTGAATGTAATCTATTACGTGGAAAGTCCTTTTAAGTTAATTGTACTCAACAGCGCGGCTGGCCAACGGTTAAGAATATCGATATATATAAGTACGCATATAGTTACTTATATTTTTTATAACCTGCATGCATAACAAAGTTAGTTTTTAACTTCTCTTGAATTTACCCTTGAGATTATTAGTTCCTAATTTACGTATCAAACTATGACCTAATACACTTTAATTTCATATAAATTATAATTTCGGATATTATTACATTAAATAAACTTATAAATTTTCAAGGTTATGGTAGAGAAATTCATTTTTTCCTATTATGTTCTGATATGCTTAAGGATTTTTTTATAAGTATTAAGTATTTTATTTGCTAGCTATTACGTAGCTAAAAAATGTCTTCATTACTAATAAAAAATTACATCTATCGCATTTAACAAGTTGGATAACTAATTTTTGTATTGAGATATTTTGGTGTGCATTTAGAAAATTAACGAATTTTTCAAAGTTATAAATGCATAATTTATTTTTATAAATAATTGAATGTTTCATAATTATCTATCCACATTTTAAGATTTTATTTATTATTTTGCGCGCACTCTCTCTCTCTCTCTCTCTCTCTCTCTCTCTCTCTCTCTCGCTCTCTTTCGTGCTCTGTGATTTGCACTGTTTCTCCATACTCAGACAATTTTTTGGGAGCCCGAACCTTTGCAGATCGTTTGGCCTCCTGCTGGTTCTTGTTTCTGCGAGCGTTTTGGTCACGGCTCGACATTTTGAAACCAGGGAGACCGATTTTCTGTTTGTTTGCCATTGCTTGCTTGTCTCTGCCGACATCCTGCCATCTTGCTTCGAGCTAAGCCGATAGTGTGACGAGACAGATGACCAGACTACAAACATTCTGCTCGGATTGTGATAGCGTGTGTGTATTATCGAAAAACTCTCGAGCAAGTACATGTTAGTAAAATAAACGTTTCTGTCTATGTGCGAGTATAATAGTAAAATATTGAAAACTATAATTTATGTTACTTGTATCTACTGTATCCGAATCTTTTAACTGTAATATATTTTGCGCATGCGTATCGATATCTACGAAAAGTGTCGTAAATCAGCAAATTGAGTGATTACATTATTTTTAAATTATATTAATCATTTTATTAGAAAAACTTAGTGTTAAAACATTACAATTGGTCAGTGCACAGGTTCGGCTGTTTTAAATAAAAAATCATATTCACCCGATGATCAAGTGCAAAAAGTGTCGGCGTAAAATTGTATTTAAGCATTATATTTGCTCAGAGTGCCGCAGCAAATTTCATCCTAGCTGCGCATTAGGCTACATCGAAAATAAGCCATCTGACCATCGTTGTGTTCGTGCATTTCGTGATATTCTTCGTCGTAGTCGATCATCTGGTTCGAACGAACATCGACTCCTTCATCTAGTACTGTTAGCGCGCGCTCATCTGTTTATGATAGCGTTCGGGGCCTCGATGACGTAACTCTACACAAAGCAACGGAAAGTTTAGACGCAAGTTTAGACGCGAAGTAAATACGCTTCCTACAATGTCAGGTTTACCAGACGGCTGGCAAGACTTTACACCAGCTCAACAATTCTCAGCGATTTTCAATGCGGTCACGGCAAATGGTGCTAAAATTGATTCGCTATCGAATAGGTTACTTGTTCAAATCAACTGCGTTCGCTTGAGAAAGAAACTATTCTGAGGCGCAGTGAATTAAATCAGTTAAAATAATTGCGGGTTAGTGCAGCTCCTAGTGCAGATTTAAAAATTGGCGGTATACCATACTCATGTAACGTCCCTCTTGATGAACTTACTTATGCTATTTTAAAACGTCTGAAGCTAGATCATCTATGCAATGATATTCTTGAAGTGCGTAAAATTGTTGCTAAGAGTCAAGCATCGAACAGTTTTTAAATGCTAATGAATCGGACAAAAATCAAACAGAGATAAATTAGTTGACAAACAACGAATCAGTCCTCGCTCAATCTGCAACTAATCAAACTAAGACAGGTCGAACAAAACAAACGACTTTTTCTTTTATTGTTAAGTTTAAGTCTGTAAATACTCTCTACTATGTTCTAAAAATTAAACGTGAATTTGGTGTATTAAAATTTTGTGATATCGTGCCGGGTACAGCCGAAAGTTCAATCAACTTATTTAAAATGCTACCTTCTATCTTACATAATCTGAGCTTGCTAGCTAAAGAAAGAGCCAGTGAATTCAAATATCAATATGTGTGGGTACGGGACGGAAATCTTTTTGTGCGCAAAAACGATAAATCTGAAAGAATCTGCATTCTAACTGAAGCCGATCTTGAGAAAATCTCATGACTTTCTCCTCAACTGATGCACCCTATACGCGCAGATATAAACTCTCGGTCATTTCTCCGTATTGCCCACATAAATACAAACTCAATAAGAGATCATTTATTTGAAATTGAAGCATTTCTCTCTGACAAACAGATTGATGTTTTATTAATTTCTGAGTCATGGCTTACTCCAAAGCGCAAGGAATCCTCATACTTTATAGCGAATTTCTCACTTGTGCGCAATGGCAGAGGCTTGCTATCAAAAACAGGTAAACGTGAATTTATACAAGGAGACGGAGTTGCATGCTATATTCGCAGTGGCTTACCATATACGGTTCTTCATGCACCAAAAATTAGCGATATCAATGAAACCGAATACATATTTGTTGAAGTCAGACCGCGCGTTGATCAACCTATTTTACTAAGCTCTATTTATCGCCGGCCCAAAGGGAATGTCCTAACAAATTATTTTGTAACATTTCATAAATTTGCACACCTATACAAAAATATTATTCTCGCTGGTGGTTTAAACTCGGATCTCCTCAATGATTCTTATTACGATATACACCTGCGCAACCTAATATTTGAGAATGCACTTTATCTTGTCCCGTTTGGCGCCACACTCACTGACTCTGCAGATAAAATTATATCATTTCAAAAATCAACATCTCCATTCATGAACTGTCATGATTATCTAATTATTGATTACAACCTTAAAAGTTTAGTTAAGCATCATTTTGATATTACATCGCGCGATTTTAGAAATTTCTCTGCCGAATCGTTTGCTGATGACCTACTAAAAAGTCTTGATATTTTACGAAATAATAGCCCAAACGATGTCAATAAATTTCTAAATTTCTTCCAGGCAGTTACTATAGGTGTGCTCGACAAACACGCGCCTTTCAATACACGTCGAATTCGTAAGCGGTTGGCGCCTTGGTTTAATGCAGAACTTAAAAATAAATGTAAAACGCGCGATCGTACCTATAAACTAGCTGTACGTAGTAATAATGCGCAACTTCTCTTACAATATAAAAATCTCCGTAAACAGCTGAAAAAAGAAATTCAAATAGCACGCGATCAATACTGCTTGAAGTCGCTATCTGACGGTTCCAATAAATCTAAATGTTGGGCCTTATTGAATAAATTTGGTTTCGTCAAAGAGAAAAATAAGTCACCGCTTGATGTCTTCACTCCTGATGAACTAATACATCTTTACTCAGCTACCTCTTGTTGGCACTCAAACTGCTCTCTAGCGCGTGTTCAAGAAATCTTACTTGTTCCGTCCGATACAAATTCTCTATCTTTTTCATTCCGATGTGTCAACAGAATAGAAGTATACCAATCTATGTTAGCGTGCTCGCATAAAGCAAAAGGTAAAAGTTATGACGGACTTGCTCTGTCGTATTCCAAAACCGTGTTGTCCAATATTGTGCCTTTTTTAACTGACTTATTTAATCTTTCCATCACTTCCTGCTGTTATCCAGATCTATGGAAAAAATCTTTGATTGTGCCTCTTAGCAAAATTTCGTCTCCAGTTAGTCCCTCTGACACTAGACCTGTAGCGAATTTATCGCATTTTGCTAAAGTATTAGATACGCTTATTACTCAGCAGTTAACAGATTTTCTTGAGAAAAATAAAGTCTTATCTCCTTTCCAATCCGGCTTTCGTAGCGGCTTCAGCACACAAACGGCCTTATCAAAAAACAGCGTTTGATTGCATAAATCATGAACTCTTACTCATAAAGTTGAGAGAGCTCAACTTTTCCGATGAAGCTATCTTATGGATACACTCTTATTTAAGTAATCGTTATCAAGCAGTCCTCGGTCTGAACGACAATATATCCGATTTCATGCGAAAAACTTCTGGCGTACCCCAAGGCTCAACGCCAGGACCAATCATCTTTCTGATTTTTATTAATTCTATATTATCTGTATTAAGGCATTGTAATAAAAATTGCATGCTGTTTGCTGACGATCTACAAATATATATTCAGTGTAAACCTTCCGAATTTGCATCTACTATAGCCAAGCTGAATGATGACGCTGCTGCTGTAGTCGCGTGGGCCCGGTCATGTGGTCTTTTACTTGATGTTGGTAAAACTAAGGCTATTCTGTTAGCATCTACACAGCATCTTATGCGACTAGACAAGCATCAAATACCGCCTATAATTGTTGATGGTGCTGCAATTCCCCTTCAGAATTCTGGGAAAAATTTAGGTCTGATATTCTCTGAGGATTTTTCTGGGAATGCCCATGTTGCGCAAATATGTTCTAGGGTTCATGGTATTCTCCATAAATTAAGATTTAGCGGTAATTTCTTTACGAGCGAAATTATTAGTTAACGCGCTTATAATGCCACATTTCGACTATGCGTGCTTAGTCTTCAATAATATGTCCTACTATCTCATTGTTAAGTTACAGCGGCTCTTTAATACAGTAGTACGTTTTATTTTTCGCTTGCGACGTGACGCAACATTAAAACCTTATTTTTATAAATTAAACTGTCTCTCGCTTGTATCACGGAGAAATTACTTCTTTTTGGGTATATTAACCTACAAAATATTTGCGTTGGCTGAACCTGCATATCTATACGATCTGTTTCATAAAATTGATGCGAGTACACGGCGTTCTGAAAGACTAAACTTATCGCAATTTAATATTTCAACGGCCACTACTGCAACATATCGGAACACGTTTTCGATCCGAGCAATGGAATTCTGGGACTCGCTACCAGTTAATATTCGTCTTAAAGAAACAGTATTTGCATTTAAGACTGCGTTATATAAACATTTATTAGCCTTAGAGATAAATAGTTAAGTTTAATTATGTAGAGAGAGTATTGTACTTTTTATTAATTATTTTGTTAAATTATGGTATTGTGTTAAGTTTTGCGTATTGTGTTAAGTTTTGCGATATTTTGTACCGAATTATGTTTATTTTTGAAATTGCGATATCACATGTTTTTTCTTTTTATAAGTTATATATATTCTTTGTTATACTTTATCATATGTATTGCTACTGTATAATTTAAAACATGTTTGTTATGTATGTTCCTTTGCCATTCGGTCTAGCCAGACCTTGGCATAATAAATATTGTTATCAATCAATCTCTCTCTCTCTCTCTCTCTCTCACCTTTCTCTCTCTCTCAGCCCAGGGTTCGCGATTCTGGAACAACCTCCCCTGCGATGTGAGATATCTTCTGTCTCTATGTAAATTCAAAACATCGTTGATTAGATATCTCAGACAGCAGAGCGGTGACCATCAGAATTAAAATTAAGTGTTGAATGTATATGTTGCTTTATGTCAAATTTTTTATGTAATATACCTATCTTAATTTATTTATTTATTTATTTTCTGTCTATTTATTTATTTACTTATGTACTTATTTATTCATGTATTTATATATTTATGTACATTATATTTATATATATTTATTCATTCATTCATTCATTCATTCATTCATTCATTTATTTATTTATTTATTGTGTAACTTTCTTATCTATATATTTATTTTCAACTATTTATTTTTATTTACTTTATTTATATTTATCAGGTTTTACATACAGAATAAAATTTTAGCAACCAGTTCGAATGTATTTATAGGCATGAATGAATGCATGAATGTAGCTGTAACGTGTGTGAATATTTTTGTTATTTTTTTTTATAAAATTGACGCGATAGATATATATTGTAAATTGTGCGTATGCTATTACCAAAACTTTATACTGACTGTACCTGCTCGAAATGTGACAATATGACTATATGTGATTTAAAAGAAAACTATACTATGACAAGTACGTCAATTTAATTTAATCATAAGAGATAAAACTATATGTACATATATTCTGTACCATATTTTTGATTGTTATCAAAATAAAAAATATATCTATCTATCTATCTATCTCTCTTCTCTCTTCCCCTCTCCTTCCCTTACTGTCTCCCTTCTCCACGCCGCGTTCGACTCACTTCTCAGAATCTAGCTACGTTACGCACGCTTTCTTTTATTCTTACATCCGCGATTTCTCGACATTTTCCCATCGGACTTTTCCTCTCCTACTTATAATATTTTGTACACCTCCACCAAATTCTTTCCCCACGTTCTCTACTATCAGACTAATTTTGCCTACACATATGATATACTCACTCACACACTTCTATCTTTCAGAGCGGATAAGGGAGGTCGCTCGTGCAATCTACTGATCCGCTAAGAAAACCCTAGGACACAAAAACTTCACAATTAATACACGTTACCGACACTTATTTTCACTGAAACTTATATGGAATTTCCCAGAACCGATGCAGAGAATTTATTCTAACACGTGCACTGGAATATCCCCGAAAGAAAACCCGGCCGCGCGCGTATACTCGCCTTCCACGGAGAATCTTCTCAACGCGAATAACCCAACAATTTTTTCCGTCGCCAGCACGACACTTTCAGGATAATTCTCGAAACGACGCGGAGATTCTATTCAAACACGCACCCCGAAAATATTCCGAAAATACCCACGGTTTTTTATAATTCGCGACACACTTACTATCGCTCTATGAAACTGAACTTTTACGTTTTAAATTATACAAACTTACTCGCAATCTCCTTGAAATCTCTCAACTTTTTCTCCCCCTCTGTCTCACTCTCTACTACCACTGCTGAGACGCGTGCACCTTGACGATGAAGCTGCTCCCTCAAGCCCTGCTTCGCTCTCTTCTTTTCTTCTCTCGAGCCTCGAACACGTCGCGTCCTCGAGCCGGTCGTTGTTCGCATCCTACACATTTTTCCGTCTTCCTGCTTTCTTTCTCCCTCTCTCTTTCTCTACTACTCCCAAATATATTTAACGACACACTATGACTCTAATTTTCCCTCACTAGGACCTTGCCTTATACCCAATAATCTAAAGAAAACAAAATCACAAAAATTACAAAGAAACCTCCAAGAGACTCACGATACTTTATTTTTGTGTGTGCGCTGCATGGCGATCAGGACACGAATCCCCGGGCGGAAGTCTTCACCGCCAAAACCGGAACCACCGCGCCCTCTTTACTTAGCTTGCTCGCCCGTTTCTCGTTTCGACCTCTCGACTCGAACACTCGCTACACTTGCTCTCCACCGTATTCTATTCTATCACTGCTGGATGTCTGCGTCTCCTCAACAAGTACATTAATTCTCTATCTCTCTCTCTCTCTCTCTCTCTCTCTCTCTCTCTCTCTCTCTCTCTCTTTCTCCTTCTCTCACGCTCGTACCCGATCCACGCCTGTCAACACACATCTACAGATATATATATATATATATTATTCATTGGGACACAGAAAACTTCGTCACAAAACTGAAAAGTGATGGTGTTGACAAAATTAATGCTAAAACCTTGAAAGTAGTATGTATCCTTATTGCCGAACCTCTAACCCATATTTTTAATTTCTGTATTGAGAAAGCAAACAAAGCCATCTGGCGTGATGTTCTAAAAAGGCGGAAATTGTACCAATATATCAAACATGTGAAAACATAATATTACTAATTACAGACCTATTTCACTAATATCTAATGTTGCAAAAATCTTGGAGAGAATTATTCATAATAGAATCTATAAGTTCGTTAAAAAGGATAATATAATATCTGAACATCAATTTGGATTCATGAAGAAAATAGGTACAAAGAATGCTTTGAATTATACAACGAATAATTTGTATAGTAATTTGAATAAAAGTAAACCGATAATCGTAACATTCCTTGACTTAGCAAAGGCGTTTGATACAGTTGATCATAAAATATTAATTGATAAACTATATTGTATTGGTACTAGGGGACAAGCGCCGAATTTACCCGTAAGTTATCTTAATAACAGATATCAAGTAGTTACAATAGATGGCCATGAAAGTGACACCTTATTAATAAATACGGGTGTTGCTCAAGGTACGATTCTAGGACCTCTGCTTTTTATACTGTATATTAACAATGTCTTGAAGGAAATTCCCCTGGAATCAGTAATAACATATGCAGATGATACTGCAATAATAGCCACTGGAGATAATTGGAACGAAGCTCAAGAAAATATGAATAAGTATTTACACATTAATATTCAAGTGGTTAGCGGTAAATAAGTTATCATTAAATGCTGATAAGACTGTATGTATGACTTATGGTTGCTATATCGATAGTGTACCAACACAAATAAATGTAAAGATACAAGATAGAAATATAACCAGAGTGGAAAACTACAAATATTTGGGAGTATTCTTTGACTGCAATTTAAAATGGGACAATCACATTCAATACATAATAAAGAAAACTAAATATCTAATATATTTTTTTTATAAAGTAGTTAAATCAATGTCAACAGAGACGCTTAGATTGATATATTACGCATTTTTTCATAGCTTGGGGAGGAGCATATAAAAATGATCGATATTAAATGCAAAATTTACAAAAAAAAATTCTAAAAATAATTAATAAAAATAAATTTGTAATACATGATAATCTCTTTAACTTAGAACAATTGTTTACAGTAGAAGCACTTATATTTCACTACAATGATCTTAAAATGAAATATCTCACATCATCTACATCTGTATATACCTGCAAATAAAAAAAGAATTAGTGATAAGAATTGTTATAATAAAGCCATTAGAACTTTTAACGCTTTACCAAACGAACTAAAAGTTTTAAATATTAATAAAGTCTCACAAATAAGAATTATTAAAAATTGGGTAAAATCCAATTGTTTATATTAAATGATAATTTATATTATTAAGTAAGAATATAATTACTTTAATGAAACCAAAGTATAGTTGTAAATATACCAAACAAGAGTTATTAAAGATTAAAATTTTATATGTATTAAATGCTGAACAAAAATTTTGATACTGAGAAAGCTTGTAATTATTTTTAGTTTTTAGTATTTATTTTTAAGTTTTAGTATAAAGTTATTTAAGTATCAGTATTTTTGTAAGGCCAGTGTCTGCTAATAGATAATAACTTTTATTTATCTCTGCAGAGTTTTGGAGTGTATGTTTGTATATATATATTCTATAAACTTTTTCTGGTTTAAATAAATAAATAAATAAATAAATAAATAAATAAATAAATAAATAAATAAATAAATAAATAAATAAATAAATACAAAAATAAATAAATAAATAAATAAATAAATAAATACAAAAATAAATAAATAAATAAATAAATAAATAAATAAATAAATGAAATTTGACTTGAAACCTATGTATAGTTCTGTGGGAACCTCGCTCATTCGCGTCACTCCCGCTACGCGGCAACCCAATTTCTACTCCTCGTAAGTGCTGAGGATTCCTCGCGATCACTATATAAGCCTGAATAGTATCCCCTCCAGAGCGGCTAAGGCAAGGGCTACCAACACTGCCTTACTGATGAGTCCAGTTGGTAGCCCTGGGACGAAACGCTAAACATCAAGCCTTCGATCTTTACATTGATGACCCCGACTATCCAGAACACGCATCCTTACTACTGTCTTTCCTATTCATGAGCATTGCCCCGTATTTTGAAGCCACACATGCTCCATACGCACGCGACATACCTTGTAGGCGGAGCCTAAGAATAAAAACACGGCCATATTAGCCCTATTCTAAAAGCTCGCACCTATACACACAAAGACACACACACTCTCACACTCTGAGCCCAGTCTCGTCGAGTCTATCACGCACACAGATGCTCACTCACACTCCGAGCTGCGCGGCCTCATTTGAGTTCAGAGTCCAGATGCACATATATACATACATACACATGCAACACGCATACTCGCTCGTCTCCACAGACACGCCTTAAATCTCACTCCATTCATACCGGAACGTATCTCGGGGGGAGTACTGTGGGAACCTCGCTCATTCGCGCCACTCGCGCTACGCGGCAATCCAACTTCTGCTCCTCGCAAGTGCTGAGGATTCCTTGCGATCACTATATAAGCCCGAATAGCATCCTCTCCAGAGCGTCTAAGACAAGGGCTACCAACACTGCCTTACTGATGAGTCCAGTTGGTAGCCCTGGGACGAAACACTAAAGATCAAGCCTTCGATCCTTACAGTTCTAGCAACTTTGCATCTAATATATTTCTTATTGGTATGTCGATCAAACTCTATTCTCTATGTATTATAACAAATGTAATTATCAACTATTTATTTATTTATTTAAATTCAATTGGCAGAAAAGCCTCTTACAAAATATTATAAAAAGATATGTGGTATAAGAGCAACACATGGGCTCTGTAAAATCTTATTAATTATAAAATATATTTAACCCGTTAAAGACAAGACCCTCAAAAAATTGTAAATAACTGGAAAATTACTTACAAATATGTTTTGGCCCTCAACTAAACTATTTCTGCAATTCATTTATTTATTTATTTATTTATTAATAAAATATTCGATTTAAGCTATTAAAATAGTTATGTATTATTTTTTAGACACGATCATGATTGATAATAATATAAATTGCTGCGTACCTGGTTAATAATCATGTACGTAGAAACATCATGTGCGGTATGTGGTATGATAGGCCAAGAAACAGAGATCAGAAAGTACATATTTCATGACAAAATTAATAGCAGGATCGGACCAATGTCATTATGTCTGGAAACAGTTGCTGATAGTGGGTGCATAGTTTGATACTCCAATTTTCAATTCGTTTTATTGTAATTAGCGATTATTTATGAAAAAAAGCCATTTTTCGCGTTTTTTGCTTATAACTTCGAAACTATTTATTCGATCGTAATACTGTCTACAGACGATTTGTAGAGAATAAAAAGATGAATAAAATGCGACCTCGAACGTCCCGATCGGATAAATAGATTCCGAGAAAATAAAAAAAACGATAAAAAATGACGATTTTTCAAAAATCCATAACTTTGTTAATTTTTAATATGTAGCGCTGTTCTTCTGGATTTAAGTGGGTAATTACATGTTCTTTGATAGTGCAAAACCTAGACTATGTCCGACGAATACTTTCGGAGATATAGCGATTTGAAATTTTTAACCCTTTTTTTTGCGGAGGGCTGTATGCTCGTGTATTTATCCGATTCTCCCGTTCTTTGAAAATTTGGAAAATATAGATAAAATACTTGAACACCTCATCTCGCTTTTTTTAAAAAGATGATTGCTAACGGTCGAAAAATCGATGCGAACTTGTGCTGAAGCCTCTGTCCGCGAGCGAGTAGTCGAGTAGTGGGGGAAGAGGGGAAACGATATCTATAGATATAGTAGCGCGCCTGGCGCGCGCTGCTAATCTTTTCACTCGTTTACCTCGGTTATGAATTAAGCTATCTGGATGTTTTTTTTCCATATTCCGGGGTAATTTTGTCTGGAGAATCCATTTTTGTCATCCGAGTTTACAAAAAATTACTGTAACAGCTAGAAATTATCAACTTTTCTCAATAGTTGTTAACTTTTCACAGTTACGATGGTTTGTTATACGGTAAAATTGCTTTCTTTCATGATTTTACATTTCCGAAGTTATTCATGTTCTTCCGCAAGTATTTTCCCCGCCCACTGGAATTATAATGCATGTTTAAAGTGCAATATGCCCATAAACCCAGCCAGTAATAAGCAAATGGTCATCATTTTATAATGTAGTTCAAAAGGTTACTTCTTCGAACCTGAAGTATAATAAAATAATATCCAGAGCTACGTTTCACTTTATGGCAGGTATATATCGGAATATACACGTACATACATGTATACACAACTGAAACTCCGTCTCTATTCATCGTGGAGCAGATGCCAGACCTTCCCCCTCTCACTTTTTTCCTTTCATGGAGCAGGTACAGATGCTCCGAAAATCTGACCTGAGTTTGAACATCCTAACGGTCGTTTTAGTTTGAAATTTTGTCAGTCAATCTTCAGACTTCGCAGCGAGTACATGTGTCTTAGCTCATCGTCTCAGTATACAAGTTACAATATTATCGTTGAAGTATCAGTGCATCGTCGTGAAAAGTTATATTCAACATGGATCCTGATATTAATGAAGCATCTACGTCTCATGAAAATGAAAGGTAAATTATGATGCATCATCTTACATGATAATATATTTTCGAATCTAAGATTTATACTGTTGAAGTTATAATATTGTTCAATAAACAAATGTACATTTTTGTAATTCAATATTTTATGATATAAAAATACCAATGATTTTATACATCAGATTGGATTAAAAAATTCGTCGTTACTTCATTCAAACAGTACTAATAATAGTACATATTATACATTGTGTATTAAATAGTGAAATTTCTCTATTTTACAGAGAAGGTGCAACTGCATCTGGTGATTTAGCACATGGATACACTGATGATATCTGTATTCTTTCCGACAAAACCTTTGGAGATTCGAAAACTTGCGTTGTAAAAGAACGAGACATCGAGAGTTTCATACACGCCAGTGTCAAACGTAAAGACCATAAGGATAACATTCTACATAATTTGACCGAAATCACCGTGCACACAACCTGTAAACTTATGTACGTCAGAGAATTAAATATAAAAACGGCGCTGAAATCAAAGGCAGATAAATGGGCAGCAGATCGTCGGCGCTCTCAGGAAGCACGTGCCTTCAATTTTGAAAGTAACTGTTTTATCTGTTCTGGTTTTTTCATTTTTTCTAAGCAACATATCAGAAGCGTAACGAAACAGAGCTTAATAGATAATATCAGAGCACAAATAGAATATGATCCGCCTAGTGAAATCAATCGAATTATATTATCGCGAGTTAATGAATTAAAAAGTAATACTGATGAGTATTATTCACAAAATATTTTTAAATATCATTCAACTTGTTTGGCGAAATTTTATAATTACAAATCAACTAACTTTACAGGAAGGCCAATAGCTGAAGGCATGTCAAATATTGTGTCGTTCATCATAGATTACATAGTAGAAAATTGTGAAGAATGTCAATTCTCTTTAAAAGATAATATACAGCATTATGTAGAAATTCACGGAGAAACGGATTTGCCACGGTTCGATAGATTAGAGAAGTATCTAAAAGACCACTTTCAATATGAAATTGAAATTATACATACCACAAACGATAGATTTGTTTGTTTAAAACGAACTTTGGGGAAAACGATCGAAGATAGTTGGTATAATAATAGGAATACTAATGAAACCGAAGAAAAATTGCGAATCGTCGAGTTAGCTGCTCATATCCTGTTACAGGATATTAGATCACGGATATTTGAAAAGGATAATTATAATTCACCGACAGACTTTTTACGTAGCGCTACAGATGATATTCCAAAGACTTTGAAAACTTTTCTGGATATTTTGATTAAATCACATAAAAATGTTCCAAAAAATCGTTCCTGGTCTAAGTGGGATAATCGAGCAACAATAGCAGCTCATATTTTAATGACATCAGTTAGACCGAGATCATTTTTATCTCCAGTGTTATTGGGGTTATCATGCAAGATGCACACTAAATTTTCTGCGAGAGGACTCATCGATTGCTTGTCCAACATAGGACTTTGTGCTTCATATTCAGAGACAGTTCGATTTGAAAATTCAATTGTTCATGAACCTGAAAATTTCAATTACATTTCCGAAACTTATTTGCAATTCGTTTATGATAATGCTGACCATAATACAGCTACAATAGACGGTGAAAATACTTTCCATTGTATGGGAGGTATTATGTGTGTAACGCCAGCAAGTTCGGTATCGTTCAGTGATAAAATTCTTCGTTTGAAGGGTTCATCATGTATTAACAATTGTGACACGTCTGGTTTTCTCCAGTTAACTAACTTCACGAGTAATAAGCCTTTCAAATTAAATAATATCACAATTAACGAATGGAAATAAACAGCTGATTTTAAAATTCGACTTGAACCAAAAGATACAGCCTATTTTTTTGGCAAATTTAGTACAACGAAGGAAACTCCGAATTGCCATGGATTCATGAATGATTATTATTGCTTTAATGATGACTTCAAAATAACACGAGTAATTGCTTTACCATTCATCAAAGCTCCCGCGAGTGATCACAATATCATATTAACAGCTTTAATTGACGCTAGACTAAGAGCGAATAAAAATAATCAGAAGCACTGTTTTATAACGTTTGACTTGCCACTTTATATGAAAGCCTGTGAAATTTTAGCGTCCATAGACCCTGAAAACGACCCTTACAATCTGCGATCAGTAATCCCTCGTTTAGGAGGATTCCATTTCCTCGTGTCATTCCTAGGATCTTTTGGGCATATTATGATGGGCAGCGGTCTAAAGGAGGCATTTTGCACTATATACGCTGATTTGTCAGCAGACAAATGCTTAACTGGTCATGCTTATTCGAGATCTATTCGAGGTCATTTGATAGGGCAATCAGCCCTAGCTACAATTATTTTTGAAAAAATTGAATTGTAAGATGATGAAAAAACGTTTTTTAAGGGAATTCTTGAAAAAATTAAAAAAGGAAATATTGACGAATCTTTAAATGATCCTTTAGTAAATAACGTAATTTCAAAATTTTTATCAGTTATTGAAAAATTGGAAAATAATGGTCCAACTAGCCAACTATAGATACAATATTTCAAATTAGTTCAATTAGTTTAAGACTTTATAGATGCAGAGAAATCTGGAAATTTTGACCATCATTTAAAAACAGTTAAAAAAATGACGCCTTTCTTCTTTACTTCTGGCCATCATTTATATGCAAAAGCTGCACTTTTATATGTCCAACAGATGTCAAATTTACAACAAATTATGGATATATTAGAATACGATAAGTTTTGTAAGCAGGGGCTCTTTACTATTAGACAATCAAATCGCTTCTGGTGCGGTACCTGGTCGGACATGACTATCGAGCAAATGTTGATGCGCGCTATAAAATGTAATGGAAGATTGACGCATGGACGCGGATTAACTGAAAATGTAATAGGAAAATGGATACTATCCAGGATTGCTGTATTAGAAGTCGGTAACACTATGGAATCTTTCTGTAATATTACATTCTCAACTTCTGAACAACATGTTGATAATCGAGTTTCAAGAATAACTAGGGACGCTTTTGATTTAGATAAAATGCAGCAGTATTTCAAAACTTACGATCAATTTCCTGAAACTGATAAACTTATTGGTATTTATTCAGGAGTAGTTGCTGACTTGTCTATTGTAAATTGTCATAGAAGTTTTGAAATAGGAAAATAAGCTATGGATGAATCGTTTAACAAAAAATTCACTGATATAGTTTGTAGAAAACGTAATAAAGTTACTCATTTCGCGGCTGCAAATTTAGTTATGAAAAACGTCGGAAATGAACAAGTTTATATATCTCCGTTATTAATATTTCAAAAAGTAACATTGCACATCCGAAATCAGAATGACATTAAAGAATATTGTAGCTCGTACGAGCTTGCACCCATACCATTATCATTATTTGATGAAAATGGTATATATGAAGAAAACAACAAAATCTGCGTTTTATTCCAATTTCGATTATACGAATGAATTACCTTCTATAGGAACAATAACACATGTCGTTGACGGTGGATTTTTCATACATAAAGTCGTTTGGCAGAGTAATTCGAAAATTGAAGACATTGTGAAAAGTTATGTTACTTATGCGAAGAGGCACTACAGTGAGAATAGTTGGGTAGTTTTCGATGGCTACCACGAAGATGAAACGATGTCAACGAAATCTGTTGAGTGATCTCGTAGGCAAATGAAAAACATCGGTCGAGAAATTGCTTATAATAAGTATACTAGCATTACAACAAATCAAAAGCAATTTCTCAGCAATGAAAAAAATAAATCAAGACTCGTTGATATGCTTTGCTAGGCATTAAACGAAGCTGGTTTCCGAACCAAAGTTGCTCCTGAAGACGCTGATAGACTGATTATAACTACAGCTATTGAAAATGCTCGAGTAGATTCCGAAAGTACCATTGTTATCGTAGGCGAAGATATTGATCTGCTGGTTATTTTATCTCAACTCGCACCTAATACTCTAAATATTTATTTCAGAAAAGAGAGTAAAGGTTCCAATCCTCATGAATTTTATTGTACAAATAGTTTCAAATTACAAAATTTACAGAAAATAGTTGCATTTCTACATGCATTCAACGGATGTGATACAACATCCTGTTTCTTTAGACAAGGTAAAAATAAATTAATGGATAAAATTCCTGAAGAAAATTTATTGAAATTAGCATCTGTTTTCTACAATCAAAATGCAAGTTGCGATGAAATAGCCAGCAGTGCATTCGATCTGATTAAAAGAATGTACAGTAACAAAGCAGAGAATCAATTGATGAATAAATCTTCTTCTTTTACTCTGAATGATCTACGATTTTTACATTTTAGCAAAACTAAACTGAAAAATAAATTTAGACTAGAGAGTATTCCACCAACGGAGGGAGCAGCAAAACAACATGCGTTCCGTGTTTATTATCAGTTGCAACTTTGGTTGGGAAATACGAATGTGAAAGCAACTGATTGGGGATGGCAAGTGAAGAATAATCATTTGATTCCGATAGGAAGTTCAGATCCACCAATCCCCAAAAAGTTGCTGGAACAAATGTCATGTTCGTGCAAAAAAGGATGCACACAAAATACGTGTGGCTGCAGAAAAGTTGGTTTGCAATGCACAGACCTTTGCGTTCAATGCAACGAAGAAACTTGCCAAATCTTCGAATCGATACGTTCTGTCGATTTTGATGACGAATCCTTATCTGACGAGGAAGAGAATAACGATATTTTGTTACCAATTGATAATTTTGATGGGGAAGAGGGTATTGCTGATCCGAAACGTAGGAGAATAACATAACTATGTAATCTTTATCATGTAAATATACCAGTTTAAGAGCATATTAAAACGTATTGTATGATACTCATAACCATTTATTACATTATATCATGTAGTTGTTAGTCTGTAAGATTGTAAATATTGTACATATATCTAACTTAAATAAATGATTTCATCTGTACGATATTGGTTTTTCTTTCCACATGCTGCCTTGATGATAAAAATAATCATATAAATGAGAAACTAAGAATATATCACACGTTCATTGCATTCGTATATACCTGCCATAAAGTGAAACGTAGCTCTGGATATTATTTTATTATACTTCAAGTTCGAAGAAGTAACCTTTTGAACTGCATTGTAAAATGGCGACCATTTGCTTATTACTGGCTGGGTTTATGGGCGTATTGCAATTAAACATGCATTATAATTCCAGGCGACGGGGAAAATACTTTCGGAAAAACATGAATAACTTCGGGAATGTAAAATCATAAAAGGAAAGAAATTTCCCGTATAACAAACCATCGTAGCTGTTACTTCTAGCTGTTACAGTAATTTTTTGTAAAATCGGATGACAAAAATGGATTCTCCAGACAAAATTACCCCGGAATATGGAAAAAAAACATCCAGATAGCTTAATTCATAACCGAGATAAACGAGTGAAAAGATTAGCAGCGCGCGCCAGGCGCGCTACTATATCTATAGATAATATCTATAGATATCGTTTCCCCTCTTCCCCCACTACTCGACTACTCGCTCGCGGACAGAGGCTTCAGCACAAGTTCGCATCGATTTTTCGACCGTTAGCAATCATCTTTTTAAAAAAAGCGAGATGAGGTGTTCAAGTATTTTATCTATATTTTCCAAATTTTCAAAGAACGGGAGAATCGGATAAATACACGAGCATACAGCCCTCCGCAAAAAAAAAGGGTTAAAAATTTCAAATCGCTATATCTCCGAAAGTATTCGTCGGACATAGTCTAGGTTTTGCACTATCAAAGAACATGTAATTACCCACTTAAATCCAGAAGAACAGCGCTACATATTAAAAATTAACAAAGTTATGGATTTTTGAAAAATCGTCATTTTTTATCGTTTTTTTTATTTTCTCGGAATCTATTTATCCGATCGGGACGTTCGAAGTCGCATTTTATTCATCTTTTTATTCTCTACAAATCGTCTGTAGACAGTATTACGATCGAATAAATAGTTTCGAAGTTATAAGCAAAAAACGCGAAAACTGGCTTTTTTTCATAAATAATCGCTAATTACAATAAAACGAATTGAAAATTGGAGTATCAAACTATGCACCCACTATCAGCAACTGTTTCCAGACATAATGACATTGGTCCGATCCTGCTATTAATTTTGTCGAGCTAAAATGCTCTGTTGCTTGACCTATGAGCATACCGCATTTATGTAAGAGATATCTTATAAATTTGTGTTACATGCATTCAAGCTGTAAAGTGTATTTTACAAAAATAAAATGTAATGTAAGTAATGTTGAGTCTATATCACAGAATCATGCATTAGTATGGATGGAAGTAACGATTTATCCAAATAGTCCGAAATCAATGGTAGTGCACTTAATGAAACAAAGGCTCCTAAGAGCTGTATTTGTCATATAGTCAAGGTAATCAGTAAATGATAATGTAGAATCAAAGATTATGACATGATCTGACACTGAGTCTACTTGATTTACATCACCATCAGTAAATGTATCATTAAAGTGGAACGGGTCATAACCACAGTGGAAAGAGATAGTGTTACATTTTACAATATTTATTGTCAGACTATCCATTTTAGACTATACCTCTACCTCTTGATCAATCTGCAATTTGAATGTGTCCATAGGTCTATTAATTATTTTACGAGAATATTTTAACGTTGTCAGCATAAATGAGGCATTTCACAGATTGGGTACATAAAATAAAGAGATTATAAACATTTTGTGTTTAGTTGTATATAACAAAAAATATATTCGACTAAACATAAAATCCATATATACTTCGATAGGGAATCTATTTTCAAAGGTACTGTCAAAATTTTAAGTGAATCGACTAAAAATTGTCATTTTGAAAACAGAGTGTTTAAAACATTACGTATGAAATATTTTATAAAAATAATATTTTGATACTCCTTAAGATACATATAACACAGATCTATAAATAGATTCTTTATTAATTTAAGTATTTACCTTAAATAAATGTTCAAAGTAAACTCAAACAAAAATCAATTAAGATGGTGGGCGACATCAAAAACGGCGCCAAGCCAAATCCTGTTAATTTCGCCTGCTGCTTGAACAAAAAAGAAGCTAACATTTGTGTTTGTATATGTTGTGAATCGTTCTATAATATTAGTCGTTCAGAATGGAAAAAGTTTATTAGCTTTGGCGGTATTATTGGCATATGCAACCGTAGTGCATAGCTAACCTCAAAATACTCTGAAAACAACGAGCCGAATACTACTAATGTGGATTGGAAAAGAAAAAATAGAATACTTGAAAGAAAATCTATATAAAGCACAAATAGAAATATTTAACCTAGTGAAGACAGTGGCAAAATATCAAAGAATAGGAGATTCAGTAAAACTAAAAGAAAGTGAAATCACTTCACTAAGCAAAGAAAATGAATTGCTTAACAGCTTTATAACGGAAATAAAGGACAAAAATGCACTTCTCAAAGAAAAGAATGGTTATCTTGGAAAGAAGCTAGTGGAAGAAAAAAGTAAAAACACTTTGCCGACGTATGCAATAATTACTGTGAATAATAGAACAGCTACATATCCTGGGCATAAATATGCATTCCCAAGTTTAATAATGAAGTTGAAAAACGTAAAAGATATTAAGGATGAGATTAAAAATAACATAAAATTAGCAGAAATAGGTGCAAAAGTTAAAAGAAAACTAGGACAATACAATGGTAATAGCATGTGATTCACATACCGACAGAGATAAAATCATACAAGAGATAACACAAACGTAACATTTCTAAACAACACTGCAAAAAATTAAAATAGATTTACAACCACGTTAGTAAATTTATTACTAGTCTGAGTGTGGTAAATAAACAGCTACATTGTAAATATCCGTCATTGAATGTAGCAAACTTACCGTCACGATTGTAAATTTATCGAAAAATTGCAAATTTACTAGTTTGAGAATTGGAAAAATAATGTCCTAGTCTCAGAGTAGTAAATTTACAGCGACTTGGAAATTTATAATGTGATGTAAAGTTACTAAAATCTAGTAAGATCACAAAAAATCTAGTAAAATCACTAAAATCTGGAGAAAGTATCGATATGATACTAATATTTAGACGATTGGAAAAAAAGCATTTTGGCTCAATATTTCAGTAGTTTTTGGCTAAAATAACAAGGGGTGATTACACAAATGAACAAACAGTCATATGTCACAAAAATATTAAGCTAAAGAGATGTTTTTATGGAGTTCATTCGATCTGAGGAAAGCCGCAGACCGGCACACACACGCACACACCCATACCAGCAGCACCAGCTGATCGCGCCGCAGCGACGACCGATTGGAGCGAGCAGCGACGACGAGCCTATACACACACATGCACGGCACCATCTCTCTCTCTCGCTTGCTCTTTCTTCCTCGCCTCTCGAGGATGATGAGCCACTGCCCGCGCACACACACACACGCGCGCGCGACCGCCCTCTCTCCCGATGCACCCAAACGCGGGAGGAGAGAGGATTCACAACAGCAGCTGCGGATTCCTCGAGGCACGCCATCTCGGCTGTAGCCACAAGAGAGAGAGAGAGAGAGAGAGAGAGAGATACCGACGTGGCTGTCGACAGCGCGCACGTCGCTGCTGCCAACTGTGATGGTCCGGCGACGACAAAACCGAAAGCGCCCGATATAGATATACACGCCGGGTTGCCCGCGCTTCGTGGGCAGGGCGGCAATCGCGGAGCGGACCAATGGAAATTAGCGACTCAAATCGCCGCAGACTTAGCCTTGATTTTCGCATTTAGGGAAAATCAAGGCCAATCACCGTGAAGAAAGGGGCGGAAGCAACAAGTGTGTGGGCTGAAGGTGGTCGAGAAGAAGAGCTGAAATTTTGGAAGAGATTTCCGCCCTCTCCGATTTTGAGCATTGCCTGCCCGCCCGTTGTAGGATATAGACGCACGTTGCGAGCACCTTTCGCGTTTTATAAGACCGCGAGGACATAATCGTCGGAGAGAAAGTTAGCAGTACGAGTTTGGCGAAGAGTAGGAACAAGGAGCGCTACGAGAAAATCGGCGAGAGTTATTGGTCGCGTAGGAGATCCGAGACGCGCGCTAAAGGAGATTAGAGGGATTTCCACGCGGGTTCGCGAGCTAATAGCGACCATGAGGCAGCGACCTCGAGACTTCTAGCGAGGCGACTACAGTCAAGCGACGGTGAGTGGACTGTAATTATCGAGCATCCCTCGGCATTTATACAGAATGTGGTAATTATAAAGTTCCCTTTTATACATAATATATATATATATATATATAAATATATATATATATATATATATATATATATATATATATATATTGTCGCCATGGGCTCGGAGGCAATGGCGTTAATGCGTTGATGATGTGACACCATCGGTTCGAATCAGTGCGCGTCGGGCCAGCTTGAAAATTACGAATAGCAGTATGGGGGGGATTACGCGAAATTCGGGAAAACTCGGGAAACGTGGTGATTTGGTCGTCGCGGGAGACGCGTGCGAGGGCTAGCGTAGCCATTTTGTATAGCGACCGGTTAATTGCCCAAAAATTGTAAATTTGGCGACCGTTATATATTGTGGACAATAATAAAGCCTAGGTACTTAAAGAGTGAGATTTTTGTGTAGTTATTATATAATTATTTATTCCTGATTTTCCACTTCACGGATCTTCCTCTGGGAAAGGGCTCGTGCAGAGCTAGCCGCGCTTTACCTGGCGCCCATTATATTTGATAAATTCGGTAAAGTGCTGAGCAAAGTTAATAAATAACACAAAGTAACCAAAAATCCAACGTTACAAATGACGTACCAACGGGGGCTTAGTGAAACAGGAAAATCAGGATAAATAGCGACAGACTAAATTAATTAATTAGTTAGTTCGGGAAAAGTCGGAAATTTTTTTTTTATACAGTACCCGAGCAAGTGAAAGTACAGCGACTAGCAGCGTTTTTTTGTGTTGTTTTAAAATTAAACAAAGTGGAAAAATTATTTTTTTTGTGTTTAAGAAGTTTATAGATTGGACTTAGAAAATTTTTGACTTGGGTTATTGGGTTATAAATTGGACTTTGAAATTTTTTCACTTGGATTCATGGGTTATTAAATTTTTCAATTGTGAGAATTTTTCGAAAATTTTTCAGTTTTCGGAAATTATTTTGAAAATTTTTCGATTTTGAGAATTTTACGGAAATTTTTTTTTGATATTTTTGAGAATTTTCCGAAATTATCTTTTGAAAATTTTCCGATTTTGAGAATTCTGCGAAAAATTTTTTTTGGATATTTTTGAAAATTTTCCGGAATTTTTTTTTCGATATTTTTAATAATTTTCCGGAAATTTTTTTTGGATATTTATGAGAATTTTCGGAAATTTTTTTTTGGATATTTTTGAAAATTTTTTGAAAATTTGCTTTTGAAAATTTTTCGAAAATTTGCTTTTGAAAATTTTTCGATTTTGCGAATTTTCCTGAAATTTTTTTTTGGATATTTATGAGAATTTGACAAAAATTTTTTTTTAAAAATTTTTTGATTTTAAAATTTTTTGATTTTAAAATTTTTTTGGAAATTATTTTCGATATTTATGAGAATTTTCGGGAAATTTTTTTTGGATATTATTGAACATTTTCCGAAAATTTGCTTTTGAAAATTTTTCGATTTTGAGAATTTTCCGGAAAATTTTTTTTTGATATTTTTGATAATTTCCCAAAAAAATTTTTTGGATATTTTTTATTAGTTTTTGAAAATTTTTTGATTATGAGAATTTTCCGGAAATATCTTTTGGGATATTTATGAGAATTTTCCCAAAATTTTTTTTTAAAAATTTTACGATTTTGAAAATTTTCCGGAAATCTTTTTTGGGTATTTGTGAGAATTTTTTGAAAGGAAAATTTTTTTTTGACAATTTTTCGATTTTGAGAATTTTCCGAAAAATTTTTTTTGGATATTTTTGATAATTTTCCGGTAATTTTTTTTTGATATTTTAGATAATTATTTGTAAATTTTTTAATTATGAGAATTTTCCGGAAATTTCTTTTTAAATATTTATGAGAATTTTCCGATAATTTTTTTGACAATTTTTCGATTTTGAAAATTTGTTGAAAATTTTTTTTGGATATTTTTAATAATTTTAAATTTGTTTGGATATTTTTGATAATTTTTCGAAAATATTTTGATTATGAGAATTTACCGGAAATTTTTTCTTGGATATTTATAAGAATTTTTCGAACATATTTATTTGCAAATTTTTTGATTATGAGAATTTTCCGGAAATTTTTTCTTGGATATTTATGAGAATTTTCCCAAAAATTTTTTTTGTAAAAAAAATTTCCGGAAATCTTTTTTGGGTATTTATGAGAATTTTTTGGAAGGAAAAATTTTTTTTGACAATTTTTCGATTTTGAAAGTTTGTTGAAAATTTTTTTTCTATATTATTAAAAATTTTCCGAAAATTTGCTTTTGAAAATTTTTCGATTTAGAGAATTTTCCGAAAAATTTTTTTTGGATATTTTTAATAATTCTAAATTTGTTTGGATATTTTTGATAATTTTCCGGTAATTTTAGATAATTTTTTGAAAATTTTTTAATTATGAGAATTTTCCGGAAATTTCTTTTTAAATATTAATGAGAATTTTCCGATAATTTCTTTTTAAATATTAATGAGAATTTTACGATAATTTTTTTGACAATTTTTCGATTTTGAAAATTTGTTGAAAATTTTTTTTGGATATTTTTAATAATTTTAAATTTGTTTGGATATTTTTGATAATTTTTCGAAAATATTTTGATTATGAGAATTTACCGGAAATTTTTTCTTGGATATTTATAAGAATTTTTCGAACATATTTATTTGCAAATTTTTTGATTATGAGAATTTTCCGGAAATTTTTTCTTGGATATTTATGAGAATTTTCCCAAAAATTTTTTTTGTAAAAAAAATTTCCGGAAATCTTTTTTGGGTATTTATGAGAATTTTTTGGAAGGAAAAATTTTTTTTGACAATTTTTCGATTTTGAAAGTTTGTTGAAAATTTTTTTTCTATATTATTAAAAATTTTCCGAAAATTTGCTTTTGAAAATTTTTCGATTTAGAGAATTTTCCGAAAAATTTTTTTTGGATATTTTTAATAATTCTAAATTTGTTTGGATATTTTTGATAATTTTCCGGTAATTTTAGATAATTTTTTGAAAATTTTTTAATTATGAGAATTTTCCGGAAATTTCTTTTTAAATATTAATGAGAATTTTCCGATAATTTCTTTTTAAATATTAATGAGAATTTTCCGATAATTTTTTTGACAATTTTATGATTTTGAAAATTTTCCGGAAATCTTTTTTGGGTATTTATGAGAATTTTTTGAAAGGAAAATTTTTTTTTGATAATTTTTCGATTTTGAAAGTTTGTTGAAAATTTTTTTTGGATATTATTTAAAATTATCGAAAATTTGTTTTTGAAAATTTTTTGATTATGAGAATTTTCCGAAAATTTTTTTTTGGATATTTTTGATAATTTTAAATTTGTTTGGATATTTTTTATAATTTTCCGGTAATTTTTTTTGGATATTTTAGATAATTTTTTGAAAATTTTTTAATTATGAGAATTTTCCGGAAATTTCTTTTTAAATATTAATGAGAATTTTCCGATAATTTTTTTTGAAAATTTTATGAATTTGAAAATTTTCCGGAAATCTTTTTTGGGTATTTATGAGAATTTTTTGGAAGGAAAATTTTTTTTTGACAATTTTTCGATTTTGAAAGTTTGTTGAAATTTTTTTTTCTATATTATTTAAAATTATCGAAAATTTGTTTTTGAAAATTTTTTGATTATGAGAATTTTCCGAAAATTTTTTTTTGGATATTTTTGATAATTTTAAATTTGTTTGGATATTTTTGATAATTTTAAATTTGTTTGGATATTTTTGATAATTTTCCGGTAATTTTTTTTGGATATTTTAGATAATTTTTTGAAATTTTTTTAATTATGAGAATTTTCCGGAAATTTCTTTTTAAATATTAATGAGAACTTTCCGGAAATTTCTTTTTAAATATTTATGAGAATTTTCCGATAATTTTTTTGACAATTTTTCGATTTTGAAAATTTTTCGGAAATCTTTTTTGGGTATTTATGAGAATTTTTTGGAAGGAAATTTTTTTTTTGTCAATTTTTCGATTTTGAAAGTTTGTTGAAATTTTTTTTGAATATTATTGAAAATTTTCCGAAAATTTGCTTTTGAAAATTTTTCGATTTTGAGAATTTTCCGAAAAATTTTTTTTGGATATTTTTGATAATTTTCCGGTAATTTTTTTTTATGTTTTAGATAATTTTTTGAAAATTTTTTAATTATGAGAATTTTCCGGAAATTTCTTTTTAAATATTTATGAGAACTTTCCGGAAATTTCTTTTTAAATATTTATGAGAATTTTCCGATAATTTTTTTGACAATTTTTCGATTTTGAAAATTTTCCGGAAATCTTTTTTGGGTATTTATGAGAATTTTTTGGAAGGAAATTTTTTTTTGACAATTTTTCGATTTTGAAAGTTTGTTGAATTTTATTTGAATATTATTAAAAATTTTCCGAAAATTTGCTTTTGAAAATTTTTCGATTTTTAGAATTTTCCGAAAATTTTTTTTTGGATATTTTTGATAATTTTCCGGTAATTTTTTTTTGATGTTTTAGATAATTTTTTGAAAATTTTTTAATTATGAGAATTTTCCGGAAATTTCTTTTTAAATATTTATGAGAATTTTTCGAACATATTTTTTTGCCAATTAATTGATTATGAGAATTTTTTGGAAATTTCTTTTTGGATATTTATGAGAATTTTCCGGGAAATTTGTTTGAAAATTTTTTGATTTTGAAAATTTTTTGGAAATTTTTTTTTGGATATTTATGAGAATTTTTTGGAAGGAAAATTTACTTTTGACAATTTTTCTATTTTGAAAACTTTTTGACAATTTTTTTTATAATTTTAAATTTGTTTGGATATTTATGAGAATTTTTCGAAAATATATTTTTTTAAATTTTTTGATTATGACATTTTTCCGGAAATTTTTTTTTGAATATTTATGATAATTTTTTGGAAGGAAAATTTTTTTTTGACAATTTTTCGATTTTGAAAGTTTGTTGAAATTTTTTTTTGGATATTATTGAAAATTTTCCAAAAATTTGCTTTTGAAAATTTTTTGATTTTGAGAATTTTCCGAAAAATTTTTTTTGGATATTTTTGGTAATTTTCCGGTAATTTTTTTTGGATATTTTAGATAATTTTTTGAAAATTTTTTAATTATGAGAATTTTCCGGAAATTTCTTTTTAAATATTTATGAGAATTTTTCGAACATATTTTTTTGCAAATTTTTTGATTTTGAGAATTTTCCGGAAATTTCTTTTTGGATATTTATGAGAATTTTTCGAAAATATTTTTTTTAAAATTTTTTGATTATGAGAATTTTCCGGAAATTTTTTTTGAATATTTATGAGAATTTTTCGAAAATATTTTTTTTTAATTTTTTGATTTTGAGAATTTTCCGGAAATTTTTTTTGAATATTTATGAGAATTTTTCGAAAGTATTTTTTTTTAATTTTTTGATTTTTAAAATTTTCCGGAAATTTTTTTTTGGTTATTTATGAGAATTTTTTGTAAGGAAAATTTTCTTTTGACAATTTTTCGATTTTGAAAACTTGTTGAAATTTTTTTTTGGATATTATTTACAATTATTGAAAATTTGTTTTTGAAAATTTTTTGATTATGAGAATTTTCCGTAAATTTCTTTTGGATATTTTTGGTAATTTTCCGGTAATTTTTTTTGGATATTTTAGATAATTTTTTGAAAATTTTTTAATTATGAGAATTTTCCGGAAATTTCTTTTTAAATATTTATGAGAATTTTTCGAACATATTTTTTTGCAAATTTTTTGATTTTGAGAATTTTCCGGAAATTTCTTTTTGGATATTTATGAGAATTTTTCGAAAATATTTTTTTTAAAATTTTTTGATTATGAGAATTTTCCGGAAATTTTTTTTGAATATTTATGAGAATTTTTCGAAAATATTTTTTTTTAATTTTTTGATTTTGAGAATTTTCCGGAAATTTTTTTTGAATATTTATGAGAATTTTTCGAAAGTATTTTTTTTTAATTTTTTGATTTTTAAAATTTTCCGGAAATTTTTTTTTGGTTATTTATGAGAATTTTTTGGAAGGAAAATTTTCTTTTGACAATTTTTCGATTTTGAAAACTTGTTGAAATTTTTTTTTGGATATTATTTACAATTATTGAAAATTTGTTTTTGAAAATTTTTTGATTATGAGAATTTTCCGTAAATTTCTTTTTGGATATTTATGAGACTTTTCCGATAATTTTTTTTTGACAATTTATCGATTTTGAAAATTTTTTGACAATTTTTTATGTTTTATTTTATAATTTTAAATTTGTTTGGATATTTATGAGAATTTTTCGAAAATATTTTTTTTTTAATTTTTTGATTATGACAAATTTCCGGAAATTATTTTTGAATATTTATGAGAATTTTTTGGAAGGAAAATTTTTTTTTGACAATTTTTCGATTTTGAAAACTTGTTGAAATTTTTTTTTGGATATTTATGAGAAGTTTTTGGAAGGAATATTTTTTTTGACAATTTTTCGATTTTGAGAATTTTTCAAAAAATTTTTTTTGAATATTTTTGATAATTTTCCGATAATTTATATTTTTTCTTAAAAATGTTTTGAATTTTTTTGGAGCGATTCTTGATTGTTTTCTTTAGGGTTTTCACAGTTTTTTTTTTGGATGTGTACCCTGGTGGAATATTAATCTAGATCTATGTAGATCTATCTAGTTTGCCATGGGAATAATCGAGGGCCTCGATAAAACTAGATAATTTTCTACCAGGGTAGTAAAGGAATTTTTCGTTTCAATTGGGACCTTTGCTAGGATTCTTTTTGAGTATTGAAAATTTTTCTTCGGGTATTTGAGGAAGATTGTAGTGATATCTAGAGAATATAGCGAAATACTAGTGTAAGCGAATATAATAGCGATAAATAGAAAAGGTGTGGAAAGTAGGAGACAAATTCAGAAAATTTGTGATTGGGGATTTAGTGAAATTTGAGTAATGAGTTAGAGTGAAAGATGAATTAATTTGTGTGTAATTATTCTGAATTTCGACCTATTTTTCAAGCCTCCTCAACGACTTTTTAAAGTAGTAGAGTAGGAGTCACACCACTGTATAGGAAAAATTTACTTTGCGAACAAAATATTATTTGCTGTGCTACTACTCCCAAATCGATTAGTAAGAACGATTTATAATTTGGTTAAGAGTCAAATTTTTCTAACAACTGCTGGAAATTGGGTATAAAAATACAACAACTAAAGTTGTTATTATAACTACTGTGTCAAAGGAAAAAGTGATTATTACATATATTTATATTTATTAATTGTATTGAGAATTATTTACTGAAAATTGATTGCGACCCAGAAGAAACCTCAGATTATTACTCCAGATGTGAACAAGAAGAGAATACCAAGAACTACTGAAGACTGAATAGTGACTGTATTAGATTCGCATCAGGGTATTTCAGCAGCTACTCAATAATTAGGCAAACAAATTTCGAGTAGGCATTTTAGCTAAAGGAACCGACAAAGAAGACCTCAAAAAAAGAAGCTGTATATATATATATATATTATTATTATTATTATAAATCGTTATAAAAATTGAAAATTAGTGACACAGTAGTTAGGCAGGAAAATTGTCCCGTAAAAGAGTAAGACTGATTCCTTTATTAGCGACCTCTCCATTCACGTGCACCAGGTACTGCAAGTTAAATTCCCGTCTTTGAGAAGATTCCAAAGACTTGGGCGGGCCCTCCCAACATAGCGAATATTGCAGTAACTGTAGAGTGTAACTAGCGACTAAACCGCTGTTTTTGTTTCCTGGATGTACGAGAAAAAAAAGTACAAAATGAACACAAGACAAGCAGCAAAGAAGGATCCGCGCATACTCCAGCGAATGGCAGTATCAACTAGAATAAATAGGATGGTCCCGAGCGAACTGATAGTAATCCTGGACCAAATGCGATTGAGCGTATCTTGGACAACAGATCTACTCAGAGACAGACTTCTTCGAGCCAGTATAAGGACAGTGGAGCCTCATGTTGACGTATCATGACGCAAGTGCGGAGGGAGTGAACGACAGAGTCATAGAGAAGACGATTGGAGCCAAGGTGGGAGCTGTAGCGGGGTGTAAGGAAGTACCCCGCCGCTTGCCGCCCAGTCGACCCATACGTTGCCCCAATATCCTAGTCGACTATGATCCGCAAGCCAATCCAGTGGAGAGAAGCAACCGAACCCTAAAGACCATGATAGCGACTTTCGTGAAACAAGACCATCGGGATTGGGATGCCTATCTTCATGACTTCAGGCACGCAGTCAACACTGCGATGCAAGCGACCACCAAGGTATCACCAGCCTTCTTGAATTATGGACGAAACCCAAGGCCGGTGAAGAGTTTACGAAGAGAAGTAGATCCAAATCGACCAATTGTTAGCAGCGACCCCGAAGATTGGTTAGATAGAGTAAGAAGACTGGATGCCCTACGTGACCTAGTAATCAGGCATATCGACTCTGTAAAGGAGCGACAAGCCAAATACTACAATCGTGGTAGAAAGAAGGCGACATTCCAGGTAGGGGACTGAGTAATGAGGGCAACCCATCACTTGTCAAACAAAGACAAGCGGTTCTCGGCTAAGTTAGCTGGCCGGTTTGACGGCCCATTTGCCATCAAAGAAGTTAAGTCTCCGCTGGTATATGTGCTAAATATGGGGGAGGATAAAAGAATACCCGAGGTGCACGTGAGTGAATTGAAGAAATATATTCCCCCAAGGGGGAGAGCCCCGTAGTAGCGACCTCCTCCTTACAAGCGACCTTGAAGTGGTTATTTATCGAGATGGCCAGTAAAGGAGAACAAACTGATCACTCTAGCGACCACAACTTAGCGACCCATCCGAGGCTCGAAGCATCGGCGACCAAGGGCATAACCTAAGAACCCATTAGCGGCCGAAACATGGAGTGACGGAGGCATACCCATGCCCAGTAAGTTGTTAAAATTCTTGTTATTTATTTATTTATTGAATTTTTTTATCAGGATCTTATAATTTCCCCTATGGTCGTGCGATCTATGAGTACCATTGCTCTGTGGTCGGATTGGGAGTAGTAAGGTGGAGGTATTAATTTTTTGTTTGTTTGTTTTCAGCCTGATTAGTTCTAAGTATATATATATATATATATATATATATATATATATATATATATATATATATATATATACATATATATTGTTTCTTGCAAAAGCTCTGGTGCCGAGGGTTGTTCGGGAATCGCGTTGATGGGATACAATGGCCCAACTAGAGTCTCGTTTGATTATTGGAATATGTTTATTATTACGTTAAATTGTAGATGGATAATAATGAAGATAACAATCAAATATGCTGTGAGTAGAATTTATTGTAAGACTATGCCTAGATAGGTGTGCCTCGCTCGCAATCCTCGTGGCGACTGCCGAAAAGGCAATAGAACGGAAGTGACGTATATACGATTTAGTCAAATTGATATTCAAATTTTGATTACAGTAGTCCGAAACGTTACATTATATCATATAGTTAAATGAATTTGAGACATTCCGCCCACCTATCTTCGCAGAAGATACTAATTAACAATAGTACAATGGCACTCATTCGTTTTTTTTTACTAATTTAAGAGTAGATTCTAGTCTATAAATAATCAACAATTCATATAACTTTAACAATTTAAAGAAAAAATTAAGCGAAATTAAAACAATTAAAGTATTAAATTCTAATCTTCTTGTCGCAAAATAATTAATTTAGTAACTGGTCTTCTCAATGTTGTACCAGCAGTGCGAACTGTGACGACTCTAGGCAAGCCATCGTCACCTGTATATACTTGTAAAATTCTTCCTAATGGCCATTGTGCTGGTGGAGTAGTTTCACTGCGCAGGATGACCAGATCACCAACTTGCACTGGCTTTTTAGGATTTCTCCATTTATCTCTTTTCTGCAGAGCTTGCAGGTACTCCTGAGACCAGCGTCGCCAGTAATTCTGCGTCATTTGCTGAATGATTTGCCAGCGTTTAGAGGCAGGAATGTTGACCTGTGTACAATCAGACTCTGGAACAATATAAGAGGAGTGAATAAGAAAATGTGCAGGAGTAAGTGGTTGTAGGTCAGCGGGATCATCAGACATAGGCACAAGAGGACGAGAATTTAGGCACGATTCAATTTGACAGAGTAATGTGGCAAATTCTTCATACGTTAATTTATTCTCGCCAATAACACGACGTATGTGATACTTAGTGGATTTTACAGCCGCTTCCCAAATGCCTCCAAAGTGAGGCGCAGCTGGAGGGTTAAAGCGCCATGCAGTCCCGTCTTTAGCCAATGTAGACGACAATTCTTGACAGTGCGTAGTTCCTTGCTTGTACATATCCTTGAGTTCCGAGTCAGCTCCCATAAACGTAGTTCCCTGGTCACTGAGTAGTAAGCTACAATGGCCTCGTCTACCAGTGAAACGTCGAAAGGCGGCCAGGAACGCTGCAGCTGTATAATCAGAGACTACTTCCAAATGAACAGCTCGAGTACTAAGGCAGACAAAAACACAAATATATCCTTTATATGATTTATGACCTCTTCCTGGAGAGGTGCGAATATGAAATGGTCCAACATAATCAACTCCCGCTAAACGGTCGACTAGGCACAACTCTAGGAGATGGCAAATTGGCCATTTATTGATAATTCTGCCTGGCTCTGTAACGAGTACAAGTAAGGCAATTGTGTATAGTCGACTTGACTCGCTGTCTTCCCTTAATCAACCAGTACTGATTCCTAAGTGTACATAATGTGAGTTGTACGCCTCCATGAAGAGTACGCGCATGACAATCTTGAATTACAAGTTCCGTAAATTTACCTTCATAAGGCAAGATAACAGGGTGTTTTTTGTCAAAAGACAACAATGAATGTTTCAACCGTCCACCTATTAACATCAAACCTTGTTGTATAAATGGATTTAAACTTACTAGGCACGAAGTGTTTGGAAGTGGCTTTTGCTGCCTTAATAAATGAAATTCCCTTGAAAAATGCAAATGTTGCACTAGATAAATCCAAGTATAACAAGCTCTAGAAATTTCTGTGGCAGACAAAACTCCTTTATAGTCGGCAATTTCAATTTTATACCAATTTTGTTCAAGTATTGATGACTGGCTATTAAGTTGATTGATCTTACTTCTAGCGATATCTATGAATCTTAAAATGTAATCCATAACTCTCAATAATTTAGATAAAGAAGAACAGTCATTTAACAATTTCCAAATAAATTGATCTTTCCTTTTAGCAAAATCCAAACCTACTGTAGTACTATCAGCTAATTCTGATTTTCCTACCACCGACGAAACGAAAGAACATTGTACATTGGTAGAAAGTCTGCAATAAAGAATGAGGCCAAGAGTCTTGCTCTTGGGACAACCAATTAGGTCCTTTCCACCAAATCTGTGCCTCTTTTAATTCAGACGGTTTAATTCCTCGAGAAACAAGATCCGCCGGGTTGTCTTCAGAGCGGACATGCGACCATCGGGCTTCAGGCACAAGATTGTGGATATCTGCGCAGCGATTGGCAACAAAGGTAGGCCATTTCGATGGAATTTCCTTCAACCAATGCAAGGTATCTAAAGAATCTGACCACAAAAATATTTGAGGTTTGTTAGCTGCAAATAAGGGCAGAATTCGATTAACTAGTTTGGCAAGTAAATGCGCAGCCGATAATTCCAATCGTGGTATACTTAGAGTATTTAATGAAGCTACTTTAGATTTAGATTGAAGCAAGGCAATCGAAATTGATGAATGTGTAATTGTTCTCAAGTAAAGCACGGCCCCATAAGCAGATTTAGAGGCATCTGCAAATCCATGAAGTTGAAGTGATATGAAACTGGGCATGAAGCCTATCCATCGGAATTTCTATTTTACTAAGACAAGGCAACTGATAATACCAATCTCTCTATTGGTCGGCTTCACTATCAAGCAAAGAATCATTCCAATCTAGCTTTAAGAGCCATAACTTCTGCAAAAATATCTTAGCTGTAACTATGACAGGAGCTAGCAATCCTAGCGGATCAAATAATCTAGCAACTTTAGAAAGCACAAGTTTCTTTGTCCAATCGACCACATTGCTATCAATATTTATATCGAAATGAAACGAATCTTCTACTGGATGCCATTTAAGCCCTAATATTGCAAATGATAAATCATTTTTTAATAAGATACTTGGTTCTGCAGCAAGAACATTACTAGGCAAGCAACTTAATAACGATGAATCATTTGAGAGCCATTTGCGTAGAGTGAAACCGCCCACCTTGCACAATTCTATCACTTCATTTTGTTTAAACCTAGCATCTTCTAGGCAATGACTTTCTAACAAAACATCATCCATATAAATTTCATTTTTCAAAATTTCCGCGCCTAAAGGATACCTCTCCTTATAATCATCAGCTAGCTGTTTCATAGTCCTGTTTGCTAAAAATGGGCTACAACCTACTCCATACGTTATAGTTGATAACCTATCAATTTGAACTGGTTCAGAATTATCAAAACGTCACAATATCAACTGCCAATGTTGGTCATCATCATGTACAATAATCTGTCTAAACATTTTTTCAACATCAGCAACTAAAGCATATTCGTACTTACGCCAGGATTGAACGAGATAAGCTAAATCAGGTAATAAATTAGTACCGACGTGAAGGCAATCATTTAAACTAGAACCATTTTTAGTTTTCAAGGAACCATTAAATACTGTACGTAGTTTTGTAGTTGTGCTGCTCTCTTTCAACACACCATGGTGAGGCAAAAAACAACAACGAGATATATCCAGAGGTTCATCTGGATCCTTATCTGAAACGAGATACATGTGTCCAAGCTCAATATACTCAAGCATAAAGGCATGGTAAGCTTCCTTAAATGCTTGATCCCTTTCTAAACGTATCTCCATTCGATTCAATAATTTAAGCGCAGCTTGATAAGTATCACCTAAAGAAGGCACATTAACAATTTTAAAAGGTAATCTTAATATATATCTTCCATCAGCTGATCTCGAATGAGTGTGTAGAAAGAGTTCCTCGCATTCCTGGACGTCTGGTGAAACTGGTTGTTTACAAGAAACCTCCTCTTGGAGCCAAAATCTTTGCAGCAATTAATTTACATCCAACTCTACAGTTCTATGCAAAACTGTTGGGGTTGTCAAACTTAGTGGACCCTGTTTGGTCGTCTCTCCAGAAATTAACCATCCTAAATGCGTTTGAGTAGCGATGGGCTCTTCCTCTTCGCCTTTGATCACTTGACCTTCCACAACTTGAGCGTGCACAGCAGTACCCAACAGAACATCAATAACACCAGTCTTATTGAAGTTCGGATCAGCCAGTGTAAGCCCCTGCAGATTACTCCAGCTGAATTCTTTGCCTTTTGTGATTGGCTTATAGCTGCTCACCTTTGGTAAAACATAGGCAACCACTTGTAAGCTAAAAGTAGAATTAAAGTGTGGTTTGATTGTAAATTCAGTAACCGCTTTACAAGTTATCTGACGTTTACTGCCGACGCCAGTTATAGTCAAAACAATTGGTTTTTTTATCAATCTAAGTCTTTGATATAATGACTCCGAAATGAATGAAGACTGAGCACACTGATCTACCAGCGTTCGAACGAGAATCTGTTCTCCTGCATCGTTAGAGACATACACCTAAGCAGTAGGTAACAGAACAGTTTCAGGATTTGAGTGTATTACCTTGACAAAGTGATTAGCAGAAGAACTAGTATCAAGCACGTCTGACCTAACAGATTTCAACTCATTTGAAGTATTATTTTGATCAATGTGGATAGGTACTCTATTAGTTTCTAAATTAGTTTCAGGTTCAAAATGCAAAAAGGTATGATGTTTGTTATTACATTTTTTACAACGACTAGTGGAATTACAATTCTCAATAAGATGATTTCTTAGGCAATTATAGCAAAGTTTCCTGCTCTTGATAAAGGCGTGTCTTTGAGTTACTCTTTGGGCTTTAAATTTCTCACATTGTAAAATGAAATGTGATTTAGAACAAAGGGCACATTTAGTATTCTTATTAGAACTTTCAGTTACATGAAAATTCTTTGAAACAGTCTGAGGCTTATTCGATTGACCTTTAGATGGATTATATGAATTAATTTTCGAAGAAGAGTAAGAAGTGAAGGATTTACTTTTTTCGCTCGACTCGATAGTTTCTAACGCCATAATTTTTGTTTCCAAGAACTTTATCAATTCCTGAAATTTAGCAGGTTCAAGAGATGACCCCATAGAAGTTTCCCATTCCTTGCGGGTCTGAGTATCTAACCGACTGGCGGTCAAATATACGATAATATCATCCCATGTATCCGTTGAACGACCGATTGCTTTCAAAGCCATAAGTAGCCCATTGGTACCGCTTAAATTTCTCTTTATTTCTGCTGAAGACTCAGAAGCCATACCTTTGAGCGAGATCAAAGAGGCAAGATGCAAATTAACAATTCTCCTTTTATTTTCAAAATGTTTTTTCACCTTATCCCAGGCACCCTTATCAAAATTACCTTCCTCAATAGGCATCTCTTTAATCAATTCAAATGCTTCTCCCTCAAGGCTCATTTGTAAATAATGTAGCTTAGAAATATCAGATAAATTAGTGCAAGAGGCCATTGAAGTATCAAAATAACTTTTAAACGAAGACCACTTTTTAAAATCACCTGAAAATTTAGGTAGGTCGATCTTCGGTAGTTTTGCTTCCAAAGGATCATTTTGAGTAGTAACGTTGAGAGTTCGCGATGATGAAGCAGGCAATGAAGGCATAGTTAAATTATTGTAATGTTCAAGAAATTCTCCTTTTCTTTCTAAATAAACTTCCTCAGCACTATCAATGAAATTTTCTAAGAAATACTTATGTTTTAAATCTGTTGTACTTAGTTCCATAATACTATCGTGAGCATCCAACAATTTTTTCCAATAATTTTCAATACTTCCAATCTGTGCAGTTGTTGCTCCTCTGGTCATTTTTGGTTGACCCTTTTTCTTAAAAATCGTAAAGAAACGATTGATTTTACTTAATAATTCCTTTTGCGATTTTTCAAATTTATCCATAATACCTTTTATTTATTTAATGCGTTGCAATAATTAATTAAGTTGTAATTAAGAGTACTGGAATAAATTGTAGAGTATGACAATCAATCCAAAGAACGATAATCAATTCAAAAATACGACGATCAATTCAAAATGCGACGATCAATCCAAAGTACGACAATTAATTCAAATGCTAAACAATAATAGCAATCAAGTGTCAAATGAAAGCGAGCTAATTCTCAAAGTAAAGAGTACATCAATATAAGCATGTAGCACTCAAACACAATTCATATAAAGGTTCAACTCTAATACGCATGCTAGCAAGGCAAGAAGAAGCACTGTACACATGAAGGCAATGTACATGTGAAAGAAAACAAACTATACTACAGTAAGTCTTAGCGTTCGCAAGCTGTTATGTAAATAAAGCGACAATGTCAACTCTCAAAACAAGCCAAGCAATAAATAACTAATTGGAACGAACTTACTGTAATGAAGATTTCTTGCTAGTTTACGATAAATGCATTCCAATGGAAAAGGCACTCAAACAAGTAAACTGCGTGAGCAGTCCAAACCATGTTGTTTTAAGCTGATATTATTCAGGTGTAGCAAACGCAGCGCCGATGCAGCTCCAAAACGCTGTAATTTTGGCGTTGTTTTTCCGTCGGTCCGTGAGGCAAGCACGAAGATGGTACGAAAGGTAGACACCAATATGTGTCCCCCACTCAGCCGCGAGCCTGGAGAATCTGCGAGTCCATATTATACTCGCAGCTAGGCAAAGCGAATGAGCTGCGAGGAGGAGACGACGATAGCTGGATTCTCCGCTATCCCTACTCCTAGACGGCTTCCCACGAAGTTAGGCGGCTTAATACGACACCTTCCGAAGACGTCGTAATTTTCGTCGCGCAACAAATTACTCAATATGGCCGAAAAACTATTGTCTTCTCTATTGCTCTCCTTTGTCACGGAGATTTAGAAAGATGGCTAGATAACGCTTGGATTAACTAGCACTATCAAGCAGTGTAAAGGCAAGTATGAATTTATACCTCTCACTGACGCGGATGCGATATAGGCACTGAAAAAGCTTCAAATCACTTGTCTTTACTGATTTAGTAAAGGCACTTTTCCACGCTCAATAACAATTAATATGCTAATGGCGGCACGTGAATCCACTGTAGCAGACACGGGAGAAGAGAGGATTCACAGCAGCAGCGGCGGATTCCTCGGGGCACGCCATCTCGACTGTAGCCACGAGAGAGAGAAAGAGAGAGAGAGAGAGAGAGATACCGACGTGGCTGTCGACAGCCTGGGAAAAGCTAGCAGCCGCCGCACCGCGAGCCGCATGAAGCTGCCGACCTATCATAGCGTAGGCCGACGCGCGCACGTCGCTGCTGCAAACTGTGATGGTCCGGCGGCGACAAAACCGAAAGCGCCCAATATAGATATACACGCCGAGTTGCCCGCGCGTGTATATTTAGCAATTCATATTGCCCGCGCTTCGTGGGCAGGGCGGCAATCGCGGAGCGGACCAATGGAAATTAGCGACTCAAATCGCCGCAGACTTAGCCTTGATTTTTGCATTTAGGGAAAATCAAGGCCAATCACCGTGAAGAAAGGAACGGAAGCAACAAGTGTGTGAGCTGAAGGTGGTCAAGAAGAGCTGAAATTTTGGAAGAGATTTCCGCCCTCTCCGATTTTGAGCAATGCCTGCCCGCCCGTTGTAGGATATAGACGCACGTTGCGAGCACCTTTCGCGTTTTATAAGACCGCGAGGACATAATCGGCGGAGAGAAAGTTAGCAGTACGAGTTTGGCGAAGAGTAGGAACAAGGAGCGCTACGAGAAAATCGGCGAGAGTTATTGGTCGTGTAGGAGATCCGAGACGCGCGCTAAAGGAGATTAGAGGGATTTCCACGCGGGTTCGCGAGCTAATAGCGACCAACAGGCAGCGACCTCGAGACTTCTAGCGAGGCGACTACAGTCAAGCGACGGTGAGTGGACTGTAATTATCGAGCATCCCTCGGCATTTATACAGAGAGTGGTAATTATAAAGTTCCCCTTTATACGTTATATATATATATATATATATATATATATATATATATATATATATATATATATATATATATATATATATATATATATATATATATATATATTGTCGCCATGTGCTCGGAGGCAATGGCGTAAATGCGTTGGTGGTGTGACACCATCGTTTCGAATCAGTGCGCGTCGGGCCAGCTTGAAAATTATGAATAGTAGTATGGGGGGGATTACGCGATATTCGGGAAAACTCGGGAAACGTGGTGATTTGGTCGTCGCGTAAATTTGGCGACCGTTATATATTGTGGACAATAATAAAACCTAGGTACTTAAAGAGTGACATTTTTGTGTAGTTATTATATAATTATTTATTCCTGATTTTCCACTTCACGGAACTTCCTCTGGGAAAGGGCTCGTGCAGAGCTAGCCGCGCTTTACCTGGCGCCCATTATATTTGATAAATTCGGTAAAGTGCTGAGCAAAGTTAATAAATAAAATAGAGTAACGAAATCTCACATTACAAGGCATCCAGCAAGAAAACAATATTACAGAACTGCTAAAGACCTTGAAAGCTCATAATTACTCTGAGTACCCAGACAAGCATTGTGTAGTCACCTACATAAAGAAATGGATGAATGTGAACGCTGAAAAATATAGACAAAAATTAGATGGAAATAAACAAAAGCCAGAGGAAAACAATCAAAAGCCAAATGAAGCTAAACAACAAGGAGCTACGTATACAGCCTATGTTGAACTAGATCCACTGCTATTTCATCAAGCCATGGAAAAAGGTAAGATATATCTTAACTGGGGAAGCTGCAAGGTGTACAAAGATTTAGATTTAAGAGATTGTTACAAATGCTGTGGACTAGGTGACAGCTCTACAGGTTGTGAGAATGATAATTTCTGCTCTTATTGTACAGAACAACACAATGCTAAAGACTATAACTTTAGAAGAAGCCAGATAAATTACAATGCACAAACTGTGTCGAAGCCAATGATGAATATAAAGTAAAAAGAAAGACAAACTATTTTGCAACAAACTTTCCAAACTGTGAAACTTTTAAATCGCGTAATGAATATCTGAATTAAAAAATCAACTATGATTTCTTGAGCTCATACAATGATAGCCTTGACGAACAAATATGTTCAGAGACCTCAGCAAATACCACCAAAATTGAAAATCAAGACCTTAAACTGATTAACGATAGCAGGATCAAGAGTCATGTAGCAAAATCTTGAATTTATTGAAGGAATACAGAATGAGATGATACAACACGAAATTACCATTTCCAAATTATTTTCCCTCAATAAACACTTGAAAGTAAGTAGAAAAAATATTATGTACGTAAATATTAGAAGTTTAAATGCTAATTTTTCGAAGCTTCAAGATTTTATTGAGAGTTTGGAAACAAAACCTTGTATAACAGTGTGCGTTAAAACATGGAATTTAAAATATAGTGACTATTTCACGTTAGAAGGTTACAAGATGTACTGAAGATGGCATAAATGAAAGTACAGCTACTATTGAGGTAGGTCAACTTAAAATTGTGAATTCTTGTATTAAAATCGACAACAATAATATCCTTGAGATATCTTGCTTAGATCACATGAGTTGCCTAAACTTGAATTCATTATGAATCTGAAAGAATTCCTAAAAAATAAGAAGAAAACAAAAAATCATTTAATAATACATACGTGATTTTAACATTGACTTACTGAATCAGGATAACATTAGCCTTGAGTTCTTAGGTAACTTTCTAAAAATAGGTTACTATCCTGGTTTTTAGAGACTAGACGATCAGATAATAACAGTAATATCAGAATATGCATTGATAATAGATTGATATAAACTAAAACGATAAAAACCAAGACACTTAAACTAATTAATTCTTTATCTGATTATTATCAACTATTTATATCGATTAATAAAATAAAACATACGACAGGGAAAGATAAAATAAATTCAATTAATTACAGGAAACTTATAACACAGCCAGAAAAGTAAACTGGAACATGATATTATCCATGTATGACCCGACTGAAGCTGCCAGTACTCTTATAGAGGATATAAAAGAGTGTATAAGCTTAACTACTTTTAACATGAAAAGAAGCAATAAACGTGATATTTCTAAACCTAGCATCATGGCGCAAGATGGCGTCGGGGGTAGATATATCCCTCGATAAGCCGTTAGAAAAATTCTATAAATGCCATCCGAAACAGCAAGCTAAGACAGTGATATGTATTATATGTGAAAACTGTTATCATAAAAGTGATTTTGATAAATTAGCAAACACAGCATACGTAGGAGAATTACTGGTAATCTGCCCGGAACATTGTCAGCAAGACCTAACCTTCAAATACAGAGAAGAAGATCTATGTGATTCAGCAAGATTCCTCACTTCCCAGAATAAACTAAAACAATCAGAAGAAATAAGAAAAGAACTATTGACTGAACTAGCTGATAAAACTCAAGACCTTCATAATTCAATAAATTTTGATTCTGAAGCTGAACATGAAATAATAAGAACTGAAAATACACTGTAGAAAACTTTGAATAAAGAATTGACTGACAAAAACTTTTTATTAAACGAATTGTTGGAAAAAGAAAAATAAAGAGATAAAGAAAGAGTAATAAATAAACTGTCTTTTGCTGAAATCAAACAAAATGGCAAACAAAATTACAATCAACAAGTTAAGAGGATCCCTAAAATAATTGTTACAGCAAACACCACTAATGATGGCAGTGAACAAATAGATATTAAAGAAAGCGTCACCAAACTACTAATAAATAGGAAAAGCATTAAAACCAAAAATGTGTATGTTAAAAATAATGAAGTAATTATAAACTGCATGAATAGTGATAATGTAGTTGAAACTGAAAACTATTTGAAACATAACCTAAAAACAGTTTGTGAAGTCAAAACCGAACAACTAAATAATCCTAAGATTAAAATTGTTGGTATAGATAACACTTTTAATATGGACAGTGATACCATTGAAGAAGATGTAAATTCTAGAAATTTAAAAAATTTTGTTACCAAAGGCACAGTACTTCATATGTATATAAATGAAAAAAAAAGTACAAGTGTTATAATGGAAGTCACATCTGATTTGTACAAGCATATAAGAGAAAATAAAAATCAAATTCTTGTAGGTTACCAGAGTTGTAAAGTTTATGACCTAATAAACATTAAGCCTTGTTATAAATGTGGAGGCCTGGGTCATAATAGTATTAAATGCAGAAATGAAAAGAATTGCCTACAATGTTCAGGGATTCATGAAGTATAAGAATGCAATAACAGTATTTTAAATGTCCTAACTGTTCTTATAGCAATAAAAAATACAAAACAAACTATAACACAAATCATTCGGCAGCAGACAATACATTATGTTCAATATTAAATAACAAGATTAAAATATATATCATATCAACGGACTACCCTATTAAACCAGATTTATCAACATTTAACATAAACAACAGTCGAAAATCAACTCAGACGAATACAATATCAACAGCACAAAAGACAGTACACCAACAAGGCAAGAAACTAAACATAGTTAACAACAATGAACAACAAAACGAACATGTACAACAACAACAACAGAGGAAAATCGACTCAGCTCCCTGCAATACCAATAGCGCAAAAGGCAGTATAAAAGCAAGGCAAGAGACTAACCTGCAACAAGCAAAAAGCAACACAATGACACAAAATCTCGACCTTATTGAAGAAATGCAGAATCAAGTAATACAGCAGGAAGTCTCATATCCTGACCTTGAAACTCTTATTGATATTGATTAAAATATTGATAGAAATAAAAAAGAAAATCTGATCTTATATTGTAATATTAGAAGTTTAAGAGCTAATTTTAAGAAACTTGAAATCTTTATTAAGTGTTTAAAGGTTAAACCTTACGTTATTGTATGCGCAGAATCATGGAATCTTGAGAATCATAACTATTTTAAGTTATATGGATATAAAATTTACTATAACAATAGTAAAATAAATAAAGCAGATGGTGTAGTTGTTTATATAAAAATGAGGTGAATGAAATTACTGAAATATTCGAATTTAATAGACTAAAAATATTAAATGCTAACATTAAATTAAATAATAATAGTTCACTTACAATATCTACACTCTACAGATCCCATGATCTACCTAGTCTAGAATTAATTTCAAACCTTAATTCTTTTCTTAATAAAACTAAACAATATAAAAATCACCTAATAGTAGGTGACTTTAATATAGATATCGCTCAGTAAAATAAAATTAGTGAACATTTTTTAAACAGTTTGAATAGATGAATTTGAAAGTGACTATGCACTAATTAGTACAAGAGTTCCTCAAGGGACAATCCTTGGCCCACTATTGTTTATACTATATGTTAATGATCTTCTAGCTATAATGCCAGAAAACTCTATATTATCGTATGCTGATGATACTGCGATTATATCAACTGGTAAAACTTGGAAAGATGTAGAAATTATAATGAATAGGTATTTAAAGGAGGTAGCTGAGTGGTTAACACTTAATAAACTATCTTTAAATATAGAGAAAACTGTATATATTACTTTTGGTAACTACTGTGATAGCGTTCCCAAAAATTTAGATATATTGATAGATAATAAGAAATTACAGAAAGTCGACAGCTGTAAATATTTAGGTTTAATATTCGACTATAATCTAAAATGGGACAAAAACATACAATATATTACTAAGAAGACTAAATACCTGATCTACATTTTCTACAAAATTTCCAAATTTATGTCAACTGAAACACTAAGAATGATATACTATGCTTTGTTCCACAGTTTCATCAGTTACGGTATAATAGCGTGGGGAGGAGCATATAAAAACAATGTTGATTTATTATTAAGAGTACAAAATAGACTAATTAAAATAATAAATAAAAATAAATTCATTAAAGAAAATCCTATGAATTTATCTCAATTGTTTGGCTACGAATCACTGTGTTGTAATTATAACTCCCTTAAGGAGATCTACATCGAATCCAACAGTATAGCAAGAAAGAAAAGTATACAGATTCCTAAAATGATCTAAACCGAATGATCTAAAAACTTTCAATATCCAACAAAAATCTGCTAAATGTAAACTAAAACAATGGATCAGAACGAACATACTAATGTTATAAGCAAGTGGACAATGATATGTCCTCGCATTAAATATCTCCAAAATGTGATATTAATATAAGTAAATATAGTAAATATTTTTTATACGTGCAGATTACTGTCTTTGATATAGTATAAAGGCAGTACTATTAGATTTTTAAGCTTAGTATGTAAGCTTTAGTAATTAAGTTCTATTAGTAGTTATGTTCTATTAGTAATTAAGTTTCTATGATGTACCAGACCTGCGAACAGTTAATTATATTTAACTCTGCAGGATTACAATGTATAATTATATATATGTAATAATTGTCTGGTTAAGAAGAATAAAGAATAAAGAAGTAAATGGATTACTAAGGGTATTATAGTTTCGTGCATTAAAATGGAGATATTATGTAAGATGTGGAAAATGAGTCCAGAAAATGAAAGAGCGAAGTTAGAGTATAAGAACTGTAATAAGAGACTGAACAAAGTTATTTATGAGGCGAAATTAAAGTATGATAGAGAACAGATAGAAAAAAATAATAACTCTAGAAACCTATGGAAAATAATAAACACTAAACTTGGAAAAAACAGTAAAAAGGTACCACTATAGATAAAATATGTGACAAAAATTTGAATACAATTAGTAATCCCATGGGGATAGCTAATATACTCAATTCTTGTTTCTGTAATATCGGCAAAGTATGAAGTGACAATATCTAACAACCTGCTAATGTACAATTAAAACTGCCAAAGATGAACCCAAAATCGATATTTTTGACTCTAACAGATAACTTGGAAATTAGTAGGATTATAAATAACATGAAATTGAAAAGTGGTGGCATAGATAATATAAATATCAAAACCTTACAACTATTACCGAGCCTCATTGTAGAACCACTTGCTCACATTATGAATTTATGTATCGAAAAAGGTAAATGGCCTGATATTCTGAAAAGCGATGATGTAATACCAGTTTATAAAGCAAATAATAAGAAATATGTCTCAAACTATAGACCTATATCATTAATATCTAACATTTTTTAATAAATAGTATGTAATAGAATTTTAGACTTCGTTACCCATTATCACATTGTAGCTGAAAACCAATATGGCTTCGTTAAAAACAAAGGAATTTATGAATAATTAGATAAAAGTAAGCCTATAGTCATAAAATTTTATTAAATAAGCTATATAATTATGGATGTCACGTCCCTGTATATTCACTAATAATCAAATCAGTGACAAATATCAAAGCCTCACTTTGATAGTTGTTTTTTTTTTCCACTCTCTTTTTCCCTCCGTTCGTATACGCGCACATATAATTTCGACTCTGGAAGAGTTCGACAGCTGCAAGCCAGCTGAGGATTTTACCCAGAGCTAAGACAAATAATCAAAGTGCAATAAACACTAAAAAATGCCAATGGCTCCGATAAGCAATTGGAAACCTTAGGCCTGAAAGCAATAACACTGTATGTGCGCACATTAAAAGAAACAAATGTTGGAAAAGCACTTCAAGAGGACTACGATAGCGCGAAGCGACTGTAGGCCCCTCTGTTAAATAATTCAGACTTCTGGACCCTCTATGTTTGAATTCCCACGATGCACATATGCGACGATATATGTTTTTGTGCATGGGATATTATTTTTAATGTAGTTTCAATATTTGATTATTTTGTCCATTTATTTTGTTTATAAAATATGTTTTTAAGAATCTTTTTAAGTTTTATATCTTATACTTCATATTAAAATTATAATTTTTGCTACGATATACTTATGAGAACCTTATCATATTTTATTATTAATGTTATTAACATTACTTTATTATGTTAACGTTTAGCATAAAATACCTATGTTTAAATTTACTATTTATTATAATCATTGTTAGTATAAATAATCGTATAATCATAATTAGAATTATTATTATATTATTATCATTATCCTTATTATTATTATTATTATTATTATTATTATTGTTATTATTTATTACAATAACGAACTCCGATATTTGTATTAAGAGACGGATATAACTATATATAGTGTTATGAAAGCTGCTCTCTTTCTCCCACGCTTTTCCTTCTCTCTCTCTGCATCATCGACTTAAGACCAAGAAGAAGGAGAAAAGCTTATCAGCCAATGACGCTCAACGGAAAATGAAGAGAGCGAGGGTGCAGCTGAAATGTCTTAAAATGGAACCTCTTGGCTTCCTCGCTTAGCCAATGTCATCAAGCTTAAGGCCAAGCAAGGCGGATCTATATCGATCCATCCAATGAAGAAGAGATCCCTTCTACACACCCTAGATGTAGAGGGTAAAGGAGAGGACATTCAGAGGGCTCATGCCACCACGCATGTCCTCAACGTTCAGTCTCAGTCGAGGTGCAGCCTAGAGCATCTCGACTGCAGCATCACCCAACTCAGCAAGCTCAGGAGACAGTCCGATTTCAGCAGCCAACAGGATCAGCAACCATCATCTCAACTACTCACTTCGAAACCAAGCCCAGAAGACGACGCCATCCGCCAGCTCCAGTGTTTAAGTCCAGAAAGAGAAGGAGAGAGAGAGAGAGAGAGAGAGAGAGAGAGAGAGAGAGAGAGAGAGAGAGAGAGAGAGAAAGAGAGAGAAGAAAGAGAGTCATAGATAGAACTCTATTATTCATTCTTCCAATAAAAAGTAAGTTTAAATATTCTATATTCTTGTACTAGAATCTTTTATTTCTGTAGTTCCTTTAACTCTCACTATCTTTTGTTATCATTTATTTATTATAAAATCCTTGCGTATTTAAACCCTCCCACCTCTCCTTAAAGTTACCGATGCTCTGAAAATACAGTGCAGGGTAGCTATCCTACCATTTCACAGTCAATTCCCCTAGAAGATTAACAATCAGCATCCCGCGCTATTACACGAAAGTGTAGGCGCAAAAATACAAATTAAAAATACTGACGCGCTCCGCCTCACGGAGACGTCACATGGAATTAGAGGTATTGCACACAAAATAATTTAAAGCTATTTCATAGATAGACGACAAAGAGTAAAGATCAAATATAGCATAAGCGAATACGAGACTGTAGAAAATGGAGTACCTCAGGGGACTATTCTAGGGCCCTTATTTTTCATATTATATATCAATGATTTTTTAGAAAATATACCCGATAACACTACTACTATTATATCATATGCTAATGATACAGCTATAATATCTTCGGATAATAATTGGATAAAAGTAGAAGTAAAGATGAATAACTTTCTAAATAAAATCTATATCTGGCTTGCTCTGAGTAAATTATCTTTAAACGCAGAAAAAACGGTCTACATGACATTTGGAAACTATACTGACAGTGTTTCAGAACAAATAGAAGGAAAATGTTTAAAAAGAGTTCAGTACTGCAAATATTTAGATATAATTTTTGATTACAATGTGAATTGGAGACATCATATAGAATACGTATTAAATAAAACGAAATATTTACATTTTATATTTTACAAACTGCATAGTTGTATGCAATTTGAAACTTTAAAAATGATTTATTACGCATTCTTTCATAGTGTTATTAACTACGGTATATTGGCATGGGGCAGAGCATACCTGAATAGTTTGAACTTGCCACAGTCTTTACAAAACAGATTACTGAGAATAATCAGCAAAACTAAACCAATATCCCAAGACAATCCATTGAAATTAAGACAACAATTTGCATTGGAATGTTTGATTTTTCATTATAATGAATTGAGAAACAAATTTCAGATATCTAAAACTATAACTACGAAAAAACTCTTCAGATACCACAAAGGAGTAAAACAGTAAGCATCAAAAATAGTAATACATAAAGGCAATAGGTACTTTCAATGAGCTTCTAGTGGAACTAAAGAATTTAAAGGATAACTATTCTACGAAAAGAAAATTAAAAGAATGGATTAAGAGAAATTTATAAAGTGTTAGATAAATTAGAAAAGGCTATACCTTAATAGATTTATATACGTTACACACAATGATATATTCTATATATTATTGTTAGCTCAACCAGCCTACCAACAGGTAACTATGTTTACCTTCGTATAATTTATGAGTGATTTGCGATATTGTAATTCATTCATGTAAATTGATAGTTAAATAAATAAAAACTTAGTTTTAATTCCTTAGATTTTTAAGTTAGTATACTTTGTTCTTTATTTTCATTTTCATTGCAAGGATACTTAATTTTCTTTTGTTTAGATAATTTAAGCCAGGCCTATGTACAGGTAGTTGTAACTATCCCTAAAGGTTACTACATTGTGCATGTAACTATGTATATATGTAATTGTAGTATATTTTAGTGAATAAATTGAAATTGAATTGAAATTTTTTTTTAAGATTTCTAAAGTAATTTAACTTCTTAATCAGTAAAATACATATGTACATCATTCGCATAAAAATAGCAATTCATTATACTTTGTATTTTAAAAGTTTAATTTGCAGCAACTTTCTAAAATAGTTTAAAAATAGTGCTAGAAGAAGTCATAAAAGAATGATCCTGTGGTAAGCTTGAGGTAATAATAACTGTCCTTAGGAAGAATAATTACTCATTTTCATTTTGTGCAAGAAACAATCACATTTGGACCAAAACAAAGCTAAAAATGTATTCGAGGTAGGAGTATTGGTACTTATTTCGAATGATTTAGTACCTTGGCGAAGGATGCTTTCATAGATACGGTAAGTAGTCTCACAATCGGAGTCAAAGAAGGCTGGAGACTGATGTTTAGTTATAGTCTGACTATCAAGACTCTGGCTGCGATTACGGAAATCTTCAGAATGCTTATTAGGACTCTCTTGGCAATCACTCTGTCGACGAATGTGTCCAAATCTTTTGCCAAATTGCCGAATCATTTCTTGAAAGCTGTGGTTTCCCTGCTGTTGTATTTGTCTTAGATACTGATGCAAGCCATAACCAGAATAGCTTGAACTTGTTGAGCTGATTCTATCAGCTCGGGGAGGTACTTGTAACAACTCTTGCATTAATTTTATATCAATGTTCCGCTCAGCATACTGAGATGGTAGCTGTCCGATACCGGGCATGCCGTAATATTGTCAATTACTATCTTGAAATGAATTTAAATTTATTATATTCAGGCTAAGAATTTCACATATCTCTTGAATGGGTCACGCAAGCTCTTGCAAAGTCACATAGACCATTCCTGTTTAACTTGCTTCCATGTCAAGACAAAAATTAAACAAACTTATTTACATTTGCTATTAGTATTTTATTTTTACTACTCATAAAAAGCAAGTATACAAATTATGTAATAATGAGTTCAAATCGTATTATGGTTATTACAACGATAAGTACAGCGCTAATTATAGTTTATTTTTGTACTACTTTGCTAGTCATGACGAGTCTTGCTCTTTTTAAAAGCGTGCTTGTATCAATAAAAATTTGAGAACTGAGCGAGCTTTCTGTCACTGTACAACACACGTGGCTGCTAGCTGCACCGTCATTCAAGGTAGGCCAATCTGAATTAAACCTTAATCTACGTGCGCATTCGAATGACTGTTGTCTGCTACTAAGGGCTGGGACACAGAATTTGACATACCTAGGGAGTATTGTTATGTCCTATGGCCACTCTTAAAGATGAGACTCTATTTTTACATTACATAAAGAGACTATCTAAAAAACGCGCGGAACTCGAAAGAATAGTAATAACTATAATAATAATAATACTAACAATAACAATGACAATGACTTGAAATGGATGTGATTTGAGATTATGGGACGTCTTCTTAACCGGGGACGCAACATTTTCTCTCGTTGTATAGATGTCGCGGATAGGGATAATGAAACTTCTTCTGTACGGAGACCGAATGCGCCGGTTCGAACACGCATATGAATGAGACGGATTAGATCTACGCGCCCCACGCGAGACTTTAAAGATGACTGTTTTGCCATGTTTCAAATCTAGGCAGAAGCGGTCGTTCAGATGACGCGAGAATGGCACCACCCTGAGGTAATGTGATAAACGGTACTAGGGTGGGTTCCGCCAGAAGAGGAAAGGGTGGTAGGTTTTAGTGGGTCGGTTTGCGATGCAACGACTGTGTAGTTTTTTCGCGTTTTTTTTTATTTTTTTTTTCGTCCTATATTATACACACGGCGGATGCGTCCCCAACCAGCCCCACACTATTCGGCTGTGCGGACCCAGTCGGGTGTGCCTTAGGTGGCATTTCCTATATACGCTCGAAAGAAACATTGACAATGACAATGACAATGACGATAATAACAATAACAATGATAATAGTAATAATAATAATAATAATAATAATAATAACAATAATCCCTGTGGTACGTCTAGATCATCGCTTAGCATACACCTTCTCGTCGTCAAGTTATATGTATCTTACCATACTGAATCCTACTTGTCGACCTACGCTACATAACAAGTATCCTACCTTGTCTACCTCATACTCCACGATGACACACTCATCCACCCCAATATTTCCCGAATTCCCTTCCGCGACTCTATACCTTTTGTCGCCCCCTCCTCGAGTGCGCATAATTAATTCCAAGTTTAGGCTAAGCATGCGACCCCCGCGAGGTTATAAAAGGCATAGCCCCCCATGGCTCCCGGCCATTTGCCCTTACACTTTTGCTTTCAACGTAAAGCCTTCTGCATTCGAACTTCGTTTTGTTATTTGACATTTCACTTGTAAAAGGGAACACTCCCTTATACTTAACTTTGTACTTCTTATACAATAAACTTGATCTTAAACTTATTTTCTCGCGCATATTTATTCACTGTGCCTGCGCTCCTATTCATATCTCCCGCCACCATCTCGAGCACGAGACCGCCCTCAGCTGTAATGTAATAATACATCACGTGTTATTCGCCATTTATACGCGCAAATATTCAAATAAAATAATACACATTTATTTAGAAAATATTAAAAAATATATAAGCATTCAATTCTCGAACAGACTCAGAGACAAATATTCAATTTTAGAAGCTAAGTATTTGAAAGGTAAAGAAAGAAAATTCACAAAATGAAAGAACCTCTGTTCTTCGCGATATTGGGGGTCCGAGTTTTAATAGCTTTTCGAGTGTCTTTTCGGGGAAGAAAAGCGTGTCCCTGTAGCACGACAACAACATGTGGTTGTATGCTATGACTCTCTTGCTCAAGCTATAGTAAAGGGAACGAAGGAGGAGAGGACCCGAATAAGGCTGCAATGCATTTGTAGATTACAAGCATATTCATTCCGAGTTCGGTCGCGGTATGGACTAGACGTTTTACTCGCGTTATTCATTCGTTCATACTCTTACTTATTTTCCGCGACAAACACTTTTAATGCGGCCGTAGCCGGTCTCAAGCCCGGATTAGACGCAGAGAGAAAGTGTCGTTCTTAATTAAAATACTCTGATTTCAATCCGCGTTTGTTATATTTTGATTGGTATATATTAATTTATTTATTCTTAATTAATTCAAACAAACCGCTCTCGGTTTACGCGCTACCTAACCTAACCCCGGGCTGGGTCATCACACAGCACAGTGCAGTCGAGCCCAGTCGACTACAAGGAACCAAGGCCTACGCACACACACAACGTAAGTCCCTAAATACCTCACTAGTCTCTCCTATCCTGTCGTAAACTCGTACTTCCTATTTTACCGCTATCATATTAAATGTCATTTTCGCTATCCTGCTTTTGCTAATGCCTCGACTCCCAGGTAAATTACGCAAGTATTGACCGAAACTAGAGGGGAACGCAATTTAATTTCATGTTATCTTCGCGCCATTTATTGCTTACGCGCGATGTAACACCTCTCTGGGAACTGTAAGACCTTCTCGAAGCACAGTACCTTTTATTGACAGACTAAGTAGGATGGATATGACGGATCGGGAGTCGACCGCACAAATAGAAAGTCCTTTATTTGAAAATGCACTGCGCACTCGAAATTTATTAATTAAACTCTGGATAAGATAAGACTATGTTTAATACACTCTAAATTAGCTTTTACAAGATAACTTTGAATAAACTGATTACTGAATAAAACTGTATGGCTAGAGAGCGGGAGAAACAGGAAATGCTTTCTCTGTGAGGTCTTGAGCGGTTGTGACCGCGAGCGGCGGCAGACGCGGAAGGGGCCAAAGAGTGGAAAGCGCCCTCTCCCTGAAGCGTGTTACTGAGGGTGCGTTCATAGTGACGGAAAAACCGTGGCTGGACCTGCGACGTTATTATTTTATCCATGTAGGCATTTTTTGCATTACTCGTATAGTCGCATAACGCTTAAAATAATATTTGCTCATGATCGGACTCGTGGACGTATATGACGGCCAGAGCCGAGGATATGTGACACGGTAGCCGTAGTCCTCGATGGATCCCCGAACAATCCTTTTTTACATTCAGGTGGGCAGAACGTACACTGACCACGAAAATGTCCCTAGCCCTTGCGCGGCTAACTTCAACCGAGTTTTAACCGAGGTCGAAATTTTCGACCTCGGTCGATTCTCGATCGACCGAGGTCGAGCAAAATTACACCGAGGTCACCAAAATACTTGGACCTAGGTGGCGCAAGATTCGACCGAGGTCTACGAGAATTCGACTGAGGTGCGACCGAGGTGTAAGAAAATTCGACCGAGGTCCGACCGAGATCAGAAGATCAGACCGAGGTTAATCCGAGGCTCCCCCGACGTTCATCCTGGAGTCACTCCCCGATGAGAGTCGCCCGAAGTTGATTCGCGACTCCGTTAACCCGAGGACTCGGAGGTTAAGCTAATGCAAACTTCAATGATATATATTCCCCAACAGATGGGGCCAGTACATCTACAAAATTGTAGAATATAATATCCACAGCTTACTTCCCAGATAACAGCACGTGCCGGGCACGGTGTGCTCGTGGCGTGCTGGCACGCGTGATGGCATTCTGCCGTCAGCGTGCAGTCATGCGTGGTCATCATTTTTGTTCTTTTGGCGCTAGCATGCGTGCTTGCAAATTGACGGCAGCTTGCCGACACGCTATGGCGCAGAAATTCAGATTATCGTGGCAGCATTTGACGGCATACGGACAGAACGGCGTGCGATTGGGGACATATCGAATAGCGATAGTCCGATATATATATAATGGAAGAACTTCAACAAGGTCCTGAATGGAGTCGAGAAGACATGCATATAATTAATTATTATTACATATAATATTAGTGAGTATAATAATATTATTACTATATTATTATTTGAAATTAATGTTTAAAATTCATTCATTTTTTTCAGATTATTGGTAACAAATTAAATTACCTTTACTCCAGCAGGGAAAACTCTACTATTATTGTAATTTTGAGGTTAGTTATTAAATTGTTTTTTATGTGCAGTTTATTATTATTAATTTTTTTTGAAAGCTCAATTTGGATAACTTTTTAGATTCCACTACGATATGAAGAGAAAAAGAAGAGGACTAGAAATGAAAAAATAATTGTTATTTATTTAACTTTTATTTGTAAATTGTATGTATATTTTTATTATAATATAAAATAAAATAAATATAACTTATAAAATATTAAATACTTTTATTTTTATTAATAAAATCAATAATTTTATATATAAAGGTTATGGTTGCCCGCATGCGATCATATTTAAACGTGCCGGCATATTGTCGGCAAAATGCAGGGCATAATGCCGGCACGTTGACGTCACGGCGTACTGCAAAATTTTGGAATAGGCGCTCGGCACGCGTGCCGTCAACATGCCGTTTCTGGGCCGGAGTACACGGACGTCAATGTGCCGTCACGCATGCGGCACGCATGCCGTCAACGTGCCGGCACAACGCCTTGTTATCTGGGTTAGCAGACAGCGAAACATAACCTGTTACGCTGTCGTACTATACAAGACTATTGTGAGTGCGAAGATTCAGAGTAAGAGAAAAAGAGAGCTAGCAGGTATAAAAAGATTCTGTACGTATCGTATCACAAAGACCATACTTCCTTGTATTGCCCCGGTATGCTCAATGGGTTGTCTAGTAACGTCTACGATTGCGATGAACGCTGCGAAACGAGAGAAAAACCGATATAAACCGAGTTTTTTTTTCTGAATCCAGCAGACCAGGTACAGCTTCTAAACGGAAGAACACGTCGTTTATGCCTAATTTCGACGAATCTGTTGTAACGAAGAAGTGAGTATATAATTATACATATAATTCCAAACGATGAGCTGAGCGCGCCGTGCAAACTGCGAAGCCGGCCGTCCACTTCCCTCTTGCACTTGCAGCGTTGCAGCTCGTAGCACATTCTTTTTCTTTTTCAATACGTACAATAAATACCAAAAAATATACACAATGATGCTAATTTACACAATGATGCTAATTTTATTTTTCATATACACTTTTAATCAACTAATCTAATGATACGAGGGTAGTTCAATAAGTCTTTAGAATGACCAACAGATGGCGCGCGAATCGCTCCAAATCATCTGTTTTCAGTCAGCACCACTCCCGACTAGATATATGGTGCAGTCACAGACCACATCTTCTGAGTTTACGTGTTTTTATAACCAATTGAAAAAAAAAAAATTGCTTGTTAAGAAAAATGGAAAAAAACGAGTTCAGAGCGGTAATTAAACATTTTCATTTAAAGGGTTTAACTCCATATGAGATAAAAAATGAATTGGACTTAGTTCATGGCACATCTGCCCCTGCCTTAGCAACGGTTTATAACTGGGTAAATGAATTTAAGCGTGGTCGTATATCAATAAGTGACGAACCACGTTCAGGAAGGCCCGTAGAAGCAACTACTCCCGAAATCATTAATAAAATCCACGATATGGTGTTGAACGATAGAAGATTAAAAGTGCGTGAGTTAGCTGAGGCCACAAGGATATCTATAGGTGCAGTTGTTTTAATTCTACATGAAAAATTAGGCATGAAAAAGCTATCGGCAAGATGGGTGCCGCGTTTGCTCTCAGCTGAGAATAAACGCAATAGAGTGGTCGCCTCTGAGGCTCTTTTGGCGCGCATAAGTCGGAATCCTGAGGAATTTTTTCGTCGATTTGTGACTGTGGATGAAACATGGATACACCACTACACTCCTGAGACAAAGGAACAATCCAAACAGTGGATTTCCACAGGCGAACCAGCTCCAATGAAGGCAAAGACCGTAAAGTCAGCTGGTAAGGTTATGGCTACAGTTTTTTGGGATGCACGTGGAATTATACTTATTGACTACCTGGAAAAGGGTAAAACAATTACTGGTGAGTATTATGCATCATTATTAGAGCAGCTGAAAGAAGAAATTAAAAAAAAACGACCACATTTGGCGAGAAAAAAATTCTCTTTCATCACGACAACGCCCGAGTTCACACATGCTTCGTTTCAATGGCTAAAATTGAAGAACTAAAATTCGAATTGGTCGAACACCCACCGTATTCACCAGATTTAGCCCCCAGTGACTTTTTCTTATTTCCAAACTTGAAAAAATGGCTCGGTGGACAGAGATTTACGGACAACGAATACGTCATTGCCTCTGTAAGTGCTTATTTTGAGGAACTTCCGAAAACGCACTTTTCTGAAGGATTAAAAATACTTAAAAAGCGATTGACCAAGTGTATAGAGCTCCAAGGAGATTATGTTGAAAAATAAAAAAAAATTTACCCAAAAAAAATTGTTTTTATACTTTATTCTAAAGACTTATTGAACTACCCTCGTATTACATCGTCGCGCACTTTCTCTGTGGAATTCGCTGTTCTTCTTTTTTTCGCCGGAGGTTGGCCGTCTTCACTCTGACTGGGATTGATGTAGCGGCGCAATAATTCCATGAACTGCTTTCTAAACAGCAGCCGATCGTTCAGTGACAGTTTCATCAAGTACGGATACATAAATTTGATAAACGTCATCTTTAATCCTTCAGCATAGGACTTCATACCCATCAGTTGGTTATATACGTCGGCGCAGCTTTTGTCCATTTTATTATTATCTATATTATGACATAATTGAAGGAATGAAGGATATACATTTTTACGACTCAGAACATGACAAAAGAAGCTTACCTTGTACAGTTATATAGTAGAAGAGTAAAGTAGTAGAAGAGTACTTGATCTACTCTATAAGCTAATTTTACTTAATTAGTTATATACACGGGGGGCTATGGGATTTAGCGCTCGTGCTTGTTTAAGTAATCAGTTGCAGTTGCGAACTATGTATCCCGCCGGCGTTATATATGTCTATAATATATCCCCTCCCTCAGCCCCCCATCCAGCATACAGTAAAGTCACGCATGCGCGCGCACACAAGCAAGCAGGAACCTCTCGAACCTAGCCTATCTGGCGCTCCCTCAGTCAAGCTTACGATTGAACCTGAAACTGCGATCATTCCTAATATACTTCGATATTATAGTAAGAGATGGGAGCAGCCATATTGGCGGAGTAAGAGAGAGGGAAAGAGCAGTTTGCCTACAACGAAACGACTCGAGTCATCAGATTGCAAACCAGTAGGAAGCACAATACGTGAAGCGAAAGCCGCCGCAGAGATTGTTTTTTTGTCTTCAAATCAGCTTACAAGAAAGTATCTGCACCTGCAACAAGTAAGTATAAGACCACGAAGGCACCACGCCTCGCGCTGCAGCCTTTTTTGAGCGTGCTAAACCCGTGCGCGAATCTTTTCGCGAGTTTTCGCCGGTTTTCGCACACACGTAGCCGAAAGAAAATCCCCCGTCGCGTACGCAAAGAATTCTCGGAATTTCCCCGGGACGCGAAACCCACGCCTCGCGGTACAGTCTCTTTTTGAGCGTGCGAAACCCGTGCGCGAATCTTGTCGCGCGTTTTCGCCGGTTTTCGCACACGCGCTGCCGAATGAAAATCCCCCGTCGCGTAAGAATTCTCGAAATTTCCTCGGGACATAAAACGCACGGTACGTGACGTTAGGGAAAGTTGCGGCCTGCGGCGTGACTGTTTCGCGTGTATAGACAAACCAAAATTTTATATTATACAAACACGGGAGTTTTGAACCGATTTTAGTAGCTTCTAAGATATTCAGAAACGAAATACCTGAGTAGAAATGCAATATGGTCCTGTCTTGGCCAAAACCGGCAATACTATTGCCGAAATATCATTTGTATTCGAGCTACTAATAAGTATTTTCATCAAGCTACTATAATAAGTATTTGCATATAAGTCGAACTAGCTCGACTCGACTGGACTATATTATGCCTTCAAAAATTTTTTTATATATTGCTATATTTCTTTTAAACTTGCATTTTTTCAGTGCCTTTTAAGTGGAGTAAGCCTAAAGAAGAAAATTTGATTTCCTTCGTCTTCGAAGCAGAAGGTCTATGGAACAAGGCAACACCAGATTTTTCCAACCCCGGTGAACGGTCAAAATTGTGGCTTGATATTGCAAGGAAACTAAACATTTCAAGTAATATATATATCTAATAAATATTGTAATAAATAATCGAATGTGATATAATATTAATTAGTGTATTCTTTTATAGAGGAGCAAGCTCGCAACAAATGGAAGAATCTTGTAACACAATATACCAAGGAATTGGCTGAGCAGCCAAAATTAAGATCCGGCGCTGCTGCCAAAAAACCAAAGAAAACATGGTGTCACTTTGACTCAATGTCTTTTCTGAAAGATACGGTTGTGGCTGAGTCAGATGGAAATATTGACTCCGATGATGACGATGAAGAAATTCACAGTTCAAGTTCAGAAATTGCTGGTTCTTCAAGCAAATCGTCAACTCCAGTTGCCCAGACATCCCAATACTCTCAGCAAATTGCAGAAGCACCATTTGTATTTGACAGTCCTGAAAACCAAGCCGACTGGCAATTTTTGCTTAGTGTGTTACCATACTTAGATAGAATACCAGGCGGAGATCTTGTCCAACTGCAATGTATGCTCGATGCTTTTGTGACGCTGTACAACTATGCTACAAACAATCAACAGGCCTTCGAAATTCCTGCAGTGCAGCCATCTGCAGTCAAGATGGAACGACCCAATGCTGAATTTAATTCCAGTAACAATCAAGTAAAAATGGAGAAGCAGACTATCAAGGACCCCAAAATGGATGATTCCAAAATAATTGAAATAAAAACTGAGAAGCAAACTATCGAGGAAGCCACAATGAATGATAAGAACGAAGTGAAAATTGAGAAGAAAAGTAAAGAGGAAGCTGGTAAGCATTTTATTTTGTTGGTATTCTTATTGTTCTAAAATCATTTTCACTAATAACATTTTCATTTTTTTCCTACTTAGAAATCATTTCTTTAAGCGACGATGAAGAGATCATCATTGTGAAACCAACAGCAGATTTGCAATCGTGGTTAGCAAATCCATTTACCATCAAACAAGAGTTTCCTTAATTACTGCCTACGATGTATTCTTCATACGATCTTGTCTTTATTTAATCCACTATTGTCAAGTAAATAGACTTCGATTAACTTGGCGTTTAATCGCGAGTTATTATACAAAAAATGTCATCGAAAATCTTACAATTTGAGACACGAAGTATAATTGGCTTTCTACTTCAGCGTGAAAATGCGAGAAAGAAAGAGTTCTTTTATCTAATAAGTCAGGGATCGACACATCTAAATAATCCGGCCAATGATTTCCTTCGGATCACACGATATATGTATATTGTTTGCGCTTGCAAATGATAGTTATTTTAGATTTGTAACTTAACGTCAACAGCAGATTATAACGACAGCACTTTGAATTTGAAAGTCGTATGATGAAAAGGAAAGTAACCATCGTGAGCGTATTTCAGTTTTTTTACAAAATATTCAGTTTTGTATAGATATATCTGTAAAACTATTTGCCAAATTACGGAAATAAAGTCGTTGGTTATTTAGCTTATTTAGCAGTTTTTTAGTGCACAGTACTACGTCGTTATTATGCATATCTTTTTATTCTTATTGTATAGTTTTGTAACTTATAGACTATATTTGTATATGGGATGATTTTTGTATCAAGGTAACAAAGGTCTGGTTTTACATTATTGTACAAATCCACATAAACGTATAATGTTGCTGTGAGTTTTGCTGTAGATAATCGGTATACGTTGTATTAATTATTCTATTCATTCTATTTTATAACAAAACGAAAACCGCTGAGTTAAGTCGAACAAAAACGGTTTTCGCGCGTCCCCATAGAGATCGTTATCCGAGCAAAAAAAAATGACTTAGCAAGACTCCGGCTGACCTAATGATTCGCCGCGCGCAGCAGCGCCAGATCGCGGGAGATAAGCTACGATAAAACCATCAGCTGCGCTGTATACACTGGGCTCGAGTCGAGAGTACAGAGTTTTTCTGTAATTTACAGGGAACAGATATAGATACAAAATAACATTGTTTAGTATATATATATATATATATATATGTATCTGTGTCTGTTCCTCATATATATAGATATATTAACCAATGTTATTTGGTATCTGTATCTGTTCCCTGTTCCTTTTAGCGTGTAATGGGCCTTACGTCACAACGCGGCCGTGCGTTATTTGCGAGTGGCGCGCGAAGCCAACGATTTTAATGGCTCGTGCATGTAAAGCGCGGAAAAATGAATCGACCGGCCGCGAACGCCGACAGCCTGAAAAATGATTGATTTCTAAAACCGCGAGAATTACAATGCTCCTGGGTATGATTGTCGTGTGCGGTGTATTGCCGATTTTTTGCGCCGAAAGTTCAAGAGACAATGTAATTTGCGTGGGTTTCTTTCTTGATATTTGCGGAATCACTATAACGAGGTGGCCGTGAGCTGCATCCGTTTTAATCGGACAGTAGTATTATATATATATAGTTTTACTAAACGACAAAATTCTTCATAGCTCCCCCTGTTACCAGGAAAGGAAACAGAGCGCTTGACTTATTATCTTATAGCCCTCATCTTCGTTTTACAGGGATCTCCAGACTTCGTCACAGATTATTGAGTTATATTTTTTAAATGTCCAAGCGAAATATTTCACTTAACCCGCTTCCAAATGGACTTTCGCTTGCCTCCATCGTGTACATAGCACCGGCTACACACGCATAGGCTATATATACACAAAAGGGTCTTTAAAGATTATTATTAGGGTGCAAAAAAAATGATAATGAAGGCAAAAACGACGTTCTTTGCAACAAACAGAAAAATAGACGCGTCGTAGAAAAATAGAAGAAATTGAGTGCGCGTTTGTCATTCCAGTTTTCTTCGCTGCGTGACACTTATAATACGTGGTAGGCAGGGACAGAAAATAAAAAATAAAAGAACATAAGTGAAGAAAGAAACAAAAGACAGATGTTACCTATAGCTACAGCAACTCTTTTCTTGGGAGATAAGTACAGGTAAGTGATGAAGAGAAAGATAGATTTTCAAATACCTCGCGAAGTAAATACAATTGATGCTATGCACGTTCATATACTTTTGTGCGGAATTCTTGTTTTATTCGTCAGTTGATCATTGTTATATATGAATTTTTGTATACGAAGCATACTGTAATAATTATGTATGATGATTATATAAAATTATTCTATACTGTTGAAATAGAGTTTTTTAAATATATTTTAAATGAGTGAGTGAGAAAGAACGGGAGAGAGAGAGAGAGAGAGAGAGAGAAAATGTGTGCTGTAAGTTTATTTTTTGTTTATGGACCATGAAGCATATATGAATAAAGGTTACAGATTCTAAATTGCGGTATATATAATTTTTTCAAACTGTGCTCGCCAGTTCGTATCACAGCTTCGGTAATCGCATATTATATACATGCAGATTCGAAAAGAGTGCATAGTCCTTTCATTGACGATAATAGCGGACGCGTTTGAATACTTTCGATAATCTTCTCCTTGATCATAGTTTCAAGTATTTGACTCATATGCAGGGCTCCAGGGTTTGACGAACGACGTCTAGGCGTCTATCTAAAGTTTATTAAAAATAATTTTTATTAATTCAGTTATAAAGTAGAAAAATGTAGGTCTCTATAAATAAATAAATAAATAAATGCTTACATCTTCATTTTGTAGATTAATATTTATTTACGAAATCGTTCTATTTTCGTACTATGGGATTTTTCAAAAAGAATCGAAGGAGTTTACTTCTCACAATTTGACCACCCCCAGTCAAGACTTCATCTACTATTTCCCGTTCATCTCCTTGGAGAATTGATGATGCATCAATCAATTCAGGTGATACAATAGTGATAGGCTTCTCACAGTCAATTATTACGTTATGTAAAATGCAAGCGGCTTTCACTACTAATTTTGCTTTTGGTGGTTCGTACTCCATAGGCTTATAAAAAATTCTAAATTTCTGGCATAATAGCACAAATCCACATTCTACAGCCATTCTCGCTCTCGATATCCTTTTACTAAATAACTTCTCATCTTTTGACAATCCTTTACCTGGATAGGGCTTCATGAGATTTCTGCTCAATGGGTAGGCGCCATCGCCAATAAAAAAATATGGTAAAACCGTACGACTATCATACAATTCGTCATCTTCTGGGAATTTGATTTTTTTCGATTTTAGAGCTTTGTATAGCTTACTGTGTCTGAACGTAGTTGCATCATGTTCATGCCCATAGCCGCCGACATCAATCGCAACAAATTTATAACGGGCATCCACAACTGCTTGTAGCGTTATAGAGAAAAAATTCTTATAGTTATAATATAAAGATCCTGAGCCTTCTGGCTGTCTGATTCTCATGTGGCGCACATCTATCGATCCCACGCAGTGTAGCATATCCCACATCAAATAATATTCTTGGGCAATGTCCATTAAGGAATCTGATGTCGGCATTGGCATATGTAAACGTCGGAGGTTGTTCCATAAAGCTGTACATACTTCAGTAATCAAGTTGCTTATAGTCGATTTTCCCATTAAAAATGCAATAGATAAATCGCTATAAGAGGCACCAGTTGATAAATGTCTGTAACAAAATAGCAAACATTAGTCATCAATTTGAAGAAATTATAATAGTAATAATAATTAATATATACCTTATTGTAATAACTAATTTTTCCTCTGGTAAGATAGGTTGTGTATGAAGGTTGCACCAATTTTTGATCAAAGAGTCGTGCACTTTTGTTTATATGTACTCAAATGTTGTAACCTTCATTCGCATGTACGTTTCAAATTTCTTATCATGTCGTTTTAACATTGGGAATAACCGATGATATTCGCTGTGCAACCTTCTGCCTTTATTTAGCTCCTGCCATTTTTTTTGTTGATAATATTCAATATATTATCAATGGTACATTGGTGATTTGCGAGTTCTTCTATATTTTAATATAGTATATGTCTACAAATACATACATCAACTAATATATATCATTGAAGTTTGCATTAGCTTAACCTCCAAGTCCTCGGGTTAACCTCGACGGAGTCGCGAATCAACTTCGGGCGACTCTCATCGGGGAGTGACTCCAGGATGAACGTCGGGGGAGCCTCGGATTAATCTCGGTCTGATCTTCTGATCTCGGTCGGACCTCGGTCGAATTTTCTTACACCTCGATCGCACCTCGGTCGAATTCTCGTAGACCTCGGTCGAATCTTGCGCCACCTAGGTCCAAGTATTTTGGCGACCTCGGTGTAATTTTGCTCGACCTCGGTCGATCGAGAATCGACCGAGGTCGAAAATTTCGACCTCGGTTAAAACTCGATTGAAGTTAGCCGCGCATGGGCTAGGGACATTTTCGTGGTCAGTGTACGTCTGCCCACCTGAATGTAAAAAAGGATTGTTCGAGGATCCATCGAGGACTACGGCTACCGTGTCACATATCCTCGGCTCTGGCCGTCATATACGTCCACGAGTCCGATCATGAGCAAATATTATTTTAAGCGTTATGCGACTATACGAGTAATGCAAAAAATGCCTACATGGATCAAATAATAACGTCGCAGGTCCAGCCACCGTTTTTCCGTCACTATGAACGCACCCTGAGAGGCATAGAGCCTGCTGAGGACTCAGCCGACTTTTATTTTATAGGACTGTGATGGGTGAGGGAGATTATTTAAACTAAGAAACAGTTCAGCCCAACTACACTTTCACATCACTACACTACCACAATCAGAACACTTGCCTCTCAAACAATCAGTACACTCCTCACAGCACTACACTCTACAAAGATCCATCCCCCTTCATGATGCACTGGGACTGCCCCAAGCCATGGCGGTTGTTCCCATCGTCACTGGCGAGGGACTGCTGTGAGAATACTTTGCCGAGGTGTTCTTGTGATGGGGAGGTGAGAAACCAGACGCCTCGGACCTTGATCAGGGAGTGCGTACTGTTCATCCGCGAATTCCGGAACTGGAAAGCGGAGATCGGACCCTGGGGATCTGAGGTAGGACATACGATGTAAATATGCATGAGCGCGACCGAAGGTGCCCTCATTCTTGACTGTTCCGGCCCGCCCCCTTATGCAGGATGCGCTGGTAAAAAAAAACAAGGTCATTGAACATACCCAACCACATCAAGAAGTGGGAATTCATGTACCACTAGCAGCGAAGAACGGGACAGAAATTCAAGATATGCAAAATGTAGAAGAACGGGATAAGATGGCGGACCTGTATTTGTCCAGATTTCCGAAAGTAGAGGTCACTTCGAAAATAGCATTAAGCAATGCCACGAGCAAGACGGAAGATGGTATGCCTGGTCGTAGTAGCAATCCACCCGGCGTTCCGATAGAGTTAATGCGGGGCTGGCATAAAATATTTTCAAGCAAACATCCTGCCTAACTGCAAGCGGGAGGTCAAGAGTGCCGCTAACAGAGCTGTTGAACTGCTTAATAGCATGAACAGCACTCGAGCTGCTCTAGCTCAAGAGGCCTTTGCTTTCAACCAAATTATGGAGAGAAACCAGTGGATTACTAGAATTGAAGCAAAGACGCTCTCAAGAAATAATAGGGATGCCTCAAAATCTCCAGAAACGGTGGATGCAACAATCAAATGCCAGAAAAGTCACAAAAGTATGAGTGTGAGCAAAAAAGTGTGAGCGAAAAAAGTGAGTGTCAAAATGAGCCAAAGTACCTCATATGCTCCGTAAAGGGAAAGGATCAGGGCCGCGCCTCTGGTAGCAGTGACTGTCCCATCTTCACACAGCTACTACGGAGGAATACAGAACAGACAAGAAGAAAATGGAACTACAAATGATCCAAGTCAACGCTGCGACAGGGCGTGGAGCCCAGGACCTTCTCACAGCAACAGTGCAAATCAGGCTCGTAGATGTACTGATCGTTAGCGAGCAGAACAAACATCTATATCCAACAAATTGGTTGGAGGACAGGACACAGCAAACTGCGGATGACAGGATCTCACTCGACCAGTAAGGGGTACGTCTGGGTTGAGGTGGCAGGCTTAAGACTGTACAGCTGCTACTACTCACCCAATGACCCGATAAGCAACTTTGAGGACGAACTCCAAGACCTGGATGAAAGCATGAGACAGGCCAAAAAAGAGGTTATCATGGGAGGACACTTTAACAGTAAGACTATAGAATGGGGAGACCTACGGCTTGACCCAAGAGGCATAATTATCAGTGGAATGATTGCCCTAAATAACGTTATAGTGGTGAACAGAGGTCATAAATGGACATTTCAGAGGGGAGAGAAAGCGTCAATTATCGGCTTGACAATGTCCACTCCAAAAATATCCAAAAGAGTTCAGAACTGGCAAGTTCTGGAGGAAGAAACGCTCAATGATCATAGATACATCGAATTTGAGATAACTGAAGAAGCAAACTCAAGAATGAATAATAAGAAGTCGACAGATGTAGGATGGAACACAAGGAAACTCGACACGAAAAAGCTCGCGAATTTCCTACATAACAAAAGCTCGAAGACGATTTCCCGTGGAAGGAATGTCCAGAAACCGCTGGCCAATCCGCTGCCTCGGTAATTGAGTTGTTAACGATGGCTTGCAAGAAGTGTATGTCTAAAAGAAAGTTAAACAACAGCAAAGTCAAAAAGCTGCACTGGTGGAACGAGGAACTGACAAACCTTCATAAATCATGCACACCGGTCCAGAGGAGATACACACGGTCACAGGGCAACTCGTCCCTCTGTCAGACCTACAAAGACGCAAGGGAGGAACTGAAGCGTGCGATAAAGAAGAGCCAACAAAAAGCTTGGGATGGCCTCCAGCAGGAGGTAGATAACGATCCATAGGGTCTAGCATACAAGATCGAGAGCAAGAAATCGGTCTCGAATCGTGAAGCCTCGATGACGTAGTTTGGGTGAACGAGACCGTGAAGGCGCTTTTCCCGGCAGATGCACCAAGAACTCAGGGCACGATGCGCAGCGAAGAGCTGAAACAAGAGGACATGTATACGCTCGATGAGCTTCTCAGTGAAGCTAAGAAGCTAAAAATCGGTAAAGCACCGAGACTAGATGGTATTCCCAGCGAAATAATCCAAAAAGACGTCGAAGTGTGTCCAGAACCTATCTTAGATGAAATGAACACGTGCTTAAAAGAAGAACAGTCCCACAGCAAGTGGAAAAGGCAGAAGCTTGTTATTTTAAGGAAAGGAAATAAACCCCTGGATAGAGTCTCTTCGTACAGGCCTATATGCCGGCTTGACACGAAGGTGGAAACTACTCGCGGGTCTAACTCTACGGAGGCTAGATAGGCACATGATTTCTGATCATGCGCTCTCCGACATGCAGTATAGCTTCCGAAAAGGATAATCTACGGTTGACGCTATATCGACCGTGGTAAAAATCGTACAAGTGGCCAAGAAAAGAAGAGGAAGAAAATAGAAGAAGGGCTTCTGCGCTTTGATTGCTATCGACGTACGGAATACGTTTAATTCTGCCAGGTAGAAGGAGATTATCGATAGTCTAGTAAGGAGGAACAAACCGATCTACTTACGGCGTATGGTAGAAGACTACCTGAGCGATCGATGGGTCCTGTACATGGAAGAGGCGTGGACTATAGAAGAAGAAATGACAAGAGGAGTGCCACAAAGATCAATGAGCGGCCCATTTCTATGGAGCGTCATGTACGACAAACTATTAAATCAACGACGCACTCAGAAGAGTCAAGAGACTGCTTGACTGTAAAAGGCTTGGAGATGGCCGTAGACAAGACGGAAGCAGTCTTAGTTACTGACAGGCGAAGCTTCGAAGAACCAGAGCTTTGCCTAGGAGTCACCGTAATACCATGGAAAAGTTAACTGACCTACTTTGGGGTACAATTAAAACGCAGGATAGTGATTTATTCATTCATTCATTCATTCATTCATTCATTCATTCATTCATTCATTCATTCATTCATTCATTCATTCATTCATTCATTCATTCATTCATTCATTCATTCATTCATTCATGCATTCATCCAGAATTTGTTTTTGTTTAATATTTTCAATAATCTAATTTGTAGTCTTTGCAATACATAAAGGTATTTTTTGTAAGCTCACCCCATGCCATTATTCCGTAGTTTAGAGGACTGTGGAAAAAACGAGTAATAAATCATTTTTAAAGATTCTGTTTTCATGATTTTTGATAATTTATAGAATATGAATACAAATATTTTGTTTTTTCTGTAAATGTATTCAGTGTGTTTATTCCATTTCATATTGTAGTCGAAGATAATTCCCAGATATTTTCAACTATCGACCCGGCTCAATATTCTATTATTAATCTCGATATTGATAGTTTTAGGAACACTATCACAGTAGTTCTCAAATGCTATGTACGTAGTTTTTCCTATTTTTAGTGATCATTGTACCAGTAGATATTGTGCTATATTCACTCACGCTTTCCGCTATCCGTACAATCAGTTGTCTGTTGGTCAAATAGTTAGTTAGTAGTTTATGTCGATTTCATCTAATTCCATACTGATATAATTTGTCTAATAGTATCTTGTGATCAATAGTGACAAATGCTTTGGCCAAATCTACGAATGCTATCACAATCGGTTTACTTTTATCAAGCTTTTCATATATTCTGCTGACCAATTTGCTAATAGCATCTTCTGTACCTTTACTTTTTATAAAACCATATTGATTTTTGGCTAGTATTTTATTCTTTTGAAAAAAGACTATTAACCTATTATAAATAATAAACTCCAGAATTTCTGCCAAATTAGAGATTAATAATATCGGTCGATAATTGTTAAGAAGTGACACCACTGTAGAAAATTTAAAAAATCGATTTTTTTTATTGGCTTAAAACATGCTTTGAACCTTCTAGAATATGGTACAAAAAGTCCTATCCCGAAAAATTTTTTTTTTTCGAAATTTCGGGACGTATACCGACCGTCTTTGGCCGCTCCGAAACGGCTGATCGCTTACCTGCGAGAGGTATGTACTTGATGAGAAGGACCGCCTTACGGCTTGCCTATTGTTCGCAAATTTTCCTAATGCTCCTATAGATGTCGATCTTAAGCTATTATGAGTCAGTTAGGCTAGTTTCAAAACAAAGTACGTTAGTGTAGCGTATGTATATCGTAAGAAAACAACGCTCTCATTTTCGCTTTCAAAACTATATTTTTATGAAAGTTTTAATTATTTATTATTACGTTGAGCAAAATGGAAAAAAAGTGTAAGCAGGAAGAAAAGGCACGAAAAAAACTATCCAACACGGCATCGGAGCCGTAAATCAGCGAATCGTCCGATGAATCGATACGAAGCTGAAAGTAATTCCAGTGGCGTCAGTGCATCAGCAAAACAGCTGAAGACATCCGTGGACGATTTCGATGTAAATTATACATTTGGATAACGAATCATTATCTTTTTGGCAGTATTTTCTGCAATTTCTGAACATGTGAAGTGTAAAACGTGCGGTTCTAATATAACTTTTCATGAAAGAAGTTCTCAGGGCTTGGGCTTCAAAATCGTGATCGTTTGTCCGAAGTATCAAAATCGTTAAAGTTGTCCGCGAGCGAGTAGTCGAGTAGTGGGGGAAGAGATAAACGAGTAAAAAGATTAACAGCGCGCGCCAGGCGCGCTACTATATCTATAAATATCGTTTCCCCGCTTCCCCCACTACTCTACTACTCGCTCGCGGACAGCGGCTTCAGCGCAAGTTCGCATCGATTTTTCGACCGTTAGCAATCATCTTTTTAAAAAAAGCGAGATGAGGTGTTCAAGTATTTTATCTATATTTTCCAAATTTTCAAAGAACGGGACAATCGGATAAATACACGAGCATACAGCCCTGCGCAAAAAAAAGGGTTAAAAATTTCAAATCGCTATAACTCTGAAAGTATTTATCTGACATAGTCCAGGTTTTGCATTATCAAAGAACATGTTAATACCCACTGAAATCCAGAAGAACAGCGCTACATATTAAAAATTAACAAAGTTATGGATTTTTGAAAAATCGTCATTTTTTATAGTTTTTTTTTATTTTCTCGTAATCTATTTATCCGATCGGGACGTTCGAGGTCGCATTTTATTCGTCTTTTTATTCTCTACAAATCGTCTGTAGACAGTATTACGATCGGATAAATAGTTTCGAAGTTATATGCAAAAAACGCGAAAAATTGCTTTTTTTCATAAATAATCGCTAATTACAAAAAAACGAATTGAAAATTGGAGTATCAAACTATGCACCAACTATCAGCAACTATTTCCAGACATAATGACATTGGTCCGATCCTGCTATTAATTTTGTCATGAAACATGTACTTTCTGATCTCTGTTGCTTGGCCTAGTTCGATCGCGCCTCTTTCGCTGCGTCGGACAGAGAGCGCTCAGCGTGTCTGATGCGCTTATCGTCGGCTTCACAACAAAATTGTAAGCTTGCAGACCTATATCTATCTCCAGAGCTTTCATAATTCGAAGGACACATTTCAGGCCATCATTAAAATTGTACACTGCAATATCACTGGCAATATCCAGAACTTTCTTGCCACTCGAGAACTATTTCGGAGCCAAGATTCAAGCGGTGGCATTGACACTTTCGTTGCTGTTCTGAGTATAACCTCCTAAGCAACGGTGCAGCAACTCATCTCGACTCAACTCTGTATAAACAGGCTCAATGGCTTCGCAAACTTCTATATAGCACTTATTATTTCATTCTTACTCTTTTCTTCCCCCAATTTCGAGTTAATAATTTTCCATAAACTTTTGTTATTATTACTATTTTCTTCAATAATTTTTTTCTCATATGTATATTTCCTACCCTTTATAACTTTATCTAAGACCTTTACATATTCTTTATAATCTTCTTTTAGTTGATCATTATTCGGTTGCAATTTCCACATTCTGTATAAAAGTTCTTTATTTTCACAAGAACTTATTATTGCTTTGATAATCCATATATTTCTTGGAGATTTTTAATTATTATCTTTAGTTTTCTTATTAAATTTAGCCCTATCTACGCAATTGTTTATGTCATCCATTAATACTTAAGCACCCTTATTTGGATCTTGCATTGATATAATTTTATTCCAATTATTCATTCTAGCTAATATCCTGAGTTTTCTGTAATTTATACTACTTATTCTCTTAATTTCTTTTTTATTTTCTAATTTAGTTATGGTCATAAACAATGAATAATGATCAGTAATAGTATTTATTAATTTAAGTGTTTTGGTTTAAACGGATTTATTCTTTATAAAAATGTTATCAATGCATGATTCCCATAAGGTGCTATCAGATGGTGTAGTTGTAACTTGATGCCATGTGTATAACCATTATCTAATACATTATTTAAAAATTCTTGGATAACACAGTTATCTTTTTAAAATATCAACGTTGAAATCCCCTATTATAAGATGATTTTTAATATTCTATTTCTTAAATAAGTACTCTTTTAAATTTTAAATAAATGTTATATTTGTTATGTCATGAGATCTGTACAATGCAGATATTTTAATTTTACTGTCATTATCTATTTTTATACAAATGTTTATAATTTTGAGTTGACTAATATCTATTACATCAGTATTTTCATATACATTTTCTCTTAATATAAAACTACACCATCTGATTTGTTAATACAGCTATTATTATAATACATTTTATAACCCGATAATCTATAATACAAATAATGTTCCAGATTCCATGTCTCAGCACAAACTATAACAAATGGTTTTGTCTTTAAACTCTCAATAAGTATCTCTAGTTTTGAGTAATTCGCATTTAAGCTTCTTATGATTGCATATAATATTATATTATCTTTATAATTTAGATATTTATTGAGAGTTTAAATGTCTTGATTACTTTCTTGTTGAATTAGTTCCTTTTGTATATTTTCAACAAAATCTAAATTATCTTCCATCATTATTGATCCTTGTTTAGAATGATTACACTACTATATGGGTTGTTGATTATATCTGAAGTCACTTTACGTTGTATCGATGATTTTTTTACCTTTCGTTGATATTGCAGATTTCCTATTTTATTCCAGTATGATAAAGAGGGCTTATTTGGGTAGTCTGTTGGGTCTATATATCTTCTTACCTTAGATTTCAAAATCATACACTTATCAATGTCATTTGCCGCGTGGTTGATATCATATTTATTATTGAACTTTGTATTAATACAAATGTTGAAGTATTCCCGTCCCTCCCCGCGACATTCATAAAATGAGAGAAAATTAGCGTCTCCCGGTTAAGAAAGGGTCCCATTTTCTCCCTCTTCGTCCATTTCCATGGAGTCGCCCGACGTCCCTGGGTTATGTTGGAGTGTCGGAGCGTCTCCCTGCGCTTCATTCATACCTTCGTCGGTTGCCCTGTCTAGGTACCGTTTCTTTTGTCGTAGGACCATCTCGGCGAATTTTGCCGTGGTGGGCCACTAATCCTTGGCGGACGACATTTCGCCCACGATGGTCTCGAGCGTGAAATGTCCGACCACGTCGAGAAGAGCTGTCCTTTCTTCGTTCCCCTAATCGCAGGCGAAAATCGTGTGGAACGCATCGTCGCTATCAGCGGAACAAAAAATATACTTCGAGCTCTGTAGCTTCCCCATGCGTTTGAGATAGTCGCAGAAATACCCGTGGTCACTCAGGAATTGGGTAAGGTAGTATTCTACCTCCTCGTGGTCTCTGTTTATCCAAGGGTCAGTTAGTCTATCAGCCTGGCTGTCTACTGACCCTTGGCTTCATTTTTCCAGGATTGTTACCACGTTGCCATGCTACGCTCATGTTCACTGTGGACGGTTGTTCCGTCCTCTGCTGGGGTTTTCTTCTTCTGTTCGTAGATTCCCTTGCGCTCCTTCGTGTGCAGGTTGATCGAGATGATTCCGGCAATAACGAGTACTGCCGGTCCCGAGACCGTACGATATGCGCTGGAGACTCGGAGAGCTCCTCTACGTTGAACGGAAGTGATTCTAATCCGGCACCACTCCGTCTCCATTACATCGGCCCATATTTCAGAGCCATACAATAGGATGGATTTGATGATTGACATAAGCAGCCGTCGCGTGTTCGTCTTTGGTCCACTCGTGTTCACCATGAGACGGCTCAGCTGTCCCGTCTTTTTCGCCACTTTGTCAGCTGCATACGCCAGGTGACGAAAGAAAGTAAGCTCAGTATCTAGTTTGAGTCCCAGATACATACCCTCCCTCCTTGTCAATACCTCTGACTCCCCCACTTTCACGGTGAAGATTGTCTGTATCTGTTTGTCGGTGAAGGGCACGATCTCTGTCTTAGCGGCTGCCAAGTCGAGTCCGTGTTCCCCCATCCAGCGCGAGATCCTGCGCATCGCCTGGTTGAGCTGATATTGGGCTCTTCCAAAGTTGCGTGTGATGATGACTAAAGCGACATCATCGGCGTACGCTATCATGTACACCCCTTCCGGCAGCCCGAGCTTCAGCAGAATAATGATAATAATAATAGTAATAGTAACAGTAACAGTAATAGTAATAGTAATAATCGAAACGTTAAGAAGCTCGACTCTGGTGGGCACTACCAATTGAAGGGTCTTACACACAAAAAACAAACATACAAAATACACGCACGCAAACAAAGGGTCACGGGGTGCGATAGGTGTCGTGACACTGCCCGCAAGGGATGTGTGGATGATCGTTGCAGTGCACGTCTCGGTGATGTCTCCCGGCGTCTACGCGCCGTTCCCATGGGAGTCTGAGAAATTCCAATGACGGATGAAGGAGCACGGCTGATGTGGATGACCATCCCTGGTCAAACCCTGCTAACCTTTCCTTTTGTTTATGAGCACGAGCCTTGCTTCCTTCCAACGAGAGGGAAAGTATCCTGCCTTCAAAGATGTGTTGTACATGTCGAGGAGTACCTGCGGGTGTTTTTCCGCCACTAGCTTTAGTACTTCCGATGGTATTCCGTCTGGACCCGGAGCTTTCCTTTTCTTCAAACATTGTAGAGAGGCTGCCATCTCGGCTGCGGTGAAAAGCGGGACGTCGTCATTTTCGGGTGTTGTGTTGCCTGATGTTCTTTTCTCGTAGGTTAGGAAGAGCCCATCCACTACTTTTTCCATCAAATCCTTACCCATTGGTGAACTCTGCGTGGAGCCTCCTAGTTTGCGCGTGACGATCCTGTATCCAAGTCCCCATGGGTAAGAGTTCAAGTCGTCTGTCAGTGCTCTCCATCACCTACGCTTGCTTCTTCTGATGGCCAAGCGCAGCTCTTTCTTCTTCTGTACGTAGGTCTGGATCTGTTCCTAAGCGGACCAGTCCCTCCGTCTGGCCCTGTGTAGCCCCCTTCTGAGCCTTTGGCATTCTCTGCGGAGTACTGCAATTTCCTCGGTCCACCAGTACACTGGTCTCTTCCCTTTCTTCTGTCACTTTTTTGGGATGGACATGTCGCAGGCGTGCCATATGGCGCGCATTGTTATCTCCACCTTGAGTCTGATTTCTTCTCGGGGGGCCGCATCCCTAGGTATTACCGCCAAGCCCTTAAGCCCTTCGTCCAGAGCGCAATTGAACAGTCTCTTGTCTGTCCTTGCAATGTTCCACCTAAGCCCCTTCTTAGTTTTTGCTGCGGGAGTACTTGCTGCTGGTTCGGTATGCACGTCAAACCTGATGTACTGGTGATCGCTGCCGTTCTCATCTTCCAGCATCTGCCAATCCATCACCTTCGTGGCCAAGCCTTCCGAGGCAAACGAGACGTCAACAATTGTGGGTCTGCAACCTGTTATTCTGCACGTTGTTGTTGTACCTTGATTTAAAATGACTAATCCTTGCCTTGCAATAATAATAATAATAATAATAATAATAATTCTCGACCGTCTGGTCCCCTCGGCATGATGCACAGGGAAGCAGATGGAGCCTCTGACCAGGGCTCGAGGCGCGTCTACGGGTGGTGGATAGTGGCGGTTAGTCCTGAAAGAAGGGAATTCCAGGGCTGCTCGAGTGCAATAGCACCGCGAAAAAAGGTCAAAGGGACAGGCACTTACCCCGCAGTGCATCTCCCGAGCACATATAACAAATCACACTACACTCACCTGTACATAACACTCAATGCGCAAGAGACACGGAGACCCGGCTCCATGGCGGCTGGGCCGTCCCTCCTCTATCATGCATGGTTCAAGACAGTCTGAGAAAAGAACGAATGGTACAGGGGCCTTATGAGCGGGTATCGCCTGGAAGCAAGTGATATGAGGTCTCTATAAATGGGTATCACCCGGAAGTAAGTGTTACGGGGGCTCTATGAACAAGTATCGCCTGGAAGCGAATGAACATGGTACGATAGAGACGGGGGTCCTATAGACGGGTATCGCCCAGGAGAAAGACATGAATGGTCAAGGAGAAACGCCCCGGGGAAGGATGGACGGCGCACAGTGGGCGGAATCGACAAATTTTGTGTCAAAATCGTAGAACTTTTTATAGGAACAAGCTATTTGGCTGAATTCTGCTCACGCTTGTTGCTGAATATCTACAGTTTCAAGGAAAAATATGCAGAAAGTTTAAAGAAGGTCTTATAACCTCTAAAAATAACTCAAAATATGTCGTTTTTCAGGAAAAAGGTATTTTTTGGATTTTTATTATTCAATTAATTATTTTTTCTGCCAACTTTCAATAAATATTTGTAGATTTTAATTAACTAACAATGATTTTATTATTAGGAATTATATAGGGTGAAACAGAATACAGAATATCGTGAAAACAGCGGTAAGGATACCCAATTTAAAATATACTTGCTATTCGGGTTTCGAAAACTTAATTTATATTTGAATTTCTCTAATATTCCATATATATATATATATATATATATATACAAACAGACCTAACTTAAAATCTATATGCTTTCATATAACCTCATTTCTTACGCAAATAGACTTGTCATCATTTGAATATTTCCTAATCAAATACCATTTTCCTGAAAACCGACATATTTTGAGTTATTTTTAGAAATTATAAGAGCTTCTTTAAACTTTCTGCATATTTTTCCTTCAAACTGTAGATATTCAGCAACAAGCGTGAGCAAAATTCAGCCAAATAGCTTGTTCCTATAAAAAGTTCTACGATTTTGATACAGAATTTGTCGATTCCGTCCACTGTGCGGCGTGGCGCCATCGGGGATGGACAACAACCGCCATCTTGCGCGGCAAACGTACACTACAGTCTAACACTCACCATGCCTCAATCCACCACACATACACGACACACAAACACTTCTACTTTTCACATAGACATACAGTTACAGAAAATGACACAGTGCATGAATGGGCTGCGGCCGGCGGCTGGAGGATATTCCCGTCAGATTAACCAAGGGAGGAGTAGTAAACCTCCTAACCGGGACAAGGCGAGAAGTCAGTACCTAACCTCTGTGGTTCCGTCAGAAACCACATGTTTAATGTAGAAGATGTGCTGGAACTGCTGGAAATGTGGCAAAGAAGGCCACAAGGCAGCAGAATGCTCAGCAAGACAAGACGCGAACAGCGGGTGTTTCTTGTGCACGGAAAAGGGGATTCCAGAAGATCGAAACCATTTTCCGGGCACGAGCAACTGCACTGTATTTAGGGCGGCCCTTCAGGCACGTAATTATCCGGCGAGATGATTCGAGTCCTCCAAAGGAATATGCACAGAAGCAGCCTCGCCCACGATCTCCTCCCGCAGTTTATCGTGGAGTGGGCTGTGGACGTCATGCTTCTGTCGGAATTATACAATCACGAAGAAACCCTGTCGTGGGTGCCGAGCGACATGGGTACAGCCGCGATTTGGGTGCGCGGAGACCTAGTGACCTCAGACAGGGGGGCCGGAGAGGACTTCGCGTGGGCAAAAGTCGGGACCGTTACGTACGTGAGCGTATACCTCTTACCCAACCTGACAATGGACGAACTTACGCATAAACTTGACAAGCTGAAAGACGCACTAAGGGGAATGAATGGCGATATTGTGGTCGGCGGAGACTTCAACGCCAGGGCGATTGAGTGGTGGATGCCCGCCACAAACGGACTAGGACAACACATACTCGACGCAATGGCAAGGCTTGGACTGATGACGCTTAATGTGGGCTCGACACCAACCTACATTAGACCTGGATTTCGCCGATCCATACCAGACATAACGTTTTCAAGTGAAGGAGTGTTTACAAACATTCGTAACTGGCACGTAACTGTCGATGAGAATGGTAGTGACAATACATCCGATTCAAGGTCGCGGGCGCGGATGAACGGCCAAACACGGGGAGACGCAGGGAGCACTTCCCCCGATGGAACGTCACACGTGTGGACCGAGGGAGACTGGCACAGGTGGTACTGAATGCTGAACCTCCCTCTGCGAGAATCCCTCGGACATTAGTGGGGCGCGAAAAAGCGGAGGTGCTCGTAGAGCAAACGACGCAACTGATAACGAAAGCGTGCAATGCCGCCATGCCACGTACAAGTACGAGGGACAGACGACAACCGGTGTATTGGTGAACTGACCAGAACGCGACTCTCGGGAAAGAGTGCCATGCGCGAAAACGAGCGGCGCAACGCGGGCGACTCAGAGAGGGAAGCGACGAACTAACCCAGCAGTATAGGGCGGCGCGGAAGCAGCTTCGCGTCGCGATCAAGCAGAGCAAGCTCCATTGCTGGAAACAACTTTGCGAAGACGTCGATGAAAATCCATGGGGGATAGGATATAAGATTGTAACTCGAAAACTGAAAGCATGCGCGGCCTATTCGGCGATGAGCACGCGCAAAATAGAATCAGTAATCGACGGGCTGTTTCCGACCCATTCACTTAGGGATTACGCGGATTACACTGACATACGGACCGACGATATCCCGCTGTACACGGAGGGGGAGCTTCTGACAGCCGCTTCCTCCTTGAAGAGCAGGAAGGCACCAGGACCAGACGGAATCCTAGTAGAAGTAATAAAGTTAACCGCGCTGCGTAGGCCGGAATTGCTTGACATGTACAACGTTTGCTTGGTCGAGGGAGTATTTAGCCACCGCTGGAAGAGAGCGCGGCTGGTTCTCATCGACAAAAAAAGGGGGACCCAAACTCTCCGTCCACCTATAGACCTCTTAGTCTGTTGGATACGTTGGGAAAAACGGCTGAGCTGCTTCTGAGGTCGAAGATCCAGGGAGCTATTAGGGAGGCAGGAGATCTTTCTGATAACCAACACGGTTTCAGAAAGGGTAGATCAGTGATAGGTGAGGTGCACGAAGTAACAGCGGCGGTGGCAAAGACAGATGAGGCCTGCCACGCGGCTAGGCCGATAGTCGCGTTGGCAACCCTTGACGTCAAGAACGCCTTCAATTCCGCGAGATAGGTGGACATCCTTGCGACTCTCCGAGCTTTTAGGGTGCCCGACTATGCCTTGCGATGGATTGAAGACTATATGAAAGACAGAAACCTCCTATACGAAACGGACGAAGGACTCAGGGTCAGACCTGTCACAGCTGGAGTGGCGCAGGGGTCGATCCTGGGATCCGATTTCTGGTTAGTATTATATGACGAAATGCTGAGACTCCAGATGCCGATCGGGGTGTCGCTGATAGGATGCGCGGACGATGTCGCGATGGTAATAGTTGCGCTCGACGTAGGCTCTGCCCAGTTTCAGTTGAATATAGCCATGCATTGCATACTTCGATGGATGCGTGAACACGGATTGCAGCTAGCTTTAGCCAAGACAGAAGTAGTATTATTGACGAGGAAGCGAATAGAGACAAGCCTAGGTATAACGGTAGGTGACGTGATGGTGAGGACGCATCCGGCGGCGAAGTACCTGGGGGTGACCCTGGACACTAAGCTGATTTTCGCTCTTCACCTCCGAGACACAACGAATAGGGCCGCGAAACGAGTAGCAGAATTAAGTAGGCACATGGCTAACGTGCGCGGGCCAAGACCTGCAACGCGTAGACTGCTCATGGCAACCACGAACTCCATCCTGCTCTATGGAGCGGATGTCTGGGCCGATGCCATGAATAAAGAAAAGTACAGGAGGGGAATAGCGGCAGTGCATCGCAGGGCAGTTCTTCGAATAGCAAACGCGTACAAGACAGTATCAAGGACAGCGGGATTCGTTATTGCCGGGGTTATACCCGTATATTTGCTTACGCAAGAACGAAAGCGGATATACGACCGGAGTCAGGAGATTGGGAGGGCTTGCGCCACGACGGAAGAAGACAAATGGTCGGGAGAGAGGTTGCGACAGCGACAGCGACAACAGGAACAGGCTCGCTGGACTCATAAACTAATACCGAGACTAGCTCCGTGGCTTGGCAGGCAATTTGGGGAGGTGAACTTTTACCTCTCCCAGTTCTTGTCTGGGCACGGATACTTTAGACAGTACTTATACAGAATGAGGAAGGTACGAACGCCGGCGTGTACTTACTGCGAGTACGACAAGGACGATGCGGAGCATACATTTTTCATGTGATCGCACTGGACCGACGAAAGATACAGACTAGAGACCTTCACGGGGACAAGCTTCAAGCTGACGAAATGTAAGTAAGACAAAGTACGACAAGATTGACTAAGGACGAATCAAAGGACAGGCGGTTTCCCACTCGAAGTAATGCGAAAGCGGTTCCGGGTGGGGGGCGTACGCGGCACGCTCGTTTTTTAGTGGGTAGGACACGACGGTCGTCCGCCTCGGTTGTAATTCGGGCATGGAGCACGAATATCAGTCGGGGATGGACAGCGCGCCAGTGGAGTCCCACACTATCACCTCAGAGTGCAGAAACTCAGGGGATGATGTCCATGACGGATTTTTGCGAGTTAAAAAAAATGATAATGATAATGATAATAATAATGATAATGTTAATGTTAATGATAATAACAGACGCAGACTGGGACCAGAAAACATAACGCCCGAGAACATTATACCGAGAATGCTACGCGACGCAGACAGGTGGACGAGAGTAGCTACGTTCGTTGAGACAGTACTCAGAGGGAAGAAAGGCGATGGGTGCTTGGAATGAGCGAAAGAAAATGACAGAGAGAATAGAAACGCAAGAATGCATGAAAGAATGTTTTTTTGAGAACGAATGAAGAACGAATGTGAGGACTGATAATGATAATGATAATGATAATGATAATGATAATTATAATGACAATGATAATGATAATGATAATGATAATGATAATGATAATGATAATGATACTAATAGTCCTTTTTTGTCGAAATTGAGGAATATTTTTACGGAGCATAAGAGGGCGGTGTCGCACCCTCCCGTATGTGAGACTCGGCTACGATTTCCCGCCGGAAGCCGCAGACACGCCGCCTCCCATATTCACTAAACTTCCTTATCCCCTTCGCGCTCCCTTCAGAAGGAGGAGAGTGCCAGCCCGGACCCTCATTAGCATTACTTCGAGATGGCAAATCTTTGCCACTCGTAGGCGTTTCGATATGGTTCTATTTTCACGTTAGTTCATTCGTTCATACATACTGTTTGTATATACTAAAAAACGACCTTCCCGCGCTTCTATGGTTCGTAGTATTTGTGCCGTTAAGGCAGCTACCGTGTCCAAATAAAAACTGTTTCTCATATGCTTTCGTTCATTCGATCACTCAAACTTTACGTATAAGTGGACAAATGAGGTGCCCGCGCTTCTTTGGCCCCGGTGCTCATTGTCGCATCCTGATATCTGCAACATGGTACCAACACAATGCTATTACCATCAGCATTAGCACAGCATTACCACGCACAGGCAGGTACCATCTGCTGCTAACTATGCGCGCTACCTTTCCAACAAACAGCATCAACACAACGTCATAATCAGCAGAGGTAGCACAGCATTACTACGCACAGGCAAATACGAGTACCATCTGTTGCTAACTATACGCACTCCATAACCAACGGACACCACACTAAACCAACGACCCGGACCGCCTACCTACCGACCAGGCCACCAAGCCAACATACCAAAAGCTCCGCCGATGCTAACGCCAACAGATCGACACGTGCTAACGACGAACCGTTACGCACCCCCATGGAGCGATAGCTGAAATGACGGAATGCCATCAACCGTGCAATTTAGGATAATAATCGATAGGCCGAATCACCGCTCTCCCGGAAAAACCCACATAACCCCCTCCCCACCTTTCTTTTTCGCTACCTTTTCGTTACGTCCAAACAATCCACCTTGCTTTGTATTTTGTATTTTCGACTTAGCATCACTTATAATTCCGACTTAAGGGAAGAGTATACGTATAAAGCTAATTTTCTTAAATCTAGGAAATTTTTTTTTTATGATTAGATACATAATAGAAGAATGTTTTAAGCCCTACTCAATATAATTGACTGCCTTGACCGTCATTTATAGCGATTAAATCAGTAATAAAACACGAATTTTATAAAATCAAAGAGACATTTTTTTTTCAAATTATATTTATTATTACTGATGTTTAAAATTTATTAAACAATTTTTGCAATAAATTAGCTCATATTTAGTTAGAAATGTCATAAATTAACCCTTTTATATTTGCTTTAGTGAAATATCTCTCTGTATTTTTGTTCAAAATGTGTCAATATGTAGACGTGTACAAAATTTTCAGACCGATTCATTAAAAATTGATGCGCAGAAACTATTTTGAAGTTTCAAATTTGTAGTTTTCAGTAAAATGCATTATAAAATTTAGTAGTAACAAATGTAAGAATTTACGTTTTTCTTAAAATAAATTGTTTTAAAAAGGTTTACAAAATTTTAAAATTATGTATCTTTAATTATTAGCATTTGAGCTTGCTACGTATAATGTAAAATTAATGTCCACCCCAGGCATAGTCCCCTTTTGGCTGGATAGATCCCATCTCTCACTTTCCTGCTTATGTACTTTTCCTCTTTTGTTCCATTTGAGAATAAGCTGTCGCGTGAATAGAAATTTGAATGAGTCCTAAGAACATATGTTTTAAGTACTTACCATTATGTAATACAGTTTAAAGTTTGCCCGGGAAAATAATAAAAGAAACCGAAAAGCTAGTATTTAATGGAAAATACGTTAATTACTATGGTTTCCATTGATGATACAATAATTATGATACCAGAATATTGAAGTACGTGAAAAGATACTTAAATTAATAAAAAAGTCATCCCCATATGTTATTTTAAAGCGGAGATATCCATTATGCAAGTATTACGAATTCACGCTACGCGAACTCGCAACAGCTGCCCCCACCACCGCCGCAGCGTCGCGCCGCCGCGAGAGGGAAAGCAGACCAGCGGCTCGAATAACTGTTTTTTGGCCGCTTTATTAGACTTTGCACGATTCCACGGCCATTTATTCCGAACCGGTTGGCCATAATGAGAGGAAAAAAATTCCGCTATTAGAGTATACAATCTACGACTGTTATTCCAAGTTTCAAGTAATAATATTGATTAGATAGCCTATCATCACTGTTGCAAAAAAAAAGATTATATCGACTCCTATTGGTCGGAATATAACGATTCATTTTAAATTCGTGTTTCTTTTAAGTACATTCCAATGTACTTACTTTCGATAATTAAATATTACAAACTACGAAGATAACACCCCTTACGAAAATCCATTTTCGTTTTTTTCCTTAAAATAGGGGGAAATTTTCAAACAAACTTGTAATTTTGCATGCCTAAAGTACACTTTAAAACCTTTAATTTGCGGGTAGTTGCACTACAAATTTCCCAAAGGGACAGACGTGACAGCGAATTCAAAGTGTTGCATAAGAAACGTTGCGACAGGGCGCTATTTTGAAATTTTGGAAGTCGGACCAGGGGCATCTTTTTAGGCACACCTAGAGGCATGCCTAAATGATTTATTAGCAGCATTCAACATTTTTTAACATATTTTTTTATGCTCAAACATTCTTCAAATTTTATCCTTCGACGGCCATTTGGACTATTAAAATTTATTTTTTAACTTTCAAAAAGTACTAGTCTTATATAAAATTTGACTCTAAACATCTTATTAGAGTGACTTTTTTTCATAACATTCAACTTTAACGAGTTATTTCAAGAAATGTAAAAGAAAATTATTTTAAGGTTACGTTTGGCTTAAATAAACATACTTCAAGTCCAAAGCTAGGTATGAGAAATCATGGTTCTAGTGTAGAGGTAAAAAGTTATCTTAACTGGATTTCTGGATCTGAACTCCCTGACGCCCCGGCAATATCAAATCACAAAGGGGACAGGATACATGGGAGTAGTAGCAGGTGAGGTCATTTGATGAAATGTGTACTGGTAGATATACACAGTATGGAGGACAGCACTTGCTATCAGGAATTACCTATAACTCAGGACGGCGAAAACCTTTTCTTATCTCCGTGCAGAAATATATTAAAATATTATGTCACCGAGATTTCGTGCAATCAATTAAAACCGCCTATGTTTCGTTTGAGTACAGATTGGTTTTCCGTATTATCGCGAGGCATAACAATAGAGCAGACACCCACTATTTTAAATTCCAACACGAAGCATCGAATTAGCTAGATGCGGAATATATATGCCCGAGCAAATTCAAGCGCCGCACCAAAATGTAATGTTTCCAGTCGAAAAGCCGGCTATGTTAAATTCAATAGCATTAAGCATGTCAAGGCATAGTACTAGAATGGAAGGCTTGTCTGTGGCACGACTTTTTGACGAGGACACTTTTAGGGGTAACACCACTCTAGCGGCCCGAAAAATGCCTAATTTGTACGATTTTTTACAAGAGTAGGAAAGAAGGGATCAAATTTCTTTTTTGAGGGTTTACTATACGTATATTAGGGTACATAAATATATTTTATTTTTTACATTTAAATACAAAATGGCGGCTATACAGCGAATCTCGTGAGAAGCCTTTTTCTCAAACCTCCAAACGGGAGAACACTTTTCTCGGAAAGTATGAGACCTGAAACAAAAAACCACAGAAATTCTTAATCTATATAACGTTAACTTTGGAAGTACGTAGGGGTTTTCTTTTATTTCAATTTTTGTAGAAATGGTGCACTTCTGAAATAAAGTCAATTTTTCTAGAAAAAAAACGATGTAAATTGTTTATAAAAAAAATTTACATTCAATCGAAAAACATCTTTAGAGAATCTATTTGTGAAGCTACAGTAAAAATTTCAATCTAATCCATGCAATAGTTTACGAGTAATCTGTTCACCCAGTTTGAAAAAGGCTTCTCACGAGATTCGCTGTATAGTCGTCATTTTGTATTTAAATGTAAAAAAAATATATTTTTGTACCTCAATATACAATATACTCAATATACTCGATATACAATATACGTATAGTAAACCCTCAAAAAAGAAATTTGATCCCTTCTTTCCTACTCTTGTAAAAAATCGTACAAATTAGGCATTTTTTCGGGCGGTTAGAGTGGTGTTAACCCTTAACTAGACTAGCTGATAGTACTTGGAATACAATATGGACGCGTTTATTGACTTTCGGCTCCGCGTCTGCCGGAATAATCGGAATGTATATGACCGGGACTTATCAAATTTGTCGTAGATACTATTTTACATGGTTATGCTTTACATTCGATTTATGGGTGGTCCGCTTACATAATAGGTTCGTTGTGGTCGAGTGTAACCCAAATTACTCCTACACATTGCACGAAGTCCAGCCGAATATAATCCACAGGACAAGGGAGATCAAGGCAAGGGAAACGGAGTGAGCCCGTCTGCACCACCACAACCAACCAAGCCGCCTTTGACTCCACCCCCGTTGCCAGGCTAATCGAGAAAAAATTGTAGAATCAACTTATAATCGAAATTGCAGTACCAATGGTAGAATCAATTTTCCATCAAAATTGTAGCAAAGAAACGTAGTATCAATTTTTAATCAAAATTATAGTGTACTAATGCTTACGTATACGTATATATTTGGATATTTTGTGACAAATTTTTGCGATAATATATAAAGAATATGCTCAATCACAATAATCGCGACAAACAACGAATGTTAAGGGGCAATACCACTCTAGGATTTAAAAAGAATCGTTTTTTAGCTTAAACAATACTTTAGGGTCATAAAAATAATATCCAATTGGTCCTATGGTAAAAAGAATAGTAATAGCTTCAATTTTCTATTTTTCCGCCGCGTCTCGGAGTGTGCGTTTAGAGCATATGCGGTACCGCACCGAATTTTTGCTTTTACCTGTTGAAATATTAAATACCTGCCTTACTTAAGGTAAAAGGTCGTTAGGTTACCTTTCGTGGTCACAAAGGTGCGTTGATACTATAATATACATATACATGTATTATATGTACACTATAATATACGTGTATGTTTGAGTCAGTACAGCTTCGAAGTGACGCCGAGTCCGACGCTCCGATTTGTTCTTGTCGTTGATCTTTTTATTTTTTATATAAATAATCATCAAAATAAAGTTGTTTTATAGTAAATTATCAAGAATAATGGTCTGTCAAGTATCATGCGTCTGATGCAAAATTTGGGGATGAAAATAGGGCCAAACTGCTACAACTTCTGCGTGAAAGCCGATGAGCGCCGCATCAAATTTTCCGAGCGATCGATCACCGATGCTGCAAAAAAAGCCTCGGTTGGACTTAAAATCAGTCAGGAAGGAGAAAGAAGATGAGAATATCAATTTAGATGGCCAAATGTACGGTACTGGAATCGCAGATTATTTAAGAGAATTTTTTAAGAGTTAAGTACTTGTAAAACTTTAAACGCATTTTTCTCAAAACTACTTTCTTGAAACTGGTCGGAGATGCGGCTCGAAAACCACTCGATGGATCGCTTTCAAATTTTTACTGTAGCTTCACAATAGCATTATCTAAAGAAGTACATAGCCGTTTTTTGAGTAAACTTAAGTTTTTTTTATAAACAATTTACTGCAAATTCTTACGTCGAAAAATTTTTTTAAAACTTATTCCGTTTTTTTAAAAATTTACTTAAAAAAAACCTGTGTACTTCTATATCCAATAACACATATTTTAAGAGGAAATTTATTTTTTTGTCCTAGCTTTCATACTTTCGGAGTTACGATTTCGCCCGTGGAGGTATAGAAAAAAATGACGTTTTTGGAAAATTGCTCTGACGCCACCATTTTATTTTGAAAATTCAATGAAAACATTTTTTTTTATACTTCAATATATTTTTTATTAATCCCTGAAAAAAGAAATCTGATTCCTTTACCTATATCCTCAAAAAAATTTATCAAAGTTAGGCCTTTTTTCGTGGCTCTAGTGTGGTGTTACCCCTTAAGCGATCTAATTAACATTAGGCAAAGACTTTCTTGGGCAGTAAAACGGTGCGACGAGACAACTTTTAAGTATGGTCGCCGCGTAGAACTGTTGCGCGAGTATAAAAACTTGAGCCAAGTTGCGCGAAACGAACTTAACAAAGTAAACGACTCAGCCTTGATACGCGAACAGCTGGCCAAGTATACATTTGTGATGGGTCTACGACTGGAAATAAAGCGATATATGTGCAAAGTAAAAATTTACTTGGGGTTTGATCACGCGAGGAACCACGCCAAGCAAATCCAAGCACGTTTAGACGACGTTAAAAATATATAAAAAGCATGCTAAAATTAATATAACTAGTACAGATATATAGAAAAAAGGGGGATGCATTACACCGTTTACGCTCATGGATACTAATCAGATCATTGCAGAATTAAACGGAAAATTCTTGTACGTGCGGAGAAGCAATTTACCCAAATTCTACACTAGAAGTTTTACGGATCTATTTTGCGACGGGTGCTATCACGAATTCGTGGAAAACCCAGCACGGCTATATTTAAAGAAGGATGTTAAGGTTTTATGCCATTTATTATATCGCGCACAGAAATATGGATTCGGAGAGCACATCTCACACATCGAGGTCGAGGCGCACATCGAAAACAGTAACCTCGAACAGCTGGGTAATTACAAATAATAAACGTTTTCATTTTACCAGTGCTCCGGGAAACTATTGCCAGACTTGGCTTGATAACTCAACTTGTGGCGTATCACCACGACAATTAAAACGAGCCACATACTTGAGACTCAGTCCTTTTTCAAAGATGTGCTAAACAATGTCACCAACTCCGAGATCTACAAAAAGACTCACGGATGCCGTCGCCATCGGACAGGTATACTTTCTGCAAACCAAGATAATACAGTTAAATGAAACTAAACAAGCATTTGACAGCCTAGCATTAACATATGCGGTGGGAGCCAATACGGAAACAGGGGGGGGGGGCGAGAAAGTCCCTAACCCGCGATGAAGCTTTCAATATTTTAATTTATTTAACAACAATTACCAACGAAAAAACCGTTAGCTAACGATCTACGCGCCATCATCGAGAATGATGTCACTCTAAGCATAAAAGAGTTTGAGCTCGGTAAAGAAATGCTTTTAGCTAACTTGAAAAATATCACTTTAGAAGAACCAGTTTTGGACGCAGCCTAATCTAAAATGGACCCGACCATAAACGCTGCATTATATTTGGTTAATAAAATTAATGCAAACCAAACAATACATTATCCCAACTCGAACTCTTTGCAATGCTATAAGTAGTATAGAGAAACTCACGGGAAAACAATCGCCGATACACACAGATTACATTAACGCGGCCGTTTTATCAGAGTTCGCCACAATAGAACTTTTCTTTGTACAGGAACACGTAATAGTCCAAATCGAAATGCCGTTGCTCGATTAAACTAATTTCACGGTATACAGACTAACGCTAGGTGTCAGTTTTCGATCTTTTAGAATTACCAAACAATAAAGCTTTGCTAATTGCTAATACGCACAAAAGGGGAATTTATGGCCATCCAACCTGGTTGGAATTCGCACTTCTTCTTAAGCACGAGTGAAGTAAACGAGTGCAAAGGCTCCGAAATCTAAGAGTATGTAGCTCGCAAGTTTCTTTTATCACTTCCAGCGAGTGCTAGAGCACCTTGCTCAGAAAACCTACCTATCCCGCGCTATACTCATGTAAAATGGAAGTAATCACGGGACCTTGCTTTTATATGGTAAAAATATGACATTGTAAATGCGACGGCGTATTGTCATGGCGAAAAGGTACGTGCGGCGTTTAAGGCAATCGGGAAATTGAAATTACCCGAAAATTGTCATGTAATGATGAATAATAAATTCTATTATTGGGCAGCTGCACCGCCCAGCGCGATCACGGATTATTTCTTACCAAAGGTGCATCTTAGCATGATTAGTACAGTATTCGCGCAGCTTCATTCAAATGGAACCATCAATATTGTAAAAATATATAACAATACGCACGGGTATTGGTACGGTTCAGTTGTGGGAATTATAATTTGCGGCACCTGTGTACTTATGTATTGGGTCATAAATCGTACCCGTAAAATTGCACCGACCCCAGCACCGGAACTCGCGTACGTACCGATTCGGCCGCTAGAGCAGCACATAATTTGGAATTTTAGAGTGCCGGAACGCATATAGGCGAATCCGCGTCAGCCACCGTAACGGGTACGGACGTCCTCAACGCGCGCCAACCCGTCGGCACCCGCCGATCTACCACCACCGCCACTGCCGCCGTCGCCTACGTCGATATAAAAAGAAGAATATAGTAATCGTAAACCGGAGCTAGAAATGAAGGATCTTACACTTTAGCATATTGCACTGACTATAACTAACCAGCATACTTATATCTTATTAAGGAAAGTAAAAATGTTCTAATCTCATGGATTACATTTATGGTACAATCTATTCAGTAATTGATAGCTATAATACTACTATAGTATACTATGATATAACAGAATGCTATAAGTACTTAATTATTCTACAAGCTTTGTTCGTTCCTTACACAAAACTTTTGCGAATATAAATCGATATGCTAATATATTTTATCCGTAGTATTTCTTTTAATCGCTTGCATTGTAGTAGTGATTTTCAATCGAAATAATTGATTATGTTTGCTTAGAGTATATCTTTACATTTGTTTTTGATTTTCAATTACTGACTAGATATTTTGCATTCAATAACCCTAATGATATATTTTAATACAACTGACACTTTTGCCTGATATACTACGTTATATTCATAAAATGTATCATTGTTTGCTATACATAACTGCAATAATTGACTCGTTTGGTATGTTGCTATAAGACAGTTATTCTAAACATTATATAATATTTGAATTATAAAGCATAATTAATATTGATGTATTGAATAATTTTCTATTTATTTGATCATCGCAAAAATAATTGATTTTGATGACCATATAGCTATTGATTGTTTTTCTGTAAGTATGTATTCATAATATTAATTCTTTGCTTAACTTAGTTATTTCTTTTCTATATTCTCTTTTGCATTTTTACATGATAACACACAAGTTTTGTTAGATTAAATGTTCTTTGTTCGTTTTCAAAATTCTTTTATCCATCTGTAAAGATGCTGAATAAAATTTGTAGTCATTCTCTTTCGCTTTGATTTTTCGATACTTTAATTATTAGTAATGTTCTTTTATCTTTAAATTTTATGGTAAAGAGAACCTCGTATACTTTTGCTATTACTGCGGGTCCAGTATCTGAAACAAATGTTTACATATTATAATTAGTGAAATAAATTTGAGATCAACTGCTTGTTTTTGAAGGTCACGTGGAGATTGTATCTGAAACCAGTGAATTATATATTATTATTTGATCATATTATTTTGGTTGAATGTGTGAAAAGCATAGGCGGTTCATGTGCACTACCTTTGTTTCATTCTATTTCAATTGTATTTTTACATTTTCATTTTTCCAAATGTGTATCACTAAATAAGGACCGGAATGAGTATCATCGAATATATGAGGCTTGGGACTTTTCTGCAACTAAACGTAATCACCTACTTTGATTTATACGTTATTAGTCTTTAAATCGTAACATTGCTTCGCTCTCTTCTTAGCTAGGGAGATTCTTTGGGCAACTACTTCACTTGGGGCGCTCAGGCGTGAGATAAGATCTCGCACGTAGGCGGCGTACGCAGGTAGGAGGTCATCGGGCACGGGAGGATCGCTTGACGGTAATCGAGCTAGACGCCCAAACACAAGCTCATACGCGTGCACTCGCTCGAGGGAACCATTCGACTGCGAAAAGCGGTAGTTTTAATTTGCTTGATTTTGAATCTTTTGGCTACGCGAGTCATTAATTTAGTGAAAAAATTTGTCCTTTGATCTATTAATATAGCTTGAGGAGCGCCAAAAATACAAAGTAATTTTTTTATAAATCCATCAGTTACTGAGAGCCGTCTGATCGGGAAGCGGAGCATAAGCATATATTCGTTACCCATTTAAGTTTTAGGCAATGGTTCGACTATATCGAGAGCTACTTTAGCAAACGGAAATGTAGGATAATCAGTAGTAATTAAATTTTGCTTGGTTTTGACAATAACTAATTATTTTAATTGACATTGCATTTTTTAATAAACTTTTGCTTGAATAATTTAATGCTTCAGAGTTTCCCAATTATATTTATGTCTAATTCTATTATAAATTTTATTAACACATTTGTGTCCATCAATCGTAGAGCAATGCATTTCGTCAATAATTTTTGCACGTGCAGATAAAGGAAGATGTTGTATATGACCAAGACAAATAATAATTTTAATTTTGTTGAATATAACTCTTTTCTAATATTTTTTAAAATTAAATTGAATTCAACAATTTCAATATTTTTACTTTTTTCCATACTAAATGCATTTATCTCTTTTTCAATTAAAATAAAACTCAATTTATTCAGTAAAATTTGCAAAATATTCATGATATTTATTAAACTATCGCGTTGCTTGCTTCTAAATGGTATTATTATATGGAAACTAGTATTAACTTTAAATAATTTAGGTTTGCCAACAATTAAATTATCAAAACGTGTTGATTTATTAATTTCATATAATTGCATTGCTCCTTTATTTAATGGTTGACGTATTGAATTTACGAAATATAATTAATTTTTCTCACAAAGAAAAATACTTTTACTAGGGAGTTCGTTCGTGGCTGAGTCACGACGTTTGAGTTCAGAATTAAGTAGCTCATTAGACTCACTTGAATTTTTATTTAAAAGCGTAGTAACATTAAGATCATTATCAAATTTCGCAGGGTTATCGACAGCTGTAGTAACGAGGCTGCAGACGCGATTTTCCTGTTTTATCTCGGGGTGCATGCTTTCACTGCCCCCCCCCCCTCCTCCTGAAAATTTCGTTACGGCACGGCTGCGAGTGAGGGAAATTCTACTATGTCTGTAGCTGCAATGGTCGTGTAAGGTGTCACCTACCTCTCCTCGTCGAACATTTTACAATCTCCGGCTGTTATCTTACGCGGCGCGAGGGCTTGAATGGACCGGGCGTACCGAGTGATTGGTTGTCTGTCTGCGCGTTTGTGCGCCATCATGCCGGGTGGCGCAGCGACTACGGGCTCTACCTGACTCTATAACGCTTGATTATTGATCTCTCTATCCAGCTCACTATTGCTGTCAGCCTGCTCATGCTCAATTGCTAACAAATTGCTAATTATGGCATCGTTAATGATTAATACTTCCGTTTCCATGGAATTTCGGGAGAGTGCGTCAGCATTCATATTTATTGCACCCAGCTTATATATAATTTCAAAAATGTAATCTGCCAATTTTAATCTCCACCTGGTGACTCTAGAGCTCGGATCTTTGTGCGAATTTAGCCAACCTAATGGTGCATGGTCTGAACGGAGTTATACAAAATACTATAGCTAAAGCTTCATTTGAACAAGTGCAATGATTTGAGTCAGCTGTGGTTAGACTTCGCGAAACAAAAGCTATCGGGAGATCCTGTTGGGATATCACTCCCTCAATTGCGTATTCGCTAGCATCAGTCGAAAAAGTAAATTGTTTATCAAAATTAGGATGTATTAAAATTGGTGGTTCAAATAATCGATCTATCAAAATTTCAAAAGCTTCCTGAGAATATTTATCCAAGATAAATGGTTGATTTTTCAAAACCTGGTATAAAACGTCTATAATAATTTGCAAGTCCCAGAAATTGTTTAATATTTTTTGCTGTTTTGGGCACTGGACATTTTTTTACTGAGTTGGATTGATTTTCGAATTTCGAATTATTAAGTTTTTGATTTTGGCGGCTTAAATTATTATTTTAAAATTTCGGATCATGATTTTCGGGGTTTCGAATCTCGACTTTACATGTTGAATTATCATTTTTCGGATATTGGATTTCGGATTTCGGATTTCGAATTGGAAGTAATTTGTGATTTTGGACTTTGCTACTTTCGATTTTCTGAGATTGGGTTTGACAAAGGTTCAGACTTTGATTGCGCGTGATGTTCTTCGCTTTAAATAAAAGTAGCTGTTAAAAACTTATATACTTTTATATCTTTAATTGATGGTAATTTTAGAGACTATTTATAATTATCAATTATAAAATGTTGTTCTCTACAATTAATGTCTGCATCATAATTAATAAATATTTCACTGCCGAGCAATCCGTCTTTCTAAATAGGAGAATCGTCTAGTACTAAGTGAAATTAAAATGTTAAATTATGAAACTACATTGGAATTTTTCCGTATATGTTTTTGCTACTTTTTGTTATACCGGTTAGTTCTAAAATTTCGTTAGCATCGATTCGAACATTGCGCGGTTTTTGTAAATTTTCAAAAGTGCCGGCTCAACACAAGTATCTAGCATTAGCGACAACGGTAGAGGGCAGCTATTTGTTTTTAGCATAATAGTTGGTGAACAATTATTAATGCTTAATAAAACAATCGATTTTATTAATTGTATTGCTGATTGTTTCTCGTATAATTTTGACGCTGTGGTTGTGGGACTTCCCTGGTTGCGTTGTTCTTCTGGAACCCGATTTCGTTTCCCTACTACATTTCTCGCATTTTGTTACTATATGCAAGCTTTCTACATTTGTTCTTCCAATGACCGGCCTTTATGCAATAATTGCATGCCTTAATGGTGCCATTTTTGGCTTGATTTGGCTGAGTTGCATTGGTACAGGGAGCATAGTTCGAATATTGATTTTTGTTTTCGGGTGTTTTCCACGGCTGTGCGGCGCATTGAGGCCGCTCCTGTGAGGTAGTATGTAGTGAGTATTGATTTGTCACGGTCGAGTGTAGCGCTGGTGCCTTTTCGGGGAGTGCCAGCGCCTTCGGAGTGTTGGCGACATTGATACGATACCAGCAATTAGGCGCTGTGTGACCCGATTTATGGCACATTTGACAGGTTTCTGACATTTTGCTATAGACTAAATTAATTTGTGCAGATTCTTTTTCATTAATTTTTGTTTGTGTAGGAGGTTGTGGTATTCTCATTTAATCGTCTGTATTGTGGCATATATAATCGCGCTGTATGTCAATTGCTTGATAGATCCCGCCGTCAAAGACTCGAGTTTGCCCATTCGCCCTTTTATGACCCATTGCGAACCGCGAATAAAATATGCTACACTATCTTTCTGTAATTATGATTTAAGATATGGTCTATGCCTTTTTTCGCGTAACGCGGCTTCGTATGCTTCTTGGACGGCTGATATTAATCTATTTAAAAATTAAATTACGTTTTCGTAGTATTTTTGCTTCATGACTGCTAGCTCGCTCAATAATTCGTGAAAACGTTTTGGCAATCCGTAAGTACGATCAAAATACACTATAATTTCTTGCATATTACAGAAAGTTCTTTTCTGTGTACTTTTTAATGCTTGTCCGGACAAACGCATTTTTATTTATCTCGCTAAGTCAGGCTCGTTACACGGCGGTATCATACTTCGCCCTTCTCTACATCCGTCCAAAAAATACTAAATGGAATGTTGTAACAGTTAAATTTCGGAATCATTTCGACTGCATCCTTAATTGACAAATTATGAACTGCAGTGAGGGTGGTGCTTTAAAATGATTGCAAAGTGTTGTATGGTTGTCTGCGATAATTATTTACTAATTTTGCGTAATAACGTGTGCTTGTATTCTTTGTGTAGAGAAAAGTGAAGAGGTTTTTGCTATGTCAAGTTTTTTTTAGCGTTGTCTTTATTTTGTAATGAAAATATAGGATCAGTTTTGGATTGGTCTGTCACATTTGTTGAGTCAGTGATAGTTTGATAATCAGTGATTTCCATCAGCTCAGCGTTTAAAGTGACCTGGTAAGGGTTAGTCGTACCAAGATCGTGTTTTACAAAGCATACGAAGGAGAGTGGACTCTAGAGTCATTTAAAATTATTCGAGTTTCTACGTTATGACAGCCTCTAAGGTACACCTTAGCAGATCTTACAGGTGAAAAAATTGACGGCTTTTTTTCGAGGAAGAACTAAGTAGAGTGAGTAAATATAATTTCTGAAATTTTTTAAGTGGACGAGATGTTAAAAAGTAACGGAGAAGGTCGTGCAAAGAAGTATTTCGTAAGTTGAAAAGCTAATCCTGACAAATTTAACTCTTGGATATTGGCAAATGATTTAAAAAATTTATAATGAGAGATTCATCTTACATTGTATTATCAAGCACGAACAGCTACCACATAGTGTTTGTTTACCTGGGGAGTGGTCTGTAGCTCTCTCACGGAGAGTGTCCTACCGCTGGAAAACGATTTTCAATGAAGCTTTGGGGAATGCTTTCTAGTACCTAAAAATGAAGCCCAGTACCCATAGTTTGTGCCAATGGATCCTTATTCACGAGATACGAGCCATATTACTCAAAAATATGCGTTATTTTAATGGAAAATTGTACCTCTAATTCATGCCATTACTATATAAGTTTTGCTGCTGGAAAAATTGGTCAAAAGGTAATAAAAGTAGGCAAGAAAAAGTTTTGCTTTAAACTTTGTTTCATATGAAAATATCAATCTGGTCCAAAGTTATTAACAGTTAAATAAGGTTACTGAAAATGCATGAATATTCGAGGAAATTTATCTTTCATAATTTTGTTAATTTTTCATGCATTTTCTGTCACCATTTTCAATTGTTAATAACTTTGGATTGGATTGAAATTTTTGTACGTAACAAAGCTTAAAATAAAGCTCTTTTTGTCTAATTTTATTTACTTTGATTTTATCAGAAAAACTACGGAAGATTATAGGATTTTAAAATTGTAATCTCAAAACCATTAATAATTAAAAGGAATTTATTTGCAGAAGTTTACCTGTTTTGAAAAAAGGCGTCAAAACAGTCGGTAAAGAAGCTTTACAAGCAGGTATCAATATCTTAAACGACGTTTCGACCAATAAAATACATGTCATGGAGTTAATTCGCGAACGTGTACGTGAATCTGTTAAAAATCCCAAGAGAAAGGCTGAAAAAAAACTGTATAAATTTATAAATGTTTCAGAGTATAAAACAAGGCGATTGTCATCAACGCGTCATTCCAGCACAAACCTTCGTACGGTGAGAGTATCTAAGCAAGAGAAGAAGAAGACAAAGAAGTGTAATAGTATCAGAAATAGAACTAAAGTACCAAGTATTAAGAAAAAGAAGAAGAAAGCTGAAAAACGAAAAATACAGAGAATTCATACAACAAGAGATATTTTTGAGCAATAAAGATGGCGTTTCTTCATTCATGTTCGTGTGCGGGTATGAAATCTGAACTGGAACTTTTTAGCGTACTGCCAACACAGATTACGATTGAAAATTCAGATTACGTTCAGTACAAACCAATATCGTCACTTGCCGATGGTTCTCCTATAGAATTCTGTATACCTGGAAATAATGAATACCTTGATCTTGCATATACAATGCTCAGAGTTCGTGTTACTCTCACTCCTTCAGCGCCCTTAACAGAAGCAGCAGTCAAACAGGCCGTAGAAAATATCGGTCCTGTGAATAACTTTATGCATTCGATATACAATCAAGTCGATGTGTTTTTTATTCATAAACCTATATCTACACCAAATAATACATATGCATACAGATCATACATTGAGCATTACTCAATTATGGTCCAGAAGCAAAAAAATCCCATCTAACCAGTGTACTATGGTATAATGACACAGCTGGTAAAATGGAGTAATCAAAACGAGGAAAAATCAAGCTCTTAACCAGGTCTTTTCTTAAATGCAAGGAAAAAGCATGTCTGTGGAACTTCAGCGAGTACATGGTTACATACACATTGTACGCAACGTGTTTGGCGTGTAGCCAATCTAATGTCGGGGTGAGCCATATGCCAATTTTGCGAGCTTCTGTGACATATGGAAGTAGAATCCCATCTACTACAACTCTTTGAATATTCTCGAGATCAATCATGGACATGTAGTCTTGGCTACCTAGTATCATGACCTTCGTCCTTGAGCCATTTCGGTTTAAACCATTCTCTCTTGCCCACTGCGTTATTGCCTACGCATATCGGGCAACAGCTGCAATGCCCTCAGAAAGCTTGTTAGGAAAACAATGATAAAGCAATTGAGTGTCATCAGCGAAGATCATGTATTTGAGTAGGGGGCCAAGGACACTGCCCTGCGGGACCCCTGAAGCGACCGGAAGAGAAGCAGAGATCGAACCACCCTCATCTATCACTGCTAGGAGCCTATCAGCTAAATATTTAATAAACCACCGTAATACACGATCCGAGACGTTGGGTGCACGAAGTTTTGTTAGTAGCCAGGCATGTGGGATGGTATCGAGGACCTTGAAAAAATCGAATAAAATAAGGATCAACATCATGCGCTTGTCGATGGCATTTCTGATGTCATCGAGCACGCGAAGTAAGGCTGTCTGTGTGCTATGACCACTCTTGTAGCCGGTTTACTGAGGGTCAAACAGCCTATGCGCTTCGAGATGACCTGAAAATTGCTGGTGAAGAAGGCGCTCGAATACTTTCGATAATTCCGAAAGCTGTACTATGGGCCTAGTATCAGCTGGGAGGCTGGTGCTTTTACTTTAGATAGAGGTACTAATAATGCTTTCTTCCATAGAGATGGCAAGGCTGCGAGTGTCAGACAGGCATTGAATAGATTTGTGAGAGGTTCTAAGATTGACGGAAGTGCAGCTTTAAGCATCTGTACTCTGAGACCGTCTAGGTCTGCACCTTTTGACGATGCCTAGAGAAGCGCGGTTTCTACTTCGGATTTGCTCACTGGTCGAAAATCGAAGTGAGATTCAATGAAAGTTCATCATTAGCATTTTCGAGAGTTTCAACACAAATTTTGTCCGAGGGTTGCGCCGTCCTTGGCGGCTTAATCAAATTCTTTTACATCCTTGGAAGATTGTTTAATTAGTTAATAACTAATTATCATCGTTAAAATATAAACGTGTATAAAAAATTTCATAGCATTTTCTGTTTACCCAACCTCTCTGTGTGCATGGTCTCTTGTCACCCTATACAGATGGAGACCATAGGGAAATAGCTTTTTGCGAAAACGCCTGAAGAGTTTATCTTGCTTCTTAATTAGGTCACAAAGAGTTGTGGTAAACCACGAGTAACGTTTCTTGTCTGGAACAATAGTTTTAATAGGTGCAAGATGATCTATGGCGCCCGTCAGGTTTAAACGCAGCACATAAATACAGTCTTCGCAAGATGCCGTCGCGGCAGATGACCAGTCACATGTATTAATGTAATCCCTGTGATCCGCTGTCTCACAAAGAGAATGATACGTGTAGGTGCCGCGGTAATTGTATGTCAAGAATGACACCGATGAGGTCGTGCCCAGCAATGAACGGTGTGTCAGTTTTCAAGTACGACGAGTATGTTTTTCGATGAGAGTTCGAATAAAGGTGGCATCCTCACTTTCAGAAAGTTAGTTCACGTTAAAGTCCCCCAGGATCACCTTCGTGCTGTAGTTGTGGTTAAGCGTTCAATAAAATCTGTATCACGCACAAAGGGCGCATATGGAGGTCGATAAACAACAGCAACGAAGATAGCTGGGAGACCTTTGGCGGTAACTTTGCAAAAAAGATATTCTGGCTTACCTGGTTTACCCGTCCATACGCCGTCGGACGAGTATATGACAGAAGCACTGAGGGATTGGTAAATGAAGAGGGTGACACCACCACCATTTCTGTTTCTGTCCCGGCTATAGAGGACATAGTTATCAAGATGGACACTTGTGCTGACGTTGAAATCAAGCCAGGTCTCAGTAACAGCTATTATGTGGAAAAAGAGACGAGTAGATAAAAAGAGTTTAACCATCGCAATGTGATCCTTGAGGGAGTTCGCATTAAGGTGATGCTAAAGCCACCTGTCACCGAAAAATACGAGGATCCACTTTTCTCATTTAATTTTCAATTTTTAGTGAATATCTCTATGGAAAGTTATTGTTCCAATCAAAAAGAACAACTTTCCATAGAGATATTCTCTTAAAATTGAAAAAAGAAAGAAAAAAGTGGTTCCCCGTATTTACCAGTAATACAGGGTTTAACATCTCCTTAAAATAGCAGATCCTAAGGCCTTTACTCGAGGATTCAATACAGTTTGTATTATGAGAAGATGGACGAATAACAGGAATGAGATATACCTTTTTGATTGTTGAATCAATGCGAGATGATATTATATAAGTCGATATTGATTCTTCTCTAAGAAAGTTATTGAAATCTTCCTCTGATGATGCACGCTTTGTGTTCCTTAGTCTTCTTAACGTAGATTGTATTATTCCTGATGAAGGAGATAAGATGTCTCTTACTGGCTTCAAATCAGACAAGAATACGGAGCCTGTGGAGATCAGATGGAAGGAACTCATTGATATTGATGAAGGCAGCAGGAAGAGGTGTCGATGCCTTGGCTTGAACTAGAAGGTTAGTGTCCAGTTGGGTGGTGTGCAACTTCGTCAGCTTGATTTGAGGTGAGTAGAGAGTGTAACAATGAGCGGAGGGGATGTTTTGTTAAGTGACGATGCTGAAACAGTAGCAGTTGTGACCATGGCTGCATAGCTGTTGGTGTTATTGAAAGTCTGTTCTCATTGAGGTCATCTGTAGACTGCTCCTGGTTATTAGTACTGCCGTTGGTAGACTACTCCACATATTTAGTAGAGATACTTTCAATAGAGATATTTTCAGCACAAACCGACACGATAGCAGCAGAGGTAGGTTGCGTCGCACGGTTATCAGAGCTTGACACAGCTGGAGTGATAACAACATTCTGTTTCTTGCATAGAGGACGCACAGAGATAATGTTACTGATATTGAGGTCGGGGTCAAGAAACTTAAGTACTGCAAAACTAAGCTCCCTAAATAGAATAGATGCATTGTACGTGAGCTCCGAAATTATGAGTTCACTTCAGTATTTATTTTGTATACTGGCCAGCGTTCGCACCCTAATGCTAAATTGAGCATTGGCCTGTTACAGTTGTTGAATGCGCGTTGCTGCATATATAAGATAAGATTATTAACCAACTGCGATTCCTGTTCAAGCTGGAGTTTCTGGATTCTTCTGTGGCAGAAATTCTAAGTACAAGCTGAAGGACATCTGCTAGAAGTGCAAGCTTCTCCTCTATTGCTTTCATTATAGAGGACATCTAATTTTTATTCCTAGCGAGATGGGCCTCCATTTGATCAAGGGCATCCAGCTTGCCCAACTAATTTATCACGCGCTTGAGGATTAACTACTTGTGAAAGTGGTGCAGAGCGACTTGCAGGGCCAGTAGCTGCAGAAGGAGCGGTACTAGCTGACGTAGATGATGAAAATGATAAAAAGGTGCCGCTACGAATATACATTCTGTATTTCAGCACTGTAAATACATTCACGACATACGGAATTTTTTTTACTGTTGCTGTTAAGAACAGTTTGAAACGTTGAGAATGGCATGAGATAATTCAAATTGCATACTGCACAAGACTGGAATTTATTAATCTTTATTTTCCTGTCGCAGCTACAACAGATTCTTGGCAGTCCTTCTATAATTGCAGTATCGTATAATATAATGTGGTGACTGATCCTCAGCTGGATCTTTGCTCAACCATACCACGTACCACGTAGAGAGATAGATAGCTAGATAGAAAGATATATTTTTTTTTATTTGCACAAAAAAATGCATGGTGTTAAAAACACATAGTTAAAACATATGGCATTTGTTCGTCTTATAAATAAATTAATCACATCAGTTAATCAAGAGTTTTTTTTAAAGAAATTAATTGCTTATAATCATCAAATCTATCACGTCGAGTTTCAAAAAGTAATGCAATGTAACATAGATATATTTACAAAACTTACGTATAAAATAATTTAAGACATCACAGAAATTTCGTCATTATTATAAAATCTTTACAATATATCACGTCAGGTTTAAAATATTTACAATATGTACAACACATGAAAAGAAAAAGAAAATACAGGTCGAATTCAGAACCTTCTCCTTTTTCGAAGTTGGTTAAAAACTCATTTACACCACAGCAGTCATTAAACCATGCATACTTTATAAATTACACTCATGCATATTACAAAAATACCTAATTATAAAAATAAATTAAGATATCACAGAACCTTAGTCGAGATTTTTAAAATATTTCTTGACCGCCACGTTAAACATTTTTAGAGATGATAATGTGCGTATTGTGAAAGAGAGTGAATTCCACAAATGCGTATCTTGGACTTAGAAATTTTATTTCATTCCTTACAGAGTGTCACTTGTTCATAGCATTTTGAGACAAAGCTCTGAAAAAATTAAGTCACTTCCTTGATTAGTCAACAAAATCAACTGTTGACTGAATTTAAAAAAACGTCTTCTACTTCCTGAAAACAATTTAGTTTTCATTTGACTTATGAATATGTCTAAAAAATCACGTTATTTTATAATGACTGATGGATAAAATGAGATAAGAAAAAAATTTTAATGTAGTCAACAGCATATGTTCTACATATACTAAGGTATATTTTTTGAAAGTTTCAAAAAGATTCATAAAAACCTTATCAGCAAGCCATTTTTTGATTGCCCTGAACATGCTTGCAGATGAGAGACTAGTGGTTGGACGTTTAGATGTAGACGGTCGAGGAAACGGTTTGACCGATAAGACGTCATCTTCTAAGGCGCTTAATCCAAATACCCTCATTACAACCCGGGTATTTACTTGAAGTATCGTATTTCCATTCCTTCCTGCTTTCCCTAACGTGGATTTACAGGTGGCTAAGCAGCCGGACACATAGTAGATGTGAGGCATCTACTACAAGCAGATATTATATGTGCATATTAACAGGTAAGCAGGGGAAACGAGCAGCAGCTCAGGGCTGAGTGCACAGTGCAGGCATGCACTGTAGTCATATATATTAAGGGAGTGATTAATATATATCCCCCCCCTCAATATCACTGTTATAAGTAACAGCAACAAATTTTATAATATATTTAAAACACTTGAATTCTAGCATAGAGTATCAATACTTTCAGTAAAAAAATGACATAAGAAAGAAAGTTGAAAATGAATATGAATATTTGATACCAAGGACGACAAAAATTTATATATACTGAAACATATGCAAAGAAATAGTTAAATTATTATGATTTCTGGTAAAATATTAGTTTTAGGCTAAGAATATAAGACTCCAAGTGTGTTCATCAACTAAATTAATAAATCTTTCTGAATATATTTTCTTTGATCTGGAATATTTTACAAGATATTGAAAGTAAACAATCAATTTAAATTATTTATTACTAGAAACAAAATATTTTCTGATGATATAATCGAAAAGGATATTGGAATTTCTTTGTCTGTATGTATATGTATATATTACTTCTATCGGTAAATAAAATTAAACAGAAAATTTATTAGAAAACTAAATAAAACTCGAATAATTAATGCGTAACACTTATATGAGTGATTTTCAGGATATTGTTAAATTTCGTACCTTCGGTTATAATCTACATACGAGATAGAAACTACATAAGAGGAGTCTCGAGGCGGGCTTGGTGTGAGCAACGGCAAGAGTTGATGCTGATTATTTATAAGTTACATTGGCGCAAGAAACGAATTAGCAGGGCATTGGGCGGACCATTTATCGAGCGTATTTCGCACTTTTATTAATTTAAAAAAATCTATCTACATCAATATCTACACCTTCTACATATTCTATCTTCTAAATTATATTAAAATTCAGGAAAAATCATGTATTTTAGGTTTTATTCTATTTTTTAACGCTCCCATAATTATGTGAACTTTTTTGAGTTTCATTTTATTTCCTGTCATTATATCGTATTTATTTATTATAAAAAGAAGTGTGCAACTATATTCATTACGTTTGCTATGTTTTTAAATCGTATTTAACAATTTTCGCCTCATTATTCTCAATTTTTTCAAAAACTTCGTAATTGTTGCGACCGAATCGTGGCAATTACAAGTAAAGTTCAAAAGCTAGAGGGAGCTTATTTCAATTACAATTAAATTACAATACACTGATATTCGGAGCGCTATGCACTTGCTTATGCACTATTTATTGCGCCACGTGCAGACCTGTGAAGGGGTGAGGCGTATAAATGAGTAAAATCGATTTGTTTAAATATTTAACTATGTTGAGCATTATTGCTCCGTCGATTTAATCATAATAAAACAATGTTCTTAATTTAATTGAAACTTTAACTTATATGTGTAAGGGTGTGTGTGTGAGATATATTAAACACGCGGTAGCGCAAGAGATTTTATCGCGTGAACTTGCATGTGAACTGATTATCTGGGAGTCAAGGCCGGAACAGAGAGCAAGAGTCGCGCGACAACCACCTTTGTCTCAACAGGTGATCTCTCTACTCGGGGCAAGTAGAGGGGAGGAAGGCACACTCTAGCGGACCACCTGAGAATGCTCGGTTCTTCAGAGCTCGCGGACCGGTGCGAGAAGGAGCGTCTTCCTCGCGTAGACGTGCGGGAGATTTAAACGCTGAAGCCCCGAGTGTCGGTCTCAACAATAATCTTTTATAGTTTTTTGTGTTTCATTTCATTCCTTTTGGTGGTAATTTTTTTCTTACATGAAAAAAATATTCAGCTAGCATAGATTTTACTTTTTTAATGCGTTTATTTATGTTGTTTGAGCATTTCGTATATCTCAAAATTTTCAGAAATTGAAAAACGTTTACGATGAACTGAAGAAATAAATTAATATTTAATGAATTTTTCTGCATTAGATTCAAAATAATAATAATAATCAATAATCATAAATGACAATAAACATAATATAATGTTTCTAATACGTTTTTTACATTGATTTCGTATATCTGGAAATTTACGAAAATTCAAACGGTGTAACGTGAATTAAATACATAACACAGATATTAAATGTATTTTATTTCGTACATTAGAGATAATAATAATAATAATTTTTTTTTCTCTAGAGAGGGTAGGAAATACCATCTAGGGCATATCTGACTGGGTCCGCACAGCCGAATTGTGTGCGGCTAGTTCGGGATGCATCCGCCGTATGTATAATATAGAACAAAAAGTAAAATAAACAAAAGCGCGTGAAAACTACACAGCCGTTGCATCGCAAACCGACCCACTAAAACCTACCACCCTTTCCTCTTCTGGCGGAACCCACCCTGGTACCGTTTATCACATTACCTCAGGGTGGTGCCATTCTTGCGTCATCTGGACGACTTCTTCTGCCTAGATCTGAAACCAGGCAACACAGTCATCGTTAAAGTCCCGCGTGGGGCGCTTAGATCTAATCCATCTCATTCATACGCGTGTTTGAACCGGCGCATTCGGTCTCCGTACCGAACGAGAAGTTTCCTTATCCGTCATCCCGACATTTATACAGCGAGAGAAAATGGTGCATCCCCGGTTAAGAAGACGTTCCATCATCTCAAATCACATCCATTTCTATGGGGTCGTCCGCCATCCCTGGGTTATGCTGGGGTGTCGGATCTTCTCCCAGCTCTTCGTTCATACTTTCGGCCGTATCCTTATCCAGGTACGACTTCTTCCGTCTTCACGGGGAATTTCGCCGTGCGGTCCACTTATCCTCGGCGGTCAACATTTCGCCCACGATGGTCTCAGGCGTGAATTGTCCGACCGAGTCGACAAGAGCTGTCCTTTCCTTGTTTCACTTTTCGTAGACGAAAAACGTGTGAAACACGTCGTCGCAATCAGCGGAACAGAAGATGCACTTCGAGCCTCGAACCTTCCCCATGTGGTTGAGAAAGGAAAAAAAGTACCCGTATCCACTCAGGAGTTGAGTTAGGTAGTAATTTACCTCCCCATAATCTCTGTTGATCCAAGGATCCAGCTGGGCTATCAGCCTGGCTGTCCACTCGCCCTTGGTTGTAACGGTCCAGGATCGTTGCCACGTTTCCATGGTACGTTCCCGTTCCACTGTATGGACGGTTTTTCTGTTCTCTTCTGTTTTCTTCCGTTCATAGATTCGCTTGCGCTCCATTGCGTGTAGGTCGATCGGGATGATTCCCGCAATAACGAGTACTGCAGGCCCCGAGACCGTGCGATAGGCGCTGGTGACGCTGAGAGTTCCACTACGCTGAACGGAAAGAATTCGATTCCGGTATGACTTCTTCTCCATTGCATCAGCCCATATTTCAGAACTATACAATAGGATGGAAGTGACAACTGACATGAGGAGCCGTCGCTTGCTCGTTTTCGGTCCATTCGTGCTTGTCATGAGATGGCTCAGCTGTGCCGTCGTCTGCGCCGTGTTGTCCGATGCATACGCCAGGTGACGGAAGAAAGTAAGCTTAACATCTAGTTTGAGTCCCAGATACATAGCCTCCCTCCTCGTTATAACTTCTGACTCCCCCACTTTCACGGTGAAGATTGTCTGTATCTGTTTGTCGGTGAAGGGCACGATCTTTGTCTTAGCGGCTGCCAAGTCGAGACCGTGTTCCCTCATCCAGCTCAAGATCCTGCGCATCGCCTGGTTACGCAAGATATTGTGCTGTCTCGCAGTCACGCGCGATGATGACTAAAGCGACATCATCGGCGTAAGCTATCATGTACACCCCCTCCGGCAGCCCGAGTCTCAACAGGCTATCGTAAAGGATGTTCCAAAAATCTAGGCCAAAGATCGACCCATGCGCCACGCCGGCACCGAGATATTTCTTGCGTTGGCCTTCTTCTGTTTCGTAACGGAGGATACGGTCCTTCAGATCGTCCCGTATGACCCGCATGAGGTACTCCGGTATTCTGAACGCGTGCAACGCTTCTAAAATGTCCGGCCACCTGGCCGAGTTGAACGCGTTCTTCTCGTCTAGTATTACAAGGAGGGCGACTTTTCTGGAAAACTGATTTCCAGACCACGCCTTTTTCCCCTGCTGAAGCCGTAATTTTCTGACTAGAGAAAACTCTCGTAAAGCTTCCTTGCGTCATCCAACATGCACAGAGGCCTGTTGGACGACGGAAGCCGGGGATCACCTCCCTTACCTTTGCTGATTAACACGAGACGCACAACCTTCCAGGGAGTGCCAAAGACACCCGCCTTCAGGCACGCGTTGTACATGTTCAACAATAGCGAAGATGCTCTCATCACGATGATCTTCAATATCTCAGCTGGTATCTCGTCGGGCCCAGGCGCATTTCCGCTCCGCATCATTTTGGCGGCAATCCGCAACTTCTCGGTGGAAAATAGGACAATCTCATCTACTTCAGCGGCTTCCTCCTGGCCTTGCCTTGGCGGATGTGTTGGGAATAGAGCGTCCATGATTCGAGCCATGCTGTCCTCGTCGAACGCGTAATTTGGCAGCGCGCAGAGTTTCTTGTTCACGATCTTGTATCCCAAGCCCCACACGTCCCGATTGACTTCCTCCGTCAGGTTCTTCCAGCACTGTGCCTTCCTCCGACAACAGTGCTGCCTCCGTTTCATCTCTCGTTCTTTGTATCCTTCTTCTGAGGTGTTTCACTTCCGCTCTCAGTTGCGCTATTTTGTCCGACCACCAGTAAGAAGAACGTTTTCCATGTCGCGATCCCTTGCGCGGCATGGCTGCGTTGCAGGCTCGGTGAATGAGACCCATAGTCTCATTCACGAGGGCCTCCACTCCGACCCTTTCCGGACTAGTTTTTCGGTGTTCAGCCTGGTCAGATTCCATCGAGGTGGCTTTGTCACGATTCTTTGCGATTGGGATTTATCGCACAGCTGAAACGTCATGTATTGATGGTCGCTTCCGTTGTAATCCTCCATTACTCTCCAATCCGATGCTCTACGCGCTAGATTTTCGGATGCGAAAGACACGTCCGGAATCGTCCCAATATGCCCTACACTTCTGAATGTCGACGTGTTCCCAACGTTGAGAACTATAATCCGAGTCTAGATACCATCTCCATGATGGACTTTCCTCTGCTATCCGGCACTGGCATTGAAGTCGCCGGCTACTACGAACTCTCCTTCTATCTCGCGGATCGCGTCTGCCAGCTCGTTCAGACTCCGCCTTAATTGCTCAATACGGTAATTCGGTTCTATGTAGGTTCGCTTGAAGGACCGTCATGCAGTCCATCATTATCGCTTGGCTTTGGTCTGCCTAAGCGTTTCGCGAAACGCTCTACACTACCCTGAGTCCGGCGTGTGGCCCAGCTGTGCTTGGTCTACTTTGAGGTCAGTGCACAAGAGGCACTGCGCCTCGGTAGCGTTGCTCCTTTGTGACCTTCCGCACCACATTTGTAGCAGGCCTTGCTTTTGTCTGGGCCAGGACAATCACGCGCTTGATATCCATAAACTATACATCTGAAGCACCGCTGGAGCCGCTGCCATCTTCTCAGTCATATAGCCGATTTTCAGGCGATTCTTCTCAAGGAGGAACTCTGCCTTTTCCTTGTCCATCTCGACGATGGCCAGTCGCTGCTCTCTGCTGTTAGGCTTGGTCAGTTGAGACTCCTGCTTCGTCAAAGACCCTCTTGATCGCTGTCTCCACTTCTTCTTTGGTGGTAAGGCTTTCATGGTCTTTGACTTCCACGTTTGTCTTAGCTGTCAGTGTCTTTACGGCCCCCGACGTGCCCATTACCTTCCTGATGGAGTCTTCCTAGCTCCTGGTTGTTGTTTTTTGTGCCAAACTCTACCAGGACGTCGCCCGCCCTGGTTTTCCTGATACATTTAATATCAGTAATTGGACACTCTCCTGTGACCTTTTCTCGTGGAACAAACAACGAGGTTGATAACGAAAGCGTGCAATGCTGCTATGACACAAACGAGCACGAGAGACAGACGACAACCGGTTTATTGGTGGACCGACGAAATCGCGACTCTTCGAAAAGAGTGTCATGCGCGCAAACGAGCGTACGAATGCAGCAGTATAGGGTGGCACGGAAGCTGCACCGCTACGCGATCAAGCATAGGAAGCTCCGTTGCTGGAGACAACTTTGCGAAGACGTCGATGGCAATCCATGGGAGATGGGCTATAAGATAGTAACCCAACAATTGAAAGCACGAGCGGCCAACTCGTTGATGAGCACGCGAAAAATCGAATCAGTAATCGATGGGCTTTTCCCAACCCATCCACTTAGGAATTACGCGGAATACACCGACATGCACACTTACGATATCCCGCTGTTCGTGTAGGAGGAGCTCTTGGCAGCTACATCCTCCCTCAACGGCGGGAAGGCACCAGGACCGGACTAAATTCCAGTAGAAGTAATAAAAATAATCGCGGAACGTAAGCCGGAGTTATTGCTTGAGATGTACAATGCATGCTTGGTCGAGGCGGTATTCAGCTAACGCTGGAAGAGAGCGCGACTGGTTCTCATCGATAACAATAAAGGGGACCCGAATTCTCCATCCGCTTACAGACCTCTTAGTCTGTTGGATACGATGGGAAAAACAGCTGAGCTGCTTCTGAGGCCGAGGATTCCTGGAGCAATAAGGGAAGCAGACGATTTTTCCAATAACCAACACGGTTTCAGGAAAGGTCGGTCGGTGATAGGCGCAGTGTTCGAGGTAACAGCGACGATAGCAAGGACAGACGAGGCGTGTCACGAGGCTAGACCGATAGTCGTGCTGACGACGCTTGATCGTACGTACTACCACGCCTACTAATATATACATTAAGAAAAGAGTAGTGTAACCCTAACATATTTGGGGTTATATTTCTTTTTAATTTTAATTGCTTGTATCTCGAGAATGTCGCGGTCATTTTCTATTAAACAAATGAATTTTTTTTATTTTTATATATTTATGAAATTAAAAATAATAAGGTTTCTTCGATTGTTTTTTTATAAATATTTTTCTATTTTACGTAACTTATCTTTTAACAAACAATTAATGATAAAAAACAATTGAAAAAACTGTTAACCCATGTTTGCCACACCTCCGCGGAGTAACACGCTTGCCAAACTGGGGTGTCGGACACCCCAGCCATAAAAACTGTAATAAAAAATTAACTATTGGATATTTTTCTTTGAAAATTGGTTTGGAACTTCTCAAAACCTTACTTTAAAAGATCATATAGGTTATATAGCCAAAAATTAAATTTAAGTATACTTAAAAATGTACAAAAGCAAAAAAAAAATGACAATTTTTACAAAAAAATTCATATTTTTTTTATTTCTTAATATTAAGGGCTAAAATTTTAGCTGAGTCTTCTAACTGATGTGTCACTATAAGAAAAAATAGGTTAGTTTACAGGATCTTTCAAAAAAGGTATTTATTCTGAGAAATGATAGACGAAATTTTACGGAAAAATGAATTATACATTTTTGCCAAAAAATTCTATTTTATTAATGAAAAAAAAAGAAAATATTACATTATTTTTCTAAAAATGATAAAAAACATTATTCTAAAGAAAAACTAATCAATTCGAAATATTATTTTAAATATCAACACAGTCATTGCACGTAGGTACGCTGTGTAGTTGAAGTCTCTGCACATTTCTGGATTGAAGATCAATTTTCAAAATCCCAGCAATGGCCAACTTCAAGTCTTTGCGCAAAGATATCGTGTTGTATCTTTGGTGCAGATACGGCTTCACCAGATACTGATACAAAGACTCCAAACAGTCGATGGCAGTGACTTTTTTATTAACGTTGTTTATTTTATTTTTACAAACCAGAAGAATCCTCGCATTTACTATCAATTGGTCCAACATCCCACAAAAAGATCGCACTGGCCATCTGTTCGATCTGCCGTTTACAGTGTACGAATGGCAAAGCTTGTCGAAATTGCCTGTGTCTCCTTTTGTTATGTTGTAATGTCGAACAAGATTTGGTTTTTCATCCGTGATTTCGGTTGTGGGAATGAATGAAGAAGCTCCCAAGACGATCTTATTGGATTTCCTTTTTTACAACCGGAATTTGCAGCGTTCTCAAAAATCTAATAACTGTTCATCTACAGTACATTGGATACTGGGATTGTAATTATTTTTACAGTTATCTATAAAAATATTCCACTGTTGACAAATCGGTGCAAATCTATCGTCCAAATTTCTTGTAGCTTTATTATCAAACCGTAAACAAGCTGATAGAAAGTTAAATGTTTGTCTTGAAAATACACATCGATAAAATGTGATACCATTCACTTTATCCCACAGCCGATTGTCATTGACATCTGACGACTTCCATAAACCAGAATAATAGAGTACTGCAATATATGATCTTATCTCTACAACGTCGGTATGATGATGATTAGTTTCTGTTTTTTCTTCAGCGACGAGTCTCGCGCATTCTTCTTCGATTTTTATATTCGTGTTTTCTACGATAATATCGATCATTTCTTGGTTAAATAAACAACTCCATAACTCTTCAATCGTTATAGTATTGGCAGCATCACCATTCAAAAGCAAAAATAAACAAAGAAAAAGACACATGACGCAGGTGTACAAGCGTCGAATTCGTTGAGAGCCGAATGTACAGAGTGAGAAAGAGAAAGACATATAAAGCAGGTATAGAAGTGTTCGATTTGTTTCGAGCCGAATGTAGAATATGAGAAAGAGAGAGACATATGACGCAGCTAGAAGCGTTTATTTTGGAGTGAAAAAGTTTTGATCCGAATAGAAAGAAAGTGTTTATTTCGGAGCGAAAATTTTAGATTTGAATTTGAACAAAGTAGAAAGTAAGTAAAAAGACAAATTTTTACACACCTGAACGTCGCGAAGGACATCTCGTGTCCCACAGAAACTCATTTTTGCCTTTTAGCTTGGTATTCGGGCGTCCTCGAGCTCGCGACTGCAAAAGACGTTCATTCAAACTGGCGTCATCCATATAAAACATCGTCCTCTTCAGAACTTTCTGAGTAATCCTCTTCTTGAGCATACTCGCTTCCACTTCCACTCTGTTCTTCGAGTTCTTCTTCATGAAACAACACATCTCGTATCGAACGAGATCAAAGATTGTATGCCATCTAATTATTATTGAAAAAAATAAGTACTTTTAGAACTATAAATATTTTATTTATAACAGAAGTAAAAATAGTATAATATTCCTACCTTATTTTCGCTAAGATGTCTATATACGTTCACTACAAAAACTAGACAGAATAAACACTACTTTCAGCACGATTGCTACTTACAGACTGACGCTGCCGTGCGAGGCAGGTATAAACGAGGGACCTTTTGCATAGTATATGTGAATACAGGTACACTTTAGTGTAGGTATAGTATGTACAGATTTATTTTAAACCGTAAATTTACGTTTCCCAAGAAAGAAAGAGACAGAAAGAACGAAAGACAGATGAAACTTAGGCGCGCATTTGAAATAAGAAAGGTACAAAATCAAAGGTGGTAAATTATAGTTTTGGAACGTTTTAAAAGAAAAAAAGAATTAGAAGTTGAATAATATTACATAAAAACTATATTCTTCACTCTGGAATCAAAATATACTCGAAAAAGAATTCAACTGGAAAAATCAATTTCGATCATACTTACCACACTGGGGTGTTTGAAACCCCACGCAACACTATGTCAAAGCCATGAATAGATACTGGCAGTCTCGAATTATTGACAAATATTGATGTAAAGCGATTTCCTTCACGTTTAGGTATTTAAAATTAAGAAAAAAAAGCCTGGGGTGTAATCCACCCCTAGGTGGCAAGCAAGGGTTAACTGATATGCAAAAAATTGTTAAGTTGTTATGCAATTTAAATATTTTTGCATAGTCTATGCTATACTTTTGTATAGGTTTAAATGGCAATTTAAAAATTTTAATCTATGTAACTCGACCTTTAAGAAAAATAGACTTAACGTTTTGACTTTTTAACACAGAATTAAATAGAAAAAAGAGAAAATTTATTGAATCATTTAATAACGTTGGAGGAAGCCAACTACCAATGAAATGGCAGCGGTTTTTTATCTTGTTTAAGCATTTTGTATATCTGGAAATTTATGAAAATCGAAAAGGTCAAACGTAAATTTAAGACATAAAATAAATAGTAAATAATGATTTTGTGTATATATTTATGGATCATTCTTATACTATTTTAGAAACATTGTGAAGGCTGTTGTCCAAATGAGCCACGAATGTTTTGTATAAAAATGCTCATTAAAAGAAGTTATCAAAATGTTTTTTAAGACCTTAGGTCCCCCCGTGCGACCTAGCAGAGTGTTCTTAATTTTTCAGTGGCCAAAAACGACTTTTTTCAAATAGTTTACGGAAAAGATTTATTCGTCCTTTTTTGAGCTTTAGAAAAAAAAGTTTAGACCCTGTTGTCAGCTACATGGGACTCCCGTACAGAACTGAATATACGCCTAAAATTTTATCTCTTTAGGTTACGTTTGACCGCTTGCCATTCTACGAAATCGAAACGGATTCAGGTCTATCACGTTTCAAGTTCTTCATCTTTAAATGACCTTTATAAAGATACAGCCCGTTTAAACAGGAACATTTTTGAAAATCGTTAAATTGGTACTTCTGTAACATTTTTCCGAGCACCTTTTGAGCTCTAACTTATAGGAAACATAGTTCAAACATCCTAGAAAATAATGTAGAACGATTGGTTTTGTGTATTGAACTTATAAATGAAGATAACGTCATACTATTACAGTATGACGTAATTTACGTCAGATATTATATGTCACGGACAATTCTGTGTATGTCTTATAGAAATCTGACATTAAGACCTTTGATTTGAGTGGTTGTAGCATTTTTAAAGATATTTGGATGAAAAGTTACGCTTGATAAAAAAATTACGATAAAATTTAGGTCTGTCTCTGTCAGTCTGTCTCTGTTCGTCTGTCTCTATCCGTCTGTCTCTGTCCGTATGTCTCTGTCCGTATGTCTCTGTCTGTCTGTGTGTAAACAAAAAATGTCTAGTATCCATTTTTTTACACTATAAATAAACAAAAAATCTTACAAATTCTATAAACTAATTCAACGACAAGACTTCTTGTCGAAAGAAGACAAGACTAAGTCTTGGTCTTATATTTGTTTTACATTACGTACAATAATTTTGTGTTATTCACTTACTTTGTGCTGCTAGTTGCGTGTGGTGTTGAGCAACTGCTCTCTGAAACAGTAAAAGTATTATTATTATGAAATTTTGTTATCTTATATTAATTTATAAGTCTTATTCTGTAGGAAAATTGTTTGTCTTCAATTTTTCAAATAAGTAATTCCGCAGTTGGAACATGCAATCAAGTTATGAACTATATCTGATGAATTGATAAAAGTCTTTTAAACATAATTTTGTTAAGCTTATATTTACATTGCTATTGGTTGCTATACGTATTGTTAATTCTGTTTATTATATTTGAAATCTCAAGTTTTCTTATAAACTACCAAAGAGCTGAGAACGATTATTTTTAGACAATAGTTTTACATAATTTGGTTAAAAACAATATTTACATTTTCGCAAAAAAATTGGTAGCTCTAGGTACACACTTATTTTTTTTTAATATTTTTTATAAACCTATGTATTTGTGGCATCAGGTAAATTAAATCTGGCAGAAAGCGAAGACCGTCACACATAATTTGAAGACAAACGATACTATTTGATTAAATGTTATTGCAAATAAAAGTTAATTGCAAAAACATACAAATAAGGTATGGGTTTGTAACAATGATGCAATTTTTTAATAAAAAACGAATAATTCCTACTGGTAAACCAAGGTAAGAAGTAATAAAAATCTGCTCCCAATTCATTGGCACTTAGCTTCGTCAAACCCTATTAATTGTTCCAATATGTAATTATTTTATTAAAGATTCATGTAGTTCTATATTTCTATTAGAATAATGGTACGTTAATATAATCAAAGGGAGGGGGATACAAATATTAAAGAGAGCTTATGGACATTCAGTCAGCTTTGGGCAAGCGAATAGAGCAGTCGGTTTTCTTGCGAAGCTCCGCTTTTTAATGTACATTTAAGACGCTACTTATTAAATAATCAATAATTAATAAGAGTGGAGTTGTTCATTTGCCTACCTTCGGGAAACCCCGGTCCCTTCTCTCACGTTATTTCAATTCATAAAAGCTGAAGCTTTAACAATTTATTTTATTTAATTCTGTGGTGAAAAATGTTATAAAACTAAATCGAATCGAAAAATCTTAAAAATTTTTTTTTGGTAACACAAGCACGATTTTCACGTTTTTCTGTACCTATTAAGCGGGCCTAAAGGACCATTTTTCAGACTGGCGAGCGTTAATACGCATAAGCGGGCGCAAAAGTAACTTTTGCGCTCACTAAATTTTTTCGGAAAATTTCTATTATATATTAATATATTTAAGTTGCATTATGACAAAAAATGAATCATGTATGATAACGTGTAGTATTTTTATTTTCATAATAAATTCTAAGATAAAAAAAATACCTACACTCTTTTTTCTTTATTTTGTTACAAAGTAAAATAATAAAGGAATTTTTAAACAACTCTATTCAGTGTGTGGTTGCAGCAACAGAAAAAATTTTATTTATCTCCGCTTAATATGCCAGAAAAACGCAAAAATCAATACATGCGTTACAAAAAATATGGTGTGCACCAAGGGCAAAGTTGGCTTTTTTAGACCGAGTATGGAGCTTGCTGTACGAGTCGAAGACGCCCTAGGTACACAATATACTATTTGACTCTAAATCTTAATTAAAACATCGCTAAAAGCGAAACGCTGTGCTATTCTCGTAGGGCACTCGAAAGTCTTTAACGATTGATCATATAAGGGGAGCAAAATTTTGCAACAAATAAACACGATACCCTTACGAAAAAAACACCCAAAAAGACACCCAAAATAACACCTAAAAGAACACCGAAATCAACGCCTAAAATCGAGTTTGATTTCGTATGCCCAAATAACACCAAATTTAAGTGTAAACGAAAGCTTAGGTGTACGCTGGGTTTACCTAAAAATAAAGCAGTTCATTATTTTTTTTTAAATATAAAAAAAAATTTAACGTTTATTAATTATACTAGGAGTATTATTATTAATAGTTTGACATTAAAAAAACAAAGAAAAAAAGGAACTAGCCTTCAATTTTTGGCAAATTTGTCTAAGCGCTCACCTATTCAAGTACTAACCGTGGCCAACGCTGCTTAACTTCCTTTGTCAATAGTTGTTTTAACCGTTCACTACATCACGATGGTGATTCAAAATCAGTAGCATTATCAGCGACCAAAATTCTTCGTCGCAAATACGGCTGTACCTCATAATACAGTTTAATCGAAGAATCTGTATATTTATTAAATATTTTCACCGCCGCCGCTGTGTATAAGAATCGAGGATTGTAACCAAAAGTCCGTTATTCCATGTTATTTATGGATTAAGTAGGGTTATTTAATGTGAAACTCACATAAAATAACGTTATTTACTGTAAAAATTACCTAAATAACGCTAAATAGCGATAAAATGACGTCAAAAGCGTTGAAAATCGCCAAATTCATATGAAAATATGTTAATAGCCCGTTATTTACATGTTTTAATATGAATTATATGTAGCGTTCAAACTAGGTTCATGTGAAGTATTATTTTAAAATGTATATAACTCTAAGATTTTGTACTTTTTTAACATTTAATATCAGTAAAAGTGTTCGTATTTTCCTTCTAATTTTTAACCTCTTTTGAATGTGTCTAAGGTACAATGTTGGATTCAAGGGTATGTCGGAACTAAAAATATTGTTTTTTATTACGTTTTTCTACTACATTTTTTAAATAAAGTTTGACGAAATAAAAAAATTAAAAGCTCAGCGTCATAGTATTCAGTTCAATGAATCATTCTATCATAGTATTCAGTTCAATGAATCATTCTATCATAGTATTCAGTTCAATGAATCATTCTATCATAGTATTCAGTTCAATGAATCATTCTATCATAGTATTCAGTTCAATGAATCATTCTATCATAGTATTCAGTTCAATGAATCATTCTATCATAGTATTCAGTTCAATGAATCATTCTATCATAGTATTCAGTTCAATGAATTATTCTATTTTACCCTGAAAATTTAAAAAGTAGTACTAAAGGTGCAGAACGGTTACGTCGACAGGCTAGAAATTTATGTGCAGAAATACAATTTCATTTGTCCATGACCGTATCAACATCGCAAGAGAAATTTGTATCGAACGATCGCAACAAAAATCGATTTATTTTATATTTACGAGAAAAATTGCAAGCCGCTGGATATCGTACTGAGCAAGCTCAAGAAGACGCTGATACTCTAACCGTTGAAACAGCTATAAATCTAGCCACCGACGAAAAGCCAGCCATTATTGTAGCTGAAGATACAGATGTATTAGTAATTTTAACGCAAAGAGCGCTTGTAGATAAGAAAATTTATTTCTTATAACCAAGTAGAGGAAAAACAGCTGAAAGGCTGTACAGTTCCACATCTCTTATCGGCGAAAATTTAAAAAATCTGATTGCTTTTATTCACGCTTCCACTGGATGTGATACTACATCTGCTTTTTTCAAACAAGGAAAAGCTAAAATTATAAAATTATTAGAAAAAAATACAAGCTTAATTGAAGAAGCTTTAATTTTTAATAAAACAAATGCAACTGCACAAGAAATTGAAAACGCCGGCACAAAAATGATTGCAGTTATGTATGGGGGCAGGAAATCTAGTAATTTACAATTAAATGATCTAAGATATTTATGTTTTAAAAGTAGATCTACGAAGAAAGCTTTTAATTTAGCTATGCTTCCGCCAACTGAATTAGCTGCAAAAACATACATTTAGAGCATATTATCAAGTGCAACAATGGCTCGGTAATTCGTTGAACCCGGCGCAATGGGGTTGGAGTCTTAGGGATAATAAATTACAACCAACATATACAACTGATTTACTAGTTCCTGACAATATATTACGAGACATCAGTTGTAAATGTACAAAGGGCTGCACAAAATCTTGTAGTTGTGTAAAACACGGATTAAAATGTTACGATTATTGCGCAGGATGCCACGGTCAGTCTTATAAAAATTGCGAAGAGAATGTATTAGACAGTAATATAGATGTAGACGATAGTAGCGAACTTGATATTGATGGCGACAATGATGTACAATTCCATGTAAATACAGACATATTAACAGCTAACGAATACGTTTCCGACAACGAAGACAGCGACGACGAAATTCCGTGTAAAAAAAAAGTATGCCAATTAATGTAATAAATGAACTTGCATTATAAATAAATTCTGTAAATTATGTAAATTTAATGAAATTGTCAATATTTTACGATTATTTATACCTTATCTCCTGTTATTCAATGTACTATATGCATTAAATAACAATTAAATTAATTTATAACATTATTACGCAGCAATTCTTCAATTTAATACTAATTTACAATGAACAATATATGCCCAATAAGGATATTATGATTAGTACTAATTTTTAGCAACAGTTAAAAATGCCTGATTATGAAAATCGACCACCGATTGTTTATTTTTTAAAATTGATAAGTGTAACTATGAAAATTGAAATCCTCTCGTTTTTCTACCCCAATTTTAAAAAAATCGTCAAAATCGGTGCAGTAGATGCCGAGATATATCATCCTGAAGCGAGCGCGCCGAGTTTGAAGCGCCGATTTAAAGTTTCGCAGCCTATCCCCAGCCCTCCGAATTTCGGCTCCGAGCGCACACTACACAATGTTTATGCAAGTTTTTGTGCGTGATGCACACGTGCAATGTAATTTTTGAAAGCAGATACGAAAACATCTCGGAAAAACCTATCGATTTGTATATAATTTATTGTTACATCATTAACCGTTACGCCGCATACCCTTCCCGACTTTGGAAGTTAATATCTCAACATCTACTAGACCGAATTGGATGATTTTTTTTTAAAAGAAGCGTCTTTCCGAGTACAATTTTTCTATGCTTTCCGGTTTTTTCCCACTCGCAAATCCCGCTTCACAGGCTTATTTGTTTAAAAGCTAAAATTTCCAAACTTTTTAAAACCGCTCAAAAAGTTATTAAAAATTGAAAAATGGTTGAGATAGCAATTATATATGATAGTTTAAGGGTCCAAGAAGGTGTAAAAGCGCGGGTGCAAAAAAATATTCATAACTTTGAGCCTGGCACAAAATTAAAAAAAAGGTCTTTTTTCCAGGTAGGTTACTTAACAATTGCATTATGCAAAAACTGTCAGTCCGATCTGAATCGGCCTTGCGGCTCTCGTTTTGTATTGCAGTCAAGTACTTTTGTTTAAATTTATGGCCTGATTGGGTTATTTTTTCATTGTTAAATAAATAATTTAAAATTACCTTGTTTTTACCTACTTTTTTTGCTCTTTCGAGCATTTTGCAGCGATATTTGGAAAGAACTAAAGGACTTGGGGCTCCTGCCAAGGGCACGGAGTGGAGGGTTGCATGGCTTCTCGCCGGGTGAGCTGAACTCGCACTTTGCGGGGGTATCGGTCTCCCAGAGTGAAAGTGACGTTGACTTGGGTAGCATCTTGGACTCGGCCAGTGACGACGGCTTTGTTTTCAAAGACGTTACAGTGACGGACATAGTCCTGGCTGTTGCTCATTTCTCGTCGCAGGCTAGGGGTGAGGACGGTATTCCCCAAAGCGTTGTAGCTAAGGCTCTTCCGTATGTAAGTCATTATATAGCGCGGGTCTTCAACTCCTCTTTGTCTGGTGGTGTCTTCCCAGGGGCTTGGAGGGGGGCTCACTTGGTGCCTCTAAAAAAGGTTTCAGTACTATCTACTTTATCAGATTTTCGCCCAATAGCACTATTGAGCTTTCTCTCCAAGGTGCTGGAGAAGATAGTACACGACCAGATTACCGATTTCTTAAGATCCAAAAATATCTTGGATCCTCTGCAAACCGGTTTCACACAGCATCACAGCACCCAGACAGCTCTACTAAAACTAACCGAGGACATACGAACTGGGATTAACGACAATAAGAAACTAATGACTATACTGCTACTGTTCGACTTTAGTAAGGCGTTTGACACTATATTACCATCTAAATTACTTCGTAAGCTGATACGCATGGGTTTTTCCAGGAGTGTTCTTCTGTGGATCAAATCATACATTTTCGGTCGCAGGCAAAAAATCATAACTGACAACAACGGGGAATCTGATTGGCTAACCACCAATCTAGGTATGCCACAGGGTTCAGTCCTGGGGCCCATGCTATTCAGTCTTTATATCAATGACTTACAAGACGTACTGACTGGTGGTGATGTTAAACACTTGCTATACGCGGACGACTTGCAAACTTACACTCAAGTGACATGGCGAGATCTTCATGTGGGTATCAGATGCATGTCGGCTCTTGCGCGGGCAGTGTCGGAGTGGGTCGAAGCATCCGGACTGCGACTCAATGTCGGCAAAACAAAAGCGATCATTTTCGGCTCCGAGCACAACATCAATCGGCTGCAGGATCTTGGTTTGCCCGGCATTGAGTTTCAGGAAGGTGTACATGTGCCTTTCTCTAACTGGGTCACAAACCTTGGTGTTGTCATGGACTCTAAACTCACGTGGAAACTGCAGGTTGATGCAGTTGGAAAAAAGATAAATCGTGCTCTTTACAGCCTACGATTTTTTAATTCATGCACAACTCAGGCGTTGAGAAAGCAGCTTGCATGCGCGCTGGTAGTGCCACATTTAGATTATTGTTCCATGGTTCACCTTGAAGTGTCTGATGAGCTCGAGACGAAGTTGCAACGACTTCAAAATTCATGTGTGAGATACATATGTGGTGATAGAAGGGATGAGCACATCACTCCTCTATTACCATCAAGTCTCTCAATCAACTTTGTTTTAGCACATATAAGAGGAACTACAGATCACATGATTAGAACTTCACGAAAGCTGAGAGAAACTAAAGGATTGTTTGAAAAGCCCGACCCATATTCTGGAAATCCTGTAAAGAGTGAAACTATTAAGCTAGTTGAAAGATATTATCTGGATGATGATTTAGACTGTTTTAGACAAAGTCGCCACAAAAACGAGGTGATCAGTGTTAAAATCGATGGGGTTATAGAAAAAAAGTCAAACGTTTTTCTTCTCGTAGCATTGAGGAAATTTGCGATCTAATTTTCGAGCAGAATCCAGGAAATATTATTTCGAGATCGAAGATTTATCAATTGCTCCCAAAATGAGTTATGATTCAACCTTTGAACGAATCATGTTTATGTGCCCATTGCGCCAATTTTGACCTATTAACGACGGCGCTAAAAATCACTCTGAAAATGAAAAACTCTGAATTTTCAACGCTAAGAAAAGAGCTTTTATCCAAGATTGTTTGTTCGAAAGAAAGTAATTCATGCATTCTTCGAGAATGTGAAACTTGCAAAACTAGAATAATAACTCAAGAAAATTTCCAATTGGGAGAAGAGTTATTATGTGACGAAATTACTTTTGCAGTTTGGGAAAAGAATGATCTTGTCAAGAAAACTTGCACATTTGACATATTTTTCAAAGAACTCAACAATTATGTACAAATGATGAGTAAACATGGACGAATTAAAGAGTTGCAGCAAAGCGAAATCAAGTTGGAAAAACAGAATGGACATTTTAAGGAAAATCGTCTTATTTTACACGGAGATTTTGCAGAAAATTGGGCTATAATCCAGAAAGATGCCATCCAGGGATATCATTGGACCAATACACAGATTTTTATTTTCACTTCGGTGTGCTACGTCGGGAAGAATACTGTGAGTTTTGGCATAGTAAGTGATGATAGAAAATATGACACAGCGTTTGCTTTAGCAGCTATGGAATTGATAACAGGTGAGTGTTTGACACTCACTAAGAATAAGGAAAATGATATTACTATCATATCTGATGGTGCTGCTGCTCATTTCAAAAATAGATTTCAATTTCATGAACTGGGGAATGGGTTCCGTCAAGCAAAATGGATTTTTTCTGAAACTGGACTCGGAAAAGGAGCATGCGATGGCATCGGTGGATATTTAAAACATTACGCTACAACCCATAATTTGTCATCATCACCGAACGAATGTATATTAGAGGAAATGTAATTTAGAAAACTTCAATGAGGAAAACCAATAAACATGAATGGATTAGTGTCGGTTCTTAATTAAAGTTTTTCTGATTATTGAAAAAATTATAGCTGTCTATTACATTGATTTAACATGTGTAAATTACTCTATCTAAATATTACTGAATAAAAAATGTACATTATTTTAATTCAACACAAGTAGAAAGTTAATTTATAGTGATTCTTTGCTTGAATCTAACTTATACAAACGCATATCGGGCTTAAGCATGTAAATATAGACATTTTGTTTGACAGGACATATCACCGGAACAGAGGAAGCTGGCACTTTGAACTTTAGTAGAAAGATAGCTCATGTGGCCTTGAAAAACATACCCGAAATTCGCATTAATCGCAGTGGGCCAAATCTCAGAATTCGCCTATTATTGATTCATTTTTTTTGCATTGCTGTTTTATGTTCTGATTGTTCCGTATGTTCTTTTAATTATTTAGTCTTTTTTTGTATACGGCCCATTCCAGACGGATTCAACGAGCAAAAAAAATCGCTGACTTCGATTTTGTTTAAACTTTGAGGTCATAATCTACTTGGAATTTCATGAGAACCGTATTTTTTTCCGAAAAACAGTTTTGAAGCACCGTGGTACAGCATCAAAGATAAGGTCGTAAAAGCGATATTTAAAAAATTAAAAAAAAAATTTATTTTAAATGGTTGACATTTTGAGTCTAATTATCGTAGGGAGACGATTTTTGTAAATGTGGGGAATTTCATCAGATTTCACGTGGTTCCTTTAGATTTTATATAGCTTCAATAATTTCCAAGATAAATAGAAATAACTGAAAAAGGTGCTTTTTTTCAAAATTCGATTTCTCTAAAAGGCCTAGTGCGATTAACGCGAATTTCGGGTATGTTTTTCAAGACCACATGAGTTATCTTTCTACCAAATTTCAAAGTGTCAGCTTCGTCTCTTCCGGAGATATGGCATGTCAAACAAAATGTCTATTTTTACATGCTTAAGCCCGATATGCGTTTGTATAAGTTAGATTATAGGAATCACTATAAATTAACTTTTTACTTGATCTGAACAATTATGTACAAATGATGAGTAAACATGGACGAATTAAAGAGTTGCAGCAAAGCGAAATGAAGTTGGAAAAACAGAAGGGACATTTTAAGGAAAATCATCTTATTTTACACGGAGGTTTTGCAGAAAATTGGGCTATAATCCAGAAAGATGCTATAAAAGGATATCATTTGACCAATACACAGATTTCTATTTTCACTTCGGTGTGCTACGTCGGAAAGAATACTGTGAATTTTGGCATAGTAAGTGATGATAGAAAACATGACACAGCGTTTGCTTTAGCAGCTATGGAATTGATAACTAGTGAGTGTTTGACACTCACTAAGAATAAAGAAAATGATATTACTATAATATCTGATGTTCCTGCTGCTCATTTCAAAAATAGATTTCAATTTCATTAACTGGGAAATGGGTTCCGTCAAGCAAAATGGATTTTTTCTGCAACTGGACACGGAAAAGGAGCATGCGATGGCATCGGTGGATTATTAAAACATTACGCTCCAACCCATAATTTGTCATCATTACCGAACGAATGTATTAAAAATGCCGAAGACTTTTTGAAATATGTAACTAAGTATATTAATAAAATAAGGATAATACTTTTGAAAGCTGAAGAAGTGCAAACATTTAGAGATGAAAAAATTAAAGAATGGCAAGAAGTTCGACCCATTCACGGTATTCGTGATAGTCATATTTGGCGAGTTGTCAGGGAGACTGATATTAGAGGAAATGTAATTAAGAAAACTTCAAAGAGAAAACCAATAAACATGAATGGATTAGTGTCGGTTGTTAATTAATGTTTTTCTGATTGTTAAAAAAATTATAGCTGTCTATTACATTGATTGAACATGTGTAAATTACTTTACCTAAATATTACTGAATAAAAAATGTACATTATTTTAATTCAACACAAGTAGAAAGTTAATTTATAGTGATTCCTTTGCTTGAATCTAACTTATACAAACGCATATCGGGCTTAAGCATGTAAAAATAGACATTTTTGTTTGACAGGCCATATCTCCGAGACAGAGGAAGCTGGCACTTTAAAATTTGGTAGGAAGATAGCTCATGTGGCCTTAAAAAACATACCCGAAATTCGCGTTAATCGCAGTGGGCCTTTTCAAGAAACCGAATTTTGAAAAAAATCACTTTTTTCCGTTTTTTCTATTTATCTTGGAAATTATTGGAGCTATATCAAATCTAAAGAAACCACGTGAAATCTGATGAAATTTCCCACATTTTCAAAAAATAATCGTCTGCATGCAATAATTTGGCTCAAAATGGCAACGATTTGAAAAAAAATTTTTTTTTTTAAATATCGCTTTTACGACCTTAGCTTTGATACTGTGCCAAGGGGCTTCAGAACCGTTTTTCAGAAAAAAGAAAAAATACGGGTCTCATGAAATTCGACGTAGATTATGACCTCAAAGTTTGAAAAAAATCGAAGACATGGATTTTTTTTGCTCGTTGAATCCGTATGGAATGGGCCCTATCTTTTTATTTTACCATCAACTCATATTGGGAGTCCTAGACCCATGCATCAATTCTTTGAAGATTCAATGCCTATAAATAGAGATGTTAGAAGACCCGATTTGTTTATTACTGTAACACGTAATTGGCCGGAATTAAAAAGAGTACTTTCAAAATTTGCTCAAGGAACAATATGTAAAACAAATGATATTCCCACTATACCAGCTAAATTGTTCCATACAAAATTACGTGCAATATTAGCTGATATTTTGAGTGGCGATATTTTTGGGGAGATATTAGCATATATTTATACCATTGAATTTCAAAAGAGAGGATTGCCACATGCAAGTTTAATATTCGTTTTAAATTATGAAAATAAATTATTGAATCCACAAGATATTGATAAATTTGTAAGTGCTGAAATTTCAAGTGATGATGAAGAATTACAAATTTTGATTACTAAACATATGTTACATGGTCCTCATACTGAAAATACTCCATGTTACAATAAAGATTCTTGTTCAAAAAATTATCCAAAAGAGTTTAATGACTACACACATTTTGATAAAAATGGATTTCCGCAATACAAACTAAGAAATAATTCGGAGAAAAATTATATTTATAATACAAAAGTAGATGGCGAAATAGTAAAAGTAAATAATTCAATGGTTGATCATTATAATCCCACTCTTTTAAAAAAATACCGATGTGATATAAATTGTGAAATATCATATTCAGTAATGGCCATCAAATATCTTTATAAATATGTTCATAAAGGTTTTGATATAACATATGTAGGCTTGAAATAGAAAATTCTTGATGCTGATGATAATGAGGTATTTGATGAAATAACTGATGGTAGATATGTTAGTTTTATAGAAGCAGATCTTGATGGTAGATATATTAGTCCTATAGAAGCAGCATGGAGAATAGAAGAATTACCACTATCAGGAATATCACATAATGTTGTTTGTCTAGCAGCTCATACCGAAAACCAGCAGTATGTATACTTTGAAGAAAACGAAGAAATGGGGGCTCTACAGAAAAATAATAATACTACGCTGACTACTTGGTTTCAATTAAATATTCAAGATGTTGAAGCCAGAAAAATTATACACTGTAACATACCAAAATATTATTTATTTGATTCATCAAAAAAAAATTCTCAAAACAGAAAAGTATTTTCAAAATCTATCGGTAGAATAAATAATGTAAGCCCAAAAGATGTAGAACGATTCCATTTAAAATTGATATTAAATCGTGTAAAAGGAGCTACATGTTTTAATGATTTGAAAAAATTTGAAAATGTATCATATAATACATATAAAGAAACAGCAATCGTTATGTGATTAGTACAGAATGATATTGAAATATTCAAAATTTTTGAAGAAGCATGTTCTATCATGATGCCTAAAGAATTGAGAAAATTCTTTGCTTGGTTTCTAATTAGTGATAACATTTCTCCTGCTAATAAAATTTGGGATTCTTTCAAAACAAAATTTTTTGAAGATTTTAAAGATAATCAAGACTACAAGGCGTTAAAAGAATTAGATGAAAATTTCAGAGGTGAAAATTGCTCATGTTCTGAATTTGGATTACCCAATTTTAATGATATTGCTTATGATGAATCTATTGACAAAAGTAAAATATTACAAAGAAAACATAAAAAATTATTACAATGATTTAAAAATAAATTGAACGATGAACAAAATAATATTTTTGATTTCATAATATAAACGAATGATCATATGATTTTTATTTATGGTCCCGGAGGTACTGGAAAAACATTTCTTTACAAAACATTATTTCATAATTTCTTAGGAGAAGGAAAGAAAGTGGTTTCTATGTCATGGACAGGAATTGCTTCTAAACTACTACCAGAAGGCGTAACAAGTCATAGAACTTTTAGATTACTACTAGATTTATCGAATATTGAAACAACATTTTTACAATTAAAGTCGGATAAAAAAATACGTGAATATGATGTACTTATTTGGGACGAAGCATCGATGATTCCTAAAAAAGTATGAGTTAAATAATCGAATACTTAAAAAAATACAATCAAAAGAAGAAATTTATTACAGTACTGATTCTACCAAACCCAAAGGTGTGGATCAAAGTGATGAAGATGTCCAATTAAACTATTCCATAGAGTATCTCAATTCTTTGAAATTTCCTGATTTGCCATTTCATAAATTAGTACTGAAAATTAATGCTGTTGTGATGCTTATTAGAAACATAAGTATCAATGATGGATTATGTAATGGTACAAGATTCAACATTTTTAAATTATACAAGTATAATATTAAAGCTATGATCATCACTGGTTACAATAAAGGAAAAATAGCTTTTATACCTAAAATAACTCTAAATTCTGGTGAATTTTCATCACTGCCTTTTATATTGTATTGAAAACAATTCCCTATTATACTGGCATTTTGCATAACTATTAAAAAATCGCAAACTCAAAGTTTTAATCAAATTGGAATTAATTTGAAAATACCTCTATTCTTTCATGGACAATTATATGTTGCTTTATCAAGGTGTACAAATCCAGATAATTTATTTATTGGAAATGATATGAATCAAACCGATGAAATTAAGAATATAGTATGGAAAGAAATTTTCCAATGATGACCTCTTTAAAATCAAAAAGAGGGTATTAAATATATTTAAAAAAATCATGATTCTTTTAATTTCTTCTTTTATAAAAATTATATTACTTATATTACTATATACAACAATACTAATGTATAAATGTATAAATTTTATATTTTATAATAACTGTTAACATGCCGAAACGTGGAAAATCTCAAAATCATGATGAAACACCCAAAAACGTTCAAAAAATGCCGATAACTATTCATACGCACCTTCTGATTTTTTAAAAAAACATAATTCATATTGGAGATAAAAATGTGTAAGTTATTTCATATTATTTACATTTGCATAAATCGTGAACATTCAAATACATTTTATTTAAATTTATTATAACTGAATATATTTGTTTCGAAAGGATGGTAATCGGATACGTAGACGGTATAGAAGAATCACGTACAATTATTTCCAAAACTACCGGAAAAAGTTATGAAATATATGTTTATTTTGAATAACAATGATGGTTGTAAAAATCAATGTAATATTTTATGAAAATCTTCCTAAATTGTATGACATTTTTAACAAATTCTTACAGTAAATTTAAAAAATATTTATTTATATAGCAAAAATTATCTAATTATTCTCTCCATTTTAACAAATGAGAAAAAAATCAGCTACGTATTTACCAAAATGTTATTTTTTATCAGATCGTGTTGCTTGAACCTCCTTAAATGGTGCATATTTTTGTTAAAAAAATTATTAATATTCAGAGTATAAACCAATTTAAAAAAATGATCAATAATATTTTTTTTCTATATTGAGTTGTTTTCTAAAAAAATTTTTTATTTTTAACGAAAAGGTGAACTTTATTTTTAAGTATCTACATGTCAAAAAGAGTCAAATAACTATCAGAATTTTTTTTTAAAACCATTGATATAAAATATTTCTTATAAAATATTCATACTGATAGATTATAGCTACTTTTTATCTGAAGAAAGAGGTTAGAATCGAAATGCACTTTTTCATGAGACAATAAAAAGTTAATAATAGCAATGATTTTTAACTGTTGTAGCATAAAATAGTTTTTCATATATTACCCGTTATATCCATATACGTCCTGCAGAATACACATAATTTAAGAGAATGTGAAGGGAAAGACAAGATTCCTACGCTGCCGACTCTATAGTTTTTTATTTTTAAAACAGTTTGTAAACCATTTTACGGTAGACCGATACAGCAGACACTTTTTTATCAATAAACAATGAACAACAAATTTTTTAGCGATTCCATTCATTTAATCATTACGAAGTTCGAACCATTGTTATAAATAACCGTATCCGACATTCAGGAACCTAAAATTTTTAGTGATATAACGAATGAAATCGCTTGAAAATTTTTTGAGTTATTATTTATTGATAAATGAAAGAACCTAACGTATCGTCTTTTCCGTAAAAATATTTACCAATTATTTTAATAATAAAAACATAGAGTCAGTAAAGTATCTTTCCTTCCCATTCACATCTCCTTAAAATCTTGTTAAAAAATTAAATTAAATTCAACATCAAATACTCTTAATTTATGTCTTGTTAAGTTTTATTTGAGTTGTAAGTTTGCGGAGCCTCATGCTTAAAAGTTATGTATCCAGCAGGACAAATATAATAAAAGAATAAAATTTATTTTGGACTTGACATTTTTTAATATTCATATGATCTTATAACAAAAAAAAGATAGTTTTAAACTTTCCTAGGTACTTTCTAATTTACTTTGCAATATTAAATATTTTTAATGTTTTACATTGTTTAAAATTCAATAGCTATTTAAGAAATAATTATTTTACAAGCTTTTAAAGCTTTTTTGTCTTTTTCTCGGTCTTTGTCAAATATTAAACTTAAAATCTGCGACAGAATATGTATTTTGAAATATATATACAACAAATCGCTGTGATCAAAAATAAAATTTTAAAGAATTATTTAAAAATCTGTTACATGTCAGAACTTCAAATACTGAAAATTGTGAGTGTACACTGAATATTTGAATGTTGACACTGAATTTTCGGTGTTCACATTGGCTGTGTCTACAACCACGCACTTGGATGCGCACTTGAGGGCGCACCTATGATGACAATGAAAACTTACCGTAAATATTCATTAATATCTGACTGTTTGCACCCAGCTAAATATTCTTATGTTTAATTCGATGAGTTTTTTTAAATCTATCAGATAACCTCAATCCTAAATTGTACTCAAAATAAGGTATACTTTATTATACATTCAAAATTTAATTGAAATTAAAATTGGTAATCATTTTATTTATTATTATATTTGCATATCAGCAAGTAATTTGTAACGTATGTTTGTTTAGAAATTAATAATTAATTTTTATGTAGATATATAAATAGTGCTTTAGATTTTACAATTCCAATTGCAATTTATTTACAAATCAGCTGGTTAAGTTTATATTAATTTACTGCTAAATTTTAGGAATAAAATGTTAAAATATACCAGTTTAAGTAAAAATAAAGTAATAAAGCTTATACAAGGATATTTTTTATTTACTAATTTACCCACTTCTATGCAAGAAATTTAACTATATTTACATTTTAATTGTCTTTAATCGTTGTCTATTATTTTTAATTTGCTAGTTTACAAATATCAGCCGTGGTTTAGTTAAGGATTGAGGTTATGTTTGATCGATTCAAAACTATCAAATAAACAAGAATATTTCACTTCAGGGTGGTACTGAGTAAGGATTTACGGTAAGTCTTCATTGACATCAAAGTTGCGCCACTGGAAAATTTAGCGTTCCACACTTCAAACTTGAAATTGAATACTAAAGGCTTGAGTATTGACACTGAATTAGGGTGCTTCACACCAAAAATTGTGGGTGTATACTGAATCTTAGGTGTTCACACTGGATTTTGGTGTAGTCGCCGAAAGTTCTGGGTGTAAACTCCTAAACTTGAGTGTACACACTCAAATGTTTAATATCAATACCCGATATTCGGTGTAAACACTGAAAATTTGGGTGTTTTTCTCGTGAGGGTAAAGCTAAATACATGTTTCATATTAGAACAAAAGAATTATGTAGATGGCATATTTTATTTTATTTTACTGTTTTCACATTTCCGGAATAGACTAAACACGTTCGCAAAACGTTTGAAAAAATCGTTTAAATTTTATAACAAAATTGTAAAAATTTATGGGAGTCATAATAAAAGCTCTAACTTAGAACTACGGCATAATGAACCACATTTTTTGCTGTTTTTTTTATTTAATGCAAAAAAATGTATGTATTTTTCGATATATCTAGTAATCCACGGTAAAATTTAATGTTTCAGGGTTGTTTTGTTTTTATTTTTAATGAGGAGGGCAAAATAATAATTTTTTATAGTTTTTTGAATTCATATTTGTTTTTTAGTGGTATTTTGATTTTTGGCTTTTAGTTTTTTGTGTTTTTTTAGTACGTTAAAAATAATATCGATCCAGTTAAAATTTATTTGAAAGAGAATAAAATTATCTATCTTTTATTTTTGCGTTCTTTTGTTATATACGGGAAAGTCATTTTTGTTTAAAATTTTCAAAAAATTTGAGATGATTAGGACAATGAGAAAATTATTCAGTCATTTAATTTTTCTATACTTGAGAAAAAAATCATTTTGTAAAATGAATCGATTTTCTGTGGCAAATGATAACTTGAGTAAAACGGCATTATTCCTACTGAAAATTTGCAAAAAGGTAGATTTTTACTATCTCTCGGCTAAGTTATTTGCACAGATCATGAGGATTTTTATTTTTCACGATATTCGTTATATTTCTTTTTTAATTTTTTGATTGCTTATTTCTTAGGTATTGCACGGTAATTCATTACCAATGAACGCTTATTTCTTTTTTTTAATGGAGATTTTAAATCAAAAAGAATTTTCAAAATTCATAGAATCGTTTTTGTTTTATAACGTTTTTTGATTTTTGATATTTTCGTTTTGAAAACATTTTTTATCGTGTATTTCTTACGTATTAGGCGGTAATGTTTGACCAACCCAAGCTCATTTTTTACGTCTTTTAATGAAGATTTGAAATGAAGAAAAATTTTTAAGATTAATTTATTCGTTTTTGTTTTATAACTTTTTTCATTTTTATGATATTCATTTTTTTTTTTCAAAAAATTTGTAATAGTTTTATTTATTTATTTAAACCAGAAAGATTTACAGGGTAGTTGAATGACCTGTAAAAGTCCTGTAGAGATAAACACGTTATCTGTACACAGGCCTGGCAATACAAAAATAGAGATACAAAAGAAGAAAATATTTTAAAATTATATACTAAAACTTAGATCTAAACTTAAAACTACTTTAACTACAAACTACATAAAAAATTTTTGGTTTTAACATATAATATGTATTGTAACAAATAATTTTTTCTTCAATTCATAACAGTAAAAATAAAAAAATGCGAAAGAAAACAGTAACCTCAACAATTTAATTTAATCCAATTTTTTATAATTTTCTTATGTGACAAATTATCTATATTTAAAATTTTTAATTCATTGGGAAAACTGTTGAAAGTTACTATAGCCTTTTTATAACAATTTTTATCACCAACTTTCTTCTTATAACTCGGTAAAATTAAATTCTTTTTCCTTGTTACACTCGTAGATTTGATATATTGTATTTTGAGATCTGCATAATGATATTTTATAGCTTCTAAAATATATATTTGTTCTATGCTTAAAGGATTATTTTGTACAATAAAGTTTCGTTTATTAATGATATTTAAAATTTTTTTTTGTAGATTTTGAACTAAAACTCGATTATTTTTATAAACTTCACCCCAAGATAGTATTCCATAGCTTATCAAACTATGGAAAAAAGCATAATAAATCATTCTTAATGTCTCTGTAGACATTATTTTCGCAATTTTGTAAAATATAAATACAAGATACTTTGTTTTATTTACAATGTACTGAATGTGTTTATCCCATCTTAAATTAAAATCTATAACTATACCCAAATAATTATAATATTCTACTCTTGTTATATTTTTATTATTAATTTTAACTTCTAATTTATTTGGGACACTGTCACTACAATTGCCAAAAGTAATAAAAACAGTCTTGTCTACATTTAGTGATAATTTATTTAAAGCTAACCAAAAATTAATTCTATTTAAATACTTGTTCATCTTGTCTTGTGCTTCTATCCAATTATTACCAGTAGCAATTATAGCAGTATCATCTGCGTATGACAAAATTTCTTCCAGTGGGATTTCCTTTAGGATATCATTTATATACAGAATAAAAAGCAGTGGACCGAGGATTGTACCTTGAGGTACACCCGTATTTATTAACAATTTATCACTTTCAGTATCATCAATAACCACTGCTTGGTATATATCATTGAGATAACTTGAAAGCAAATCCAGTGCCTGTCCTCTAATACCAATACAATAGAGTTTGTTTAGTAAAATTTCATGATCTACGGTGTCAAACGCCTTTGCCAAATCTAGGAATGTTACAATTATCGGTTTACTTTTATCTAAATTAGTGTACAAGGTATTAGTTAAATAATTTAAAGCATTTCTAGTACCCATTTTCTTCCTAAAACCAAATTGATGTTCAGATATAATATTATGCTTTTCCACAAAATCATAAATTCTATTGTAGATAATTCTTTCAAAGATTTTTGCTACATTAGAAATTAGAGAAATAGGTATATAATTAGACATATTATGCTTTTCACCTGATTTAAATAATGGTACTACCTCAGCCCTTTTCAGAGCATCGGGCCAAACGGCTTTATCAATACATGCATTAAAAATATTTGTTAGAGGTTCAACAATATAGTTGCACATCATTTTCAAGACTTTAGCATGAATTTTGTCAACACCACCATTTTTTAATTTTAAATTATTGATTATACCTGTTACTTCATTTTCATTTGTAGGATTGAGAAAAATAGAATTTACATTCATTTCAGGTAGTTTGATTTCTTCATTGGTGGGTTTAACAATTTTATCACTTAATTTTTGTCCTATTTCACAGAAATATTTATTTATATTTTTAGTAATTTCAACTTTGTCGGTGATCTTATTTTTATCAACTTTTATATAACTTATAGCTTCCTTAGATTTCATCTTTTTACCTATTTTTGAATTTATAATTTCCCATAACATTTTTGGGTTATTAGAATTATTTTGGATTAGACTTTTATCAAATTTCATTTTGGCATCTATAATTACTTTATCCAATATTTTAGCATAATTCTTATATTGCAAGCGAAGCTGTTCATTTTTGAGATCCAATTGCAATAAGTTATATAAAAATTCTTTGGTTTCGCATGATTGTATTATAGCATTTGTAATCCATTTTTTCCTTCCTTTTTGTTTGGATTTACTATTATTTTTTTTCTTTGCCAATTCAATGCATTGTTTCATTTTGCATATCAAAATATTAGTAGCTAAATTAGGGTCATGTATAGCCAAATTTTCATTCCAATTTTTTGTCCTAGCAATGTTTATTAATTTTTTATAGTCTAAAGTTACTATTGGTTTATTTAATTCTGTTTTAATCTTATCTATAGCAATGAAAATAGGATAATGATCTGTTAAAGAATGTTTGAGTATGTATGTATTAGTATTTAGTCCACTAGTTTTAATGAATATATTGTCTATACATGAACCTTTACATATCGTAGTAGGCGGCTTCGTAATACTAGTAAATCCTGGCAAATATCCTTTATTACAGAAATTACATAGGAATTCTTGGCTTATGTTATCACATTGTAATATGTCTATATTAAAATCACCTATTACTAAATGATTTTTAATATTTTTCTTTTTGACTAGGTATTTGTTTAGTTCTAGAATGAATCCAGCCTTAGGTATACCATGAGATCTGTACATAGCAGAAATCTCTAGTTTACTATCATTATTAAGTGTAACTCGTGTATTTATGATTTTAATCCTACCACATTTAACAATTTCAGTTTTTTGTACCAAGCTTTTATCAATAAAAACAATAACTCCATCATTTCTATTTATCCTACTATCATTATAGTAACTCTGATATTCATATTTAGATCCTTTTAATTCGTATAAATTGTAATTGACTTGTTCAAAAGCTTCACTGCATATAATAATAGAAGGTTTATTTATTAGACTTTCATATAATATCTTAACTTTATCAAAATTAGCATTCATACTCCTAACATTAATATGCATTATTAAATCTTTTTTGTTATTAATAACTTTGTTAAAATTAAAAATATTATCACATATTTTTTCTTTGCGTATTAAATCATTTTTTATCTTATCTAAAAAATCAAAATTATCCATTTTTACTATTATTTTCTTGTTTTCTTTTTGCCGTTTTTACTGTCTGTGATGTAGATAATTGTGCTTGTCTAGCTTGTTTCGATTTGTGTTTGTGCTGTTCCTGTTGGAGTTGCTGCTGGTTTCTATTACTTGTTGATGGATTCACATCTAATGGTACTTGAGTCTTCTTCGTTCCCTTCTTCGAATGGTAATCCATATTCACTGGTGGTAAGGAAGGTTTCATCGGGTAATCAGTCGAGTCTATATATCTTGTAATTTTTTTTTCAAAATATTACATACATTATGGTCATTGGCATAATGATTAGTTGAATAATTAGTATTATAATTTTCATTACTATATTCACAGTTTAAGCACTTTATAATATTATTTATACATTCACTAGTTTTATGCATTTCAGAGCATTTAAGGCATGTAGGGTCATTTGTACAGTTTTTTCCACTGTGGCCGTTTCTGCCATAGTTATAGCAAGGTCTAATGTTTATTAAATCGTAGGCTTTACAATTTTGATACCCTACAAAAACTTTGCTATTATTTTCTTTGATATATTTATATATCTCTGCAGGAACTTCCATTAGAACGGTAGTCTTGTTGTTTGTATCATTTGTATACATATGCAGCACTTGACCTTTTCTTGCAAAACTGCTGAAATTTCTTGAATTTATGTCATTTTCTAACTCTTCTATTTCCATGTTATCACAGTTATCAATTCCCACGATTTTTATTTTAGGGTTATTTAGTTTTTTTCTTTACATTTTTTACATTTCTTTATGAAGATTTAAAATCAAGAAGGATTTTTAAGATGTATCGATTAATTTTTTTTATAACGTTTATTACATTTTGAGTTATTTTTTTAAAATTTTTAATAACTTTATTCTTGAGTATAATGAGGCAATTTTTGGCTATTCAAAGCTCTATTTTTATATTTTGATTAAGATTTAAAATCAAGAAGGATTTTTAAGATTTATCAATTTGTTCTTATTTTATACCGTTTTTTCATTATGATAATTTTGAAATAAATGAATAAATCCGTTGTTTATAAACTCGAAGAAAATTACAAAAAAATTTTATTTGTAAAAGTAGTATGCATTTTTTATATTCATAGATAAAATTTAATTAAAATACAACTTGATATGCAAAAACTTTTTAAGTGTCCTCTTAAGGGCTATACTTTGGCATAGGCTTGAAAATCTAATTGAAAATCTTCTTGAATTCTTCAACTACAAATAATGTCTAATAGGTGTGGGTAAAAAATTTTATTTTTAAAACTTGCTTTTATCACAATAATATGCGTTTACTCCAATAACTTGTGAAAAGAATTCATCGTATTAAATAGTTTCAAAATAAAAGAAGACTATAGAGTACTTTTTAGTTATCAATATATTTTTTATGATTTCTTTTCCAATACAATTTGTAATGAATAGAATTTAATAGAGTTAAAATTTGGTTCACAGTTAAAATGAATTAGAATAAACTATATTGAAGAATTAACTCCAATAGTTACACTTAATGAACAATTTAAGATTTTCTTAGTTATATATTATCATCTTATCTTAAATTTATTTGGGAAAATGGTGTGCATTATATATATATATATATATATATATATATATATATATATATATATATATATATATATAGTGTGTGCATCTTGAAAAAATCTCGACGAAAAAAAGATCTCGCCAATAGATTTTTCGCAATATAGGTTGAAGAAAGATACAAGATCAAATGCAAGTGCAAAGTGTAATTGTTTTTTTTTTGAACAAGCAAGAAAGAATGGCAAGGACAAAGTTATTCCCAATAATATTTTTGGAACTCAACGTAAGTCTCAGCTGAATGAAGAAACAAAATTGTATTCACACATGTTCAAAGAATTTGAAAAAGAAGCCAATGATTGGGCAGAGCACTGCAGTGTTCAGCGTGAAATGACTCACGGAAGTCCTTCTTTTAACGGAAACAGTTGTAAGATATTGTTAAATAATATCGATTTCTTGCGATCCAACCGTAACCTGGGTTGTTTGAAATATGTGGATGTATTTGAAAAGTTCAAAACCGTTGTTGACTCTTGCTTTACTGTTTCTTTAAATCCGAAATTTGTTCAATATATAGATGCGTTCAAAGATGCGTATCTATCTTTAGGTATATCTGTGACACCGAAAGTCCACGCAGTTTTTTTTCATGTAAAAGAATTTTGTGTTGAACATAATCTCGGTCTCGGCTTTTATAGTGAGCAAGCTATGGAAGCAGTGTATTATGATTTTTCTAAAACATGGGCTAAGTATAATATATATATATATATATATATATATATATATATATATATATATATATATATATATATATATATATATATATATATTGTTAATAATCGCGTCACCAGTCGTACATAGATATAAGTACATGTATAATGCGCGAAGCTGATAGGGGCGAGCATACGCCGCGTGCTGCTTACGAAAGAAAAAAAAAGAGAGAGAGAGAGGGGGGGGGGGGAGAGAGAGGGAGAGAGAGAGAGAGAGGGAGAGAGAGAGAGAGAGAGTACTTGTATATGTGTACGACTGGTGACGCGATTATTAACGATAACGGTTCTTTAAAATCAACTGTTCATCTTATAAGAAAACCAAGAGAACGATAGGCATTTGTAACCACTTTATCTAGATGCTGTTTGAAAGAAAACTCATTATTTCATTTGTTTTCATACGTTTCATTGAATAAAATTATATCAGGAATATCAGATAATTGATAGAGATGGTTTTTAATATAACTCAGCTTGATACGCAGACCTCTGACATTTTGATAATAAATATTGAGATCTGACTCTTTACTCGACGATTCTGTAATATCTAAATTTTTTTGAAGATTTCTCTTTTCATCTATCATTGTTGGTATTCTGTTTATATATTTAATTATTTTCTTAGCATCTGGATGATGTTTGGTAACTTGCTTAATGAAGGAGGTGATTAATTTCCTTTGGGAAAGTGTACGATCAGCTGATACCTGTATTCTATCTTTAAGCTTATTCTTGTTAGTTAAAACTTTGATTACTTGTTTTTCAGAAATTAATGAACTAAGACAAGGGCGTATCTTGCCCGGTACTAGTCCACCTAGTCTACAAACTTTTACATTAGTTATATCTAGATCAGGTATAGTTTCAAGAATTTCCAAAACAAGTTGCTCATCAGAAATAGTAGTATCTATTAATTCAGGTCCATTGTACATAGTGAAATTGAAATATAGAAATTCTTTATATAGATGTTCAGTAGATAATGGGCCCAATAAATTTCTAGTTTCCAGCGTACTAATTCGAATTTCATGGCTGGAGATTGAAGAATTGATGTTGGAAATATATAGATCATACTTACTGATGGCCTCTTGTAATTTATTTACATTAGTTTCATTACTAGATAATCTACTGTCAAGAGCAGAAAGGTTTTCATGAACAGCTTTTATGCCTCTACTATTTTTAGCCAAATCAGATCGTACCTGTTTTACTTCTCTTAGAATTGTAGCAAAGTATATATCATCATTTGCAGATATTACGAGTATATTCTGTGATTGTGCTTCATTAGATGATTTCGTACTGCCGTTTCTGGAGCTATTTTCATTTTGAGAGTTTCTGCTTCTTCCAACATCTAATGGGGTAGCAGGACGTGAGTGTTTACAACATCGATAAACACCTGTTGTATGAGGAGCGAAATGTAATTAGTTGTGTACACTAACGCTACATCTTGGTTCATATATACTATAATTATAATAAATTTATATTGATTTGAATAATGAATAGAGTTGATTGATTAAAAGGCAAATTAAAATGAATTAAAGGGTAAATAAATTTCAGTTAAATCACAGTTTAATCTTCCGAGTAAAAGTTTTCGGCTATAGATAGTTTATGTATAGGTTCGGGAAGTGAGATGTAATATTATTTCTTGCAAAATACCTTGTCACAATGGCTTCTTGGTACCGGAAAGTTATGAAACATTTTGTGAAAATAATTGAGCCGATAAATAGACTAGTTAGAAAGGAACTTAAATACGTCTGGGGAAAGGAACAAGAGATTGCATTCGAGGAATCATTCGAATTAGGTATACACGGTTCAGACGGACATGTCAATCACAGGGTTGGGGTCGGTACTCACACAAAAGGTAGATTAAATAGAGAAGATATTAAGCAAGCTGAGCATTACGCAAAGCTGCAGTAAAATATACTACAACCGAACGAGAATGCCTAGCAGTGAAATAGGCAACAGAAAAGTACCGTCTATACATAGAGGGGGGAGAATTTATCGTGATTACGGATCATAGTGCCTTACAATGGTTATTCGATTAAAGAAATCCGGTAGGTAGATCCGCCAGATGGGCACAAGTAATCCGAATCTGCGATTTGTTTGTAGAGCACAAGAATGGCATATTAAATAAAGTGCCGGGCGCACTGTCGTGAATGTTTGAAGAGGACGAAAGTGTAGAAATATCAGTAGTTACTTCTTTACGCGAAACAACAGATAGATGGTATAAGTAAAACTTATTTCAAATAACATTACACCTAAAAATATACCGAGATTGGAATACAGCAAACCGAAAAATGTATAGGTATAAAACTAGCAGCGACATAGGTGATGTAGTCAAAGATCTAGACGCGTGGAAATTCTTGGTTCCGGTAGAAAATAATAATCACATTTTATCCGAGATGCACGATGAGCCGACAACGGGCTATCCGGGAGTAGATAAAAAATTTTAAAAAATGGCGCAATTCTGCTATTGGTCAAGGATGTATAACGACGTAAAATCATACGCAAATGGCTGTTTCAAATGCCAGCAATATATAGTTGAGCAAAAAGGTCAAATAGGATTAATCGATTCACGCGAAATAAATATACCAATGAAATTCGTAACCGCAGATTGCATGGGGGAATTCAGGGGCACTAAAAAAGGGTTGAAGTATTTACTAATATTTCAGGACTTATTTACTAGATACATTATTTGTATTCCGATAAGAAATAAAACGGGATCAGCAATTAAAAACACGCTAGGAAGTACGCTAATTGCAACGTATGGTACCCCCGGCGTGGTTATTTCAGATAATGGTCGAGAGTTCGTAATTAAAGACGTAGCACAATTTTTGCAAGAGAATTCGATTATTCATGAAAGAACTCCGGCTTATCACCCGCAAAGTAATCCAGTTGAACGCGTAAATGTAGTAATAAAAATGAAGATAGTCCAATTTATTAATAACAATCATAAAGAATGGAACAACTATATCCTATAATTTCAATTTGCGTATAATTCAACAGTACATTCAGCGACGGGTAAAGCACTCACGTTTTTAATTTTCAGCAGGGAATTAAAGCCACCGTAATTGTAGAAAAGAGCCGAAGAAATGCAAGAAAATATAATTAATGTTACACAACGTATCCAAAGTGAAATAAACAATCAAATAAAGGATACAAAAGAAGTATCATTGAATCAAAATGTTAATGATTAGAATAGGAAAAGAATAGACTATACGTATAATACAAAAGATTTAAAACATATCAAAAAATTTTCTCTTTAAACCGACTTTGAAGATAACGCTCAAAAAAATATGAAATAATCGATAAAAAGTATGAATAATCGATAAAAATCTTTTCGAAGTCGCCATCGAATTTCAAACTGATCGATCGACAAATACGGAGTAAAATATACGCGCTATATTGGCGATGGTGATAGTGCCACATACAAAGGTATATTAAATTTAACCCATACGATGTGGATGTACAAAAATTAGAGTGCTACTTACATGTAAAAAAAAAGAATGGAAACGCGATGCCGGAATCTCAAAAAGCAACCCAAAGGTTTACAAAGAAGAAGTAAGAATACAGTGAAGCTAACTGATAAAGTTATTAATAACCTCCAGAAATACTATGGATTACCAATTACCAGGCATCAAGATAATGTTGATAAAATGTATACGGGAATTTGGGTTAAATTTTATCATTTGAATTCCACAGACAAAAACTCAAACCATGGGAACTGCTCTGCAGGTGCGGATGGCTGGTGCTTATATAGCTGCGCGGAAGCTGAAGGCATGGACATGTCAAAATTCAAGCACAATTATTTTCCTCTTGACAAAGATTTTATAAAAGCTTTGGAACAAATTTATATGGGCCTAAGTAGAAGAGAATTACGAGAGAGATGCAAAGAAGGGAACACCCAAAATAATATTGAACGCTACAATGGCTTGCTCTGGTACTTTGCCTCAAAACACCTTCACAATGGCTTAAAACCGTTGAGTTCTGCAGTTTTCTTGCTATTTCGATCTTTAATGATGGTTTTCATTCTATTTTGAAAATGCTGCAAGTAATGGAAGTCATTGTCGGTCCTACTGCGGAGGAATATGCCAAGGAGAGAGATGCGAACCGAATTTACTTAGCGGAGTTCCGACAACAAGCGGCTTCAAAAGAGGATCGGACAGTTCGGAGAAAAGCTTTAGCGTCTCAGCTGGCATTATTTGAGAAAGAGGAGGGTCCATTTTATGGGCCAGGTATAGCAGATCAGCATTCTTTATGGTAAATATCATTTTATCATGGAGAAATCGATAGTTAAAACTTTAAACGCGTTTTTCTTAAAACGGTATTTTTCAAATTTGCTGCCATTCTAATTCAAAGAGCCATTATCCAATTAACTTGAAATTTTAGCTGAGTGATCTCAAATATATTTATTCTACAATAACGGAGGATATTTTTGATTGGATAAAAACTTTCAATTTGGCATCGGAGAAACGACCATTTTAATGGCAAAAAAGATGTTTTTTTAAAAACTCTGCCGCTGTGTCAGATTTTAATATTTTTCAAAAATCCTGCCTCATTGTACGGATAATACTTTCTAGTTAAACATCATTTTTGAAGACAGCCCATAAGTCACTCGCATTTCAGTATTTTTGTACGAAAAGATTACATGATACAGTTCATTTAAAGGCAAATATATCCCCAAAGTTTCAAAACATTCAAAGGAATACTTTTCTTTAAAAGAATTTCTAAAAATTACCTAAATTTTGAGCTTTTACCCTGGTATAGCCCCTTAAGCCGACAAAATTTTTTTGTGTTGTTTGTAAGCATACCAAAAAAATAAAAATAAACAATCAGTGTAGCGATAGGTTATAGTTTTAAGTTTCTTAATTTGAACAAAATAATACAAAATAAAAAATAAATAAAAAAAACAGTGTACTTAAGGTGACTGAGCATGGACATGGCATCCAGCAAAGTTCAAGAGTTCGAATCAGAACTCATACTGGCCGCAATTCACGGAGGAGAAAGAAGACAGTGTGGCCCAAAAAAGCATGAGAAGACAAAATCAAGCCATATAGATTCGACGAAAAGTGCATAGCAACGTTCGCAGTAAAGAGAAGAGTGAAAAAAAAACACAAGAGCAGTGATTATTATACCCAGTCATACATGCACGTGTGACGAACATGAGAGCACCACCATGCGAAATGTCGACACTACAGCCGACAGGGTATCTAAAATGCTAATAAAAAAAAGGAACAAGAAAGAAAGGCTACATCTACTTCTAGCCGAATGAAAAATGCGGAACGAAGAAAAGAGCGCAGATGGCAACAGATTCAAGAGGAAGCCGATGCGAGACTCTGGATACACGCGGAAGCATCTAAAAGGGAATTCGAGAAACAACTGGTAGAAACCCGGGAAAAGCATAACAGACGAAAGGTCCAGAGAACAAAAGAGAGGATATACAACAAAGAGATACAAATGAGAGACCTCCAAGTATACGAGACAGAACAACAAAAATATGTAAAGGAGAAAGTAGTGATACTCTAATAGACACTAATGCGCACAACTCCAGAGATGGACAGATAGGTAATAAATATAAAAAATCTAAATATTTCCAATGAAAGAAACATACGGTATCTAATGGAGGAGATAAAGAGAGAGGCATGAACACAGCGCATGCAGCAACGGTACAAGCGACTACAGGAAACCGAGCTGTGCCAACCTCGAACCGCCAGCCAGAAGCTCATAAGCAGCAGGCAATCTAGTGTCCATCATAGCCTTCCTGAAAGCACCAGTCAAGTACCAACATGAGAGCAGCCCGCTAAACCAGCCCCGCACCGGCAGAAAGTCGCCAACACGCAGAGAGGTAGAGGTGACCGGCAAGCTAGTACCGCGCGTAGCTGCGCGCAGAGCGTCAGCGAGTAACAGGCACAAGAGCGGGCCGCGCGATTAGTCCCGCGGTACACCATTGTCGAAGGAGCCGATCATCTGAGCAGCGCGATATCTCCAGCACGCGAGTCGCACTCCGGTTAGCAACACCATAAAGCCGATGTGAGCGACAGGCAACAGAGTCAACCCGTTCTACATCTGAAACCAAATACCACGAATAAAAAGAAAACGCAGCTCGACGATCATTTTAAGTATAAAAGAAATCCAGGTCCACACGTTAACAATTATTAATTAAGAGCTAAGAAGACAAGAAAACAGAACTCAGAAGATTCAAGAGGTCCGAGAGCATCAACACGAAGATAGAAGAATTTAAGAAACGGTTAACAAGCAAGTGTGAAGAATGAAGGTTAAATAAATCGAGAGCAATTACGAGCATAGACATTTATTTACGTTGCTTAGGAAATATCCCGAAAGTTCGACTCAGCGCGACTAAATCCGAAGAAATAATCGCGACTGTCAAGAGTTTGGTAGCAGACGAGAGTTTCTCACTCTCCGGGCTAGTATGTTCACACACACACATACACACACATACACACACACACACACACATATATATATATATATATATAACATCCCTTACCCATATAAGGTGCGCATCGACCGTCTGAGTAATATATACATATTAATGAAGTTTACCAAACATAAAAATCAATTAACAAATTAAACAATTGCGTGAATTATTAGCTTTAAGAATTACGAAGAATTTTAATGATAACTATGGAGCATTTCTTCTGAGTTGGCTATGTGCTGATCGTATATATTTCTTGACTCTTGCTCTTCAATTTGGTAGGAAAAAGGACCAATTTTTTTCTTCACGATATCCCTTTTTCAATTTTTTTCGTGATTGTAAATTATCATGTAAACCTTACCGTTTATCTTCAGTTTTCTTGCACCCTTTGGCGATACCTTCGTTAGCATCTTTTTAATGTCATTAGTTAACATCAAGTACATTGGAGTGCGCAATTTCCTGCCGATTAGAATTTTTACTGGAGATAGTCCTGTAGTTGCTGATGGTATTGTGTGTTGTCTAAATAAAAATCTGCCCAATTTTGTTTCCCAATCGCCTTCTGCAAGGGTTTTCAAACTTTTATGGCTGTTTGAACTGACCACTCGGTTTGATCATTACAAGCTGGATGATAAGACGCGGAAAAAAAAATTGTTTCACGCTATTTTTATTAAAAAATTCTTTTATTCCTGCCGATTTAAAGGGCATACCGTTGTCCGAGACTTTAGTAGTAGGAACACCAAAGGTAGCAAATAATATTCTTAATTCTTCAATTACTCTTTTTTCTGTAGTAGATGGGATGCGCTTAACTTCCATTCACTTTGAAGTTGTGTCCATCACGATCAGAAATTGATGTCCGCGAAACGGTCCAGCGAAATCGATGTGAAGGTGACTCCAAGGATGTTCTGAGGTTTCCCAGTTTTGTATGGGAGCTCGTGACGGATTTTTTTGTATTTCTTGTCACTGAGAACAAGAACTGATAATTTTTTCTATGTCGGCGTCGATACCGAGCTACCACACGTATAAGCGAGTGCACGCCTTTGTCTCTACTATTCTTCAATGGTTTACATGCAGAAATGAGAGTGTTGTTTCTCTTAGTATGCCCGGAGTAACGGTTCTATTTCCGCGTAAAATTCACTCTCTTTCAATGGATAATTCATTTCATTTTAACCAAAAGCTCTTTATTTCCGCTGTCATTTTTTCGGGTCATTTAAATTTTAAATATTTTTTTACCTGTTTTAAGGTTACGTCGTTTTCTGTTTCCCTTTGAATTTCTTCCACTGTCATCGGTTTTCTTCTGGTACCCACGAACATGAAGATATTTGCGATAATTGAGTCATCTTTTGCTAATTCAGGCGAGGGAAACCGCGAGAATAAGTCGACGTTTCCGAGTTTTTTCCTTCCCTGTACTGTAGATTATGGTCATAAGCATCGAGTAGAATCTTGTATCTGTATAGTTTTGGAGGAAACATATTTGTATCCTTTCTCTTTTTATCGAGTATTCCTAACAGTGGTTTCACCGCTTCTACAAATGCGAAAGCTTTTCTTTCTATTTGTGAGTATCTACGTTGTGTTTTAGTTAGCGTCTTGGATGAGTATGCAACCAACTTTTTAGATCCGTCGGACAGTTCGTGTCGGCAGCTACGATAAGGGGTAGTTTATCGTTACAGGGCATTAAAATTTCAGGTTTTGTTAGTTTATTTTTTAAATTTTTAAATGCATTTTGTTCGACTACAGTCCATTTTGCTAATTCTGCTTGGTCCTTTATAAAATTTTCATACAAATTAATTCCTCCCAAAAAAACTTGAAGTTCCATTTTATTTTTTGGAGGGGCTATATTCTTTATTGCTGTTATTTTGCTTTTAAGGGACTTATTTTGCATTTAGATATAAAATACTTATAAAGCCTAGCAATGTATTGATGGTTAAAATTTCGGAAATTTCTTTGTCCACTCGTAATTAGATGCTAGGGAGTCTTCTACAGTCGGTGTCAGATACGATGAATTTTTTATTATTGGATTGACTGTGTGTTTGTAATTTCCCACTACTCTTATTTGTCCGTTGGTTTTTTTAACTAATTGCACCGGCGTGGCCCAGTCAAATTGAATAACCGGTATCAACATTCCTTGTTGCTGCATAGTTTTTAGTGCAACCGATGTTGCTTCTTGTAGAGCATACGGAATGCGTGGCGCGTTTATAAATTTTGGAATTGTTCCGTCTTTAATTTGAATGTTTATTTCTTTCTGAAAGTGCCCTTCGAGTTTATTTGGTGGTGATGTGATTGACTAGAATTCTTAAAGGAGAGATTTATAATAGGTAATGGTTTTTTCTATATTTAATATGCTTGACATTTTAATTCAAAGATCGTCGAACTCGTTTCTGCTAATGAGATTCGGTCCGTCGTTTTCGTCGGTAATTACTAGCGGAAGATCTTTTGTTATTTTTCCATATTTTACTGAAACAGTAGTCGTTCCTAGGACTTTAATGGGTTTTTCCCAGGTACGTGAAGGAAAATTTTGATTGGCGACTACTTGGGTCCCTATTTAGGCCATATTTTTTAAAATTATTTTTATTGATTAGGGAAAGATGAAAGCCGTTCTCAATTTCGAATTTGGCTGAATACGAGTACATTTGTAATTGAACGGTATATTCATTTTATTTGTGTGGATTGCGTGGTGGTTACGACTGTATATACTTAACTATCGCTTTCTTCGTCTTCGCTCACGTCCGTGTTTACTTGTAAAGTACGCGGCGCTTTTGTTTTTGCGAAAGGTAACAACTTTGATTCCGGTCTGCTCTTAGATGCTAGACGAATCGGTCCTGTTTGGGGTTTGTATAACCGCATCTAAATCATTTTCTATCCGCATTTTTATTAAAATTATTATACCTTTCTTCCTTTTGATTTACCTTTTTTTTATTGTATTTTCTTCCTCGCGTCTTAACATTTTTTATTAGTTTTCGGTAGATTCGATACTATATGAAATTTCTAGAGTCGTTTCGAGACTAATACCGTCTTTATTTGTTTCGGAAGTACTCTCTTCGTGTCGTCTGCTAAACTAACGTTGTATCTCTTCAGTTTGCTTTCTCAAAGAGGGAGCTTTGTGATGTAAAAAGAAATTTCTTGCTAAAAACATGTTAGAAATATGTTTTGAAATACTGGGAATCAAAATATAATATTTTAAGAAAATATCTGTATAAATGTGTAGTTGTGTGTGTGTGGGGGGGGGAGGGCGTGATCGTGTGGGTGTGCGTGTGCGTGTTCGTGTACGTGTGCGTATTCGTGGCGTGTACATGTGTGTGTGTGTATGTGTGGATAAAGATCAACATTACTCTGAATATACAATTATCACCATCGGTTCATATATCGGTTTTCCGAAATGTGAGTTACATTTCTTAACTATGTCTGTTAACGTTACCTCTTTGGGAGCCTTTGGCAGATATAATTATTTTATCGTTTACTACGTACTTACGCCGACTGTTGTTAGTAGCGTTGAGCGATTTTTGGTATCATCGCGACTAAATAGAATTCAAATAATTCCATGTAATCTTCCCATTTTTGTGATTCGGGGTTGAATTGTTTAGTTTTCCTATTGGTCTGGCCATTTCTTCGCTGCTCTCGTCGGCGCTGTCTGGATTTTTTATATCCGAAATTTCTCACTTTTAATGAAATTTCTTAGTAATGCACGTATTTCATCGATATTTGAAAATCCACTTATTTCAATTTTATATTTTTCACAATTATTTTTAATTTGTTTTTGTCTTTGATTATATCCATCCGGCTTTCTTTTCTGTAATTTGTTTTTCAATTTCTATCTACTCAAAAGTCGACACTAGAAGCGCGATTTTCACAGCTATGTTCATATACAAGATTATAAATATTAAAGAATCAGAGTATGTGACATCATTCTTCAAAAAAACAAATCGAAGCGTTCTGTTAGGGGTGAGACAAAAGAACTCTTGCGATACGCACGTGACCATCATTGAGAGCATTTAAGGCGGCAGTCAGAGAACATTTTGTAAATATCGACTGAATTGTAATGTTTTAAGTTATTTATTTATTTTAGCTAAATTTCATGTTTTATATGTATTAATTGTATTTATAAGAATGTATGGGTGAGTGACAGAAGTGAAATCAAAGTAATAATATAAATACTTTACATAAGTTTTAATTTTGACGCGATAGATTCTTACAACTACAGAAGTGCAATTTTAAAAGTATCTGACGAACTTATGTGATATTTATATTTTTGTGACGAAGATTAGGTATTAAAATTATCGTTATGACGATCTTTGTATGACATTGATGTTTTATAATTTAGTCTATATATGGAAAATAAAGTTTCTCTCTCTCTCTTTCTCTCTCTCTCTTTCTCTCTCTCTTTCTCTCTCTCTCTCTCTCTACCGCCCTTGTGCCTGCGAGACTGTTTGTTACAGTTCCTTGCAAGCGCTTATATGCGAGTCACCCTTGCAAATATTATCTGCAGCCGCACTGGTTGACTTGCATAGTATTTTGTGCTTGAAACAGCAACATCATCGCAGCCAGATTTGAGGTTAAGAGTTGGGAGAATGGCAGAGTGGCAGAAACTTAGCACAGGTCACTCAGAATACAGAGGTGCCCATCGAGCTGGATCAATATGAGCAGAGCGCCATCTTTGCACGACGAGCAACCAACATCGCACCAAGGCGACATCTGCTGTCTCCGGGCAACAACATCGCCACCTTCGTTTGCAGAGGTGAGATTCCCAGGAGTAGAAACGCACTACGTAAGTGTTGCTTATGTAACATTAACTGTTACCCGGAATGAAAACTTCTCGTTGCACTCTCCTGTGCATAGCTAATCGCGCTTCAGCTTTAATCTAATCTGTCCTGATCCTGGGGTGTGCCCAGACGAGCCTGACCTACCCCAAGTGCCATGCACAAGACGAACTTTGTCGCGGCAGCTTTGCAGGTTGCTCCTTTGTGGCCTTCCTCGCCACACTTGTAGTAGGCCTTACTTCTATCTGGGCCTCTGCAGTCGCGTGCCTGATGACCGTAACCCAGACATCTGAAGCACCACTGCAGCCGCTGCCACCTTCGCAGTCGACAGTTCATGTAGCCGACTCTCAAGCGGCTCTTCTCGAGCAGGAACTCAGCCTTTTTCTGATCCATCTCTATGATGACCAGCCGATGTTCCCTGCTATTGGGGTTGGTCATCGATACGCTGATCTCACCCACTGAGTTTCGTGCTTCGTCGAAGAACCTTTTTACCGCCGCTTCCACCTCTTCATTGGTGGTGAGGCTATCGCGGATTCTGACTTCGATGCTCGTCTTCGGTGGCAGGTTCTTCACGACCCCTGTGTCACATACTGCCATCTTGAGGGAGTCTCCGAGTCTTATCAACACCTGGTCATTGGTTTTCGAGCTCAACTCTACCAGGACATCGCTCACCCTGGTTTTTCTGATACGTACATCAGTGCTTGGGCACTCTGGTGGAATCTTCTCGCGAACATCCGACAGAACATCCGCGTAAGAGACTCCATAATTAGAACGGATAAGGACAGCCTTGGGTCGCATCCTAGGCGTCCTCCTCCTCCTCTTCTTCTTATGAGACTTCTCAGAAGTCTTCTTGTTCGTCGGTGTCTTGGATGTCGGTAGCTTCTGTTGTTGCGGGTGGTGATGCAGCTGTTGTCGCAGTTTCTCCCGCTCTTGGTGCCTCTGTTTGCGCTGCAGCTGTAGCTCCTTCTGCTGCTGCTGCTGTGATTTCTTAGCAGCAGCTTTCTCCTTCCTGGACTGGACCGTTATGAAACCGTCGGTCTTCGATGGCCCGTTAGCCCTAGCCTTCTTGTCAGAGACTACAGACTTGGCGTTGTCGGAGTCCGTGTCTAGCCGTCGTCCCGTCTCATTTTGAGGCCGCTGGCTTGAGGTAGCCGCGGCTCCCAGAGTGTCTGTTGGGCTGCACTCTTCGCTGTTGGGAAGCAGACGGTCCATCTAATAGTCCAATAGTTCGACGAGATAGGGTATGGAGTGCTTGATAGTCTTATTAACTCCGGGCTGCTTCTCTAACGCTTTTCCCATATTTTTGATGATTTCATCTATCACCTTTATGAACTCTTCAATGCTACATACCTTCGGGCGGCTGAGCTGTTGTGTGCCGCTCGTTAGCGATTTTCGAGTAAGCTGCTCCACTGCCACCATCGCTTCTGGGCAGGTATGGGGTTGACCTGCTTTCTGTCTCATCACTTGGTTTTGTAGGGACATTTTCTTTCTTGATTGTTAGCCGGCGCATTGTGCGTAGGGGGGCGGGTTGAAATAGCTGGCAACGGGTGCACCATCGGATACTTTGATCCTACCCCAGATCCCTGACGCCCAGCCTTCGTTTTCCCGGTCTCGGAAAACATGGACGGACCAGGGCTCGCTCGGAGCAACAGAAGTTCCGATCCCCCTGTCCAATACGCACTTCCTGATCAGGATCCGAAGCGGCCGGCTTCTGATTCCACGCCGGAACTAACCATCTCGGCAGAGATAGGCTCACATAAGCCCTTCGTCCATGCCGATGGGAACAACCGGCAGGGGACCGGACACTCCCAGCGTGTACCGCCGCAAGAACAATCGGGTCGGGCGGTTTTCTGTGCATCTGCCTCACGACTAGCATAATGCCTGAGAGGAGGTGTTTGAGTATTTTTTTGAGTGTAGTGCATGTCGTAAGTGTAGGGTAATGATTGTAAGAGTAAATATGTGTAGAGTGTGTTCGGTTACCATTTAGTCACCTTCTGACTTCCAGCGAACTAGCAAGTCATCCGGCTACAAGCCCTGCCGGGAAGTCTATGCCTCGGCCACGCGTCAAGCCAGGCAACCGCGGAGGGAAAGGATTATTGATAGTAGTAAAACATATATCGATAATACGGGTTCGCATCATCTGGGACGTCTGGACCATACCCAGGATGATCATCTCGCATACCTGTACGTGCACCAACTATATAAATAATTATCGATAGTAGTAAAAAATATATCGATAATAGTGTGGTGAAAAATATAAATAACAAGTCTATTGCTTCTTCATATGTCGAGATATATGTATATATTTAAATTTTGTAATTTAATCTTATTCAAAAGCATAGCATATTTTATGAAACAAGTAACGCGGTGAGAATATTTTAAATTTTCTCCCCGTTACTCACGCGCGACTAGTACATCAAAGGCCGATTTCGAGACGAAATCCTGCCATGACTGCGTGAGGAGTCTCCCCACCTTGCGTTCTGAATCATACTGGCTTAGAAAGAAATACTGCGTAGATTCGAATTAATTTTTTAGGAAACAAAGCGCATCTTTTTTTACGGCGGAAATCTGGCGCCAGTCATCATCAACAGCCCAACAAGAGCTGTGTCCTGCTGCCTCTCAAAGGCAACGAGCCCAGGCATGCCTGAAACGCCCATAAGACCTCGCAGCTCGCCGTATAATATCATTGCCACGAGCGTCACCGTCGGTCGCCAGCATTAGCTACAAGTTAAATAAATCTTCCAAGAACATAGCTACTCTCTCCTTACTCTGTCTCTCTCAGTTCTAAGCATCTGCCTGGTAGGGCAAAATACTCCATAGTGTAGAAGCATATTTTTCTTTCCAAGGCCGTACGACAATTACGTAACAGCCAACGGACTATTGCTAGGCAATGCACTATAGACATCTCTATATACAGTGTCTCCTAACTTCTCTCCCAGCGAGCATGGAAATTTCCATTGCCTTACGCAATACGATTTTTACAGCACCAGGCGATTTCGGGGAGAAGAAGACCAAAGGCGAGAACCAGAGACCCCAACTTGAAGTGATGGTTGCTTTCAAATCAGAAAGCCTGGCGACGACGAAAATTCACCAATCAGAGGCAGCGACTTGGAAGACGTGCCTAAGGCCGAGGCCTTCGAGCCGGCAGCGAGCTCAAACTCAAGAGACTCTTCTCCGGTCTCCCGGGCGACCAACATCTTCCAGGCCACAGGACTTCATCCAACATCCGCGCCGCGAGTCCCTTCTAGACTTTGAATTTTTTTGTTCAGTCGTATAATTTTTAATTGTTTATACAAATTAGATTTTTTTTGTAATTTTGATTTAGTTTTTTTTGTGTAACTTCTCGCCGAACCTCTTCGTGAGACTGCGCTACTCGCTTAAGCCTCCACTCCAGCGACGAGAAGGACACTAAGCTAAGTCACCACCTTTTTGTGCCTAATATGGGCCAGTCGACGCCGGGTTGCCTTTCCTGCCCCGGGCATGTGATAGACTTTTTTTTATCCATACAATTTTTTGGATAATTTTGTATACAATTAATTAAATTTAGATAGATTAATACTAGTTTTAAGGAAAAGTTAAATAAGAAAGGTAGTAAATTTATTACGGTTTAGAAATAAAAAGAAAGATTCAGAATTAAGGTGTATGAAGCGATAATCTCGTTGGCGAACTTTTGTAAAATTGTACCTTTGTTCAAAATTGGAATTTTGTTAACTCACAGTATAAGTAAAATTCACTAAAACTCGTTTTTTTTCAACTTTGTGTCTCGTGGGAGACTCGGGAAAACTTTATTGTGTAAAATTTACAGCGTATCCTCCCACTCGGATATGTCCTCAGTGAAATAAAAGGCACTGCATTCATTTTAAATCTATATATGAAGATCATACTATTTTATTTGTGTGTGTGTTGCCTGAGTCATATGTGTGTCTGTCTGAACAAGCTTCGTAAATGTTTTCGTGTATGAAGTTGAAAGAAAAAAAATAGGAAGCGGTAACCGTCGAGACCCCACGACTCTCCGCGTTTAAAAAAAACTCTTAGCTAGCCGTGTCTAAGTTTGAAAATTAAAAGCAGTTAGTATAAATAAGAACTCCCTTTTTGGAGGAAATAAATAGTAAATTCAAAATTTATGTCGAGGGGCACTGCTGATCACAGTTTGCCAAATTTTAACTAATTTGGGATACAGTGCCTGGCGCTCAAAATTTAAATAAAATTATGACCCTTTGGTGGTTCACATTTAATTGTTTGACGGCTTATGCCGATTAACAATTAACTATAACTTTTCTAATAATTTGCCTAATCTTCATATACCGTGGTTCCGGGCCGCATGCCCACGACGGTTCGAGCCACGCGTTATAAACAGTATTGTTGATTAAAATATTTTTTAATTTATATAATACAAACTATTTTTACGAATAAATTAAAGATAAGATGACAACATATAACTAAAAAAATCTTAAAAATGTTCATTAAGTGTAATAATTCGAGTTAGTTATTCAAAATAATTTTTTCAAACTCATTTTAACTGTGAACTCAAATTTTAACTGAAATAAATGTTATTCCTTACAAATTGGATTGGAAAAGAAAAAAAAATATCGCTGAACTAAAAAATGTTCTACAGTCTTCTCTTATTTTGAATCTATTAAATAAATTTTCTTTTACAAGTTATTGAAGTAAACGCATATTTTTGTGATAAAGACAGGGGCTTTAAAAAAATGTTCTTTACGCATTCTACATACCAAAAACTATAGAGCGATCAACAAGCACATACTTCCAAATACCAAAAGCTATAAAGCGCACTACCTGGACCTCGTCATTGGCCACCATAACCATCTACATGCCTTTCTCGAACAATATGTACATCTAGACGACAAAAACTACGGAGTACGCCACCTGGACTTTGATATCGGCCACCATAACCAACTAGACGACTTCCTCGAACACTATGTACATCTAGACGTTAAAAACTACGGAACGCACCACCTGTACCTCGTCATCGGCCACCATAACTATTTAGATACCTTCTACAATCAGCACGTACATTTAGATACTAAAATCTACGTAACGCACTACCTGAACCTCCTTATCGGCTACAATAATCACCTAGGCACCTTCTGCGTTCAGTGCATAAATCTACATATATCTGGACCTCAACAGCAGCCGCCACGTCTGTAACCTTTTGTCTTATACTTCTACTTGAATAGTTTAAGTAGTATTCCCATCTCGCTCCGGTCTCCGCACGTGCGCCGCGCAAGCGCAATGCAAGCCAGCCCTTTATTTTGGAAAGGCTCTAAAGGTCAATATTCTCGTTATGTGTTGGCCAAAAAAATTGACTAATAAATAGCAGACATGCCTTTTTGGTTGGGTAATTTTCTATCAGAGAATGTTTAAACTAAATGTATGGTCTGAAATAAAAAATACATTTTTTGATCCTATGTAAAAGTATAGCATAGATTATGAAAAAATATTTAAATTGTAAAAACTTTTTGCATATAGTTACATTTTTTTCAATTGTCAATAATAAATTTCGCAACAGTATAATTGTTGATTATATTTTATTTCTGAATATAATGTACACTGCTTTTATAAATAAAATTTTTTCGTATTTTTGTAATTTTGTTCGAGTTTATGAACAACGGATTTATTCATTAATTACAAAAAAAAATTATAAAAATGAAAAAGCGGTATAAAACAAAACTGAATCGATGATTCTTACTTTTCTTTTTATTTAAAACTTTATCAAACGATAAAAATAGAGCATAGAATGGCCAAGAAATACCGCATGATACTAAAAAATCAATTAATTTTTTTTAAATAACACATGAATATCATAAATATGAAAAAACGTTATAAAACAAAATCGAATTGATAAATTTTAAAAACTCTTCATGATTTCAAATATTCATAGAAAAATGTAAACTTGAGCATTTGTTGATCAAACATTACCGCGTATAAGCAAGAAATCTACGTTCAAACATTTATTGAAGAATAAAATATAAAAAATGAAAAAACGTTATACGATAATAATGATTCGATGAATCTTGAAAATTCCTTCTGATTTAAATTCTTGATCAACCCGGGAAAAAAAGAATTAGATATGATTATATATGATTATATATGATTATATATGTGGGCATATATGAATACATGTGATAATATATGTCCATATATAATCGTATATAATAACATAAAATTACATGTAATGTAATGTGCCTATATATAATTATATGTCGCTGTATGTGTTTGTATCTGAATTATGATAACATATTTTTATGTATAATTATATATAATTACATGTTATTTCGTACAATAATACTTGGTAATATGTTATCGCATATTACTTTGTAGGATTAAAAAATTGAATTTCATCATGTAGATATAATTTTATATGGTAACATATGGCAACATGTGATTTTATGTTTTCTTATATTATTTAATATGCTCATGGAAACGGTTAAATTGTTTGCCATATAAGATTATATATTATACTATAGAGGCATATGTATTAATATAGGGGCATATGTATTTGTGTACGGGCATATATGTTTCTATATTGACATATATGATTTTATATGAAATAGTAGTCTACTGAAAACTTAAAAATATTCAGCTTCATATAAAATTATATGTGATCACATCTGTTTTTATATGAAGGTATACGATGTAATATGCACATATGTATTTATATGCAAATATACATAATGATAGGTGAAAACATATTAATAGATAAAATTTTATAAAATATAATGAAATACAATAGAAAGATGCAAAAAAATAATTTTAAGTTTTCATTATTAAAATATTTATTCTCGTATATCAACTGGAAAAAGTACTTATTATGTATTATGTATACTACATTATTGATGTTTATTAATACATATTAATCGTATATATAACGGGTGGTAGCTTTGTTAAATAATTATATACTAATTATATATAAAGCATTTTAATTGTTAATTCGAAAATACATGACAAATTCATACAATTTTGTTAAGAAAATTTGGCCTCATACATACAAAATTTCTGACTTTTATGAAAGTGTGCACAGAATTTATATTCTTCGTTGAAATAATTGCAGGTCGATACTCTTCAGCTATAGGAATATTGATTCATCATTCATAGTTACACTGACAGTATAGCTATTACTCTTAACGTTTTTATAAATCAGAGATGTGAATACTTCATTTTCAAGTTTTGCTCTGCTATAAATCTTCAAATTTATCAAGTCATAACATTCATTCATGAGTACATTCTTTTCAAAATCACTAAGAGTAGTTTTTATTGGTTTTCCAATGAATTGTATCTGATTACAAATATCATTAGCTGCACTCTTAAATCCATGCACTTTTTGTTGAAGGATTTGAATACCTTCGAGAGCTTTCAAGTTGTTAATTATTTCCTTGCCTACATTCGTACCATGTATAAATGTTGATATAAGTGCCCTAGTGGAAATGAAAATTGTGCCAAAGTGTGCCAAACTGTGCCCAATTGTGTAAAATTGTGCCAAACTATGCCAAATCATGTTAAACCTGTACCATTTCGGACGTCGCACATTGTGGCACTTTGTGGCATAGTCACAAATTTTGAAAGAAAATACTTTGTCTACCGTTTTTTTAAGATTGGCATGGCTTAGCACGAATCTACACAGTCTGGCACAGATTAGCACAGTACGGTACATATTGGTATAGGGCGACATAGTTTTACATAGTTTGGTATGATTAGACATAATAGAATTATTAAGAAAATATTTTTATATCGTAAGCAAATACAAAAATTTTGCAAATTCGCATGTGCAAATTTCATTAATTTAATTAATTGATGGATATTTCTGTGTGCATTAGATTGAATGTGTATGAGGGGGTTTAATAATTATTATCAAAAATTTGTTATTATAATAATTGGATAAAAGAATCTCTCTCTCTCTCTCTCTCTCTCTCTCTCTCTCTCTCTCTCTCTCTCTCTCTCTCTCTCTCTCTCTCTCTCTCTCTCTCTTTGGGCGTGTGGCGGCACCGACTGGTGTGGTTTTGGTCGTATTGCGCGCCTGCGATGCGAGCGTCGGGTATACGGGCACGCAGGTCGCAGTATTTCCAAAAACGAACGCGCCATCGCAAACGTTATTCTTTGACTTGAAAAGATATCGTAAATTGTCATTAACTGTGTAAACTCTATAGTGTAAACGTATAATATAATAATATAAAAAACGTTAATGGTATTAATCACAGCAAGAGTATATAGATCAAGAAATTTTGTAAAATTCAACAATCGAAAAGCCGTTTGAGGTACTACGCATGTATGGGGTTGACACGATACATATATGTATATATATTGTTTATTTTTGTGCTATACTTTTTGTGCAACATAAAAGTATTCAACTCATTTTTGTCTAGCTTTTGGTATGATTAAATCAAAGACTACTTAACTGACTAAGTCTGATAAAAAATTATTAAGAAAAAAGAAGTATATATAAAAAGCTTATTAATGAAAAAAGGTTATGTTGACCAACGAGTAAATTTATTAATATATTCTATTTTCAAAGTAAGTCAACATTTTTTATAAGTGAATTGTACTTTAAGTTCCTTTGTATTAAAAGATTTTTATGAAAAAATTTGTCGTATTCACAGATATATTCAGCACTATGAGATATCGAACATACTAAGATAGGTTTTCTAATAAAATAATTCCTCGCTCTACGATTAATTCCCGTAAAATGAAACTATTAAAACGATGTAGAATTAAATCTACTAATGTTGTACAATATTTAAATTTTTTGGACACTCAATTTATTGATCTAGCTTGCATTTACTTATATTTAAATAATTATTGTAGAGACATAAGTTATTAATTGCTGACGAAGTTGAAAACTATGATAAGTACACAACTTCTAATAATAGTATGAACATATCGGAGCCAATTGATTTTCAAAAAACTATTGAAGACCAGCCTGTCAAGGTAAAGTTTATTATTAAAATATTATATAATATTTACAATGAATATGTAACTATACAACTACATTATTATAGTATACATATTTATTATAATTTTATTTTATATTTTTATAAAATCTACTAATAATTTATGCAAACTTTTTATCTATTAGGTGAGTGATGTATCGAGTCATAATAAACAGCACAACGACCAACTTTGTAAACCTGTTTGTGCTTGTGGAAATGTTAATGTTACAGAACTGCTTCTAATGACTCTAAAAATTGCAAGAAAACACGCATTGACGTGGAATACAATATTTGGTATCTTTGAAATGCTCAACTATGCTTTTGACTCAAACGTTCTACCAGTAACACAGTATATGGTAAAAAAGTTATTGGACGTTAACAACGATTTAGTTACTTATCATATGTTATGTACTAAATGCAATAGACGTATTGACAAAACCGCAAACTCTATATGCAAGTGTGGCGCTAAGCAGGATTTAGGACAAGCTGCGTTCTTTTTTCATTGAACTAGACATTCGTAAACAATTAGAAAGCCTCTTTTTAAATGAAAATGTACAGAAAAATATTTTCCACAGATTTCATAGAAAAAAACAAAATGAAGATGCATTAGAAGATATTTATGATGGAAACATTTATAAAAATTGTGCAGAAAAATATGATCTCTTAGGCAATAAGTTTAATTTCTCTTATACGATAAATACTGATGGTTGCCAGGCATCGGATTGTTCAAAAATATATATTTGGCCTATCTACATTATGATACATGAACTACCTGATTATCTACGAACGAATCATATGCTACTTGCTGGTTTATGGGTTGCAAAAAAAGAACCCACCATGAACCTATATTTAAAATCATTTGTTGATCAGGCCAATCAGTTATCATCAGAAGAATTTAAGTGGCATTGGAATGGAGAAGAAATAATCAGTAAAGTATTTCCACTTGGTTGCTGCGTCGATTCAGTAGCTCGTTGTGCTATGCTGTCAATAAAACAATTTAACGGAACTGGTGGATGCACATACTGTGAACATCCAACTGTATCAGTTGATGGCGTAAAAAAGTATCCTATGATACTACCAGTTCCTGTTCCAAGAACTGATGATTCAATAAAAGAAAAAATGCTTTTCGCACATAGGAGTAACTCACAGGATATTACTGGAATTAAAGGCCCACCATCTCTAATGAATCTCAAACATTTTGATCTAGTTAATGGAATGATTGTTGACTTCGTGCATGCATGTCTTTTAGGTGTCACGGAACTTTATTCAACGATTATATTAACCAATGCTAAAGAGAAATATTATGTTGGCTCTCCAAATAAATTGCACATTATCGATCAGTGTTTATTGTCTATAAGGCCTCCGAATTGTATTGCAAAAATTTCAAGAAGTACCAAGGAAAGAGCAAATTGGACTGCGACAAAATGGCTAACATGGTTAATATTTTATTTCTTGATTTGTCTGCATGGAATACTTCCAAAAAAATCTTATAATAACTTGGCTACGTTTGTTGTGCTGTGAATATTTTATTACAAAACTCTATAACACCTGAAATGTTAGAAAATGCTAGAAAATTGTTAATAAATTTTATTGTAAATTTTCAATTTTTGTACGAAAAGAAGTACATGCATTACAATGTGCATTTGTTAAATAATCTTACTGAAACTGTTAAAAATTGGGGGCCGCTGTACAATGCAAGTACTTTTCCATTTAAAAATGAAAATAAATTATTAGTGCGAATGAAGAAATGTAATTATCGTATTGCTACACAAATTGTCTCTAAAATGTTAATATATCAACAATTGCCCCTTTTACAACAAAATCAATTAATTTCTGAAATAGTCCAGTCATATTGCAATAAATTGGATAAAGCTAAACTAAAAAATATTTGTAAAATTGAAGAATGTATTCTAATAGGACGCGGCAAAGCACATACATTAACAAAAACAGATTTACAATCTCTTCAGAAAATAGTTGACGTAACTGCTGTGACCGAATGTAAAATATTTAAAAAAATTATCTTTAATGGAAATCGTTATACTACTAATAAATATTTGCGTTGTCAGCGAACAAATAATTCTGTTTTTCAAACGACTAATGAGACATTTGGAATTATTTCAAAAATATGTAAAATTAAGTATGGTATGATAATGACTACAAAGTAGTAATTTTTTTTCATGGTCTAAAAATTGCAAGTAACTTTTTTGTTGACAATATTGATATTACACATTTGAAAGTTGTCAATGCTGAAGAAAAAGTTAATGTTAATGTTGTAAAATACTCTCAATTACACAGACCATGTATATTATTAAAATTACGTAAGCATTTATTATTGTTACTATTGTAAAAGGTATTTTAGGGCGACACACTAATTAATTTAATATATGTATCACGTATTGTAATAACATTATAACTATTATTATGTAATTTTTTTAATAATAAAATTTATACCTGACTATTTGTAGAAATATGGTTGTTTTAATAATTATATACAAATAATTGATTAAAAAATATACACAAATGTGCATAATTACACCATATCATGACATAACATGGTAAACTATGCCATTTTATGCCAAGCTATGCTATTTTATGCCAAGCTATGCCATAACATGTCAAGCTATGCCATAAAATGCCAGATTATTTGCATTACGCCAGGTTGGAAGTTACAATTAAAGGATGTACCAGATTATGCCCAGATATGCCATATTATGCCACATCGTGCCAAATTGTGCCATTTTGTGACAGACTGTGCCATATTGTGTCAAAGTGTACTAGCTTTTCTGTAAATAATTCAGAAAAGTAATTTTGTTTAAATTCATAATGTGCCAAGTTATGCCAAATCATGCCATACTGTGCCGAATTGTGCCACACTGTGCCAAACTGTACGAAATGTCCGAAATGGCACAGCTCTAGCATAGTATAGCACAATTTGGCACAGTTGTGCACGATTTAGCACGATTTGGCACAACAAGTTTTTTCCACCAGGGTGGCCCACAAAGGTCCCCAGTGTTCGACGTACAGTGGCAAATGTAAAAGCTGATGTAAATTATAGGTCATCTCTTGCATACCATATAGTTCTGCCATATTTTTGACAAATAAATGTAACAACTCATCCGCTTTTTTCAATTCCTCTTGAGTGATTTCTTTTTTCAGTAATATGTAAATCGGTATAACACAGAGGAGCCAATGCTGAAAATATTTTTCCTCTAAAAACTCGTGCAATATAGGCGCAGAATAGTAAATCAGCCAGTTGAAAAATTCCGTTGCTTTGTACTTTTTACATTCAGTTACCGACCGTGGCAATCTCTTAAATGGGTTTGGTGGTTTAATTACTAGTAATATATTATTTATATCAGTAATTTTTTTTTTAATCTATATTTGGATTTTTAATAAACCACAACACCATCATACGTTTTACTGTACCTAAAAAAACAGAGTGCATACACTCAGGTACAACACATGTACTGTGATCAAGTTACTCCAATACTGATAATACACAGTTGCCTTTTACTCCCATGACAGGTTTCTTGTATTGAAGTGCCTTTCTACCTTGGATTTGTATACGCTCATGTGTTCCTAATTGCATTGTTATTCCTGGATATGGATAAACTCGATGACCTTTTTCTCCTTTTCTAACTGTAAAACATTGCATGTTTTTATTTCACACACATTACATCCATGATTTCCCATATGATACTGCTCATTAAGAACTTCCGCTCTGGCTGGTGCATCAGCTAACTGGAGTATCAGCAACGACTAACGGGGCGACCACTTTCAAAGTGAACTTCTTATTAATTATTGGGCAAATCCAAGTAATTCCTTCATCGTAACATTTTCTCAAGCTTTTACAAAAAGGTTGAAGAAATAGATTCATAACTGGCTTCACTTTGTCATACCATACACCACAAACAATAATAAATAAATCCCTTAAACGAGGTGGAATTTCAGCTATGATATACATTAATGGCCACAGCGCAGCTTTAGAGCTTTTCGAATAATCAATCCCATCTGTATACAAAATAACGTCAAGTCGTGAGGTTTTTTATTGTGGCTCACTCTTATATATTCAGTACCCTTAGTGATATCATCTATTACATTATTTTCTTGAGGATTTTGTATGTTTAAAATTTCAACTAAATTTCTGTACTCAAACATATATTTTAGTTGATCACGAACATGAAATTCATAAAATATTCCATAACCCTTACTCGACGAACATTTTTCACACACTTCACTTTTGTTCTGTTCTTGTCCATAATAAAAATAACAGTTTTTACAATAATAATTTTTTTTTCTTCGTATATTGGTGCTAAGTTTTGCAAATATTTGAAAAATTGATAATTTGATGTTGGCAATTTATGATTTGCGGGTAGCATGTTTGACATAGTTGTAAGAGTACCATGACGTGTGCATAAATTGGCAACTAATAGAATTGCTTCCTCTTTTGATAAATTGGAATTAGAATATAAACGAGGAGCCCCAGAATCATGAAAGTCTATACAACTATCTTCATCATCAGTGCTTTTACAATCTTCACTGTCATTATTAAAATCATTCTCTACTTCTTCATCAGAACCATTTATAGAACTAATGCTATCTACAGAAATATCAACATCCAATATGTTGTCATATGATTCTGATTGGAGCGTTTCACTATCTTGCGTAGCTTCGAAATCAATTGGATTTGGCGACCCTAGTGGATTTTCACTTGGTGTAATATCTTTGTCTTCATGACAGGTGTTTGATGAACAAGTATGAGGACTGTCGCAGTTTACATCATTAGAATAGCATTCAATATTTGACGATTGAACTTTTAAAAGATTTTTTCTCCATCTTGCTTGAGTGCTGCATGGAACCTGTTGATAAACAGTAGTGATTCATTAAAGTATACGCCATTGAAATTCATTTATACATTTTACAAATTAGGAAGACGTATAAATATATATATACACTATTTTTTACTTACAGTAATAGTACTATCATACTTCCATAATTTTCTCTTTTTAGCACTTGAAGCAACAATTTCTTGTAGGTTTTCTTTACTGCTATCTGACATCCTATCTAATGAGTACTAAAAAATTACACTTTCCGTAATAAAAAAAATTATAAAATGAATGCAAATCCAACAAAAATGTTTTATCTGATTGAAAGTAATAACTAGTTTTAAAAGTATACATACCAAAATGTTTTAACTTTTCTTTAGAAAGCTATGACATTTGCTGAAGACATATTTTACTTTGAGTGCACAAAAGTATGAAACAAATGGTATTTTTCATCGTTATGTAGAATATCAAGAATAAACATCTATTTATTGCTATATAACATGCACTCCAGTGCACTCATGATCGTGTTTACTAAACATATCTCAGCTAGGTTAGGATAAAGGCGCGTCCGCGCGTGCAATAAGTTACATGAAAACGCCTTTTCATGGTAGCGTCGCGCGACCTAGTCTCTATGATCCTGTGCTGCACGAAGAGAGTATGAAAAAATTTAATAATTAATTCGTGGTAATGAAATCGAAGGATTTAAAACAACATTAAAAAATTAATAAATATGTCCTACGCAACTAGTCGAGAATCCAGTTTTTTTTGCTTGAGATTTGCAGTGCACAAAATCAAAAACATGGCAATTAAGATAATTGTTGAATGTGCAACTACCCAAGCAATCTTTTTGCTTACGGAAGCTGAGGTTACGAGTTCCGAACCGAAACTTGGCCAAGAAACTCGTTTTCTTATGAAAGGAAAATTGCACCCCGGCAAAATACTGTTTATGTCAGGTAAGCATATATCAGTCGTAAAAATAATATTATATTTATTTGACAACAATATTTTGTTGAGGCTTCAAATTTTGGTTACTGAGCGTGTACTTTTAAGGTTATATTCGCTTGCATGAAATCTGTGCATATATATATTCAATCAGTCAAAATATGTTTATTCTTAGAATTTAATAAATGAAAATATTTTTTATATGTTCACAGATGATGATGCTAAAGTGAATCAAAAATTCACACAATTAAGCACCGCTGCAAAATCTAAAAATGGGGAAAATGTCATGACAAATACTATCATGAAACGAGAACAGAGGGTTACTCGGGGCCATTTACCCAAAAAATTAAAGATCCTTGAATGTAACACACCAAGAACATTTCTTACCCACCTGGCTGAACAAATTCAGTCTCTCATCAATAATTCTTCTATTGATAAGACATTGTTGAGTGATAGTGATCATCTCGAGGACGATCCTGCGGACGATGGTAAGAGTGACAAAACTCAAGGAGCTGAAAGCGAAGAAGAAAGTGAAGAGCAAAACAACAGACAGGTAGAAAAACATTCAGTGAGTAATAATGAACAAGAAAATGAAGATAATGACTCAGGAATCCAAGAGAAACAGCAAGACAACAGCCAGACAGGAAAAAGTTCGAAAAGTAATAATGAAACTTGAAATGGTAATCTGTACTACTTTACAAAAACGACTTAATTTTAATGTTGCTAGCAATGTGATGATGAAAGTGACTACTATTTTTTAGGCTGAATGACAAAAAATGCCTTTTCAGGAAATTAATAATCTTATTCAGGATCAAGAAAAAATAGATTTTGACAGAATATTAGCAGAATGCTCTGATGACAGTTTTTGGTAAAGATTATTGTGAAAATGGAACTGAGGTAAATAAAAATTCATTTTTTTATATTGCAAAAAATTTAATTTTCAAATTACTATTTTTAATATGTATAATCTTAAATGATTATATTGCTCAGTGATCTATACTACCGTAAAACAGTGCTAGCTTCAGCAATAGGTAGTGACGTTACGTGTCCTACACATATTGCTCGTAGGCTCATCCCAGGTGTTTTTAAAACAGAAGCCATAGTAAAAGGAACTATGAGTGGCCAGCCTCCAAGGGCACAGGGAGGTGCCAGAAGATTACAACCATGTCAGAGGTTAAATAACCACGCATTTAGTGTTATCGTGGGTGAGTGCCAAATGATGAAATTATTTATGTTATAAAATATTTTAACTAAATTTAGTCATCTATAACTATTTTTTTAAATTTCTACTTTTTCAGCTTTTTCAGTCAAACGGGGTATTAATAAGAAATTGCCAAATAAAGATGTACATAAAATCTTGGATTCAATGAGACAGAAGATAAATGAGATCAAGAGAGATCAAAGAGCTTCCGAAGAAAATAACATTACCTTTGTGTATCAATAAATAAGTATGTGGTAAAGGTAGAGTCAGGTTTCATCCCCCACTTTCAATATAATTATAGTATTAAAAGGAAGGGCGCCAGATAAAGCGCGGCTAACTCTGCACGAGCCCTTTCCCAGAGGAAGTTCCGTGAAGTAGAAAATCAGGAATTAATAATTATATAATAAACACACAAATTTTCTATTTAAGTACCTAAGCTTTATTGCAGCTAATATACGCACGGTCGCCACATTTACAATTTTCGTGCAATGGATCTATCGATCGCTATACAATATGGCTACGTTAGCCCTCGCACGCGTCTCTCGCGACGACCAAATCACCACGTTTTCCCAAATTTTCCGAGTCGCGTAATTTTTATCCCAATAATTTCCGTAAATCTAATGCTGGCCAACCGCGCACTTATTCTACTCGTATATACTGGTGTCACACCACCACGAATTTACTCGCCTAACCCCGAGCACATGGCGGCGATACCCGATAATTGTTCCACAAAAAATATATTACTTATAAGTGCCGAGGGAAGCTCAACAATTACAATCCACTCATCGTCGCCAATCCTGCACGCCTCACGATGTTCCTCACAATCTGGTCGCAAAAATTTCGTTGGAGAATAATCTCGCTGGTATATGATCTTAGGGTTTTAAACGCGTCTATGCGTGGTCACGAACGGGCAGGCAATTCTACCGTACGTCTATATTCGCTGACGGGCGGGCAGGTAATGCCCAAAATCGGAGAGGGCGGAAATCTCTTCTAAAATTTTCGCTCTTCTTCTCGAACAACTTCAGCCCACACACTTGTTGCTTACGCCCCTTTCTTCACGGTGATTGGCCTTGATTTTCCCAAAATGCGAAAATCAAGGCCAAGTCTGCGGCGATTTAAGTCGCTAATGACCATTGGTCCGCGATTGCCGCCCTACCCCCGAAACGCGGGCAATATGAATTGCTAAATATACACGCACGGGCAACCCGGCGTGTATATCGATATCGGGCGCTTTCGGTTTTGTCGCTGCCGGACCATCACAGTTGGCAGCGGCGACGTGCGCGCGTCGGCCTACGCTATGATAGGCCGGCAGCTTCATGCGGGTCGCTGCGCGGCGGCTGCTAGCTCTCTCCATGCTGTCGACAGCCGTGTCGGTATCTCTCTCTCTCTCTCTCGTGGCTACAGCCGAGATGGTGTGCCTCGAGGAAGCCGCCGCTGCTGCTGTGAATCCTCTCTCCTCCCGCGTCTGCGTGCATCGGGAGAGAGGGCGGTCGCGCGTGTATGTGTATGTGTGTGCGCGGGCAGTGGCTCATCATCCTCGAGAGGGGAGGAAGAAAGAGCAAGCGAGAGAGAGAGAGGGTCGCGCGTACAGTGTGAAGTGGTGTTGGTGCCGTGCATGTGTGTGTAGGCTCGTCGTCGTTGCTCGCTCCGATCGGTCGTCGCTGCGGCGATCAGCTGGTGCCGCTGGTATGGGTGTGTGCGTGTGTGTGCCGGTCTGCGGCTTTCCTCGGTCGCGACTCTCCTTATCCTCATTCCCTCAACAAAATAAAATAACAATTCCCCCCATTAATAACAATATTATTTAATATAAAAATGCTCGGCTCTGGTGACGGGCGACTTGGTCGCGATTGACTGCCCGTGTTTTAATATCATTGGGACCTGAAATACACGTCACAGGGTATTGTACCAAAATTTAAGATATTCAGAGTATTATCATTCCTTTATACGTATTAAATATAACCTTATTAAAGCCATTACAACAGATGTCTGAAGTAATTTTCATTCGAGTACATATACAATTACACATGCATTTTTTAAATTTCTATATTAAATTTTGTGAAAAATTATATTGTTTATATGAATTTGCTGCTTGAAAATGCAGATTATGCTGTATTACTAATAAGATAATTTTGAAAGCACAGTCAAGTGTACGCGTACTGGATATTCACAAAAAATTTAAAGCCTATCGAATGAAAATTACTTCAGACATCTGATTTAATGGCTTCAATAAGGTTATTGCAATATGTATAAAAAAAGCAAGTATATTCATTACATATTCATTACTAATAAGATAATTTTGAAAGCACAGTCAAGTGTACGCGTACTGGATATTCACAAAAAATTTAAAGCCTATCGAATGAAAATTACTTCAGACATCTGATTTAATGGCTTCAATAAGGTTATTGCAATACGTATAAAAAAAGCAAGTATATTCATTACATATTCATTACTAATAAGATAATTTTGAAAGCACAGTCAAGTGTACGCGTACTAGATATTCACAAAAAATTTAAAGCCTATCGAATGAAAATTACTTCAGACATCTGATTTAATGGCTTCAATACGGTTATTGCAATACGTATAAAAAAAGCAAGTATATTCATTACAGATCAAAGTAAAGAAGTATTACTCGATAGCTTGTAATAGTATATTATGCACCTAGGGAATAAAGTGAGCCAGTAAATGTCTGCGTGTGGTTCGGCGCCCGAGCGGAGCGAAGGCGTCATACACGCTGGCAATCGCTGGCTCACTTTATTCACGCGGGCAATATACAATTTTTTAACATATCTACCAGAAAGTTCGCACTCGTTCACCGCCGAAAAGAGAAAATAGTGCTACATATTAACTCCCTAACTTCACTCTAGTCCCCGCCGCGCCACGCGCTGTTTGTGCCCGAGCCGAAGGCGAGGGCACATGCGCGTAGCGGTGAGGACTAGAGTGAGGTTAGGGAGTTAATGGAGCGCTTTATTCCCGGCTCGGCGGGGAAAAAGTACGTACTTTATGGCTGGGTGTGTTAAAAATATATAAAAGTGTAAGATATTGATTATTCATTACAAAACAAAGTTAAAAAGCATCGATAACTTTTTTACTGAAAAGCATTCGTTCACTATAAAATACCTAAAATTAGTTTCATTGATTTAGCTTACATTCTTTGTGACTAATGTATACAAACAGAAAAATGGGTGAAACCTGATTTTGCTACGTGTTCTACGTTCTAACTCAGTTATATACGTTTCCACTATTATAAGTTAGGCAATCAAAGCTTTCATTATTTATAACTAAGATTGTTACATTATTCTAAAATCTTCCATATTACATACTATTAGCTTGAAAAAGAGTAAAGTATTAACCTTTAAAAACGATTTGTGTTCTTTTTTACTGTAAGTATTAAGTATGAGTTCAAATATGTAAGTTTATTGCAATTTAAGTTTAAATAAGATTAGATACGAGGGTAGTTCAATAAGTCTTTAGAATGACCAACAGATGGCGCGCGAATCGCTCCAAATCATCTGTTTTCAGTCAGCACCACTCCCGACTAGATATATGGTGCAGTCACAGTCTACATCTTCTGAGTTTACGTGTTTTTATAACCAATTGAAAAAAAAAATTGCTTGTTAAGAAAAATGGAAAAAAACAAGTTCAGAGCGGTAATTAAACATTTTCATTTAAAGGGTTTAACTCCATATGAGATAAAAAATGAATTGGACTCAGTTCATGGCACATCTGCCCCTGCCTTAGCAACGGTTTATAACTGGGTAAATGAATTTAAGCGTGGTCGTACATCAATAAGTGACGAACCACGTTCAGGAAGGCCCGTAGAAGCAACTACTCCCGAAATCATCAATAAAATCCACGATATGGTGTTGAAGGATAGAAGATTAAAAGTGCGTGAGTTAGCTGAGGCCACAAGGATATCTATAGGTGCAGTTGTTTCAATTCTACATGAAAAATTAGGCATGAAAAAGCTATCGGCAAGATGGGTGCCGCGTTTGCTCTCAGCTGAGAATAAACGCAATAGAGTGGTCGCCTCTGAGGCTCTTTTGGCGCGCATAAGTCGGAATCCTGAGGAATTTTAACGTCGATTTGTGACTGTGGATGAAACATGGATACACCACTACACTCCTGAGACAAAGGAACAATCCAAACAGTGGATTTCCACAGGCGAACCAGCTCCAAAGAAGGCAAAGACCGTAAAGTCAGCTGGTAAGGTTATGGCTACAGTTTTTTGGGATGCACGTGGAATTATACTTATTGACTACTTGGAAAAGGGTAAAACAATTACTGGTGAGTATTATGCATCATTATTAGAGCAGCTGAAAGAAGAAATTAAAAAAAAACGACCACATTTGGCGAGAAAAAAAATTCTCTTTCATCACGACAACGCCCGAGTTCACACATGCTTCGTTTCAATGGCTAAAATTGAAGAACTAAAATTCGAATTGGTCGAACACCCACCGTATTCACCAGATTTAGCCCCCAGTGACTTTTTCTTATTTCCAAACTTGAAAAAATGGCTCGGTGGACAGAGATTTACGGACAACGAAGACGTCATTGCCTCTGTAAGTGCTTATTTTTAGGAACTTCCGAAAACGCACTTTTCTGAAGGATTAAAAAAACTTAAAAAGCGATTGACCAAGTGTATAGAGCTCCAAAGAGATTATGTTGAAAAATAAAAAAAAATTTACCCAAAAAAAATTGTTTTTATACTTTATTCTAAAGACTTATTGAACTACCCTCGTATCTGGAGCATACCCGAGATGATCCTCTTGCACACGTGCAGATATACCCACTATAGGAAATTATCGATAGTAGTAAGAAATATCGATAATAGTGAAAAATCTTAACGTAAAGCTCTTGTAGTCAACTTTTTTATCTTATTGCAACATTTATCTAGCAAAAGAGTTGCAGAGTTATGATTTGAAGTATAGGTACCATTTTTATTGAAATAATGCGTATTTTGAATACAAAAGGTCATAACTTGACCCCAAGGGCCTATGAGACGAAACTACGGATGCTAGGCATCATTTTTAGGTACCAGAAACCAATTTCCTGAAGCCTCACCAAAAATCGCTTTCCGCAGGACATGGACTCTCCTTGTCAGACCTACTTACGAAGAAAGAGAACCAACGACAGTACTTATTACAAGTTGTTAGTGAATATAAGAAATGTTTTCCATTTACTTATAAGCACACTTTACCCAATAAACTTAAAAGTTAAATTTTTATATTTAAAATTGTTGTCTATTGTTTTATAGAAAATTTGAGTATATTAAGTTTGTAATATTATTATTCTTAAATGTAAGATAATAGAATAAGAGTATATTAAAAAAACTGTATAATATGCAATTTTAATTATTGCACCCATATATTACCAATTATTAAAATTATATTTAAAAAAATGAGAAGTAAGTACTATTAATACATTCTTGTAATTAACGGGAGCACTTGCATTATGTCAATACGTTAGGCTACGCCGTTCACAGTGCCCTTTTCGCTTGGACTATTTTTTGCGAGTATACGTAAACATATAATTATTGCAATATAGTACATACATATTATACATCTTTTTTAAAATAGTTAATATAGTTACATAAAACGTGGTACATAGAGGGGAAGGTGATGTTTTTCGAACATGCCGAAGTAAAACGTAGTACTGCTTATAAACGTCGCATAACTTAAGTCACGGATGTCACAGTACAAAGAAAAAACTGGCTTAAATAATATGACGCTAGTCAGACTTACCCCCCCCCCCCCCCCCCACGACGCTTTGCACCATTCGATACAGCGAGTATTGTACTAATTGTACTTGTGTTAATCGTGAATAAAGCCCCGTTCTAGTTCAACAGTATCTAACGTGTGTTGTTCCTTGAAACTCTCCTCTCCCCTTGGACTGCCGTCGCCTACGCAGGCGTTTCTACGGAGCGCATTATCAGTGGCTAGACGGGCTTCCACATAAAAAAAGAGAATAAAATTTCCTTTCGTTTGCATTTGTTAAAATTATATTTTAATGACTAAGATCAGTGACATGGTCTTTTGGAAATATAAATTTCACACTTTTACTTCTCTATTATGATTCTGTAACAAAAGAGCCCCCGCCGGATGCTCAAGAGCTCCACCAGGGTTCGGATTGGGGTTAGGTTTGAGATTATTATGAATAAAATAAATAGAGATGTTTCTTTTAACGAAATTATAATACGAGATTTATTTATCTCAAAAATCCAACAAAATATTTACAACAAATTTAATAATCAATCTAATTAAACTTAATAGGGTTAGACGCGGAAACGATTCCTTGTCTGGCTTGATCACCGCGATCTCCTTTAATCTATAACATAAAGACAGGTGGAAACCAAAATACATTAGTTAAATTACGTAATACTTATAACCTATTTAACGCGTACATAATACATTAATCTAATTGCTTACAATATATATTTAACCTCTACACTCGTGAAGGCGCGTCTCCACGAGTCCGCTTCTAGAGTTTACTAATAATCCGGATGAACGGGCGTGTGGCTGAAGAGCGCCTCAGCTCACGGCTCGGGTGCGATTTTCTTACTGGTCCATCTACCGGTGCACCTCGAGCGGGGTGCGCCTCGCTGCGATATCCTCCAGTAGACGTACCGATACTTAACCGTCTGTACCTCAGGATACTGACCAAGGAGCGCCTCGAGTCAGGAGTCTGGATATGCCGGCGTGAGTCGTGTACGCAGCCACAGACTCCTCTACTCGTAAGCGCGATCGAGCGTGCTGGGGCACCAACTCACTCGCTCAGCGCCCGCGAGTAGACTGACGATCTCCAACTACTGCAGGCAAGAGGTCCGTTTTTCGCTCTCTCTCCCCACCGCGCCGCGTTTCTCGGCGCTGCGAGAGCGCCGCCGGTCAGTGCTGGCTAGTGCGCGCCGCCGGAGATTTCCCCCGCCGCGCGCGTCCGAACGCTGTTCGTTCAGCGGCGGCTACTGCCTACCTTGCGCTAGCCGCCCCACTTCCCTTCTCTCCGTCTCTCTTCCGTTCTCCATCCGTTCGCTTTGCGTTCGTATTGAACGCACAGCGAATTTCCAGAGAATCGGTTTTATTTAACTTTAACTAATAATTACGACGAGGGGTACTTTCGTCGCAATTCTATAATTTATTTATTTATTTATTTATTTAAAACCAGAAAGATTTACAGGGTAGTTGAATGCCCTGTAAAAGTCCTGCAGAGATAAACACGTTATCTGTACACAGGCCTGGCAATACAAAAAAAAAGAGATACAAAAGAAGAAAATATTTAAAAATTATATACTAAAACTTAGATCTAAACTTAAAACTACTTTAACTACAAACTACATAAAAAATTTTTGGTTTTAACATATAATATGTATTATAACAAATAATTTTTTCTTCAATTCATAACAGTAAAATAAAAAATGCGAAAGAAAACAGTAACCTCAACAATTTAATTTAATCCAATTTTTTATCATGTTCTTATGTGACACATTATCTATATTTAAAATTTTTAATTCATTGTGAAAACTGTTGAAAGTTACTATAGCCTTTTTATAACAATTTTTATCACTCACTTTCTTCTTATAACTCGGTAAAATTAAATTCTTTTTCCTTGTTACACTCGTAGATTTGGTATATTGCATTTTGAGATCTGCATAATGATATTTTATAGCTTCTAAAATATATATTTGTTCTATGCTTAAAGGATTATTTTGTACAATAAAGTTTCGTTTATTAATGATATTTAAAATTTTTTTTTGTAGATTTTGAACTAAAACTCGATTATTTTTATAAACTCCACTCCAAGCTAGTATTCCATAGCTTATCAGACTATGGAAAAAAGCATAATAAATCATTCTTAATGTCTCTGTAGACATTATTTTCGCAATTTTGTAAAATATAAATACAAGATACTTTGTTTTATTTACAATGTACTGAATGTGTTTATCACATCTTAAATTAAAATCTATAACTATACCCAAATATTTATAATATTCTACTCTTATTATATTTTTATTATTAATTTCAACTTCTAATTTATTTGGGACACTGTCACTATAATTGTCAAAAGTAATAAAAACAGTCTTGTCTACATTTAGTGATAATTTATTTAAAGCTAACCAAAAATTAATTCTATTTAAATACTTGTTCATCTTGTCTTGTGCTTCTATCCAATTATTACCAGTAGCAATTATAGCAGTATGATCTGCGTATGACAAAATTTCTTCCAGTGGGATTTCCTTTAGGATATCATTTATATACAGAATAAAAAGCAGTGGACCGAGGATTGTACCTTGAGGTACACCCGTATTTATTAATAATTTATCACTTTCAGTATCATCCATAACCACTGCTTGGTATCTATCATTGAGATGACTTGAAAGCAAATCCAGTGCTTGTCCTCTAATACCAATACAATAGAGTTTGTTTAGTAAAATTTCATGATCTACGGTGTCAAACGCCTTTGCCAAATCTAGGAATGTTACAATTATCGGTTTACTTTTATCTAAATTAGTGTACAAGGTATTAGTTAAATAATTTAAAGCATTTCTAGTACCCATTTTCTTCCTAAAACTAAATTGATGTTCAGATATAATATTATGCTTTTCCACAAAATCATAAATTCTATTGTAGATAATTCTTTCAAAGATTTTTGCTACATTAGAAATTAGAGAAATAGGTCTATAATTAGACATATTATGCTTTTCACCTGATTTAAATAATGGTACTACCTCAGCCCTTTTCAGAGCATCGAGCCAAACGCTTATCAATACATGCATTAAAAATATTTGTTAGAGGTTCAACAATATAGTTGCACATCATTTTCAAGACTTTAGCATGAATTTTGTCAACACCACCCTTTTTTAATTTTAAATTATTGATTATACCTGTTACTTCATTTTCATTTGTAGGATTGAGAAAAATAGAATTTACATTCATTTCAGGTAGTTTGATATCTTCATTGGTGGGTTTAACAATTTTATCACTTATTTTTTCTCCTATTTCACAGAAATATTTATTTATATTTTTAGTAATTTCAACTTTGTCGGTGATCTTCTTTTTATCAACTTTTATATAACTTATAGCTTCCTTAGATTTCGTCTTTTTACCTATTTTTGAATTTATAATTTCCCAGAACATTTTTGGGTTATTAGAATAATTTTGGATTAGACTTTTATCATATTTCATTTTTGCATCTATAATTACTTTATCCAATATTTTAGCATAATTCTTATATTGCAAGCGAAGCTGTTCATTTTTGAGATCCAATTGCAATAAATTATATAAAAATTCTTTGGTTTCGCATGACTGTATTATGGGATTTGTAATCCATTTTTTCCTTCCTTTTTGTTTAGATTTACTATTATTTTTTTTCTTTGCCAATTCAATGCATTGTTTTATTTTGCATATCAAAATATTAGTAGCTAAATTAGGGTCATATATAGCCAAATTTTCATTCCAATTTTTTGTCCTAGCAATGTTTATTAATTTTTTATAGTCTAAAGTTACTATTGGTTTATTTAATTCTGTTTTAATCTTATCTATAGCAATGAAAATAGGATAATGATCTGTTAAAGAATGTTTGAGTATGTATGTATTAGTATTTAGTCCACTAGTTTTAATGAATATATTGTCTATACATGAACCTTTACATATCGTAGTAGGCGGCTTCATAATACTAGTAAATCCTGGCAAATATCCTTTATCACAGAAATTACATAGGAATTCTTGGCTTATGTTATCACATTGTAATATGTCTATATTAAAATCACCTATTACTAAATGATTTTTAATATTTTACTTTTTGACTAGGTATCTGTTTAGTTCTAGAATGAATTCAGCCTTAGGTATACCATGAGATCTGTACATAGCACAAATCTCTAGTTTACTATCATTATTAAGTGTAACTCGTGTATTTATGATTTTAATCCTACCACATTTAACAATTTCAGTTTTTTGTACCAAGCTTTTATCAATAAAAACAGTAACTCCATCATTTCTATTTATCCTACTATCATTATAGTAACTCTGATATTCATATTTAGATCCTTTTAATTCGTATAAATTGTAATTGACTTGTTCAAAAGCTTCAGTGCATATAATAATAGAAGGTTTATTTATTAGACTTTCAAATAATATCTTAACTTTATCAAAATTAGCATTCATACTCCTAACATTAATATGCATTATTAAATCTTTTTTGTTAAGTCTAATAAAACAATCTATTATTTTCTTTTATTATTATACTCTACTCTATTTATTTTTGTTTTAATTTGTTGACCAATAAATAACATTTTATTTCATAATCATACTCATAGAACCAACAATTACTTTTAAATTAAAATTTAAAAATGTAATAATTAAGTTAAAATTTGTGTTGTAGTATCATGATTTATAATTTAAAAAAATACAGTTCCCTTAAAATAAAATGTTTAATTATGTTGCAACTTAAAATTATAATATATGTATAATCATAGATAGTTTATCTGATGGTCACTTAAATGTTAAACTATAAAACAAATATACAAATTCATACATCAACATTCATGAAGCATCTTAATAAATAGTCATTTTATTTTCAGTCAGAACATAATAAAATTAAACTAAATAACTCTTAGATTCACTCACAAAAACCCAAAGGCATGCGACTAAACACTCGAGCCAATGATTTCACGTAACATTTGAAAATATATAATAGCTTATAATCATTTATTTATATTTAAATATGCTCTAAGTTTAACATCTTTAACCATAGACTCGTTTGGCGCACTGTTTCGCATATTATTAGATAATTTGTTGTTAATAGACATTATTTATACTCTAGTATACTAATAATATCCTAATAATAATATTGCATGTACATATCTTATAATTATTCTGCTACTTTAATCTTAACTTATACGAGCGAGCGTCAGCGAGCAACTAACGTAGCTAGTTAAATAATTAATTTTCTTTATTATCGTTGTTAAATTTCATTTATTAAACATCTCATAATATTTGATGTATTCTTTAAAGTATATTTTATTTTTCAATTCAGTACAACTTAAAATTCGAGATAAATATAACGCAATAAAATCTCCTCAAAAAATATAATCATGTATAATCACAGAAAATGATAAAGAATTAAAACACGCATATTTTTATAGTAGCTTTTCCTGGCTTATCCAAGTATTTGAAGGTATGTTACATTATATTTTATGAATAAACAATAGTTTTTGTTTAGATCTATGCGTTTATAGGCGAAACAAAAAAGTGTGGATGTCCGATAAACGATGACATTAAATTAAGGGGGCAGACCTGGGTCAAACTCAAAAAATAAATTTTTTACGAATTCAGGGAACTATTTATGTTTGAAAGCAATCATTCTGAAAGTTTTCATGCAATAAATACTTAGTAATATCTTTAATTTTACAGAAAAGTGAGCTTTTTTCGTCCGCGAGGTTTACAATAGGAGTCGAAGGCGAGCAAGCACGAGCCAAAGGCGAGTGCGTATAGCGAGCTAAAGATGAGTGTTGCAAACAAACAAGGACGAAAAAGGCCTGTTCCACATGGTACACGCCGTATTTTTTGTCAAACATGTATTGATAACGTATTTGTACATGCCTATAAAGCGAAACTAAATTTGGCCTTCTTCAACACGGTTGTTAGACTCTAAAACTAGACCTAAACCAACTTAGAGCTGATTTTCGAAAATTTAGCGGGAATGAAAAAACGCGTTTTCGTACAAGTGTGACAAAAGTACTTTTTCATTAAATTTTTTTTTCGGAGATTCAATCCATTTACAAAAAAAAAGAACAAAAAATTTAACGAAAAAGTACTTTGCTAAATTTATAGTACATGTAAGAAGGCGTCGAATAACCGTCGACAAAATATTTTCGTTTATCATGTGACCTACAATCATGTGAAACGTAAAATTCCTTTATTTAATATGGTATTGAACGTAGTCATTTATTATGATGTGTAGCATTAAGATTTTGAGGTTTGACAACGGTAAATTAAAAGATATTACTAAGTATTTATAGCATACAAATTTTCAGAGCGATTGCGTTCAAACATACAAAGTTTCCTAAACTCGTAAAAAACTATTTTTTTCTAACTCAGGCCTGGTCCCTTAATATTATGAAAATAGTTAAATAGCATGGTATTCAAGCATATCCTATATATATATATATATATATATATATATATATATATATTTTTAAATATTTATAACACCATCCCACTTACACTCATACCTACCCACACAAACACTCATCCACCCGAAACATACTACCACACACACATACACATACAGACACAATCACCCACCCTCGTACATACACACCTACACTCACACATCCACCAGCCCACTTATACCAACCCACGCACACCCATACTCATCCACCCGAAACACACTCCCACACACACATACACACGCAGACTCCGAGGCACACACACTCACACGCAAACGCACATACTCACACAAAGATATATACACATACACACAGGAATAGGCTAGTCCACGGACTGTTGCTCGTCAAGATTAAGTTTAAAGACGTTGGCATATGACAAGCAAAAATTAGGCCGATCATTTTAAGAATTTTTAATTTTTTTTATACTTTAAATGCCAGACTTGACCAGTATAAAATTAGTAGAATATTTAAAATTTATTTACGTTTACTCCGTTCGTTTGTGTCAGGACATTGCAACAGGAGCCACGAGGCACCTCAGGGACTAAATAGGTGAAAAAGAGCTTTTTTAGACACTTGCCCTATCCTCATACAGAAACTCTATATAAAATATTGAGCCTATGTATGCCATATACTCTATGATATGCAGGATAATGGCTATAGCGTGCGAATGCCATATGTACATTTGACCAAAAATTCATTTGCCGTATAATTTGATATGTTATTCCATGTCACTGAAAACACTTTGATATACTGGCTAGACATTCTTAGAAGCTTCCCTTCAAAAGTCCGTACGTGCGTGGCAGTTAAATTCAATGAAAACCCCACAAAATTCTGTTTCTTCTGGAATAACCCATGGTAGGATTGGTCAAAACGTGTCCAAACAATGCACAAATACTTGTCAAAACATTCTCCCGACCCTTTCTCGAGATTTTCCTAAATCGAGGTGATTAGTGCGAATGAAAAATAAAATAATGATGTTTGACAAAATTTGAAATATTAATAAACCCTCATGAAAAAAACATTAAAATTTTAAGTAATTACACCGAATATTCAGTGTAAACACTTAAAATTCGAGTGTAAACACCGAATTCCGGGTGTTGACACTAAACATTTGTGTGTATACACTCAAATTTAGGTATTTACACCCTGAACTTGCGGTGTCTGCGCCAAAATCGTCGATGTACACACCTAAAAATCAGTGTCAACACTCAAACATTTAGTGTACACCCACGTTTTCGGTACGAAACACCCAAATTCAGTGTCAACACACAAAATTTTCGTTTAAGCTTGAAATTTTCGGTATGGAACACTAAATTTTCTAGTGTGAATACTTAAGTTTCCGTATACACCCATAATTTTCGGTGTGAATCACCCAAATTCAGTATCAACACTCAAACCTTTAGTGTACACTTCAAGTTTTCACACTGAATCTACACTAAATTTTCCCGTTTGAACACCAAAAATTCAGTGTCAGCACTCAAACATTCACTGTACACTCACAATTTTCAGTGTTTGCAGTTCTTACATAATGTAATAGATTTTTAAATAATAATTTAAAATTTTATTTTTGAACGCATCGATTTGTTGTATATATATTTAAAAATACATATTCTGTCTCAGATTTTAAGTTTAATATTTGACAAAAACTGAGCAAAGTAAAAAAAGCTTTAAAAGCTTATAAAATAATTCTTTCTTAAATAATTATTAAAATTGAATTTCAAATAATGTAAAATAATAAAAATGTTTAATGTTGCAAAGTAAATTAGAAAGTACCTAGGAAAGCTTAAAAATATCTTTCTTTTGCTATAACATCGTATAAACGGTTAAAAAATGTTAAGCCCAAAATAAATTTTATTTTTTTATTATATTTATCCTGCAGGATACATAACTTTTAAGCATGATGCTCTGAAAACTTACAACTTAAATAAAACTTAATAAGACATAATTTAAGAGTATTTGATGTTGAATTCAATTTCATTTTTTAACGAGATTTTAAGGAGATGTGAACGAGAAAGAAAGATTCCTACGTTACCGACTCTATGTTTTTGTTTTAAAAATAAATTGTAAATATTTTTATGGAAAAGACGATAGGTTAGGTTCTTTCATTTATCAATAAATAATAACTGAAAAGATTTTCAAGCGATTCTATTCATTATATCACTAACAAGTTTAGGTTCCTGACCGATGGATCCGGTTATTTATAACAGTGGTCCAAACTTCGTAGCGATAAAATGAATGGCATTGCTAAGAAATTTCTTGTTTGTTGTTTATTAATAAAAAAAAGGTCTGACGTATCGATCTACCATAAAAATGTTTACAAATATTATTTTAAAAATATAAAACTATAGAGTCGGCAGCGTAAAAATCTTGTCTTAACTATTTTATGTTACAACAGCTTAAAAATATTGCTAGTATTAACTTCTTATTATCTCATGAAAAAATGCAGTTCGATTCTAACCTCTTGTTTTCAGATTAAAATTGACTAAAATCTATCAGTGTGAATATTTTATAAAAAATATTTTATACCAATGGTTTTTAGCATTTATAATGTCGCCACTGCAATACTTAATACACTTAATATTTCTTATAATAAGGAGGGCCAGTCTGAGTTAGACTCTAAAAAGATTTATTTATGAGTCAATAAATTTTTTTATTTACGACTTAACTAAAATAACCACTTTTTTACCGTGAAAAGCGTGACTAAAGTAGCTTTTTATTCCCTCATATATTATTTCCCGCAAAAGCGGGAATGAATTTCTTATTTCCCGCATATGAGGAAAAATAGTAAACTTTACTCCCTCATATCAATTTCTCTTTTTTCAATTTTTCTCAATTTTTGCTTCTTATTGTGGGTCCCACTTTTCAAGTCAAGAAAGTGGCTACAGCAAAATCATAAATAAAGTTCTAAATGCAAGATGGGATTAAAGTCGATCATTCACTCGGGTGATTACTGCCACACGCGAGAATAATCTACGCTTTACTCCCTTGTTACATATTGTACTATTTCATTTAAAGCAACGATTCCAAAGATTTCTGAACTGTAAAATCTAAAAATCTTGATTATGTGTGACATAATAATATATTAACATTGTCAATACCATATTTTTTGCAAACTTCGCGGTATGCACGATGCTAGGTAGTACGTTTACAAAAAAAATCAATAGTTATTTGACTTCTTTTGTCATGTACATACTTAAAAATAAATAGTTTGCTCTTTCGTTAAAAATCATAAAAAAAATGAAGAGAACAACTTAATATAAAAAAAATGTTAATGATCATTTTTTTAAATTGGTTTGTACTCTGAATATTAATATTCTTTTCACCAAGAATATGCACCTTTTATGGAGGTTCAAGCTAGATGATCTGATAAAAAATAAAATTTTGGTAAATACGTAGCTGATTATTCTCTCTTTTGTTAAAATAGAGAGAAAAATTAGATCATTTTTTATTATATAAAGAAATGTTTTTTAAGGTTACTGTAAAAATATTATGAGGTATAGTCGCATTTTCAACGAAGAATTTTAGTCGCTAATAACGCTACTGATTCCGAATCACCATCGTGGTATAGTGGACGGTGACATCAACTATTGATCAAGGAAGTTACGAAGCATTGGCTACGGTTAGTACTAGGATGGATGAGCGCTTAGACAAAATTGCAAAAGAAGGCTAATTACTTTTTTTATTTTTTTTTTATGCCAAACTATTAATAACAATACTCCTAGTATGACTGATGAACGTTAAAAATTTGTTTTATATCTTTTAATAAATAATGAACTTGTTTATTGTCAGGTATACTCAGCGTGCACCCAACCTTTGGTGTATACCTAAATTGGGTGTTCTATAGGCGTACGAAATCACACTCTATTTTAGGAGTTGATTTCGGTGTGCTTTTAGGTGTCATTTTGAGTGCTTTTTTCGGTGTTCTTTTCGTAGGGGAATAGCCGTTCCTTCTGGCATAACCTATGGTAGGATGAGTCAAAACATGTCACAAGTACTTGTCATGAAGTTGTCCCGACCCTTTCTCGATTTTTTGCGAAATTGTCTTCATTAGCGCCAATGAAATATAAAACACTGATATTTGACAAAATTTAAAATATTAATAATAAAGCCGTTCCTTCTTGCATAACCAATAGGAGGATGGGTCAAAATATATCCAAGAAATTGGCATGTACTTTCATAACATTCTCCCGACCCTTCCTCGAGTTTTTGCCAAATCCACTTGATTAACGTGAATGAAAAATAAAACATTGATATTTGACAGAAGTTGAAATAAGAATAAAATACTTTAATGAATCAAAATACGGATTAATCAAAATATGTTAAATACTTCACAAGTACTTATCATAACATTCTCCCGATACTTCCTCCGATAAATAAACGTATTTTTCCGTTGAATAAACATTACTTCTGCACCTTACACACCGTAAGAAATAAATTTAATTAAAATATACTTGGGATTTAAAAAAGCGAAAAGTATGAAAATTAAAACGAACGGTAAAAAATAAACTTACAGCTTTTCTTTTATCTTCAGAACTAATAGCATTGAGACTTCGATGTCTAATAAGATCTATGACTTTGCTAACGGGATTCCTGCTACTCTCCGATCCAGCTCGCGGTCGAATCTGATATTTGTCGTCCTTCTGATCCTTTTCGGAGTTCACTTCTAGACAAGAATTGCCGTGCGTACTTTTGTACAAAGAGTGCTAAAAAACGACATAAGAATTTTAGAATACCTCGAATTCATGTACACAAAAAAAACGTATGAACAGATATATATAGATATTTGATACCACTGAGCTGACCATTTGTGCATGGGACACATTTTGCCTTTGTTTTGTTTTAGAGATTAAATCAAATATTTAATAATTCGGATTGGGTAGAAAATATTCATATTTATATGTATTTTGAGGAGCATAATTTTTGAATTACATAAATCTTACATACACGTAGGTGTATCTCAAACTCACTGTGATTTTACAATAAAAATATGCGGCGGAGTTGACATTTTAGCATTTTTTACCTGTTTATTGTACGAAGGCTGCTGATTTTTATAACTAATGTTATTAAATATTATGTAAATATATTATAATTGTCGTATATAATTGCAAAATTATAATTATTTTGGTTCTTAATAGCATTTATAAGTGGAGTCATCAAAACTAACATCTTCGTACAAATGACCTATATAAAAATATGAAGGATTCTTTACCCTCCGGCGAAGAACGTAATGGTTCTTTATAAAAAAATCGAATTCCTGTGTAAGAGGGTTAACGAATAATGAAATACTTCAAATCATACATATCATTGTACATTAAAAAAGTGGCGGTATTTCTAGTCTCGGTTTTAATTTTTGCGGAGAGTATAATGTAAAGTGTCCAGTACTTGGACAAAACGAAAATTGAAATCAGTATTTGGATAGTGACAAAAACTATAATTACTAATAAAAGATGATAAAAACAAGTATTCATTGGCATTCATTGGCATAGTTTATGATATCAAGTATATAATTAAACCAAAATTATGTCAATTTATATCTTAAATTTAGTATAAATATAAATATAATATTTTGAGGTTACCTCGAGAACTGTGATATGCCAAATGCACTGTCCAACTTTACCTATACTTCTATTTGCTAAACCCAGTAGTTGGACGCATTTAAATTCATATGTCCAACTACTGGGTCCTAACTATGTCCAAGTACTGGGTCCAGCTTGACATATGATGTCCAACTACTGCCGCATATAACTGAATTTTTAAACTCACTTTTTTAATATGAAAAAGTATTTAAACGTCTTTTTTATTGTATACGTTACAGTAAAACACGCCAAATTAACGATTAGATTTAAGATTTTGGAAAAATTTAGATTTTTGACTCTGCAAGCACTAATTCCATATTTTCATTTCAAAAAGTGTCCAAATATTAAGTACTTACTTACTTACTAACCGTAAATGCCTGATTCCGCCGTAACCTGCCAATTTCGTATTTCCGAGTCTTATGCACAGTTAACCCTTTCGTGCACATAAGAGTTACAGCTATGGTGCCGGGAAACTGTTTACATTTCATAGGGTCCCGAGCCGCGCTGAATCCGAATCCGAGGTCAGATTTTGAAAATTCAAGATGGCGGATCCAATATGGCGGACGGGAAAGTAAACAAATCGAGATTTTGAAAAACAAAAAATTTTTTCGTATTCTACGTGAAAACACAAATAGATACTGTTTTTGGTGTTTTTTCGATATCTCTCTTAGTTTTTGGGTAAAAAATTCATAAACTTCGAGCCGTGCTGAACCCGAATCCGAGGTCAGATTTTGAAAATGAATTTTTTACTCAAGAACTAAGAGAGACATCGAAAAAACACCAAAAACAGTATCTATTTGTGTTTTTACGTAGAATACGAAAAAATTTTTTGTTTTTCAAAATCTCGATTTTTTTACTTTTCCGTCCGCCATATTGGATCCGCCATCTTGAATTTTCAAAATCTGACCTCGGATTCGGATTCAGCGCGGCTCGGTACCCTATGAAATGTAACCAGTTTCCCCGCACCATAGCTGTAACTCTTATGTGCACGAAAGGGTTAAAGTGAGTAAGCTCATGCAACTTCTTGCGCAGATTATAATTATAATATTTCATAAAACTGCATTTCTAAAATAAAGTAAATTTGATAATGTTGACGAATAAGACGGCATACGTGTACTCAAAATATCAGTTCTGTAGCCCTGAAATTATTTTGTATAACGATTCTTAAATAATGCAACTAACAGCAATGATTTTTTCGTGATTTTAAATATCATCACAAAGTATAATATTTTATTTAACTATGAATCTCTCAAATTAGAATTTTATCCGTATAATGTGTTATGCAAGTTTGTCCTGGAATATAATGCCGACTGAATATAGTAATACGTTTTCAAATAAATTTAACTTTATGCAGTGATTGGAACGCCAAAAATGTCTATATAGTTGACCCAAGTTCCCTCTAAATGTAGTAATCAAAGATCTAAAAAATTAAGAAATGCGGATAGTCAATTTTAGATTTACGAACATAAAAATGTATACGAGTGATTGTCAAACAAATTTAGCTTTTCGTATCTTGCTTTTAGTTAGCCGTTAAAATGTTGTTCAGAATATATGACAAAGCTAGAAAATGTTTTGAATGTTGTAATTTACCATGTAAAAGATGTTCCTTTAGTTTTGAAAGTCTAAATATTCGATTAGTCCGAATAAATCCATTTTCGTGGTATGTCTAATTTACGCATTTATCGACGTTAACAAAATATTTAGACTTTAAAAACAATAGGATTATCTTCTAATTCATTAATTACTAATAATGTTACCTTAAAAATCTTGCTACACGTTACATATGTAGTGCAATATCAAATTAAAATGAAGTCAACACAATAACATTATAGAAATTAAATAAATTAGGACAGGTACAATAAATAGGACATAATAAATTAGACAGATACATAACAAAAACACAAGTGTCCCAATACTTAAATTAATTGGCCATTGTTCTGGTCAGATATCTCACACCGCAAGGGAGAGAGTTGCAGAAACGCGCACTTTGCGCTATAAATGAATAGAGGCCTGTGTCAGTACGCGAACCCGGAACTGAGTACTCTTTCACATCATTCCTACTGGAAGATATCGATTTGATTTTCTTGAAAAGAGCCGCAAGATACGGGAGTTACTCCATAGTTAGTGCTTTATAAAATATCAACCCCGCAAAATACGCTCTTCTCTCCTTAACATCTAACCAATCGAATTACTTCCTATACGGAGTGATGTGCTCATCCCTCCCACACCGCATATATATCTCACACACGAATTTTGAAGCCTCTATAATTTAGGTTCAAGCTCTTCCGACACGTCAAGTTAGACCACGGAACAGTAATCTAAATGAGGCACTACCAGTGCACATGCAAGCTGCTTACGCAGTGCCTCGGTGGTGCATGAACGAAAACATCGTAAACTGTATAGAGCTCTATTCACCTTTTTACTTACCCCATCAATTTGCGGTTGCTATGATAGCTTTGAGTCCATGACAACACCGTGGTTTGTGACAGTGTCAGCAAAGGATACACTGATGCCGTCCTGAAACTTAATGCCCGGCAAACCAAGCTCCTGCAACCGTTTTACATTATGATCAGAACTAAAGATTATGGCTTTGGTTTTATCGACATTGAGTCGCAGGCCCGCCTCTGTGACCCACTTAGACACTGCCCGCGCTCCAGCCGACATGCGCCTGATGCCCTTCTGAAGATTCCGCAAGGTCACTTGAGTGTAGGTTTGCAGATCGTCAGCGTATAGCAAGTGCTCAACACCAGCACCAACCAGAGCCTCTGTTAAATCATTAATATATAAACTAAACAGTAGAGGTCCCAGGACTTAATTCTGCTGCACACCCAGATTGGTGGTCAGCTAATCTGTGTCTACATTATTAGTAATAACCTTTTGTCTTCGACCAATTATATATGACTTTAGCCATAGTTGAACACTCCTGGAGATACCCAAATGTGATAATTTTCGTAAAAGTTTTGAAGGTGAAATGGTGTGGAACGATTTGTTAAAGTCGAATAATAGCAGTACCATTAAGAGTTTTTGTTGTCATTTATGCCATTCCGAATGTCCTCAGTTAGTTTTAGCAGTGCTGTTTGTATACTGTGATGCTGTCGAAAACCTGTGTGCATTGGGTCAAGAAGTCTTTTTGTTTTGCAAAATCTCCGTAATCTGATCGTGAACTATCTTCTCCAGCACCTTCGAGAGAAAGATAAGTAGTGCTATCGGGCGAAAAGCATAAAAAATCCTCGCTCTGGGAGACCGACACTCCCGCAAAGTGGGACTTAAGCTCATCCGTTGTAAAACCGTGAAGTTTCTCTCATGCCTTTGGCAGGAGCCCCAGACCATTTAGTTCCTTCCAAATGTGTTTTTTGTTGTCAAGAGCATCGAAAATCCTACTTTGTATGTAAGCTTCCCATTCAATTTTCAAGCGTTGTTCTGCGTTGGCCGCGAGAGCCTGATACTCCTGTCGGAAAATTTCTTTCTTGGTCCGTGCATAATGTCTCCATACAGCATCACGTTCTTTGAAAAGGTATGCTAGCTCAGCATCAACCCATGGAGGATTTGCCTTGTCTTTTGATTCAAACTAGTTTTCTGGAGCGAATGTACATATAGCCTTTAATCGGTTGACACTGAGACATTCCAGCAGACCGTCCACGTCATTATTGTCAGTGCAATCAAACGGTGATTAGTCACAGCTTGTCAGATGAGACGGAAGGTCTTCCTGAGTAATTGACTTAAAGTCTCTGTACTTAAACACTCCAGGTTTAGGGACTGCGCTCGCTCCAATTTTAAAACATTAGCTTTCACAGAATGTTAGCTTTAAGTCACATTGATAAAACCTGCTCTCCGTCCCCCACGGCGACCCTTTCTCTCCTCGCATTCACCTAGTCAAATCGCATCTGCATCAACATTGCATGTCTGTATTTCCGGTGTAGATGGAGTATTGTTTTGCTCTGACAAAGTATTAACACAGACTTGATGTACTATTGAGAGCACAGGTCTTGTATCATATAGCGAAAAATTTGATTGCAGATCAGCTGCTGTTGAAAAAACATGAGAGATGTCGCCGTCGCATTTTGACCAAGAAGCTACCTCCTCTGTGTCATACATACTTAAATCCTAGTGTTTTTGCTTGTGTTCTTAAGCTACTATAATTTACAAATTTAGCGCTGCCTAGCATTTGATTAATACAAATTTTCCCATTTACAAGCTGCTCCCTTGTTTCTTGATCAAGATGGGAGTCGTCGATATCCCTCGTATGATGGCTGGTAATAGTACGCTTTGCACGCATGATCTGAGGGTCTCAAATTATCCGACCGAAGCAATTGGGTGCCTATAATATCTTCTTGCTTTATGTAAGGTCGTATTTTGACTAATATAGCATGACAAATAGCTATATACAATATTCATTTTCATCTCCTTCAAAGATGCTTGATACTATTAGTTTATTATTATTACTAGCTATAAGTACATATTCTATTAAGCTGATGGTCCTGCGTTTGCACGCTAACAGTGTAAGGCTCACAAGGTACCACAGGATCTAGAGTGGTCGATCCAAGTGAGCCATGCGCATTGTCTGAATTTATTTTATTGTCTAAATTATTTTGTAGTAACAGCAATTTCTTGGTCAGTACCGTATTTTCATTTTCTAATGAGGTTCGATTGATTCGAAATTCATCCAGCAAGTTCTGATCTGTCAATTTTTTCTCGATAACTTTTAAGCTCTTCTTAAGATCATCAAAACCCATTATCAATGCTGGTATTACTTTCACCGTCTCGAAATCTTCAGCAAACTTCGAAGTTATGGTTATAACCTCACACATTACAGTTCCAACTCTAGTGGCGATAACTGAAATATTACTGGTACAATCATGAATTTTATTAAACTTATCTCTTCCATGGCGAGATCACCTATTCTGATGTTGGTCCCGCCGATGGTTGAGTTCTTCATAATAATACACGAGTTATCAGAAAGTCGGTGCCCCTGCTCGACTACAACCCGTCGTGCGCTTGTGCTGGACGGAGTAGAGGCTCACAGTGGTACACGCGCGCAGCTACTATTCACGGTGTTGATCGTATTATTCCTCCCCTCCCGCTGGCTGAGTGAAGAAGCGCTGAACCTCTCCTCCGTGCTGGTGTTTGTGCTGAAGAGAGACTGAGGTAGAGGAGCGGGGGGCGGCAGCTGAGACGAAGAAATATTCGCAATGATCGGCTGTTGTTGCGGCTTCGCCGGTGCACGTGTATGTATATGCTCGGCAGGCTTGTTGACAGGCTTGTTTTTGTCGTCCGTCTTACTTGTATTCTCTCTCGTCCACGTTGGTGTAGATCTTGGTCAGCTGCTTGATGCTGGTATTGGCTCTGTTTCTAATGGTAATACAATAGACACATTTAAGAGCTGTGCTGCTACGTGTCTTCTGCACTGGCTTCATGCATGCAAAGTGACATTTGCGTGTGCACGTAGAGCACTTAATTCTACTGACGGCTATATCCGGCTAACCTCACGAAGATGATGCTATGACGGCCTGAAAAGCGATCCACAAATACTCTGAGCACTGCAAGACAGCAAGATCAATATCTGCAGCCGTGGGGATAGCCGCACTGGCGGCTGTCAAGCATCGATAATTAGAGAATGCAGGAAACAATAAACGCCAGTATGGCCCTGCCCACCTAGTCCAGCATAATACCCTCGATAGTTAACTGCAGCTTCCAGTCCAACATGTCCCTGTGCCGTAGAATTTCTTGAAGGGATGCTTTGAAAGAAGTGATGACAGATGAGTGGAACATAGTGGGAGGAGGGGAGTTAACTAGGTCGGTCGCCTTAACCAAAAAGGAACACCTTTTGGCCTCGGTCCGAGGAGTGGCACAGACAAGAGATCGAGGGTGAGGCGTGCTGAACAGTGTGTGACAATGTCGACATTCAGAATGCTGAATCGTGTGCACAGATACAAGGGATTTTTACGCTAGTAGTGTGAATGCTAGTGACGCTATGAAGTAATCACACCGTTTTGAAACCGAGAGTCATCCCAATGATAGTCGGTGTGAAGTAACGTATCCACGTCTAGGGATATTGCTGTGAAAAAAGCCGACACACGCATTAAGCGCATGTTGAAGTTCTAATTTCGTATCTGGTCGCCATAATTATAAACTACACACGCGTAGTCAAGGTGGGGAAAGACGAGACTCTCGACCAGATTTTTCCGCATGTCACGAGTGAGAGCGCGTTTACAGTGTTTTAGCACCTGAAGTGAGCCATGAATACCGCGCAGTACGTGTTTCACGTGTTTATCCCAGACGATCGTTGGTGTAATCCAGACACCTAGGTTGTTAATCTCGCACTCATAGGGAAGAGGTTGCCCATCAATGCACATCTTAGGGATGTGATCGAGATCTAAAACCGTAGTATAAAACTGGCTTCCTAGAATCATCACCTTGGTCTTCTTGAGGTTTAGATGCAACCCATTCGCTAAGGCCCTGCAGCTACTGCCGATGCATCACGGCTTATAGTCGCAATGCCCTCTGAAATCTCAGAGGGGAAGAAAGAGTGGTAGACCTGTGTGTCGTCATCCAATATCATATGATTGGATGCAGAAAATACAGAGTGCAGATCGTTTATGAAGATTTAGAAAAGTAATGGCCCAAGTACACTACCTTGTGGAACTCCGGCGGAAGTGTGCAGCCAGTCAGTGACAGTGCCACCTTCATCAATAACAGCCTGTAAGCGATCGTGCAAATATGTATAAATCTATTTCAGTGTGCGGTAGGAGCAGTTTAAAGAGCGCAATAGTAGAGCGTGTGGAACTGTGTTGAATGCTTTCGAAAAGTCAAATAGCAGAAGCACTGTGACCTTATGTTCACCGATATCTTTACGCACATTTTCAAATACAGCGAGAAGGGCAGTCTGCGTGCTATGGCCTTTACGAAAGCCTGCTTGCCGATAGCTGATCAGGGTGTTCTCTTCCAAAAAAGCAGCGAATTGATCATGTATGAGCCTCTCCAAGATTTTAGATGGCTCTGGAAACATGGATATAGGCCGAGTATCCGAGAGATTGTTGGGGGTTCGTACTTTGCAGAGCGCTTGAAGAAGGGCACTTTTCCAGGATGCCGAGAAAGTGGCGTTAGTTATGGATGTATTGAATATATTGACAAGTGGTTTAACCAGCGATGGAAGTGCAGTCTTAAGCATCTCGATTGAGATACTATCGGGACCCATTGCCTTTGAAGTTGCTCTTTTTCGGTAACAGGGTGAGGTGTGAAAAATGCAATTTTAGGTGTACCTGGAGAAATGGCAAGTGTGGCTTCAAGGTCAGCGGGAATAAGCGACGGTGCGTTGCGCGATACCGATGCATAGTGCATATTCAGCGCGTCCGGGGTAAAGAAGGTGAATGGCAATGTCATTTTAGAGCTAGCAATTCCAAGCTTTCGCAGAACTCTCCATTTTGTTTTTGGGTCAGGCGCGTTGTCAAGCTTAGTTCTATAGTAATTTTTCGCAGTGTCTATAGTTATTTGGACTCGGCTACGAATATTTTTGAATGTTATCATGTCCGCTATTGATCCTGAGTGTTTGGCGATATTATATGCTTTATCGCGCGTACGCATGAGCTGACAGAGATTAAGGTTGATCCACGGCTTACGCTTGGAAGAGATCGTGATTGATTTGCTCGTCACACCAGAATCAAATGCTTTAATAATCGCTTTAGAAAGGTACACAGTTACACATTCAATTCAGCAGCTTTCAGGAGCAAGTATTACTGGACTGACATTATTACAATTGGCATTTGATTCTGTTCTTCAAACTAGGATACGAGCTCAACTAAACTAATTGTTGAATTACATTCTGAATTATTACTACTAAAATTGTTATTATCTCGGGCAGTTACGCTAGCAAGAAAGGCCTGGTCGACCGGAAATAATCGCTCAATGTTCTGCGCTATTGCTAAATTAAGTTTCGTTGTAGAAATTTTGCAGAGATTTCTCGATGAATATGTCTTATGAGTAACTCGTGGTTTGTGAAAATTATAAGATATCCTTGTAAAATCATGTCCCGCTATAAAGGGGGCCTCAAATTTTTGGTACTCATATAGGGCTGATATGTCATTGATGAAAAACAAATCTAGCCATGTATGTGAGGGACGGTCCCTCCAAATTGCGTGGTGCGTCGGCTCAGATGGCATGAGAAATATTGCACGAATTTCTATACGAGTGTTTAAAAAGTCCGAGGAACCATTAGTAACAGCCATACGCATATTAAAATCTCCCGTGACAATAATATTATTAAACAATAGTAGAAATTCCGATAATGAGTGAAAGAATTGATGCGGGTAGGCGGCGGACGGGCGGCAATATTCTACTGAAAAAAGGAGCTTGTTATTATTGCTCGTTAATTACACTATTGAATATTCTGGGGTATTATCATACAGCGGGTCTGAGTGAGCGAACACCTTAACACCGCAATAATTACGCACGTATACACCGATCCCGCCGCCTTCTTTACCAAATCTATCGAGCCTAAAAAAATGGAAACCTTCGAGTGAAACAACAGTATCGGTTTCGGGCAGGGTCAGAAACGTCTCCGTGATTGCAACAGTATCGAATTCAGGAGCACCGAAGCTGAAGTAAATTAAAATTTTTGTTGAGCCTATTAAGGTTAATGTGTGCCACGCTTATGGTTTTCAAAGATGCCGCTCTAGCCAGCTGAACCGCGACACGTCTTTGTTGGATCTTATCAGAAACCTGAGTAGGTAGGTCTCCTTCATTTTCAGTCTCCATTGCATGATTCTGGGAATTACGCGCGACTTTTTCTTTAGGGCGGGGAGGCAGATCAATTAAATTGAGCTCGTTTTGGATTGGAATAAGCTTTGAGTCTCGTGTCTCTCCCATAAATACAATGAGATTTTGGATGAACGGTCTCATATAGCTTTTTATTTGCTTCAAACGCCTTGCGCCAGACTAGAAAGATAGGTTTTGGCCAAAGAGGCCAAAGATACATTTGCGAATTGCCACCTGAGCCGAAGATCCCGTTGCAACTTAAGCAGCTTAGTTTACTACTGTTAGCTGTGATGTTATCGCTCATGGTTGACGAACTCATTTCTATAATAAGGGAACGGTGCTGTGACGTAGTTGCGTTACCTCGTCGATGTACGGCTTCTTCCGTCGCAGGATGAACGACTCGGTGAATTTCGACGTGGCGGTCCACTTATCCTCGGCGGTCAACATTTCGCTCATGATGGTCTCAGGCGTGAATTGTCCGACCGAGTCGACAAAAACAGTCCTTTCCTCGTTCCATTTTTCAAAGACGAAAAACGCGTAAAACGCGTTGTTGCAAACCTCATGTGGTTGAGAAAGGAGCAGAAGTACCCGTCTCCACTCGGGAATTGGGTTAGGTAGTAATTTACTTCCTCATGGTCTTTGTTGATCCAAGGATCCAACTGGGCTATCAGCCTGGCTGTCCACTCGCCCTGGGTTGCAACGGTCCAGGATCACTGTCACGTTTCCATGGTACGTTCCCGTTCCTCTCTATGGACGGTTGTTCTATCCTCTTCTATTTTCTTCCATTGGTAGATTCGCTTGCGCTCCTTTGCGTGTAGGTCGATCGGGATGATTCCTGCAATAACGAGTACTGCGCGCCCCGAGACCATGCGATAGGCGCTGTTGACTCTGAAAGCTCCTCTACGCTGAAAGGACAGTATTCGATTCCGGTATGACTTCTTCTCCATTGCATCAGCCCATATTTCAGAACCGTACAATAGGATGGAAGTGACAACTGACACGAGGAGCCATCGCTTGCTTGCTTTCAGTACACTCGTGTTCGCCATGAGACGGCTCAGCTGGGCCGTCTTTTTCACCACTTAGCGTCTAGTTCGAGTCCCAGATACATAGTCTCCCTCCTCGTCATAACCTATGTCCCACTTTCATGGTGATGATCGTCTGTATCCGTTTGCCGGTGAAGGGCACCATCTCTGTCTTAACGGCTGCCAAGTCGAGACCGTGTTCCATCATCCAGTGCAAGATCCTGCGTATCGTCTGATTAAGCAAATATTGTGCTTTCTCGTAGTCACGTGCGATGATGACTAAAGCGACATCATCGGCGTAAGCTATCATGTACACCCCTTCCGGCAGCCCGAGTCTCAACAGGCTATCGTAAAGGATGTTCCAAAAATCTGGGCTAAAGATCAACCCATGCGCCACGTCGGCGCCGAGATATTTCTCGCGTTGACCTTCTTCTGTTTCGTAACGGAGGATACGGTCCTCAAGATAGTCCCGTATCACCCGCATGAGGTACTCCAGTACTCTGAACGCGTACAACGCTTCCAAAGAGTCCGGCCACCTGACCGAGTTGAACGCGGTCTTTACGTATAGCGTTGCAAGGAGGGCGACTTTTCTGGAAAAATGATTTCCAGACCACGCCTTCTTCCCCTGCAGTATCACCTCTCGTATGGCGTCCACTGTGAATCGCTGTTTTCTGAAGCCGTACTAGTTGTCAGCTAAGTTGCCGGCAGCTCGTACAGCTCCCTGTAGCCGTGGCTTAAGCAACCTCTCGTAAAGCTTTCCTGCAGCATCCAACATGCACAGAGGCCTGTTGGACGATGGAAGCCGTGGAGCACCTTCCTTACCTTTGCCGATCAGCACGAGACGTGCAACCTTCCAGGGGTTGCCAAAGGCACCCGCCTTGAGGCATGCGTTGTATGTATTCAGCAACAGAGAAAGTGCTTTTACCGCGATGATTTTCAATACCTCAGTTTGTATCCCGTCGGGCCTAGGCGCCTTTCCGCTCCGTATCATTTCGGCGGCGATCTGCAGCTCCCTGGTCGTAAATAGGGGGATCTCACCTACTTCCGTGGTTAACTCCTGGTCCTGCCTTAGCGGCTGCGTAGAAAACAGAGTGTCTACGATTTGAGTCATGGTGTCTCCGTCGAAAGGGGAACTCCGGAGTGCGCAGAGTTTCTAGGTCACGATCTTGTAGCCCAAGCCCCACACCTCCCGATTGACTTCCGCAGTAAGATTCTTCCAGCACTGTGCCTTGCTCCGGTTCATCTCGAGTCAGAACCGTTTGTGCGCTGCTTTTTGCTGCGCCGACAGCAGCTCTGCCTCCTTTTCGTATCGCGTTCTTTGAGCTCTTCTTCTGAGGCGGTTCGCTTCCACCCTCAGTTGCGCTATTTCGTCGGTCCACCAGTAAGTTTGGCGTTTTCCACGTCGCGATCCCTTGTGCGGCATGGATGCGTCACAGTCTCGGCGAATGAGACGCATGATCTCTTTCACAAGAATCTCTGCTCCGTTCCTATTCACTGTGGAGTTCGTCGTGAGTAAATTTTGTTGGCCTTCTAGCAGCACCTCGACTAGTTTGTCGGTGTTTAGCTTGGCCAAATTCCATCGGGGTGGCTTTCGAGCGACTCCTTTCTGCGATTGGATTTTATCGCTCAGATGAAAGGTGATGTACTGGTGGTCGCTACCGTTGTAATCCTCCAATACCCTCCAAACCGACGCTCTAGGCGCTAGATTTTCGGATACAAAGGACACGTCGGGAATCGCATGTACAAGTATAGTTGTAATAATTAAAATATCAGTCAGTATTATATATTTGTTATCTGACATTTTACATTCACTTATTGCATTTCTTATGTATTAAATAACATTATTCGCTGTAACAGTTCGCCAGTTTATAAAATCTAAATATAATGAACTAGTCATAGTCAAATGGCACATATAATAAAATAAATAAAATAAAGATAACATGTACGATAAAATACATACACACACTTTACTACATTTTTATGTCGAAAAATTAAAAACACACTCATTCATATGACACTCTTACAATTCACGCTAATAAATACATTCACACTTAACACTTAACATATTTAATAAATAAATTAATAAATAACTAAGTCAAATAAATAAATAAGTTAGATAAAAAAAAAAATAAATAAAAAAAAAATAAATAAATAAATAAAAAAAAATAAATAAATAAATAAATAAATAAATAAATAAATAAATAAATAAATAAATAAATAAATAAATAAATAAATAAATAAATAAATAAATAAATAAATAAATAAATAAATAAATAAATAAATAAATAAATAAATATAAAATAAATAAATAAATAAATAAATAAATAAATAAATAAATAAATAAATAAATAAATAGATAAATAAATAAATAAATAAATAAATAAATAAATAAATAAATAAATTTAAATAAATAAATAAATTAAATAAATAAATAATTTAAATAAATAAATAAACTAAATAAATATCTGAGTCAGATTGGGAATACACAGAGATGAACAAAATAATGTATAAACCGATTTTCGAAAAGTTCACCTCTGTGTATTCCCGTCACCATGTAATTGTTTAAGGTGCCTGCCTAACGCCGTTTTAAATTTACAAAAAGATGGCAGGCACCTCACACTGCTTGGGAGCGAATTCCAGAGGTGCGCACCTTGAACTCTAAACGAGAATAGGCCTTTATCGGTGCGCGACCCCGGAACCGAGAGCTCTTTGGTACCACCCCTACTTGAAGTCCTGGCCTGTTTTTCTCAAAGAGGGCAGGGAGATATGGTGGCTGCCTCATGACAACCGCTTTGTAAAGCAGCAGCCCCATAAAATACTCCCTCCTCACCTTCAGATCCAACCAGTCCAGTTTCTCCCTATAGGAGGTGATATGCTCATCACACCTAACACCACATATGTATCTCAAACATGAATTCTGTAAACGGTATAGTCGTGTCTGAAGCTCCCCTGACACGTCAAGAAGAACCACTGAGCAATAGTCTACGTGAGGTAGTACCAGTGCACATGCCAGCTGCTTCCTCAGTATTTCTGTGGTGCATGAACGGAATAATTTTAAACGATACAGAGCTCTATTTACTTTCTTACTCACCGCATTCAGTTGCGGCTTCCATGTTAACCTTCCGTCATCACCACGCCGAGGTTCGTAACTGTATTGACAAAGGGAACGTGTACGCCGGTCTGTATCTCAATGCCTTGCAAGTCAAGGTTCTCAACCTGTTTGAGGTTGTGATCAGATCCGAAAATAATCGCTTACATCTTGCCGACATTGAGGCGCAGGCCAGCTGACGGTGCCCAATTCGACACTGCTCGTGCTACAGCCGACATGCGACCGATATCATCACAAAGACCTTTCAGGGTCACTTGAGTGCAGGTCGTCAGCGTATAGTATATGTTCTACACCATCAAAGTCTAGTGCGTCTTGTAAGTCGTTTATGTAAAGGCTGAAAAGCAAGGGTCCCAGAACTGAGCCCTGTGGAACGCCAAGATTGGTGGTTAGCCAACCTGAATCCTCTTTTGTGTTAACGATATGATCTCCCACAAACGGAAGAGCCTTAGCCACTATACTTTGGGGGATGCCGTCTTCTCCTCTGACCTGCGATGAGAAATGGGCAACAGCCAGGACCACGTCCGAGAAGCTGACTTCTCGCAAAACAAAGCCGTCATCACTGGCAGTGGTCAAGACGTTGTCAAGTTCTTCATCACTTTCACTTTGGGAGATCGACACCTCTGCAAAGTGGGCATTGAACTCTTCCGGCGAGAAACCATGAAACTCCTCTCTTGTCTTTGGCAGAAGGCCCAGAGCCTTGAGCTCTTTCCAGATATCTTTCTGATTATGAATAGCTTAAAAAAAATTTTTTTGTAAAAATCTTTCCCTTGTTTCCTTTGTTCGTAATTCACCTTCTGCTGCAAGGCTCTGATACTCCCGCCACAGTCTGTCGTCTTTGGTTCGCGCATAGCGTCGTCGTAAAGGGTCACGGATTTTGTATAAATGTATCTGATCAGCATCAACCCATGGTGTATTCGTTTTCTTTTTCGGTGTAAATTCTTTTAACGGCGAAATTTTATCACAGCCATGAGATTGACACTGAGTTGACTGTCTACACCCGCCGCGGGACCATCGATCTGCGACCAATCACAGTCAGCTAGGTGAGACAGGAGGTCGTCTTGCTGTATCGATTTAATATCCCTGTAGCTGAAAGATTCAGCCACAGGGGATGCAGCAGTTTCGACCCCAATCTCGACCTCTATGATGTTATGATGACTGGGAAAAGGCGGCGGCCGATTGTCCCTGCTCAGTACAACGTCATTATTATCTGTCAAGATCACATCAATCCATGTGTGAGAATCTGTGAGATGATGAGTCGCACCATGATCAACTATTTGAAGGTTGAGATCATCAGCCAACCGCCTAACAAATATTGCATCGGCTGACGTTCTGAGTAGGTTCGCATTCAGATCTCCCATAATAATTTTATGACTAAAGTCTTGCCTATGTGTTGTTAGTTTTTCTGTTAAGTCGGAGCCCTGTAAAAACGGTACGTGTGGTGGTCTGTATACCAAAACAACAAAGACGGGGGGAAGGCTGCCCTGCTGAACACTGCACATTAAGTATTCAGGTATAAATGGCCTGCCCTCCGTGTTGTAGAGCTGCATATTAATTTGGCCTTGAAAGTGTTATAAATGTACAGGACCAACCCGCCCCCTAGTTTGTTGCGATCAAGTCCAATTAGTGAATAGTCGTCCATCTGAATGCGATCACTCCCAACAGCAGGGTCAAGGTGCGACTCAGCAACTCCAAAGAGATGGTAGGCAGGACGAGCTGAAAGGTGTTGTTTAATCATGCCAATGTGAACCATAAGAGAGGTAACGTTGACAAAACCTGCTCTCATCCCCTACAGTGAACCCCCCCCCCCCCAGCAGTGTCTGCAGATAGTCAATTTTTTGCAACAGTTTGTTTTTGACCTGTTAACGGAATAACAGTCTTGTCGATTGCGCTTTCTTTTTCAACGTATTTTGTTATCTTATCTACGGTTGGTGATGGTTGATCAATGGCATATAATGCCACTATTGTTTGAAGATCTGCCGCAGACGAAAATTCATGAGAGACGTCGCCATCACGTCTCTTAACCAGGAAACGGCTCCCTATATGCCAAACGTATTTAAAATTGAGTCTCATCGCAAGGACCTTGCGACTTCTACGGACTTCTGCGCCGCTGCCGACTGCCTTGCAAAGCCCGTGCCCCCCCCCCCCCCTTCGTACTTATAGCCGATGCGAGAGCTGCTCCGAGCGCTCTGTGGTGCGGCGGCTCGCCGCGAGCGGTGTGCGCGAGTGGGATGCGCGAGAGGAATACGCGTGTAGAGAAACACGTGCAGGGAATAATAGGTGGGGCAAGTGTGTGCCCTCTCGAGGAACCTGTCCTTGTGTATACTACAACTGAACTTCCATGAGAATTAAATTCATAACTCCCGGAGTTGTTCAGATTGTAGGATACGAGAGAAATGCGTCTTTAAGCAGCTTTCCTTTCAGGGTCTGCGTTCATGCTAGAGACGTCGACACTGCAGCTCTTGACCAAGACACAAAGGATGGGATTATTAATGGGAAAATTTGTATAAATGAATTATTAACAAAGGAATTTTTTATTAAATATAGAAATATGAGGTAGCCCGGTATACGCCACCATCGTCGTGGTGGTTAACGCAGGTACTTTTGCGTTGAACATAGTTTCTGGTGGATTTTCGGCAGTACCTTCCGTTTACCACGGCTCTTGACGAGCGAGCGTCATGAGCTTAGGGTAATTGAATGCAGACCCTAACAGGAGAGCTGCTAAAGAGCGCTGTTCCCTAACGAGAGCCGCGCGCCGTTAAGCAGTAGTAATCTTCTCATGCCTTGCCATCTGAACCGCTCCGGAAATTATTTATTTAATTCCCTTGGAAGTTCAGTGGCTAAGCACAGACAGGGCAAAATACTTTTAGAGCGGGCAATCACTCTATCATGGGTTCTGATGAACGCGGATAGAGACCTGAAACCTCGAACGCAAATCCTGACGGAAGAGCTGTTTAAAAGCGCTGTTCTCTTCGAGAGTCGCAAGCGCCTTTAACTGCAATAATCTTCTAGTGCATGACCATTGGACCGCTCCGGGAGTTAATGTAGAATTAACGCTCGGAGCGAAGTTCATATGTTACGCGCACAGGCAGAATCATTAATAAATGATCCACTCCGCGCATCCCTCTCGCGCATCCTACTTGTGTTCTCACTTCTCGCATGCCACTTGTGTCGTCTAATATGAAAAGAACGCAGAAACGCGATTGCGCTAATTCGACTTCCAGCATCAGACCCGTTCAGTAACTACGCGCAGGTGGATGAATACGTCGAAAACTACCAAGAAGCGACGTCACTGGTCCGAGCGCCAGCGAAAGCGGCGTAATACGCGTCATTATCGGCCCGAACCACGGCAGCAGAAGGAGAATCAGCCGTCAACGCCACCGCCTCCTCCTTCACCTCAGTCGAGTGAGGGGCATCCATCCCTCCAAGTGCGCAGTCTGGTGTTTGTGGTGCTATGACCCACAACACTGTTGCCCACTGCCGCAGAGATCCAAGCAGCTCTTATCCTGGAAAACGATAAGGTACAAGAGGACGTTCTTTGCCTCTTCCCCTCTCCGGAAGACGAGTTGCTGGATGAAGAGGAAGCGCTATTCCGGAAGCCGACGCAGCCCGCCTTGCCATGCTTCCCGGTACGACCCCCGTTAGCTGAGATACCTCGGTCAGCTCTTCGAAAGCCCCCAAGCAACGCGGCATTAAGAGACCCGAGGAAGCTGGCAGCAAGAAGACTCGGCCATGTCCCGAAGCGACCAATGCCTAAAGTATGTCTTCTCGGCGTATACGAGGCCCCCAGGAGCCACAGTGCCAGCCGCCGACGAGCTCTTCGACGCCTCTAGCCCCGACCATTCAAGAGTCCTGAACGGGAGGCTAGGAAACCTACCTGAGATGAAAACAACCGTCCCATTTTAGGACCACCATAAGAATTTTTAATAACTTTACTACAATTCAGAATAACTTTTTTTCTTTATTATTCAGTAATAAAAATGATTAATAAATGCATTTATCAATGGTGAATAATTTAAAAATAAAGTTTTCTTATCGCTTTTTATTGCAATAAGTTATTTACACTTTTTAATCACAATATTTTTTTATACACTAATTACTATATATTCTTCATTTCAGTTTGATTATTATAATAACTTTCATAATGTAAACTCACGTACTTAAGATGGTTCGAACGCGATAGAAAGGACTTTCGTATCAAAAAAAAACTTATAAAGGATATTTATGAACATGAAATGTATCTCCTCGAAAAGTTTTAAACCGGGTTGTCGAATAACTTTTAGAGAAAAAATTACTTGAAAATCGTCTATTTTACACACATCTTATGGGAGTCAACGCAACTCTGAACAGTAATATTAAGATATTTCTTTACAATAACTTCCGCTCAAACTAAAAAACCAACGTATAAATGTACGAAGTTCGTACTTTCTAATGACTCAATGAAAATTATGAGTGCCGAACTTATTAAAAAGATATTTACTTAAAATGTACGAAAACGCTGAAATTGTAACCACAAAGCGTGAAAAAGTGAGTCATGTGAGCCTTAAAATATCATTTTTGTGACGAAAAATACATATTATTTTGTATTATAGCAATCTTGAATTGTCTTAAAATTCATAAATAAATTTAATAAAGATTATTTACATACATTAAATAAGATTTTCGTAACTGTTTTTTGTACACTCTCAACTGACTTGGAAGTCGTGTGCGAACCACCTTAATAATAAAACATAACAAACCAGGATTGTATATTTATTTTAAAAACTAACTGTAACTTTTTATAACTCTAAAACATTTTGTAAACTTTTACAAATTATTTGTAACATTTCGTAAATTTTTGTAATTTCTTTGGAATTTCTTATAATTTTTCGTCTGAATTCAGACAATGTTACAATGATTAATGTCAAAACGTGTAAAAAAGTTATAAAAGTTTATAAAGAGTTACAATAAGTTACAAAAACGTACAAAAGGCACAAAATACATTATGTATAGTATTTTCGTAATTTTTTAAGTAAAATTCTTTAAAATATTCCTAATAAAAATAAATTAATTTTGATTTATATTATGATACTTTGTCGCTAAGAGCAATAAAAAAATAAAAAATTGAAAAAAATTGCAGTCAGTGAGATATGAATCCAGAATTTTTTGATTGCAAATCCTTCACTATTTACCACTGAGCCACGGAAACTAGAGAGAGATAGAAAATCCTGTCATAACAGTTTATCTATTTCTAAACTGGGAAAGCCAGGCCCTATCTTGATGCACAGTCTATATACTTTATAAGTATGCCTACGTAAAACGGCTATATGTTGAAGCGATAATTGCATGTTTATTTTTTATGAGGAAAATATTTTGTCTTGACAGTATAAATAGTGGATCAAGAAGTGTATTATCGTATTACAAATTAATTTAATCAGGAAAGTATTATAATTTTATTAGTATTTTGACTGTCAGAAAGAATAGATTTATTTGTGTCTTCGTTTCGTTTTCAGCAAAACCAGGCATATACAATCAACGGACTAAAAGTAAATAATACCTTTTTTTAGAGAAATGTTGAATGTGGAGACACGTTACCAATTATCTGGTTAATTACACAATTCTGGTAGGTATGTCTTTAATTCTTGTACATGTTTAAATTGTTAACACTTGGCAAGTATACTTTTTTATAAATTTTACTTCAGTGGCATAAATCTTTTCAGGTTATATGAGTGTAGAATGAAATATTTAATGTCAAAATAGTTACTTCAATAATTAAAAGAAGTCATAGATTTGACGCAGGTAAGGTATTCAAATGTATTAGTAACCAAATTGACTCTTTTAACGAATATAAGCTCAGCACGTCGTTACTCAACTTTGTATTTTCAGCTCCTGCGCGTAGCCCACTGGGTACCCAAATCAATAAAATGAGATTTTACAGGGTAAATACATACTCTTTTTATGTATGACAATATGACAGTGGTGAACATTAACATCCATAAGTTGCAGGTAAATAAATAAATGATTTATCATGCTAGTTTTATTGATATTTACGTTTAAACTACTTTTTCTCAAAACTTAATTTTCATAACTTACTTTGTAATCCTGCGCCACAGTTCTTCGTGAATCACGCTGAAAATTTGTGTACTTTCTTTTTAACATATTTTCAACAAATTTAAAGAAAGTTTATTTTTATTATTACCTAAAATAAAATTTTTAAAAATATAAGTTAATATTAAAATACCGCTTATATCGCTTATATCAAACAATAATTTGCTTATATAGAATAGAACCTCAGAAAAGTTAAAAAATATTATTTGAAAATATTGCTCTTTAAATGTCTTATGATTAACATGAAATGTTCATAAAATAATGTATACCAATCCATCCTAACCTCTTGCACTATGTGATAATCAAACATATGTCTATTTTTACAGGTTTCTTCAAAATGGCTACTTCTAAGAGTGGTAAATTTGAACAAAACCAGTCTAAAATGTAATCTTGTTCTATATTATAACATGTTTTGTAGAAAAAATATTTTTTTTCTTAAATTATAGGATTTTAGTGTTTGCTGCATCTTCTTCTATTAATTTGCGCTGTCGCAGCACATTTAAGGATATTCTGATCAGATGTTCTGCTCAATTGAAACTTATGAAACAAATTAGGTGGTAAACGGGATATTACAAAATCTTGAAGATCGGCTCGTGTTTGCAGTCTCCCATTTACCACCTAATTTTTTTTATAAATTTCAATTGAGCATAACTTTTGACCGAAATGTCCTTAGAACTTCTGCGACACCGAAAATTAAAGGTCTTCATATCAGTTTTCATACAAAATTACGTATAGGTACCTATGCCTTATCTTACCTGTAATAAATTATATGAAACTATAAGAGATCCCATTTAAGATGTTAGTAAAGCAATGCATTACAGAGACTGCTATAACTTCCATATTTTGATATCCTATGGTGTGCAAATTTTTCTGTTGATACTATCTGGAACAAAGACTCAATATAATTTTGGCATTTAATCAATCATCATATATTGATGTTATTAAAAATATCCAAAAATAGCCGGTTTGAAGTCAAAATTTTGACTTATACGACTGTTATCTCGAACAAATCTTTTTTGCCGGTTAGGACGCAACTGATTTTCAATTCTAGTAGTATAATCAATTGTCAAAACTTTTTCTAGCATCAATAATTAAGTTTTAGTTATTTTATTCGCGAATATACGGAAAAAGTGTATAAGTGCTCTTCAAAAAACCTTAAATTCGAGGTAGCCACCTTTAAATAATAACGTTAAGCACCCATCTTGCAGAAAACTTTTTTCTTTTGTCATAAAGCAACTTTTTAGGGGCTTACTTTTGATATTTGAAAACATTTGGGATTTTGAACCATCCTAGTGCGCACGCATCAGTTTGATGATACAACGCGCCTACGTAGATATAAAGACGGTTAAAAACCTGCTCAGTATCGTCCGTGACCGTATGTGACTAGCTAATATAAAACGAAAGGTACTTATTTCTGGTTGTGTTGGTATTTATGTTGTTAATCGGCGGTAAGTAATGATAATTTAAGTTTTGTATACTCTCTTTAATATTAATAGCATTATCCTGTAATTTTATGTTAATTTTTTCAGATATCAATCTCTTGTTCGAATTAGCTTCTTTAGCTAGAATTTTTACATTATCGAAATTAAAGGAGTGACCGTTATTAATGTGGTCATTAATAGCATATGATTTATCCTCATTGCTTGTGTTTGCTTCATGTTCATTATGATAGGAGAACCTACTGTGCAATGTACAAAAATGACTATATAAACAAGATGGAAACTTTACTGGCTGATAAACAAACATATGTTGAATTAGGAAAAAATCCATTAAAAACATTACAAAATAGAGTAAAATCATTCATGAATCATTGGAACAATAATGAATTTCTAAAAAAGAAACACAAAAAGAACTCACTCACACAGACAGATACCTCATTACCTAAATGTTGCGGCTTACCAAATATACACAAAACAGATTTCCCATTGAGACCGAATATCTCCACAATAGGTTCTCCTACATATTGTCTATCCAAGGAACTTTTCTCTTTATTACAAAACAGCGTCAAAAAGCCGAAATCATACATTAAAAATAGCATAGAACTAATTAAAAAGTTGAAAAATATAATAATACCACAAGATCATTGCCTTATCAGTCTTGATGTAAAATCGCTATACACATACATCGACAAAAAACTAGTAAAACAGAGCATTGAAAAACGATACGCACAAATACAAAGAAAATCCACTGTCCCACTACATGAGATTCTCAAAGCTTGTGATATCCTAATGGATAACACATTTTGCAATTCAATGATAGATTTTACAAACAAACATATGGCACCCCGATGGGTTCCCCGATTTCTGGTTTATTTGCTTACTTGGTAATGGATGATCTAGAAACACATTGCATAAATAGTCTTCCTAACAAACCAATATTTTTCTTTCGATATGTAGACGACATAATCACATGTGTTCATAAAAACAAAATAGATGAAGTTCTGACTATTTGTAATTCATACAATGACAGGTTACAATTTACTCATGAAATCGAAATAAACAATTTCATAAGTTTTCTTGACGTCTTACTCATTAAAGACAATAATAAAATACTCACAAATTGGTACTCAAAACCAACTTTTTCCGAACGCTGTTTAAATTATAATTCGCAACACCCGACCTCACAAAAAATAGCTATGGTTTATAATCTCGTTGACAGAGCTATAAATTTATCAAATAAAAAATTCAAGAATGATAACATAAAAAAGACATATAACATATTGAGAGACAATAATTATCCTTACCCTTTCATAACAAAATACACGAACAAAAGACTGGCATTAATACATTCAAACACAAACAAAAATAACTACAACAATAATAACGCCCAAATTAGGAACACACCGAGAATTTGTATACCATATATAAAAGGATTTTACGAACAAATTACTTCCGATCTCAAAAAAAGCAATATCATCACGATTCCGAAAGTAAATAGAGACATGAGCAACATTATTATTAAAGGCAAAGACAAGCGTGATAAACATATAGAAAATAATGTAGTATATAAGTTGAATTGTAAACATTGTCCTGCGACATATGTCGGCCAAACCAAAAGAACTGTAACACACACGCATCGAAGAACATAGGAAATCGAAAGACAACGTTATAGTTATTCATAGAAATTAATTAAAACATGACTTTGATTTTGATAAATTTGAAATCCTCGACAAAGAACCAATAGAAAATAAACGCCTAATATCTGAAATGTTATATATTCACTTGCAACAGAAAGCAATAAATAAAAAAGATGATACACAAAACCTCAATAACATATACACACACTTATTACACAACATGAAAATATGACAAATCAAAATAAACAATCATGCTATAACGTTGCCCGTCGAAACAAGCATAAACACACGCTATGACAGTTTCCTATATAAGGAGACTGTTCAGCTGTCACTTGTTCCAAACAAAAATAAACCACGAGTGCAACAACACCTCTCGCACTCGCGAGCCCCTTCCTCCCCGCTCCACTTGCGGAGGAGGAAGCTTTGCTTTGACTTTGCCTCTCATCACTGACTCGCTGTTTAGGTAATTTTTTATTTTTGTATTATTGACTCTACACTATTTTTATACATATTGTAAATTGAATTGTATTTGCTAAATTATTATACTAACTTCGGATATTCTTTCACAATATAATAAAAAAACCTCTTTATAGTTTCTTTCTGAAGAGGGTTGCATAGCCACCGAAACGTTAATGTGACTTTTATTTCACATACCTCTAACCTCGGGAAGATCAACAAAATCTACCTCACAATCGTTAAAAAAATACTCCGAGGAATAACGTCATATTTGAGCTTCGTCTCTAATTACATATAGTAGTTTAAAACTTACGTATGGACAGGAAAATAATAAATCGATTAGTTTTTCTAGAAGTTTTACTTGTCAGAGAAAACAACAAAATTATAACCAAACTACCGAATTACACATAAGCGAGCGATGATTTATACGTTAGTTGATAAAGGAATTTTACTTGCACATGAAAAATATCATATCAATAATTTGAAGATTGTAAAGCAATTACTAAGGACAATGCTTATCCTCAAAATGTTTTTGAATTTCATAAAAACAGCGTTTAAACAGAATAAAATTTAACAACAATAACAATAATTTAGATCAACATAACGTTCAAACCATTCCGAAAACATACAAGAATTTAAGTTCAATCATAATTCGAGGTACAGATAAATAAGAGACAAGATCATGCACTAATGTGGTATATAAAATAGAACGCAAGGATTGCAATGCTTCATATGTTTATGAAATCAAACGCCAGCTGAAAGTACGTATTTGTGAACATGAAGCAAATGAGCACACAAGCAATGAGGAAAAATCATATGCTATTAATGACCACATAAAGAACGGTCACTACTTTAATTTTGATAATGTAAAAATTCTGGATAAAGAAACTAATTGGAACACAGCCGACATAACAATAAATAAATACCTTTTGTTTTATATTAGCTAGTCACATACGGTCACGGACGATACTGAACAGGTTTGTTACCGTCTTTATATCCGCGCAGGCGCGTTGTACCAACAAAGTGATGCGTGCGCACACATAAAAATGGGCGCGAATAAAATGAAAGTCTTTAACTCCATGTGATAATTTTTGGAATATTAAGTATTAGTTATCCGTATGTTAATAAATAAGTTTTCAATAAAGAAAATCGTAATTAATGGTGCGATCTTTTATAGTTTTAAAATTTTTCTTTTTTAGTAAATGTTTTTTTCTTATTCTAGACAATTTACCTTAATTTAACTTTGCACCTACAGATGAGCCTACTATATGTACGAGTATATTTGAATTAACGTCTTGTAACCGTACGTGATTGATAGCTTGTTCCATTCGTACAGTATTAAGTTCTCCTGTGATATTTTGTTTTTTAAATTATTTACAATTTTACTATTTTTAACCATGGACCTTATTGATTTTTATATATATTTACACTTTTTAATTTATTGCTTTTTAAATATAAGTTTTAAATTAAAGACGCATGAGAATCTGAAAGGTATTTATTACAACCTAACCTCAACTTATGTGCACATAACAAAAAATCATTAACTTGTTATTATATATTATTTTATACAGCGATGAGTATTTTCTATATCAATAGAGATATATTAACCACAAAAATCATGTAAACGTTGCAAACAACTGTAAGTAATTAATTTTTTTTGCAAAAACTTTATACACAATTTTATGTTTATAATGGTGTAATAAGAAATATTTAAATAAAGGTATACCCTGATAAAAATATCGGATTAAGATGGATGAAATGTAATTCGATGGTACACGATTGTAAATGATTTAAATACATGTAATGATAAAGCGGTATGAAAATTTAATTTTCTTTAATGCAGAATAATCCTTATCCTGTTTAATACGGCTTTATAATAGGGTTTTATACAACTGTAATTGGTTTTCATACATGTGAGCAAACTATGAGTTTATACATTAATCTGTTTCAATTCTGAATAATCTTATCCTTTTTAATACAATTTATTTAAAAAGTTTTAACATTATTACAATCAGTTTTAATACGTGTTATTAATCTGCATGAGTGAACTTTAATCTTCTTTAATCCACAAAATCCATATTATTTTAAATACGAATTTTCTGGATTATTTTAAAGAGGTTTTAATAAATTTTAAAACTATATGTCAAGAAATCCATTTTAAGTGTACTCTTTTCAATAGGGTATCAATAATATCAATAATCTGGTCATATTTAAAAATTTTCAATATTTAAAATGGTAATCGGACTTATTCGATTTAGTAGGAGTAATCCAAGTCCCGGACTACATTATTATTCGCTTATAATTTGAACTAACAGTGATCTTCTTTAGTGCCGATTTTTACAATTAAATTTAATCCTATTTAGTTGGTTTTTATGCAACATGTGGAGTTATTTGTTTTAATACATTAAATCCGTATTTTGAATTATCGGTTCAAATATTAAATAATTAGAAGAATTAATAGTAGGCTTTAATCTGTGAAAGAATAAATGTAATTAATCCATTTTAATATTATTCTTAGAATAAAGTATTGTGACAAGGTATTTAAGTAGAAAATTAATAATCTACCCTTCCCATAGCCTCATATAGGAACAATAATTTTAATCAATGATCTCTTAACCTAAATAAATTATCTCAAAAAGGGATTCCGCCGAATAACATTTATACGGGAATATGAACGTATGTAACTAAATTTTCAATGTAATTACTAACCTCCAAATAATAAATAAATATTTATTATAATATAAAACAACCCTAACCTCAATTTAATAATTAATATATATTGTAACAGGTGGGACAATTGTTAATAACAATTGTCCGTGGCTAATAAGCCGTCGGTCCTGGAGTAAGCCAGCGGCGTAACGCCGCTGAGCTTCTGCCTTGCTGCCGCAGCTCTGGCCGTCCTGCTGCAAAGTTCGCTGAACCCCGGTGGATTCAGCTCCGTGCGGAGTCACCTCGACGCACGGGTTTTCGCGATCTGCAAGGAGCGCGAAAGCGCGGAAAGCTAATTGCCACAACGCGCCAATATAACGGCTTTTCGCGTTTGCCTAACTCGGTCGTGGAGCAGGCGGGTCGTGGGGAAAATTGACTCACACGAGTTTAACTTTCAATAACAAAATAAACTATATTCAACAATAATAGATTAACAATAATAGATTAACAATAATAGACTAACAATAATAGATTAACAATAATAGACTAACAATAATAGATTAACAATAATAGATTAACAATAATAGACTAACAATAATAGATTAACAATAATAGATTAACAATAATAGACTAACTATAATAGATTAACAATAATAGATTAACAATAATAGATTAACAATAATAAATTAGCAATAATAGATTAACAATAATAGATTAACAATAATAGATTAACAATAATAGACTAACAATAATAGATTAGCAATAATAGATTAACAATAATAGATTAACAATAATAGATTAACAATAATAGATTAACAATAATAGATTAACAATAGTAGAGTAACAATAATAGATTAACAATAATAGATTAACAATAATAGATTAACAATAATAGATTAACAATAGTAGATTAACAATAATAGATTAACAATAATAGATTAACAATAATAGATTAACAATAATAGATTAACAATAATAGATTAACAATAATAGATTAACAATAATAGATTAACAATAATAGATTAACAATAATAGATTAACAATAATAGATTAACAATAATAGATTAACAATAATAGATTAACAATAATAGATTAACAATAATAGATTAACAATACGTGCAGACCAAGCGACGGTGCGCGCCCAGCTCGTTCGCCGCTGGACGGGTTGCCCTCACGATGGGCCGTACGCGCGCCTGGTGTTACGGCACCTCGATGTGCTCTAGGGCGCGGTGCCCACGGTGAGCAGCCCTGTACACCGCTCGCGGTTTATACGATTTAAACGCGCGGGCTAGCCTTTACCTTGTCTCTCTCTCTCTCTCTCTATCTAGTTGAACTATGACTGGCTGTGTTCATCGCGAAAACCAGCTCTGGTAAATGTTCGTCCCAGGCTTTGTGATTCTCCTGAATATAAGACGCAATCATCGATTTCAGGGTTCTATTCTCCCTCTCCACGGCATTCGCTCTCGAGCAGTATGGGGGGGGGGGGGGGGGTTGTGGTGTGGTACACTCTCTGCTTCCAAAGGTATTCATCAACGGCTTTGTTCTTAAACTCGGTGCCGTTGTCCGAATAGAAGGTTTCGGAAGTCCCAAACTTTATGACGACTCGCTCGTGTAGTTCCTTAATTACCGTCCGAGCGTTGGCCTTCCGAATGGGTATACACTCCACCCATCGGGTAAATAAATCTTGAAATATCAAGGTATACTCGTAGCCGCCTCTCGTACGTGGTAGCAGACCAGTGATATCCCCGGCCACTATCTGCCACGGTCTTTCCACGACCCTCCTACGCATCATTCCTATGGGAGGTTTCTGCACCACTTTGCACTGCTGGCACGCCATGCACTCTTTGACGTACTTCTGCACGTCGGCGTGCATGTTCGGCCAATAATAATATTGGCTTATTCGGGCGAATGTCTTATCTCGCCCGAGGTGACCAGCAGTGGGATCGTCGTGGTTTTCTCTCAGTATGTCCCGCCTGTGTTCGGCTGGCACGGCCATTTTCCATGCGTCATCGTCTCCTATGACACTCTCGACGCTTTCGTCTGGTCGATAGTGGTAGAGTTCCTCTCCAACGATCTTCCAGCGCAGATTTTCGTGCGGTCTCTCATCTGTGTCGTTTACCACTTTGAGGTACCATTGGTCATTGGTGCCTTCTGACCAGCTGAGTGAGCTTAGTGTCATCCCCTCCTCTTCGTACATTTCGGATAGGGCATTAGGGACATAATTGAATTTTCCTTCTTTATGAACTACCTCGAAACTCTGTCCTTGTAACCGTAACGCCCACCTGCACAACCGGCCTGTGGGGTTTTTCATGTCACATAACCATTTCAAGCTCATGTGGTCGGTAACCCTCGATGTACGGACGGAACTTGTCTATGGCCCATATTACCGCTAGACATTCTCGTTCCGGAACGCTGTAATTCCGTTCAGCCGAATTTAAGGTTCGGCTGGCGAATTCCAGTACCCTCTCGCCCCCCTCCGTTTCCTGTAGGAGCACCGCGCCGATCCCGGTGTCACTCGCATCCGTGTTTACAACGAATTGCTTATCCGGTAGAGGGCTCTGAAGTACTGGAGCCGAGGCAATCAACGCCTTTAATCTCTCAAATGCGTACTGTTGATCTTCTAGCCATTGATACTTTTGATTCTTCTTCAGTAATCTCGTTAGAGGCTCTGCCACGGTGCCATAATCTTTCATGAACCTCCTGTACCAGGATGACATTCCCAAGAATCGTCTCAATTGCTTCAGATCCTTGGGAGTGGGGTAGTTCAGAACTACCTCAATTTTTTCTGGGTCGGGCTTGATCCCGTCCCGGTTCACTAAAACTCCCAAGTATCTGACCTCTGGCTTACAGAAAATGCATTTCTCCCTGTTGATCACTAACCCCGCAGCCTTTAACCTGTTTAATACTAGCCTGAGTAGGCGCTTGTGCTCTTCAAACGTCTCCGAGATTATGATGATGTCGTCTAGGTAAGCGAGCACGTATGGCTCGAGCTCGATACCGATCTCCATGTCCATCAATCTCTGGAACGTGGCTCCAGCGTTGGATATACCATACGGGAGCCTCACAAACTGAAATAGCCCTTTTCTGGGCACTATAAAGGCCGTTATGGGTTTGGAAGTTTCGCCTAGTGGTATGTGACGATACGCACTTCTAAGGTCTATCGTCGATATGTACTTGGCCCTGCGTAATTTCCGCAGTATGTCTTGCATATACGGTAGTGGGTACGCATCGGGTTCTTCTTCTTCACCATAACCACCGGCCTCGACCATCCGCTGTTAGATGGTTCTATTATGCGCTGTTCCAACATTTCCTTTACCTGTTGGTGGATCTCCTGATCGATTTTCTCAGAGACGGGGTAGTATCGTTGTTTGATCGGTCTCGTGGAACCGACGTCAATATTGTGCTCTATGACACACGTCAATCCGCACGTCTCTCTTTGACCTGCCAACATCTCGTCCAGAAGGTCTTCCAGCTCTTTGCGCTCATTTTCCGTGCCATCTGCTACACCAACGGACGAGAGTGCGGCTACTCCCACCTCTAAGTTGGCTACTTCATATAGTAATTTAGCTCCCGTACCGTTACAGTACATCGTATCGGTATCTGGGTTGAGCATAGCCCTGCATTCCTTGACGAAATTGACACCGACGTAACACGCATCGTCCAAGTGAGGTACTATGCCTACTCTTATTTCTTTGGTTATACCCGCCACAGTAATGGGTAGCATAACATGGCCAAATAGTGGACGACAAGTACCGTCTGGTAGCTTCACCCATCCTGCGCACTTCAGGGAGAGTTCTCGCCCTAGTGCGCTGGACATCTGCAGTCCAACCGCCCCCATGACCGTGCTGGATGCGCCAGGATCGTATAGGGCTCTGAGCCTTTAGTCCGTGACTTCAATCGACATCCACCATCGTGTTTCGTCTTCGGGGTTGTACTTCATTCCCCACGGTCTTACAAGCTCGTCTTCTTTTACTAAAGAATCGAAGCCGGTGAACGCTTTCGCTTCGGCCTCTCCTTCGGGAGTCGGCTGGCTTGACCGTGGCTGGACGTCCAAGTCCTCTGCCGTTGCCGTAGCTTCGACTTCCTGAGCAGCCACGGTGACCGTAGGCTCTTTCGGAGGCTCCTCCAGTGTTATCTCTCCTTCTGGACGAGAATCGCTTGGCTTCTTTTGGACATCCACATCCTCCGTCGTAGTCTCGGCTACGACGGAAAGTGTTTCTGTGAGGACCGGTTTCTCGTTAGGAGTGGCTTTGGTCCTTTCTAGCCGCTCCCTTGCTCGTTTCCCGAGCATTTAGGGCAATGCTTCCGCATGAACCCTATCTCTCCGCAGCCGTAGCATTTCATTGGCTGCGTGGGGTCAAACCTTGGTTTACTCCCTCCTGGCGGGGTGCCAGGATGTTGCGACCTTTTGGCTCTCCATCCCGTTCGAGTTGACGACCCAATCGGTTTTCCCCCTTTGTCAGGCGCTTTGGGGTCCGTGCTGGTCCCCCCCCCCCCCTTTTCGCTCCTGGGGACGGCGCCTTTGTCCGACATGTTTAGCCGAAACTGGCTCAGTTTCTCGTCTAACATCTTCGCAAACATTGCCGTGATATCAGATGTCGAAGGTTGTGGTCCTTCCTTCGAGATGGCAGACACTTCCGCTTTCTGTTTCTTTGCCCCTTGAATGAGTTTATACGCCATCTCGGGTAACAAAGAAGCTTCCGGAGGCGGGGGCAAACGTATACTCTTCTCTCGTTCCAACGTTTGCTCGGCGTCTGAGGCGGCGTCCAGCAGTGTCTCTACGCTAGTGATCTCGCACCTGCGGACCATTTTCTGTAGGTCCGACCGCATGTTTCGGTGTAGCAAGTCTAATTCCTGACTATACTCAAGCCTCGGCGATAATTTGTTCATTATGCCGATGAGGCACGTGAGGTAGTCTCGGACCAGTTCATCTGGTCCTTGTGTCCTTAGGTTGCCTTCATTCCATAGCCTCTGTTGGTATTGACGACTTGTACCATACCATCGCCTGGCTGAAGTGGTGAAGTCATTCCAAGCCCGCCACTTCGTTCGGTTATTCCTATACCAGGTCGCTACGTTGTCTGTGAAGAGTTCAGACAGCGCTGCCAGAAGCTCATTGCCCGTTAGATTGCTCAATGAATTGCAATCCTCGATCCGCGCCAGGAATGCGTCTATACTCTGGTTCTTGCTGCCAGAGAACCTGACGTTCCATTTTCTTACTATTTGCCCTACATCTTTATTCGAACCGAACCTAGACGTTCCGTCCAAACTTCCTGGTGCGAATCTTGGGCTTGAAGTGTTTCCAGGATTTTCACTCCTACTCACATCTGGTCGATCTCTTGGCCGCTGATGGTCATCGCTTATAGTCGTTCTTCGACTATCTGCCCCCTCCCAGGCGCTGCGTACCATAGTAGGTGGCGCCGTTGTAGAGCGAGATTCGTCCAGATGCGTGTCACCGTGTATTGTGAACGTGTCTTGGAAATTCACATGTCCCGGGCGTCTGGTTTCCTCGTTCCTTGTACTTGACAGAATCTGCTCTCGCTTCAGGGTGTCTACTTGACGTTGAAGCAACTTGACCTGTGTGAGCAGTTCTGCCAATACGAACGATATATCCTTTGGTATTTGGAATTCGGTTCCTTGTGTTAACACTAGTGTAATCATCTGCTCAAGTGACTGTGTGGCCGACTCCATCGTTTGTTCATCGGCTGTTGTCTCGTTGGTTGTTGGTGTTGTTTCGTTGACCTCTGGAGGCCCACGAAGCGACAGTTCAAGGTTTCTGAGCACGTTCGTGTCTGTGATCAGATTTGCCAGGCTGTGCGCGTTTGCCTGGCCTGTCTGCGTGCCGTCTTGAATATCGGCCGTTATTGTTTCGTCGATGAACTGACGCCTGTGTCGGGCTCTGACATTGATAGTGTCGCCCTCTTCATCGTCTTGTTCCACGAAATCGTTGGCTGTGTAGTTGCCGAGCAACCATTTCTGCAGGCGATATGCCTGTGCGAAGTAGTTGCCCTCTGTGGACATCTTCAACTGAGAGAGTGTCTCGTTTAGCTGCTGACCACTCAGTTCCGTCAGCTACGTCTCTACAGCTGTCTCTGTTGTGCTGGACATTCTAATCTTCTATAGGTTGCTGACTTCGCTCGCAATTACCTATATGTTTCTCGCCACGCGAGATTTTTGATTTCGCTTTTATTCGCAAGTGTGTGCAAGTGTATTATACACCTAAGGTCCGAAAAAAATTTCGCAATTAAATCTTTCTCGGTTGAGCAGAGTGTCAGACTGATCTTTGTTGCGCTTTTCTCGGTGCGTTCTGTTTCGCAAGATCGTCTTTGTACTATTTTCTTAACTAATCACGGGTTTCATTTTCCTATTTCGATCTATGCGAGTATTCGGGTTCGAATCTCGCTTCAAACCGGTGACTTTAATTGATTTTCTCAACTTTCGTTTTGACCCGGTAACTTCGAGTGACCGGGTTCAAATATCGTTTTGCAAGTAAGAAGTGTGTGTGGGATTTGACGCAAAAATCTTCGAAACAAACAATGAGTTCAGCCTTTGTTTCCCTCAATTTTTCTGTTATGATGTTTTTGGGGAAGAAAACAAAAAGAAAAAAAATTTAAAAACTGCTAATTCGAAATATTCCAAAAACCTTGGAAATTCGAACCGTCAAAAATTCAAACCTCTGAGAATTCGAAAATCTTAGAAAAAGAAAAAAAAATTTAAAAGGATTTGGAAACTTCAAAAACCTTGTAAAATCCTCAAAAATTCAAAAATTCAAAAAATTGAAAATTTTAAAAATTTCGAAAACCTGAAAATTTAAAGCCTCAAAAATCCCAAAAGAATCCGAAACCCTCAAAAATAAACCCAAAAAATTTTCCAAATATTCAAAAATCCAAATGTCCAGAAATTTCCAAAATCCAAAAAAAAATCGAAAAATCTGAAAATTTAAAACTTCAAAAATTTAAAAGCTTAGAAAATATATACCCTTTAGAATAATATCCAAAAAAAATTAAAAGTTCAAAAATTCAGAAAATACGGAAATTAAAAAAAAAATGATTTTTGCAATTATTGTTTATTAATAGTTAATAAACAATAATTTCTCTTTGAAGTTAATCTTGAAAAAGAAATTAAAAAAAAATATTGTAGAACCGTGGCTCCTGTGCCGCGTACGTACGGCCCTGTTCTCGTACACTTGCTGTTGAGCCGACTAATCGTACTGCTAATCGCTCACTGCGCAGCCGCGCTACTCTACTGTTTTCCACACACACTTCTCTGCCGTGATTAGTTATTTTTGCTTTGACTCGTCTTAAATAATTATTTCGCTTTTGCTGGGCCTGATTATTAGTTATAATCGAAAATTGTTAACTAATTATTATTAAACTATTTCCGATATTTTAGTCAGAGCAAAAATAATCTTATTTAATATTTATCTATTCGCACTCTCTGCTCACCTACCTCGCACGCACTTTTGTAAAATTCGGTGTGCCGCTTTTTCGCTCGATTCGCGTACGCGTGCTTGGCCTGCTTACACGTTCAAATGAAATTTTACAAGTGGTTTAACAATTTTTTTTTAATTAATTAATTCTTCTTAAAATTGTTTAAATATTTTCCGTTAATTATTAATTAGCTGCGTGAGTAATATCGAAAGGGCGCCATCTGTAACAGGTGGGACAATTGTTAATAACAATTGTCCGTGGCTAATAAGCCGTCGATCGAGCTGCTGTTGTGCGTTAGCTTGCGAAGCATGCGACGCGTGCTGGCATCCACTATTGCTCCTACCTGGAGTAAGCCAGCGGCGTAACGCCACCTCGACGCACGGGTTTTCGCGATCTGCAAGGAGCGCGAAAGCGCGGAAAGCTAATTGCCGCAACGCGCCAATATAACGGCTTTTCGCGTTTGCCTAATTCGGTCGTGGAGCAGGCGCGTCGTGGGGAAAATTGACTCACGCGAGTTTAACTTTCGATAACAAAATAAACTATATTCAACAATAATAGATTAACAATAATAGATTAACAATAATAGATTAACAATAATAGATTAACAATAATAGATTAACAATAATAGATTAACAATAATAGATTAACAATAATAGATTAACAATAATAGATTAACAATAATAGATTAACAATAATAGATTAACAATAATAAATTAACAATAATAAATTAACAATAATAGATTAACAATAATAGATTAACAATACGCGCAAACCAAGCGATGGTGCGCGCCCAGCTCGTTCGCCGCTGGACGCGTTGCCCTCACGATGGGCCGTACGCGCGCCTGATGTCACGGCACCGCGGTGCCCACGGTGAGCAGCCCTGTACACCCCTCGCGGTTTATACGATTTAAACGCGCGGGCTAGCCTTTACCTTGTCTCTGTCTCTCTCTCTCTTGTTTGAGGTTAGTTATATTATAATCCTGCTGCCTCACCTCGAGCGCTAAAGTCTGCGCATGCCCCAATCTCAACATCGACAGGTACGTGCGGATTATATCATCGAGGCGTGAGAGTGTGCGTGTGTGTGTCACGGTATGGAGGCCAGCATTAAAAGCTGTGCTGAATGTGGTCTGCCTCCTAGTAAGGGCAAGACCTATAAGTACTGCTGCATTAAATGTAATAAGGCAGGTCATGTTAGATGCATGATCCTGCAAACTAATGCAGCAGTAAAGCAATACATGTGCAAAACATGCACAAAAGGTGTTGCCAATACATCTCGCAGTAGTAATAAAGCAGCGGCTGGACATAACGTGACGTCACGCCTAACAGCAAGTGTGTCTTCTGGTATAGTGCGTGCGAGCATACATTCAAAGCCGCAACGCTCGCTGCCTAGTGGGAAGGCTGCCCCCACCACGCCGAGAAGTTCCTCGCCGCTGCTCGCTGCCGGCACACCTTTAACACCTTTATCATTGCAAACGACGCTGATGCGGCAGCCGCAGACCAGTGTGCTCTCTGCTCCCACTACACCGCGCTTGTCTCTGTCTCTCTCTAACGCTGACGCAAGCCTAAGAGGCAGTACTACCGATCAGCTCAGCTCCAGCGCGGGCCAACACCATGGGAGTCTCGTACCTGCGCTGCCTGCTGTACAGCGGGTTGCAGGCATCAAGGCGCGGAATCTTCACTCTTCGTATACGGACAGTGTTTTTTCACACACCTCGACGCCAGCTAAAGACGACATCGTTCTCCCTGGGGCAGTTTCGACGCCTTCAACATCTACCACGGACAAAGAAGAACTAGCTTCTAGATGTAAATCAACAGTACAAACAAGTAATTTCAGCAGCGTAAATGATGTTAATGCGTCGGTAATACGTATCTTAGACTCTACTACCTTTAAAAAGGGACGACAGTCTCCTGCTTGGTAGAGTACGCCAATTCGACATCTAGAAACATAGACAATGCACTTACTAGACATTCGTCCTCTCTTGAAAACAGATTGGATTCAATTGTTAAAAGGCTAGATTCGTTACCAGCAATACATACTCTAGCACTGACAATTGGGTCCAAAATGCAGAAAATAGAGGATAAGATGTTAAAACAACACTCCCAGCTGGAGGAGATGTTAAATGAAAAGCAAGTGCTTTGTCATGAAATTAATGATTTAAAAATTCAAAACAAACAGCTACACGAAACATGTCAAAATATAACAAATAATATGTTGAATAAGATCGAAGTTAATTACAATGCAATTATAGAAAGAGTCAATAACATTGAGCAGTCTAATTTTGAAGTGAAAAATCTAGTCAAAAATAATAGTGAGACAAAGAAATATGATAATGACCTTAAAATCATAATTGATAAAGTTAATAAAATTGAAAGTGACAATAACAATCATGAAACTGCAATAAATAATAATAATAATAATAATATAGAGAAAACTTTGAAAATTATTCAACATAAACAACAAGAATTTTTAAGTAAAATTGAAAATTATCAAATTGGCCTGCCTACCAGTAAGGCAAATACAACTTTTTCGCCGCACAGTATTAGAAATACAAATATTAATGACAAGATAAATAGTGTATTTAGTAATAATGTAAATAATAATAATATATATATAACATTGATAATAATTTGAATAACGAAAGCAACGATACACTGCAAGATACGGCGTCGACGTCATCTGCACGAAGCACGCGGGTTAAAATGGTAGGTGGGAGGACAATAAAAAATAATAGTAATACAATATGCAATAATGACTTAATAATTTCAAATATTTTTGACGGTAACAGCACTAAGCGTGTTGATGTAGTTCATGCTATAATGCGTCGTGTCCTCCCATCGATACAGAAAACGGATATAGTAAATACCCGCCTGCTTCGGTCAGATGAGTCGCTTTCGGTGACATCAACCGAGGTAACTAGCGAGCGCAGACGATCACCGTGGGTTGTTACCCTCTCCAGCAGTGAATTAGGAGATAAAATCATGCGACAAAAAAAGTTTATAACAGGCTTTCACACTAAAGATGTCGACATCTCGGCACTTGACCAGGAGACTAGTGATGCAATATTCAATAGTAAAATTTTTATAAATGAACATCTACCAAGGGTAACATTTAATAATTTTAGAAGCCTTAAAGCCCTTGCGATGAGGCTCAAATTTAAATATATCTGGCATAGGGGGGGCCGTTTCCTGGTCAAGATGCGGGATGGCGATGTTTCCCACGAATTTTTAACAGCGGCAGACCTCCAAGTAATTTTAGCCTCGTATGAAACTCCACAAATTGCATTAGATTCACATAAAAAAACAGGAAAAGCAAATATAAATGAAATAGATAAGTTGGACATTTAAACAAATAATCAAACGGAGGCTGTCGCAAATGAATGACTATCGTTGGACACTGCTGGGGGGGGGGGGTGCACTGTAGGGGACTGAGAGCAGGATTTATCAATGTGACCTCTCTAGATTGTCATATTGGTACACTCCGTCAACACCTTCTATCTGGTCCCTCCTACCACCTTTTTGGAATTGCTGAGACGCACCTTGCTCAAAACATTGACGACAATCGCATTCAGATCAAGGGCTATTCAATTTTAAGATTAGATAGGAATAAATTTGGGGGTGGGTTAGTCCTGTATGTACACAATAGTTTTAAGGCAACCATACTAAGCCGCTCACGTACCACCCAGGATGGTACGCCGAACATTTCTGAATATATTATGTGTAGTGTGCAACAGGGCGACCTTCCCCCCGTATTCGTTGCTCTGATTTATAGGCCACCGCATGTACCATTCCTGCAAAATTCAGACCTAATTGATAAGCTAGCTACATACACGCAGGACTATAGCCATAAAATCTTGATGGGTGATCTGAATGCGAACCTGTTGAAGACGTCGGCTGATGCAAGATTCGTTAGGCGATTAGCCAACGATTTAAATCTAAAAATAATAGAGCATGGTGCGACTCATCACCTCGAGGGGTCTCACACATGGATTGATGTCGTTATGACAGATGACAACGACGTGGTGCTGAATGCCAGCAATCAGGCGGCGCCCTTTGCCAGCAATCACACAATTATAGATGTTGAAATAGATTTTAAATTAAACAATAGCCCCATCACCGATACTTTTAGTTACCGAGATTTTAAAACAATAGAACAGGAAGATCTTCTATCTTACCTGAGTAAATGTGACTGGGCAGCGTTTGATTGCTTGGACAACAACGACATGGACGATTTATTGGGACAGCTCAGCGCCAATCTCATGGGGGCAATAGATGAACTCGTTCCACTGAAGCAATTTACACCAAAAAATAAAGCTAATCCTCCATTGATTGACGCAGATCTGGCTCACATAATAAAAAAATTTCTCGTCGCAGGCTAGGGGTGAGGACGGTATTCCTCAAAGCGTTGTAGCTAAGGCTCTCCCGTATATAAGTCATCATATAGCGAGGGTCTTCAACTCCTCTTTGTCTGGTGGTGTCTTCCCAGGGGCTTGGAGGGGGGTTCACTTGGTGCCTCTAAAAAAGGTTTCAGTGCCATCTATTTTATCAGATTTTCGCCCAATAGCACTATTGAGCTTTCTCTCCAAGGTGCTGGAGAAGATAGTACACAACCAGATTACCGATTTCTTAAGATCCAAAAATATCTTGGATCCTCTGCAAACCGGTTTCAGACAGCATCACAGCACCCAGACAGCTCTACTAAAACTAACCGAGGACATACGAACTGGGATAAACGACAATAAGAAACTAATGACTATACTGCTACTGTTCGACTTTAGTAAGGCGTTTGACAATATAGCACCATCTAAATTACTTCGTAAGCTGATACGCATGGGTTTTTCCAGGAGTGTTCTTCTGTGGATCAAATCATACATCTTTGGTCGCAGGCAAAAAGTCATAACTGACAACAACGGGGAATCTGATTGGCTAACCACCAATCTAGGTGTGCCATAGGGTTCAGTCCTGGGGCCCTTGCTATTCAGTCTTTATATCAATGACTTACAAGACGTACTGACTGGTGGTGATGTTAAACACTTGCTATACGCGGACGACTTGCAAACTTACACTCAAGTGACATGGCGAGATCTTTATGTGAGTATCAGATGCATGTCGGCTGTTGCGCGGGCAGTGTCGGAGTGGGCCGAAGCATCCGGACTGCGACTCAATGTCGGCAAAACAAAAGCGATCATTTTCGGCTCCGAGCACAACATCAATCGGTTGCAGGATCTTGGTTTTCCCGGCATTGAGTTTCAGGAAGGTGTACATGTGCCTTTCTCTGACTCGGTCACAAACCTTGGTGTTGTCATGGACTCTAAACTCACGTGGAAACTGCAGGTTGATGCAGTTGGAAAAAAGGTAAATCGTGCTCTTTATAGCCTACGATTTTTTAGTTCATGCACAACTCAGGCGTTGAGAAAGCAGCTTGCATGCGCGCTGGTAGTGCCACATTTAGATTGTTGTTCCGTGGTTCACCTTGATGTGTCTGATGAGCTCGAGACGAAGTTGCAACGACTTCAAAATTCATGTGTGAGATACATATGTGGTGTTAGAAGGGATGAGCACATCACTCCTCACAGGAAATATCTTGGCTGGCTTACAGTAAAGGAAAGAAGAGCGTACTTTGCGGGGTTATTATTGTATAGGGCAATAAATATGGGACAACCTCCGTACCTTGCGGCTCTCTTTGGTAAAAACACAGCTAGGACTTCCAGTAGGAGCGGTGTGAAAGAGCTCTCGGTTCCGGGTTCGCGGACTGATAAGGGTCTCTATTCGTTTAGAGCCCAAGGTTCGCGATTCTGGAACGCCCTCCCCTGCAGTGTGAGGTATCTGCCGTCCTTATGTAAATTTAAAACGGCGTTAGGCAGGCACCTCAGACAACTGCACGGTGAGTAAGTTGCCATTTTTTCATGATGACCGAGAATTCACATACATGGGTAGTTATTTATTTATTTATTGACTTATTTATTTGTTTATTTATTTATTTATTTATCTATCTATCTATCTATCTATCTATCTATCTATCTATCTATCTATCTGTCTGTCTGACTGTCTGTCTGTCTGTCTGTCTGTCTGTCTGTCTGTCTGTCTGTCTGTCTGTCTGTCTGTCTGTCTGTCTGTCTGTCTGTCTGTCTGTCTGTCTGTCTGTCTGTCTGTCTGTCTGTCTGTCTGTCTGTCTGTCTGTCTGTCTGTCTGTCTGTCTGTCTGTCTGTCTGTCTGTCTGTCTGTCTGTCTGTCTGTCTGTCTGTCTGTCTGTCTGTCTGTCTGTCTGTCTGTCTGTCTGTCTGTCTGTCTGTCTGTCTGTCTGTCTGTCTGTCTGTCTGTCTGTCTGTCTGTCTGTCTGTCTGTCTGTCTGTCTGTCTGTCTGTCTGTCTGTCTGTCTGTCTGTCTGTCTGTCTGTCTGTCTGTCTGTCTGTCTGTCTGTCTGTCTGTCTGTCTGTCTGTCTGTCTGTCTGTCTGTCTGTCTGTCTGTCTGTCTGTCTGTCTGTCTGTCTGTCTGTCTGTCTGTCTGTCTGTCTGTCTGTCTGTCTGTCTGTCTGTCTGTCTGTCTGTCTGTCTGTCTGTCTGTCTGTCTGTCTGTCTGTCTGTCTGTCTGTCTGTCTGTCTGTCTGTCTGTCTGTCTGTCTGTCTGTCTGTCTGTCTGTCTGTCTGTCTGTCTGTCTGTCTGTCTGTCTGTCTGTCTGTCTGTCTGTCTGTCTGTCTGTCTGTCTGTCTGTCTGTCTGTCTGTCTGTCTGTCTGTCTGTCTGTCTGTCTGTCTGTCTGTCTGTCTGTCTGTCTGTCTGTCTGTCTGTCTGTCTGTCTGTCTGTCTGTCTGTCTGTCTGTCTGTCTGTCTGTCTGTCTGTCTGTCTGTCTGTCTGTCTGTCTGTCTGTCTGTCTGTCTGTCTGTCTGTCTGTCTGTCTGTCTGTCTGTCTGTCTGTCTGTCTGTCTGTCTGTCTGTCTGTCTGTCTGTCTGTCTGTCTGTCTGTCTGTCTGTCTGTCTGTCTGTCTGTCTGTCTGTCTGTCTGTCTGTCTGTCTGTCTGTCTGTCTGTCTGTCTGTCTGTCTGTCTGTCTGTCTGTCTGTCTGTCTGTCTGTCTGTCTGTCTGTCTGTCTGTCTGTCTGTCTGTCTGTCTGTCTGTCTGTCTGTCTGTCTGTCTGTCTGTCTGTCTGTCTGTCTGTCTGTCTGTCTGTCTGTCTGTCTGTCTGTCTGTCTGTCTGTCTGTCTGTCTGTCTGTCTGTCTGTCTGTCTGTCTGTCTGTCTGTCTGTCTGTCTGTCTGTCTGTCTGTCTGTCTGTCTGTCTGTCTGTCTGTCTGTCTGTCTGTCTGTCTGTCTGTCTGTCTGTCTGTCTGTCTGTCTGTCTGTCTGTCTGTCTGTCTGTCTGTCTGTCTGTCTGTCTGTCTGTCTGTCTGTCTGTCTGTCTGTCTGTCTGTCTGTCTGTCTGTCTGTCTGTCTGTCTGTCTGTCTGTCTGTCTGTCTGTCTGTCTGTCTGTCTGTCTGTCTGTCTGTCTGTCTGTCTGTCTGTCTGTCTGTCTGTCTGTCTGTCTGTCTGTCTGTCTGTCTGTCTGTCTGTCTGTCTGTCTGTCTGTCTGTCTGTCTGTCTGTCTGTCTGTCTGTCTGTCTGTCTGTCTGTCTGTCTGTCTGTCTGTCTGTCTGTCTGTCTGTCTGTCTGTCTGTCTGTCTGTCTGTCTGTCTGTCTGTCTGTCTGTCTGTCTGTCTGTCTGTCTGTCTGTCTGTCTGTCTGTCTGTCTGTCTGTCTGTCTGTCTGTCTGTCTGTCTGTCTGTCTGTCTGTCTGTCTGTCTGTCTGTCTGTCTGTCTGTCTGTCTGTCTGTCTGTCTGTCTGTCTGTCTGTCTGTCTGTCTGTCTGTCTGTCTGTCTGTCTGTCTGTCTGTCTGTCTGTCTGTCTGTCTGTCTGTCTGTCTGTCTGTCTGTCTGTCTGTCTGTCTGTCTGTCTGTCTGTCTGTCTGTCTGTCTGTCTGTCTGTCTGTCTGTCTGTCTGTCTGTCTGTCTGTCTGTCTGTCTGTCTGTCTGTCTGTCTGTCTGTCTGTCTGTCTGTCTGTCTGTCTGTCTGTCTGTCTGTCTGTCTGTCTGTCTGTCTGTCTGTCTGTCTGTCTGTCTGTCTGTCTGTCTGTCTGTCTGTCTGTCTGTCTGTCTGTCTGTCTGTCTGTCTGTCTGTCTGTCTGTCTGTCTGTCTGTCTGTCTGTCTGTCTGTCTGTCTGTCTGTCTGTCTGTCTGTCTGTCTGTCTGTCTGTCTGTCTGTCTGTCTGTCTGTCTGTCTGTCTGTCTGTCTGTCTGTCTGTCTGTCTGTCTGTCTGTCTGTCTGTCTGTCTGTCTGTCTGTCTGTCTGTCTGTCTGTCTGTCTGTCTGTCTGTCTGTCTGTCTGTCTGTCTGTCTGTCTGTCTGTCTGTCTGTCTGTCTGTCTGTCTGTCTGTCTGTCTGTCTGTCTGTCTGTCTGTCTGTCTGTCTGTCTGTCTGTCTGTCTGTCTGTCTGTCTGTCTGTCTGTCTGTCTGTCTGTCTGTCTGTCTGTCTGTCTGTCTGTCTGTCTGTCTGTCTGTCTGTCTGTCTGTCTGTCTGTCTGTCTGTCTGTCTGTCTGTCTGTCTGTCTGTCTGTCTGTCTGTCTGTCTGTCTGTCTGTCTGTCTGTCTGTCTGTCTGTCTGTCTGTCTGTCTGTCTGTCTGTCTGTCTGTCTGTCTGTCTGTCTGTCTGTCTGTCTGTCTGTCTGTCTGTCTGTCTGTCTGTCTGTCTGTCTGTCTGTCTGTCTGTCTGTCTGTCTGTCTGTCTGTCTGTCTGTCTGTCTGTCTGTCTGTCTGTCTGTCTGTCTGTCTGTCTGTCTGTCTGTCTGTCTGTCTGTCTGTCTGTCTGTCTGTCTGTCTGTCTGTCTGTCTGTCTGTCTGTCTGTCTGTCTGTCTGTCTGTCTGTCTGTCTGTCTGTCTGTCTGTCTGTCTGTCTGTCTGTCTGTCTGTCTGTCTGTCTGTCTGTCTGTCTGTCTGTCTGTCTGTCTGTCTGTCTGTCTGTCTGTCTGTCTGTCTGTCTGTCTGTCTGTCTGTCTGTCTGTCTGTCTGTCTGTCTGTCTGTCTGTCTGTCTGTCTGTCTGTCTGTCTGTCTGTCTGTCTGTCTGTCTGTCTGTCTGTCTGTCTGTCTGTCTGTCTGTCTGTCTGTCTGTCTGTCTGTCTGTCTGTCTGTCTGTCTGTCTGTCTGTCTGTCTGTCTGTCTGTCTGTCTGTCTGTCTGTCTGTCTGTCTGTCTGTCTGTCTGTCTGTCTGTCTGTCTGTCTGTCTGTCTGTCTGTCTGTCTGTCTGTCTGTCTGTCTGTCTGTCTGTCTGTCTGTCTGTCTGTCTGTCTGTCTGTCTGTCTGTCTGTCTGTCTGTCTGTCTGTCTGTCTGTCTGTCTGTCTGTCTGTCTGTCTGTCTGTCTGTCTGTCTGTCTGTCTGTCTGTCTGTCTGTCTGTCTGTCTGTCTGTCTGTCTGTCTGTCTGTCTGTCTGTCTGTCTGTCTGTCTGTCTGTCTGTCTGTCTGTCTGTCTGTCTGTCTGTCTGTCTGTCTGTCTGTCTGTCTGTCTGTCTGTCTGTCTGTCTGTCTGTCTGTCTGTCTGTCTGTCTGTCTGTCTGTCTGTCTGTCTGTCTGTCTGTCTGTCTGTCTGTCTGTCTGTCTGTCTGTCTGTCTGTCTGTCTGTCTGTCTGTCTGTCTGTCTGTCTGTCTGTCTGTCTGTCTGTCTGTCTGTCTGTCTGTCTGTCTGTCTGTCTGTCTGTCTGTCTGTCTGTCTGTCTGTCTGTCTGTCTGTCTGTCTGTCTGTCTGTCTGTCTGTCTGTCTGTCTGTCTGTCTGTCTGTCTGTCTGTCTGTCTGTCTGTCTGTCTGTCTGTCTGTCTGTCTGTCTGTCTGTCTGTCTGTCTGTCTGTCTGTCTGTCTGTCTGTCTGTCTGTCTGTCTGTCTGTCTGTCTGTCTGTCTGTCTGTCTGTCTGTCTGTCTGTCTGTCTGTCTGTCTGTCTGTCTGTCTGTCTGTCTGTCTGTCTGTCTGTCTGTCTGTCTGTCTGTCTGTCTGTCTGTCTGTCTGTCTGTCTGTCTGTCTGTCTGTCTGTCTGTCTGTCTGTCTGTCTGTCTGTCTGTCTGTCTGTCTGTCTGTCTGTCTGTCTGTCTGTCTGTCTGTCTGTCTGTCTGTCTGTCTGTCTGTCTGTCTGTCTGTCTGTCTGTCTGTCTGTCTGTCTGTCTGTCTGTCTGTCTGTCTGTCTGTCTGTCTGTCTGTCTGTCTGTCTGTCTGTCTGTCTGTCTGTCTGTCTGTCTGTCTGTCTGTCTATCTATCTATCTATCTATCTATCTGTCTATCTATTTATTTATTTATTTATTTATTTATTTATTCATTTATTTATTTATTTATTTATTCATTTATTTATTTATTTATTTATTTACTTAATTATTTATTTATTAATTGTATCTTTTTATTTTTTTATTTTAATTTATCCGTTCTCCCGTGTTCTGTATTCTTAGTCGTGAAAAATGTTGTAATGTACAAAATATAAAGAGTACATTTTAATAAAGAGTAAATATATCTGCGTGTGTGATGAGTGTATGTATCGGCTGAATTGTAATTGATTTTAAATTGTGACGTGATGGATGTACGTGTATGCAAGAATGAGTAGACTTCAGAAATTGTTATGGAACTGTGATATAAACAAACTGTGATATTAGATAATGACAAATTTGTGCAACAATTTTTATATTTATACACTGACGAACTGTGATAGTGATCAAAGACTTAATGTAATGACAAAATAACAATTTTTATGTAATGTATTTTTGCCAAAATTGACAAATAAATCGTATATCGATCTATCTATCTATCTATCTATCTCTCTCTGTCGATCTCTCTCGCAGCCGGCGCTAGCACGTCCTCTCGTCTCGCCCTTCTCCGCTTCGCTTATCCTTCTTCGCCACTCTACTCTGGCTGCTCGTGGGATGTGCCTCCACACTCGCAGCACAGTGGGGAGATATCTCGCGTACACACTCCACTCACAATGCGGTGTCGCGGCAACAGGTCGCTCCGCGTGCTCTCGTTTTTACACGGGAAGATGGCGGCCAGACTTAATCGGCGTTGACGCGCGCGGATCGAACTCGTAATCGATAGTGACGCGCTCGAGGCGTCAGCGCGGCCAGCGCCGCGCCCCCAGTCGCGTTCTCTTTGGGTAACTACCCTGCTGCGCGTGCGTCGCCTATAGTGCGAACCTACGCCGGTACATGGCCCTCATTTCGTTACAATATATATATAGGCAATTGAATAAATATACAACACATATTTATTCGTAATAATTCAAATTGATTATTTATTATTATTCGCAATATTCATTCAATAATTTTCAGTTAATTGAAATTAATTAAACTCACATCTACTAAATTGACCGTAATCATAACCTATTATTATTCAATAAATAACACCCACACACTCATACCTTTCCTTTCGTTGTATATATATATATATATATATATATATATATATATATATATATATACGAAGCTCGATATAACTATATATTACTACGCCTATAATATACGTTTGCTAATCTACCTACGTATAATCACGCGCATGCAACGACTCCGCTAACGCCCTTCTCGAGCTTCCGATACGTCCGTGTTACACTTGCTAACCTACCTACGTATAATTTTGCACACGCGACAATTTTCTAGCTCTCTCTCTCTCGCGTGAATATCCTGTACAACCGTATTACATTAGTTTCTGCGATCTTAAATTAAACTCTTCTTTCTCGTTCTGGCTTCTTTTGCTCTTCTGCGCTCCAATATACTCCTCTCAGCACATCACCGTGACGTTTTACCGTGAAACGAACCAATAAAATCCTGAACCGTGATTATCATGAATCATTAATATTTTGTATACGTTGTGACGGTGATATTGATGTAAATACATTCTTTTTAACAGATTTTAGCAAGCCATTTACGGTGCAATATGATAGTAGTAGTTTTGCCCTTGAGGCCGTATTAACCCAAAAAGGTGAAGATGAAGAGCACCTCATTATCTATGTTAGCAAAGTAATGATACCAGCTGAGAAGAATTATGCGACATCCGAGCAAGAATGTCTAGCAGTACTCTGGGCCGTTAAGAAGTTAAGACCTTATATAGAGGGTTATCAATTCACGGTCATAACAGACCATATGGCCCTAAAATGGCTTTGTAATTTGAAAGACCCTACTAGAAGGTTAGGGAGGTGGGCTGAAAGGCGATTTAAATCATGTTCCACACGCTCTTTCTCGGATGTTTGAAACAGAAAAAGAAGTAACAGGAGGATTTGAAGATATTAAAGATGAAAAATATTTAATTTTAATTGAAGAAATCGTTTCTATGAAATATCAAAGCTGGAGGGTTGAGGACAAGTGTCTTTATAAATATAGAAGCATTACTGAATCTAGTAGAGAACCGAGAGGAAGGTTGGAGACTAGTTGTACCATTAGAACATAGAGAGAGAGTTATGTGAGATGCTTGCTGCACACCATCATCAGAGCACTTGGGAATAGAGAAGACCTATAACCGTGTAGCCAGGGAGTATTACTGGAGAGGAGTTTATTAGAATGTTTGTTCGTTTGTAAAATCATGTAATGTATGTCAGACATATAAACTGTTACAGACAGGAACAAGGGGATTAATCGGAAAGCGAATAGTAGATAGACCATGGGTGTACTAGCAACTGACTTAATGGAATTTCATCCAAGGAAAACACAACACAAATACTTGATAGTTTTCCAAGATTTGTTTACGCGTTGGATTGAAGTAAAACTGTTGAGAAAAGCAGATAGAAAAGCAGTATCCAAAGCTTTTGAAGAATTAATCTTATTCCGATGGGAAACGCCTGATTATTTCCTTACAGACAATGGCAAGGAGTTCGATAAAAAGCACTTAAAGGATACGTTGAAGGAGTATGGGGTCAACACGTGATAACGGTACCATATCATCCTCAATCTAATCTAGTATAACGCAGTAATCGAACGCTAAAGCCAATGATCGCAAGTTTCGTAAAGAAAGATCATAGAAATTTGGACGTACACATTCATTAGTTTAGACATGCAGTGAATACCATAGTCCAGACGACGGCGAAGGTATCCCGGCATTCTTAAAGTATGGACGTCACCCACGATCAGTGCAGAGCTTGAGAAGAGAGGTGGTAGAGAAGTATCCAGTTATGAAGATAGATCCAACAATGTGGATAGACAGTATGAATAGGTTAGATTCGTTGAGGAATTTAGTGGCAAATCATATAGATGAGGCTACAGAAAAACAGGAGAAATATTATAATAAGGGTAAAAAGGATGTAAAATTTTTCGTAGGGGATTTGGTGATGTGGAAAACACGTTATTTATCAGATGCGGCAACAAAGTTTTCTAAGAAATTAGGAGATAGGTTTGAGGGTCCATACGAGATAGTGGAAGTTAGGTTACCTAAGACGTATATATTAGGGCAACGAGAGCAATATAACCGTAGAATAACGAAAGTAGACGTTGATGAGCTGAGACGGTATATTCCATCCCGTAAATAGTTACAAAATCATTGAAGCGAACCTGAGAGTTTTTTTAAGTTTCAGGTATTGCAGATAAACAATTCTTGGCAGAACAAAGGGGCGAAATTCGGGGGATACCACGTTCCATATCCGAAACACGAGAAGCCAAGGGATACAGTAAATATGTCTTATCCAGTCAAGAAAGAAGAGAAGATGATTGAAGAAACCAAGGGAGAAGGAAGAGTATTAGAATCAGAGAATCAGAAAAAAATGGAAGAGAAAAGGAGTGAAGACAAGCAAGAAGAAAAGATGGAAGATCAGAGTTGGTACAGAACATCCATAGAAGATGAGAAAGAAGAGAGCTCGATTGGAAGAAGAAAGGAAGAAAAGAGAGACAAAAAAGACCTAAGAAGAAAAGGGGCAAAAAAATAAAGAAAAGCTGGAGATAAATATCTCTTCGACGGCTGTAGTTGAGATTCAGAGTCTGACGTCTAATCCAGAACGACAGGCTTGGACCAGTTCCGTTTAACGACGTTAAAGAGTTGCAAGAGGCTATTTTTCGTGGTGCTATCCCTCGCAGATTGGATCCTCTGTGTCGTTCCCAGATACAGCTGATAAGAATAGAAGAAAATGAAGAAGAAACTCAAGAGATGGTACAGACGGAGAATATGGAAGAAGATGATGCTATATATATATATGTATGTATATATGTATAATATGATGAAAAGAGTGAAATTTTTGGTGTTTCTATAGTTATGAGACGCACTGTATATATATATATACATATATATATATATATATATTTATATATGTATTATATATATATATATATATATATATATATATATATATATATATATATATATATATATATATATATATATATATATATATATAATATGTTAAAAAGAGTGAATTTACATCAATATTACCGCCTATATATATATACAGTGCGTCTTATAACTATAGAAACACCAAAAATTTTTACATTTAAATCTGTGTATTATACCTTTTCTTAAAAAACCTGTAACTTTCGAAGCAAAAAACCAAGGATAATTTCTAGTAATGTTTTAAAGAGAATATATTTTCCATTCATTGGCTTTTTGCAAAATTATCCTCGGATTTTTGCTTCCAAAGTTACAGGTTCTTTAAAAAAAGGTATAGTATACACATTTAAACGTGAAAATTTGTGGTGTTTCTATAGTTATGAGACGCACTGTATTACCTCATTTAGGACATGTTTTATATGTGACATTAGGCGTGTCACATATTTGGCAAATCCCTCTCGGCTTCTGCGATTTATCGGGACACTCTTGGGTAGGATGACCCCTTTTTATGCAAAAAAAATTGGATTTCTGGACATTCTGAGGCTCTATGACCCAACACTTAATAGGTATAACAAGCCCCTAAATACTCGCCTCCTTTGGTCCCTATTAATCCTGTCGGTACACTACGTCGTTGGTCCTGGTTACCGTTATACTTATATTCACTCGCAAAATGACCCTCTTGTCCATTCTTTGGAACCCAATTCTGACCTTGCTGATCTGTCCATTTCTTCTGAAATTTCTTGTTTGCCTGTTTTTATTCTGATCCCCTGCATTACGGGGGTCTAAAATATTCAAACTTTCTGTTTTCATTCTTGTAACTCTTTAAAAAGTTGACAAATGTTAAAAAATAACTCTCCTGCAAGGCAGGTGCTGGACGATGACATTTAAAGGTTCGTACCTTGATTTCAAAGTTTTTAAAGTGCATTTATGCACTTTTTTTTAATAAATTTGGTAAAAGATGGTTAAAACTTTATAAATCAGGCAAAAAAAATTAGTAACTTACCATATCACTAAAATGGAAAATGGAAAAAAAAATTTCTATGTGAAGAACCATTTGAGTCAAATTTCAACATAAAACTGGCTATCTTTAAACATTTTTCAAGACTAATCAAATTTCCTAATTTTTGATGATTTTTTAAAACCCAAAGTTTTTTGAATCTGACAAACGTAAATATATCTAAATATAGAAACTGTTCCAATCTCAATATTGTGCAATTTTTCGAGCATCTTAAATAGTTTATGTCATAGTTTGATGTAATTTACTTCCGGTGCTTTAAGTCATCGAAACTTGGACATAATTTTATTTAGAAGCTGATAATATGACCTTTAATTTAAGTGGTCGCAGCATTTCTGAAGTTGTTTGGATCAATAGTTATGTCCGATTTAATATTATGAAAAATTTTAGGTAGTAAATTGGGACAATGCAAAATACGATCCTACAACGTGATCCCCAATTTGCCACCTGAGAATTTTCATAATATTAAAACGAACATCTCTTTTAATCCAAACAACTTAAAAAATACTGCGACCACTCAAATTAAAAGTTTTGTTATCAGCTTTCAATTAAAGTTATGTGCAAATACAATGATTTTTCTTTCATTGCTGGTCTATAACTCGGATTCATCTTACGATAAACTAACCTAACTAATTCTCTATCTGTAGGTGGATCCTTGAATCTAGACACTAAATACCTGTAACTGGCCAGGTAATTTAAAATTTTCTCGTTGTCTGCTTGTATTCTCTTGTGCAAATCATCTACAAGATCATCATAATCATACTCTTTCATAAACTGTTGACTGAAAGCCTTACAAAACGCCTTATACCTTTTAATATTTTCTTTGCAAGTTCTATACCGTCTACTTACTTTCTTCGCAAAATACAAGGCAATGTGGTAAGTAGATCACTGTCTGACAACCCTTCAGTGCGATCTTGTCCTGTAAACTTGATGCGCCATGATTTTAAAAACTTCACTGCTTGACGTGACTCCAAATCCGATGTTAACGTATCGTATATCTCTGTATCTCTTTATCATAATTCTGAATCTACATTATCTGACATACTGCTTGGACTCGATGAAAATCTTTTAATCTCATCTGGATTTTGAGCTGTGGTGAACCACTGTCGATCAGTCAATAGCTTCCTTGTCCTCGGAACAGGTGTTGGAGGTTGTTTCTGATTTACAGTTGCTATTCTGGCAGATTGATTTACTCTTCCTCTAACTAGATGGGTAGAGTAATATTCCCATTAGGCAAAATGTGGCTGTAAATAATCTCTCAACTCTTCCCTAACTGACATTCTCGGTATCCCTAATCCAGATGAGACCATATGACGACCTGCATTAGCAATCGACCTGTTGCCTAAAGTATTAAAGGTGTAGTCTGGAGGTTGAGGTTCAAAATATCGATTTTGTTTATAATTTATTTTGAAAGTACAATATTTGGATAATATACTATAGAAATTTCAGACGGAAATTCGAAACATTAAGGAAGTTATTGTACGTATTCGAGAGCGTCTTATAGTTGCGCGCCCTAAACCGCGCGGCAGCTGCAACGGTCGGTCCCCTCTATTGTTATACTTTAATTTATACCTGTATATATTTTATATTTCGGAGCACAGATATTACACGTTTTAGAGCAAACCAGCAGTAGAAGTTTATAACTCAGAGCGTAAACATCGAGCGAAAATGGATCGAAAACGATCGAAGCGCAAAACTAGAAGTCCTGGGCAAACTGCTGTACCGAGAAAATTTCGAGGTAATCAGTATACTGCTAAAAAAGACACTGAGTTTATTAGTACTTCTGCTGATAAAATAAAAAATCAAAGTGACTTTGATGTGACTTTGAGTGAAACTGCTACTTATGTACTACTAAATTTGACTCTACTGTTCACAGCATTACAATCCGCGATAAAGTGCAAGTTGTGTGATGCTGATATACAGTTTTTGAAAAAATCAGTGCAAGGATTGGGATTCAACCTGTGTGTCAAATGCTCATGTCAAGAATTTTTAATTAACTCTTGTCCGATGATCAAAAATGCGTACGAAGTAAACACACGCTTTACTTTTGCTATGCGACTACTCAGCGTCGGTTTAGCTGGCATAAATGTGTTTTGCTCATTGATAGATTTAGGCTCCGGCTTTAGTAAAAGTGGTTATTATTATATAATTGACCAAATATATATTGCTGTAAAGACCGTAGTTAAAACTGTGTTCAAAAAAGCAGTGAAAGAAGAAAAAGAAAAAAATGCGGCAAACGGTTATCCGGCAGATGAGATCACAGTTTCTGGCGTTGGTTCGTGGGCGAAACGTGGATTCACATCGCTTTTGAACATCGCCTCTTCGATCGAAAAGTTTACGAATAAAATCGTGGATGTTATAATAAAATCAAACCTGTGTAAAGCATGTGAAAAGTGGGTAGGTAAAGAAGAAATGGACGAGTATTTGTAAAGTATAAAAAATATATCGGAGATGGCGATTCTACGACTATTTTAATGTCTATATATAAAGAATTATCATCCGATGATCTTTTGGAAAGGTGTTTGGGTAAAAGTACGCAAAACAATAATGAAAGCTTCAACCACTGCGTATGGAATTTTGCTCCGAAGCATATTTTTGTGGAACAAAAGACATTAGAAATAGCTACGTGGATAGCTGCATGCATTTTCAATTAAGGATTTATCCCAGTGTTGAAAATTATGGAGGTCATGGGTGTCAAAATCGGATCGCGCGTCATTGCCTACGCCGAACTGTACAATGCTCACCGGATAGAAAGAGCAGAGAAAGCAACTTCTAAGGCTTCTAAAGCGAGCAGGATCAGCCGTAGAGCAGAAAAAGTTGCTGAAAATGATGTTTATGAAGAAATCGAAGGATTATTGTATGCACCAGGCATAGATGATTGATGTAAGTATATATTTTTTATAAAAAATCTGTTACTAAAACTTTAAATGCGTTTTTCTCGAAACAACATTTTTCTAGTCGGCCCGAGGTAAAAAAATCTATCAAACCGATTAGGCTGAAATTTGGATATGTGATTGTACATATCAATGGCTCTCGCAGGTAGCAAAATTGTTTATTTTCAATAAAAATTTCCTACCTTTAACCTCAATTTTCAAAGAAAAAAAATCGCAATTTTTAAATCTTTTTTTTCACTAGTCCGCCATTTTGTTTTTTTTTAATAAAAATGTCTAAATCTGCTACCTACGATAATGACAAGCTTACAGAACAATAATCCATTCGAATGTTTTGTTTCAGATTACCTGGAGCTGGACTGACGCTACCGCCTGGGTCAGTCACATACCTTTTTTTACGTGGCCACTTTGACCGCAATAAGCATTACCTAAATATTGTGAAATGAACTTGAAAAAACTTTTTGTGAAGTTAAAGATGTCAATAATAACATATAAAAAATTTGAAATGATTGGATTTTATTTTGTTGTAAAAAAAATTCCTGAAATATTCTTGTAAGAAGTGCGAAACCTCCAGACTATACCCTTAATTAAGTTGAGTTGTATATGTCCTCAGCTGATTCAATCCTTGTTCCTTATCACTTGACCTAAACTGCACTCTCCTTGCAGCTGCTACACGTTCTGATCAACGTCCCCTCTTCTTTCTTGCTGCTGGTGCTACTTGTTCTCTATTGGATTCTATCTGTACTCCAATAATGTCTTCCAATGGCGGTGATCCAGCCCTCTCCCAATCATACCATGGTACAACTCTATTATTTGGTTCAGCCTCTCTAATTAACGTCCGTAATAACCTATCCTTTAAAATATCTTCATTTCCATTAATATTACATTTCCTAACCTCTAACTCGACTACCACTTCAGCATAACCCAATTTCATCACCGTTATCTTTAGGGCCCTTCTCGATCGTGTCCCCATTAAATTTCCCTCATTCCATAATTGCTGCGTGTTCTCCCATTTTAGAGCTAAGAAACGAAAACAATCGCGACTTAACCTAACTTCTGAAAAACTTCGAACAGGAAAAGGAATACTAACTACGGTAAACGTTTCTGCGAGGAGTATAAAGGGTTTAAGGGTTAAAGGTTTCAACCAATTATTTCGGGCCAATCTCGTTATATAAATAAATAATATTAATTATTTAATCTGATGATTACCGTTAAGCTGTATAACCTATAAGAGAATAAAATAAAAGTATTTCTCTCTTGACTATCTTCACAATGTTTTCTTTTGTTATTTTCCTGAAACATAAATCCTATACTCTGTCTGTGGTAGTACTTAACCCCAAATATACAGACATGAAATATAATACTATATATATATATATATATATATATATATATATATCAATGATTAATTGGCACGAGGTTGGTTGGTGGGAAATACACATAATATATATTATATTATATTATTTTGATAAACTACAATACTAATATTATGACGAACATCTCTCACCTCCGGGCGAAAACTGATTTCTTTTTGAATAATATTGCGTTTTCCGCCCCTCTTGCTACGGAGGGGTCGAGAGTTGCTCGTGCACAGAAATGAGTGGGCTCCGGCTAGGCTCAGTTTATTTGATCGCGGAGAGTGGCGGGGCCCACGAGTCCGAAGGCTATATAAGCAAGGATAGCATGCAAGAGTAATAAAGGACTCGAAATAATTTCGGGTGACAACAGAATGATATTTAATAATCTAATAGATACTTATTTATTTCTAAGATACTTAAGACTAATATGAACAATGATTTACAAGAAAGATAGCCTTACTGACTCATCGCGGGAACGGGCACGCGCGTAGTCGCCTCGCGACTCCAACAAATGATCTGCTCCGGAACTCGCCGGCTCATTTGTCGGACTCGCGCAATCGCTATAGCCATGCGACCTTTTGGCCGTGGTTCGCCTCGGCTCGGAGTTCGAGAGTTTAGTGAGAGAAAAGATAAGCTTGCCGAACATGTCGGCCCATCGCGGCTCGGGTTCGGCGGCATTCGCATACTACAATTAATATGTACTCACTCGTCCACCAATCATCCCTCCACACTTACGGACAAATTCGCCTCGCGGTTCCCCAGCTGCGGCGCCTCGCATCGGCCCGCTTACAGGTGCTGGTAGGCTAGCGCGCCTCGCTCTCGTTCGGCAGTCGGCTCCTTGCTCCCCTCTCATATTCTCTTTCCCTCTTTCTCTCTAGCGGCACGCTCGGATACCGCGTCGCCAAAATTCGTAGGCCGCGCGCGGCTACTTCTACCCGCTTGTGTGTATGTATGTGTGTGTGCGAGTGCTGCGTCTCCCGACGCCTCGCTGGCTGTTCGCATCCTCGCTCGCGGGCGTGGGCTAGCTGCCTCGCTTCGGCTGTCTATCAGCCGCGCGAGTGTTATGTTGTAATGGGCTAATTTGCCCGGTTACAATATTATAATAAATAATTAACAATAACAACACTCTGGAACTTGTTCCCCTGCAGTGTAAGGTGTCTGCCATCACTATGTAAGTTTAAGACGGCGTTAGGCGGGCACTTCAAACAATTACACGGTGACAAAATTCAACAGAAGTGAGTAGTCATAAGCCCGCTGCTTACGTCAAACTACTTGGGATTATCTTTCGTTCATTTCTGTGAAGTCTTAATTTATTTTAAATGTAAAGTGTGAAGTGTGAGTGTAATTATTAGCGTAAATGATTGTAAGAATGAAACAAGAATGAAATGGTGTTTTATACTACCGTGTATATATTACTTGTTATCTATTTATTTTTATTTTATTAAGTTGACGAAACGATATGTGATAGAACTGACTACATCATGTTATGTTAGATTATTATTGACGACCTGTGATAGCGAACCAAAACTTTTAAAAATGCAATTAATGCCTGACATAGTACAAGACACCCTACAAATAAAAATTACATCACAACATTCATTTATAATTTATAGGTATAATGTGCAAAGAAATCATTAAAACAATGACCAAAATTTTGGAATTTTGATAAGTGTAAAGAAAATCTACAGCTTCAAATAAGTCAAATAAATATTAGTTTTCACGTAAAATCTTTTACTTTCGAAATAAAAAGTGTTAAAAATCGTTTTTATCACTTAAAAAAAGAATCGATTTTTTTCCAAAAATCGGTAGCTTCTTCCCTTAACCCTTTCAGTCACAGAAGCCGATATATCGGCTCCCTATTGTTTTTAGTCACAAAATTTGATTTCTATTGTTATCGCAGTACAAATATACGTTTTCTATGTATTTTTGATCGTAGAATACGAATCTGATATCAATAATTTTATAAATATAAAAACAACCCTTCAAATGGGGTGAAAACCACCCTTTTAGTCATGAAATTGAATTCGTTTGGTTATGAAAGTAAAAAAACCCCCTCCTCATTAGAACACGGGCTTGGGACCGTCTGTGGCAGAGTTATGTTTTTTTCTTTTTTTTTTTGTTTTTCTTTTTTTCTTTTTTTCTTTTTTTTTTCTTTTTCTCTTTTTTTCTTTTTTTCTTTTTTATTTTTTTTTTCGTTTTTTTTTCTTTTTTTTTTTATAATTTTTTTTTTATTTTCTAAATCTTTTTCAGGTAGATATTTATTCATTTTCTTTTATCTTATATACATTTACGTTTTGTGATATATTTCATAACAATTTTGTTTTTCTTTTATGCATAATGGAACATTGCAAGTTGTGCACATGTAGGAAGTTCTAACTCGATTTGTTTTAGAACTACAACAAGTGCAATTTCTTTGTATTTTGAGTTTAGTTGGAATGTGCGGGGCTTGAGAAAATCTTATTTCATTTGAAATTTGAGGCTTACGCTTACTAGGAGTAAATTGTTTTGTCTTGGTACCTCTTTTTTTAGGTGATGCAAACCCAATAAGCTCAGTTACCAGCTTTAGTCGAAAATCTATCAAATTCATTTTAGTAGTAGGGGTATTTTGCTTGTAAATGATGAAAGAATTTACAACGGTTACATCGATAAAATGCCAGAATATTCGAAGCCACCACTTTTTACTTTTTCTACTAATCTCGTATGTAGATTTCAACTGATCTGCTTTGTCAACACAGTTCATATAATTATTATAGTCTCGAGTGGCTTGTGGACAATTGATTTGAATGCTAGTACCATCTTTTTGTCGTCTACTTACAGTAGTTTTGATTGAAGGATCGTGAAAATTAGATAAAAACTGGACAGGTTTGTTATCATTCCATTTTATCCAACTGATACCCTTGTATGAAGTCCGAGATTCATAATCTCCCCTTTTCATTGTTTTATCGTTTATTTGTTTTTTTGGCAAACCTTTCCGATTTTTTCGTACTGTTCCACAGGCTAATATATTTTTACTTTTGAGTTCAATCATCAAATTAACACTAGTAAAGTAATTATCGAAATAAACTTGATAATTTTTTGAAATAATTTGATGGGTTAAATCGATTACAACTCTTTCGCCCAATTGTTTTTCAACCAAGTTAGCAGTTTTTCCAGTATATACCTGAAACTCACATACAAAACCATGTTCATCTGCTCTAACCCAAATTTTAAAACCTCTTTTTATAGGTTTCTGTGGATTGTACTGTTTTAGAGTACTTCTACCTTTGAATTTGACCATACTTTCATCAACAGCTTGTTTTTCAGATGGTTTGTAGAATTTTATAAAATTTTCTGAAAGCATATCAAGTAAGGGTCTTAGTTTATATAGCTTATCATAATTGGGTTCACCTTTTTGTGGCATTGATAAGTTATCATTCAAATGTATATGAGACAGGATAGCAAAAAACCTATTGAGAGGCATAACAGGGCTTATATAAGAGTTGTGTAATTGAGAATTAGATGACCAATAGCACCGAATGGCGGGTAACCTACTTATTCCCATCATGATATTCATGCCAATAAATTTCAATATTTCTGCTTTATTTACTTCTTCAAATGGCTTGTCTGATTGCTGCCCGTAAAGATTAGTCTGTTCGACAATTCTTTCGATCAAAACTTCTGAAAATAAGCAAAGGAAAATTTGTGAAGGTGAACGAATATCTGAAGGAACCATTGGACCGCAATCTTCGGAAAAAATTATTTCGTCGAATTTTCTTCTTTTATTATCCCAAATACCATCTAAAGCAGCTAATCTGTCACTCAACGGAGTATCACTATCACTTTCATATTCAATCACGTTAGAATTTTCACTATATGAAGTATTTTCTAACGAGGCTACTGCTTCATCAATTTGATTTTTGTCAATATCCGAATCATCATCACATTCAGAATCATATTCTGGATCATCATATTCATCTTCACTTTCATTATCACTGGTGATTTCAGCATATTCCATGATAAAAATTTTTTAGAATAAACCAAAACAAATTTCACAATGTTGTGAGATTACTGATAATTTAGAACGAATAATGATATTGAAATTTTTGATAGGAAAAATATAGAAATTTTATGTAACTACCTAATAAACTTAGATTTGATCCTTTGAAGTTCTTGCAAACAATTTTTTTTATTATTATTAATATTCTTTTTTCAAAATATAGTTTGGATTGAAATCATTCACTCGAGGGGATTGTAACAAGGGGTGTTTTAGAAAATTTATATGGCTTTCAGAGATTTTCAATATATTTTTTGAGCTCTAAATTCTATTTATATATTCTTAGGTCCTATCGAGTGCTTTGACGTTGAGTATTCACATTTTCGTAGTAATCCAATTAGAATTTTAGAGATCGTTTTTACGATTACTGAATTTTTTTCCATTGGATTCAAATTTAGCGTTGAAAAATGTATCAGAAACTAATATTAGCAGTAACATAACAAAACAAACAGGGTTTCGTGACTGCAATGTTACTTTTTATTCCATTTTACGAGTTTTTTTATGTTTTCAAATTTGTGACATTGGATTTGCATCCGCGTTAAAATTTACATCGGAAACATATATTTTCTTCTATAGTGAAACGAATTGAATTGTACGTATAAAAGGGTGGTTTTCACCCTGTTTGAGGGATTTTTTGTATATTTATAAAACTTTCTGAAATCAGATTTGGATTCTGCATTCAAAAATACATTGTGAACATACAGTCTTCAAAGAATATATAGTCTTCAAAAGAATTAAATTGTATGACTAAAAGGGTAGTTTTTACCCCATTTGAGGGGTTGTTTTTATATTTATAAAATTTTTGACGTTACATTCGTATTCTGCATTCAAAAATAAATTGGAAACATATATTGCACTTCCATAACAAACGGATTGAATTTTATGACTATAAGGGTGGTTTTCACCCCATTTGAGGGGTTGTTTTTATATTTATTCAATTTTTGACACTTGATTTGGATTCTTCGTTCAAAAATACATTGGAAACATATATTTGCACTTCCATAACCAAATGAATTGAATTGCGTGACTGAAAGGGTTAACTGAATAGGAACTGGGTCCTTGACGCGGTGGGGGACAGTTTTCCCAATCCAGGTTTCCCAAGCAACATTATTTCCAATTGACTTTTTTTCCAATCATAGGTTTTTCCAAATGGACGTATTTTCCAAAAATATAAGATTTTCCAAAAATATAAGATTTTCCAAAAATATAAGATTTTCCAAAAATATAAGATTTCCCAAAAATATAAGATTTTCCAAAAATATAAGATTTTCCAAAAATATAAGATTTTCCAAAAATATAAGATTTTCCAAAAATATAAGATTTTCCAAAAATATAAGATTTTCCAAAAATATAAGATTTCCCAAAAATATAAGATTTCCCAAAAATATAAGATTTCCCAAAAATATAAGATTTTCCAAAAATATAAGATTTTCCAAAAATATAAGATTTTCCAAAAATATAAGATTTTCCAAAAATATAAGATTTTCCAAAAATATAAGATTTTCCAAAAATATAAGATTTTCCAAAAATATAAGATTTTCCAAAAATATAAGATTTTCCAAAAATATAAGATTTTCCAAAAATATAAGATTTTCCAAAAATATAAGATTTTCCAAAAATATAAAATTTTCCAAAAATATAAGATTTTCCAAAAATATAAGATTTTCCAAAATATATAAAAATTATCAAGAAACACAATTTTCAAGCGGGAATACTTTAATTTTTAATTTTTCATTAAAATTTAATATGATATCCATCATTTTTTAAATATGTAAGACTATCATCTTCATGCAAATATCTGTGATATCCTTCGACTACGGTACGAATCTATTCCTCCGTTTCTCTTCTATTTTGTCCTGGCCTTTTCTTATACGTTGACCCAGCTGCAGTTGGCGCAACATAATTCCGGTGTTTCGTTGCTCTTTTTTTAATCATCAATAAACACGTATAAGCTCGGATGTTGCTTACCTACCACCACTTGAAATCTATTACGCCAACCTTCCGACAAATTGTTTGTACGTGCTGATCATTCCAATACAGCGTCGTACATGTTCCATAACGTCGGGGGGCATCTCGGTGGGCGACGGACAATTGTAAGTGCAAGTCGACTTTCACATCGCCTTCTTGCACTCAAACGACGAATGTATGTCGCTTCAAAGTAATCAGCAACAGGATTGAACTCTTCTGGTAACTCTTCGGGCAAAAGGCGGAAATAATTTTCGACTTGATCGCAAAGGACGAAAGCTAAGGTACAGAGCATGTGTACTTCTTTTTTTATTTCACGATCTTCGCCAATGTACTACATCTGCAGATCTTCAGCTACGACGTGACGATAGATATTTTGACAAAAGTGGAAAAAAAAACATTTTACTTTGGCATGACCAAAAAAGCTTTTTCGGCATTTATAATTGACAATTCGAAGTCACTCATTATATGCTTGGGGATAGATTTTAGTCCGAGTTTGCGTTCCTCTCTTATGATTACATTAAAAACTTTTGCATAAGACGAAAATAAGGGTCCTTCCACTACCTTCATCGTCCTCACCATCCTCATCATATAAGGAATCAAAAAGCAAAAATTTGCTGACGCTAAATGTCCGCGTGTACTGCTGAGGTATCTCTTGCAAATTTAATATATGAAATGGGTTGGATGGCGTATTTCGTAAACGAGAACGTGAAATTAGCTTTCTCAGGTGTAGACGGTCGGGCAATTCTGCCAGAATTTCTAGAATAATATCGTCAAAATAAATCTATTTATCGTTTTCCGAGTGAAAAGAAATATATATCTGTACTTAAAATTATCTTTACCTGATGGAATTTCTCACAGCTCTCTACACATAATTTGAATGGGAGGCAATTAAGGATGTTCCACGGCTTTCTTTTTCATACGGGATGCTATCGGCGTCAACAGCTTCACGAGTAGGAGCGTGATTATGAGGAGACGAGTCTGGACCTTTGCAGACGACCAAAGTTTCACCATCTCCTGTCGTTATAGCTCGAGTTCCAATAGCGACGCGAAACTCCCGAATGTTTATAGTATAAATAACCGTCAATGTGTAAAAAGACACTTGTCCTTGCAATAATTATTTCTCCGATAGATTTTTCCATTATAAATTTTGTCACTGTAAATTTGTCAAATACAACTTGATTTAGATGTTTTGTGTCATCCTAACCGCAAAACAAGAATAACAAAAAAACAAAATAATACTACGAAGTTAGTTACAAGTTCCATAGCAACTCACGTTCTTATTTCGAATTTCTTATTTTTTTCATTTTGGGAAATATGTCCACTTTTGGAAAAACCTACGATTCGGAAGAAAGTCCACTGGGCAAAATATGTCTTCGGAAATTGGGATTGGGAAAGCTTTACACCAATCCCTTGACGGTAAGTATAAAAATAATTAGTCAATATTAAAATTTGTCGTCAAATGATTTAGCACATATAAATTAAGTTTAAATTAAGATTTGTTTACTCTCCAATTCTATCTGGTTCTCCCAAATTCTATCCGATTATATCCAATACTTTACAATTTCGTCCAGAAACGGTAAAACACATAGAAAATCAAAATTCATCCGATTCTGTTCGATTTTGTCCAAATTTTTAATTTTTAATCAAGGCTTTTCAATTGTCAAATGATTTTGGTTGTAATGTGTACATATATGAATTAAGTGCAACTCGAGTTTTTATTTATTTTATCTCGTTCAATCAATATTTTTTAATTTTGAATTATTTTTATATAACTGCATTATTTTAAAATTAAACCCGAGTAGAAATCAAATCAGGACATACTTATGGGACATAAGCTCCTGATCAGGATAACTGATCATGATGGTGGCGCTAATTGTCATGTCAGGTCCTAATCAATAGTCTCTTATTACGGATATCCCGATCATATACTGAGCAGGTCCTGATCAGGCTATTATAATACTATTTCAAATACTATTAAGAAAAAACTATTTCTTTAACCCTTTCCGATTTGTTTTCGTAGCGATGTGGTATCTGTGAGATCCTGTGCTAATATAATTGGATACACGAAATATTTACTTTATAAAAAAGTTGTATAAGTTGGAGACAACAAGAAATTAATGGATCAAAATGACATTTGGTTAAATAAGAAATTTGTTGTATGAAATAAAATTATTTGATTAAAGAGGTTATTATTTTTATAAATTTCTTTAACGTGACCAGAATTCAAACTGAAGCTAGTTATATTTAAGAATATAGAAATAATTGCTGATAATAATTGTTGTTCAATTATATTTAATTTCGTACAAACATGAGAAATTTATTTGCATTATACATTTAGATCATTAAAGAAATATGTACTTACTTCTGGTTACGATTTGAAATCGTATTATATCTTAATCAGCGACCTTTGAACAGAACCTGACAGGAACAGCGTCATCATCCTAATTAGGACCTGATCTGTCTGATAGGGATCCTAATCAGTCTTACGTATTTGTCTACTCGGGAAAAAGATATAACTTTTTAAATTTAATATAAACGTTTAAAAATTTTGTAATTTCTATAATAAAAATGCGAAAATTATAAATCATTTATTGGCCACATATATATTAGAAAAATCATTTAGAAGTGTTAAGGTAATAAATATTAGTTTAATGAAAAATTCATACACTACTGTGTATTTACTAATATTTCTTTATAATTTTATTTCAGTGGATACGATTATTAGTTAATATTTCCTTTTTAATATACAGATTACTGGAAGACATATAACGTGGAACCAAAAATTGTAATTATTATATCATAAAAAGTATTGGTACATCGCGAAACTATCGAAAATCACAAAATACACATTTGTTACAAAAATTCAACAAAAACTATTTTATTTTTCGATTTTCGATGTTCGATATTTATTTAATATTTGAACATTCTTTACTGTAAATTAAATAATTACTCTAAATTTCGTATATTTTTGTCAAGTATCAGAGGTGTGTCAAGTATCAGAGGTGTAGAATAAAAAATACGGTACAGAACTCTGCTTTACTGGCACCCTACTTGCAATACCAATGCAAAATATTTTATTTCAAATGTATCGATTTTAAGAAAATATATTTTTAAACTGTCGTTATGGATATTTATTATATTATTACGAAATATAATAGTAGTACATTATGGAACTATCCAATAAAGTCGACTTTATTCCCGTGTTACATATAGAACTTTATTTTCGACTTAACTGTGGCCACTTTATTGACTTTTATTGTAAATATATATGAATATTAATATAAATATAAAATTGAAAAAAAGAGAGAAAGTCAGAGAAAGGGAGAATTTACTTTAATCCCGTTTTTGCGGGAGCAAAGTGCCATTTCGAGCCGCTTTTCAGGTCAATAAAGTGGCCATTATACTTAAGACGTGAATAAAAATATTTTCTAGACTAGTAAATGTAGATTATAAGTCACATTTTTTACATTAATTTTAAAATTCTTCCGTAGAGGAGCGATTAGAACGTTGGAGTTTCACACAACGGTCGTCGGTTCAATTCCCACAGTCACCTCAACATTTTTTAATTGTTTTATTCTTTCAGATATAGCGATCAAATAATTTTAATCAAACAATTTGTTTCTGTTAAATACAAATTAATGTATGCAAAATTTAAATGCAAAAATCTAAGTAATATCAATTTATAAATCGACTAAAATAGATAAAAGATAATAAATTAAATCAGATTAAATCAGCTTAAACCAGATTAAACCAGATTAAACCAAATTAAACAAGATTAAAATAAATTAAATAAGGGGTTACATTCGACTAATTTAAACTATAAAACGCTAGATCTGATTAATGCAATATTCCATAATATCCGATCAAAAAGTATTTAAAAAGAAAAAAATCGAATACGTTTAAATAGGACCGCTAAATTACCTTAATAATAGTTTTTAATCGGGTTTATAAGTAAAGTAATAGTATTTAATAAGTTTTAATACATAGGTCTCCGACTTATATCATGAAAGTTAATCCGTTTTAATGTTGAAATTCAGAAGCGCAATTTTCTGTTTCCACGGATTACCTATTTTTAACACATTCTAATCCGATATCTGTATCAAGGTAGCCTGATGAGGGCAGCGAAATGCTACCGAACCGTCGCTGACAAACAAATTGTCTGTTTAGTTTGCAAAAATCGTCACAAAATCTGCACTATAATAGATCTTGCAGTCAAACCTCGAAACTGACTTATCTTGAGCACTGCACGCCGCTAAATCTCGAATACTGCTTGTCCCTCTGCTATCATGTAGTACCGTATGCAAAGCGTTAGTAACCCTGCGCTTACCTTATCTATAATAGTCTCGCTATATTTCCGACAGTGTTCGGGGTTCACCTGTAGTTCATTATAAGTTATAGTACATTGACGGTCTCTTTAATTTCGACATATAACTATGAACATACTTGACGGACCCGTCGTCACGCAGGCTATCGGTAGACTATCTTATTCTATATCAATTTATTATAAAATTTTATCAAGCGCGTATTGCTTAGTATTTTGATATGCCATTTATTTTGTCTTATAATAAAACATAATATATTTTTGTATCCACTAAAAAAGTTAGAATAATCTCTATAATTACTGCTCTATTTGTATTTTATGATATAACTAACTTATTAATTATTCCATATAATACTACAAGTTTTAATTTTTATCACAAACGTATCTGCAATTTTATGAGACAATATTCTCCATGTTATTGTGATATCTTTTGTAAACCAATATTGCATTTGTACATTATATATATATATATATATATATATATATATATATATATATATATATATATATATATATTGTAACACCACATTTTGTGTGCGTTACACAATGTGAACGACAGCACAGTACCTACCCATCTCACTCACTATACACGTACATACACACATACACTATCCCCCTGGACGACACAGAGCAAGCGAACTCTCATGCCCTGAAGCAGCTGAAGAGGACGCACAGCTGCCATCCCATAGAGCCTCGCATAGGTGGGAGCTGGCTGGTCTCGGTTGGGGTGCGCTGAGAATGTCCTGGCGTCTCCTCTCCTTACTCCTGTCCCTTCGAACCAACCTCAGGAAACACACAAGAGATTAGAAACCAAGAATATAAGTAAAATGGTATTAGAATGATACCCACCTGATTTTATGCCTAGAAAGGCATGAATAGATCCACCTTGGGCGGAGCGGCTGCTTCTCTAGACACGAAGTAGGCCAGCAGCATACACCCTAGAAAACATAAAGAAGAGTTAGTCTACAGCAGACATGCACATCAAATTGGAACTCTCTTACCTGGTCTGGAGGTTTGCAGAAACAGGGTGGACCCTCAGGTACAGCAACGTAGCTCAACTCGTAGCCCGCTCCTCCATAACAGCAGCAGCAACAGCATCCAAAGCACTCGCCTGACACCTAGAAATAACACAGCATTAGTAAGGGGAGATTACAGTGATAAACTAAACACTAATCTTAGTTGATAATAGTGGCAGTGGACGAATGCAGTAGGAAGCTGTATGTAAACATAACCTCTTCGAGGTTAACCGTGCCCACTGCTCCTGCTGCAGGTACGCCGTCCTGGGCCTTGCAGCTCTCGTCTTCGTGTCCCTTCGTTGGCACCGTTGCCCAGATACTCCTCCTGCTGCATCCCTCGACGCACTTCCTCGTCTTGGCCACTCGTCCTTCCTCGTCCTCTCCAACACCGTCTGCAAGCCGTCGACTGTATGCCACATAGCGTGACGAAACCGCGAGCAGACGCTCCCCTATCCTCCTTCTCACTTCTCTTTCTCCCTCGCCAAAGCATGCACTGCGCCCTCAGGCGGGTTCGGTTCGCACTACCGAAACCCGAGGGTAGCGCCGCGGGAACGAAGGGACAACGAGTCCACATCGTACTGAGCCATGTACACAGACGCTTCGTTTTCCTGTATCAGGTCCGTGTGAATACCAAAACCGCTCGTTCTGTTCTCGAATATAGATATATATATATATATATATATATATATATATATATATATATAAACCGTTTACCGTGTGTGCCGAGCAACTTGTATCGTCGAAGGAGGCCACACCAGATTCGAATAAAAGAGTAAGTTGCACAGATTATTATTGTGCTTAGTGCATACCCATATATGGGGCCAATCACGTCAACTCTCCTAGCGCGGCGCGCGAGTGCTTAATACTGTTGTTTTCAACTCGCGTTTGCGGTATGAAAAAAAATATATAAAAAATATCCAATAAACTATTTCGATGTATTTTTTCCTCAGCTTTCCAATGGTGTGGTCAGATTGTCCAAAATTTTCCATTTTCCTTAAAAAAACACAAAACGTGTTATATCTCGAAAAGTCTATTTTTAATATATTTTTTAATACTTTTAATCAAAAGCTGAGGTTTTTTTACATAAAAAAAGTTTTTTTGCCCAGATTGCCTGATTATATTTCAGTGAGTAATAGAACGCCGAAAAGTTGAAGTACCGCGCGCAGCGACAAGGCGTGTGACTTCGCGCTCGACGGTGGCCGCTGGATTCGGTCCTTCTTTTCATATTTTGCTACCTTATAATTTCTTTTAAACCTGTTAGTTAAATGTAGTTATTTTTTTGTTTTTATTAATCGTTTTTTTTGTTACTTTGGCTTTCGAAGAGGCTTTTAAAGTCTTTAGCTTCGTGGCTTTCTTTGTCTTTGTTGCGGGTTTGGATACATTATTTTCTTTTTTCTTAGTGTCTTTCTTTGGAAAGATTTGATATTTAGAACTTAAAGACGTTTTCTGTAGTTTGAATGTGTTTTGATTCACTGGAATAAAAGCATGATACTGTAAAGTCCCTGGTATAGATTTAGCATTATCTAATCTTGGTTTGAGTTCTAAAACAGTTTTTCATAATCATCTTTATTGCTATAAAATACTTTGGTTTCTTTGCAATAATTTTTAGCCCATTCGTAAAGACTTTTTGCTGTTAAAATTCTATTTTTGGATGAAAGTTGTAGACTAGCACGTTTTGCACCTCTTTTTAAGTTCGCACCGATACCATCACATGCACCTTTGCCATGCGCGGTAGCATAAAAGTGCCATTCCGCTGAGATTTCGAAATCTTTTTCATGAAACAGAAGATTTTGCATATTATTCTTACTTTTAAAATGTTGACTTGCTCCATCCGTTAAATAATAAATTTTTTTAACTACAAAATTAGATTTCAGATAAAGTATGACAATTTTTTGATATTCATAAACCGCAACAGTATCATGGTTTAGATTATCAGAAATTACAGCAATGCTTACATGTTTAAGATCACTATTTTCTTTGTAATAAATTACAACTGTAAAAATAGTTGCCTGGTTATTATTTCAATGGAAAGATTGCGTAGAATTCTGTACTACAAATGCATAGTTTTCCACAAAATCAAAACAGACAATAAACTCCCCTTCTTGTAGATTTTCTTTCAACTTATTCACATACTGTGACTGTTTCTTAGCAAAAAAAATCGTGAGTCTTCAATTTCATTAATTTGTCGCCCAGCGTGTTAAGAAAGTCATAAACGTTCTCACTTTTTGAAGCTATCGTACACCGATCTGTTTGAAACCACGATTCAAATTGAATTTCAAAACATTATTTTTATCAAAACATTCAAGCAAATGTTCTCGTAATGCAGACGTATTAGGACAATTTAGACAGTCACCCAAGAAACACTCATCACGTGCATTTTTACAAACGATTACCTGAATACAGTCATGATAATTTGTAAGATATAGTTTACTATTTTTCATTAAGCACTCTAGCTCAGCAGCTTCTAGCATGAGCTTAACGTTTTCATGATGTACACATACACATACATTGTATGTACCACTGCTTCCAGCTAAAACACAGTGTACTGGTCTCAAATGTATGAATTTTGTTAACCCAATTTTAACGTGTTCGTATTCTTTTTGAAATAAATAATAGATTTCGTTCAAATTGCCAAGAAGTAATCTTTTCTGAACGTGTTCTCGTTTGCCGAAGTCCTGCTTTACGGATATGCAATCTTTCAAGCCTGGCATAATTCGACTTATGTCATCCTTTTCATAAAAACTTTTAACTAAATTTGTAGTTTCCACCGAAAGTACTTTGCCAAGTTTTTTTTCAGGAACTGAGAAAACTCCTTTTTCAGCTACTAACTCTTTTGCTTATCGAGCTTCCCATTCAGTACAACCAAACTCTCTGATTAAATCATTACGAGACCAAAAATCGGGAGCAAGAGTGAGTAGCTGAATTCTATCTTGCTTCGATATACTCGTAGTATTAGAAAATTTTCTTTTAATTTGTTCGAGAACCGTTACGGCAGCTTTATGATATTCATCACAACAATTTATGTTAGCTTTTTTTGTATCCGAAATAGGTAAATCTGCTTTACGTTTGTAAATTTGCCTACGACATGTACCACATATTTTCGCTTCTTCGGGTACAAACGGAAATATACTTCTAAAAGTTGAAGGAAAGTCAAACAGATCTTTAGACGTAGAGTGATTCTCTCGAGAGAAAGGATTTATGCATTTCATTTTCCAGGTTGAACCCATTGTAGTTGCTACAATAAACCGGAGAAATACGTAACCAATAGATTTATGATTTAATCATAAAAAAATCTAAATTTAAAAAATACATCGTCGTATATATGAATTTCTTGTGACAATTCATTTATAGATTAAAGTTTTTTATGTTTAAGCCACCTACCGACTGAAAAAAGAACTAGTTTTACAAGTAAGCATGATGTGGCGATGACGGCCGCCGCGCCGCGCCAAGTCGCGCGCGGTACTTCTACTTTTCGGCGTTCTATTACTCACTGAAATATAATCGGGTACTCTGTGCAAAAGAACTTTTTTTATGTAAAATACCTCAGCTTTCGATTAAAAGTATTAAAAAAAATATTAAAAATAGACCAGGAACTACGCAGGCGGTCGCTGCGAGAGTACCAAGAAGGATTTTTCCCTTTCTCCGAAATTGCACGGCGTTGCAGCTGAAATAAAACTGCGAGCACCGGGCAATTTCGGCCTCTTTCCGCTCTGACCGCGGCCTCAATACTACAGCCCAGGTACCAGACGTGCGCCTTTGCAATTATCTATCGCCACGTGCAAGGCGGCACACACCCGGTCGATTTTTTGCTCAATTCACACACACACACGCACACAAGCAAGTTTTCCTGTACATAGTTCTCTTTTTTGTTATTAATTAAGAGTGAATAAAAACTCAAGTATCGTTTTACGTAATCTTAGTAAAACCTACTACTTACTCTCCTTCACGCCTATTACCTGTCCCACGAGCACGTGCACCGGGATATTACAGTGCCCCGCTGCACTCGCTCAACATTATAACCGCGTCATAAATACATTTACGGATTGTTAATATCTCAGATTATCAATTAAAATTTTGACCGGCTAATGCGCGAACTGTGTTTTTTTTTAAGGAAAATGGAAAATTTTGGTATATGGAAAACTCTTGTATTTAGATTGAATAAAACCACAAGTGTTCGAAGTATTACCCTAAATTCCCGTGTACGATTTATTTCAATTCTCGAATGAAACAAATGTTAAAGCCTGAATGTGCGGCGCAATAATCTTGGCTGGATTAGCTAAAACTATTGTCATAAAATTGGCGCCCAACGTGGCGCCCGACTTGGGGTCGACAAAAATTCTGGTGAAATTTGAATTAAATTAAAATTAAAGTTAAAAATTAACATTAAATTACTAAACTAAATTGAAATTTAAATAAAATCAATTCGTGATTAATAATTCGTAAAATACGACAGTGTATGTGAATTTAAACATAAAGTGGCACCTGTAATATATAGTTGGAATTTTCGCGAGTGATATAAACGCGGCCGCGGTGAGATGCTTGACAACGCCACGACGGCTTGTAGCTGGCCATTTTTGCATGTGCGCCGCGAGATAGTCTCGCAGGCAGCCATCTTTTTTTGTCGTTGGCGTCAGACGGTAGGCCACGCTAGCATTACTTGGCATGAATAATTTATGCTGATTATTTTGCATTATGCACATTGGCATAAATACAATAAAATATATCCCCAAATTTATACGTATGTCCTTAATAATTAGGATTGTATAAATACAAAATTTAGTGTAATAAACAGTGAGTGAGTGCGTGGTGTAGTTTCAAAAGAATTTTTTCAAGTATTAATTTTGAAAATTATTTATATAAAATTCGTGATAACTATCAACAATTTCGAAATTTTTTGTGTAATATCAAAACGATAATTTTAGAAGGTAGTTGAAAATAAGTTTTGGCAACACGTGTTCATTAGATACAGTATAGACTCTACAATCTACTTCAACATTTTTTTATTTAAATGAGTTTAATTAAAATCTTTTTGACTCAATTGTTATTCCATTTGTTTAACGATTTTAAATAATAGTATAACAAATAAAATTGTGTTTCGATTAAAAATATTTACAGAAATTAGTAAATGTGATTAGCAATGGTACATAACTGGAGCAATTATATTCAGATTTAAATACATTTTTCTTATAAACACACGCAGTGAAAATTATTTTCAATCAAATAGACGTTGAATAGATATTTTTATTTTTATTTTTAATTAGAATATTCACAACATAAATTTAATAAATTAATACTAATCACCATTACTATAATAATAGTATATTCACATAATACTAGTATATTCATATAATAATAGGATATTCACAGAATACTAGTATATTCGTATAATAATAGTATATTCGTAAATTGCCACGACGTTACGAAAATTTTCCTGGAACTTGAATAAAAGCATAAAGTTTAGAAACATCACTCACTCGAAAGTAAAGGGTAACATTTTTATTACTATTATATGTTCACAATTTTATATTTTACGCACATTTACTTTATTTTATGTATTTTATGCGCAATTTCGTAATATATAATATTTATTTTCTCCGCCTATCGCTACTATAAATTCCCACCTTCCGATCAATAACATTTTATACCTATTTCCCATCAATCCTATAATCACTATAGTGATTTAATTGTTGCAAAGTGGATTTATCAAAAATAAGTGAATAGTTTTTTCCCCTTCGATAAATTTTATTCGTTTTTTTACGAATAGATAATACCTAAACTACCTTCGTACACTTTGTATAAAATTTCGTATAAAACTTTTTTCTAATATTGAGTTCAAAATCTTGGAAATTGAAACTTGTATAGTATATTATTTGTAGTAAATATTCGTATTAAAATTCGAAATAAATATTTAGTATAAATATTTTCTATTTACCTCGTATAATCGAATAAATATTTCGTATAAAAGTTTAATTTACTATTTGGACCTGGTTAAAGGAATTGTAAAATTTTCTGCTTTCATGGTAATTAATTGTCAATTTTAATTAAACCAAAATTTCCCAGTCTTCTTAAATAATAGTAATTTGAGAATTTGTACGAACAAAAAGATTATCATCGTGGTTGTTGTTAAATATCTTAAATTAATAAAGTTTGTCTGGATCTATTTTTGACTTTTTAAAGAAAAACTCCTAGTAATATTTATTGTTTTTTATTTATATCGAAATCATAAGAAAGTAAAAATTTTATTTTTCTCTCGTAAAAATTTTTTTTTAGGAAAACAACTTGAATTTTTTTCTTAGTATTAGTTTTTGAACCCCTCCACCCAATATCGTACTTCATCGAAACACACAATCTACCTTTTTACCCAATATATTCCTGCTTGCATACCTCATACCCGCTTAAGCTTAGACAATCGTAATACTTCGCTTCAACTTTTGTTAGCTTTACACACTGTTTATTAAAAATTTATTTTCCTATTGTTGCTTACCTTCGCTTGATTTAAAAAACAAAAATTTTTTCTCATTCTATTCGCTTGAGTTTTTGTTGCTAGCAATGTGGATCCGGCTTCGACAAACTACAACTTACAATATTCGCAGGCGAACCTAAATCTCGGGGGTACTCAACTTCCACCTTTACAGGCAGCTGGCATGCAAGAACATACCAGAGGGACAATGGGAAACATTTCACCGCATTCTCCGCCCATAGCTACACCATTAAGCAACTCGACGCTATATACCCATAATCCACCAATGAACCTAATACAAGATACATATCCTACCGTACAAACTCCCCAACTTTCACAAATAGTGAACTACCCTACCGTACAAACCCCTCAATATACACAAATACCGACCAACCCTATCGTCCATCCCTCACAACCTACACAAATAACTAATTACCCTACCTACCAAACCCCCCAACCCCCACAAATGTCACCATACCCTACCGTCCAAACCCCCAACCCTCACAAATACCTACCTACCACACCGCCCAAACCTCCCCACCCCCACAAATACCATCATACCCTACTATCCAAGGGCCCCAACCACCACAAATACCGACCTACCCGACCATCCAGATTCCCCAACAGTCACAAATACCGAAATACCCTACCGTCCAAACCTCCCAACCTACACAGATAACGAACAACCCTACCGTCCAAACTCCCCAACCTCCACAAATACCGACCTACCCGACCATCCAGATTCCCCAACAGTCACAAATACCGAACTACCCTACCGTCCAAACCTCCCAACCTACACAGATACCGAACAACCCTACCGTCCAAACTCCCGAACCTCCACAAATACCGACCTACCCGACCATCCAGATTCCCCAACAGTCACAAATACCGAACTACCCTACCGTCCAAACCTCCCAACCTACACAGATACCGAACAACCTTACCGTCCAAACCCCCCAACCTTCACAAGTACCGACCTACCCTACCACCCAACCCCTCCCACTTTCACAAACACCAATATACCCCACTTTTCACACGCACCAACCCGCACAAACAAATACTATCCCTACCATACAAACATCCCTACCCACACCAATGCACCCACCCCATACCAATCAAACATCTCATCCGCTACACCAACAGACTCAGACTGCCCCCAAATTTACCAACATTCGTATATACCCACGAACCAGTCAGAATAAAACTCGCAACCACAAACATCAATGTACCATACCCCGCAATCTACATAACCATTACAATCAGCACCACACCCTACCAACCAATTTAATCAGCACCAACAGGCAGTGAACCATATATCCACCAATCAAACCATACCACCTAATTATTCGCAAATTCCATCGGATTCGAACTCGAAAAATTTAAATTTATTGCAACCAAGTACTGCACCCATCCCACAGACATGGAACTCTTCACTTCCTTGCCAAGATGTCCACAATAACGGCTCGGACAGGTCCCAAACATTGCCAAGCAGTACAATATACCCCGATAATTCATCATACACAGCGAATGCAGTAACTTCTACAATTAACCCACATTTACCACCTAACCTTGTAGGGTATCCATTAATGAATTAAAACACCCAAGTCCCAATATCTAGTAATCCATATTGGTATTACCCCTTCGCACAGTTTCCCCTTGGGCATGGTATTCCCCAAGGAGGATACTCTTACAATACATCGAACACCTTGCCATACGGCCAAATGCTTCTTGACAATCCTGAGCGAGTACATCCTCAGAACTCGAATAATGATTCCTCGTTCTAGCGCGAAACTAGAGTAGCCAGTCTGATACAAAAGTATAATGTAAGCTTTAATGAAGAACTAAAAGCAGATCTAGGGGAATTCCTCTCCCGAATAGAGGATTGCCGGAGAAGCTGTAACATGTCCGATCGGGACATCTTGAAAATGATTCCCATTATTTTAAAAGACCAAGCTTTGTATTAGGCACGCCCGTTGCTACAAAACTGACGAACATTGCAGGAATTCAAAAATTCCATAAGACAACAATATGGCAGACCGGATTTCCAATTACAATTAGAAGATGATATTAGGTCAAGATCGCAAGGACCCGAAGAATCAATTGCTACGTTCATCGCAAATATACGAACATTGATGAATCAATGCATCCCCCCAATGACCCTCATAGCTGAATTGGATAGAACTTATCGCAACCTACATGAGGTTTATTTCACCAAGACAAATAGATATCAATTCAATACGTTTGAAGAATTTCAGGCCTTGGGACAACAAGAAGAGATGCGAAGGGATCGGAAGAAGAAATATAGACTCCCACCGCCACACAGTGGGATAAATCGACTTTTTCTTTTTCCAAATCGTAGAACTTCAGATAGAAACCACCAATCAAACTGAAATTTTTTGAGCTTCAAGTTTACTGATTATAGAACATAGGAAAACTATAGAGGAAGCGTTAGATTGACATCCTAACCTCAAAATAAAGTACAAAGTTGCCCATTTTTCGGAAAAATACAGTTTTTGCTGCGACAAAGTCGTCATATATTTTTATTTATTGCCTCAAACACTATATCTTATACATTTTTAACCGCTGAATTCGAATCCACCACCTAAATTAACCAAAAACCTAACCTAAAAGGTCAAAAAGACAATTAAACGCTAATTATTACCATTTTTTGTATTCCAAGTGATAGAACATGAGATAGGAACGACTAATTCCCTCGAATCTTTTTTGATCTTTAAACTTTATGTTCATAGAACATGGGAAAATTATAGGGGAAGCCTTCTAACCTCAAAATCAAGCTCATTTTTCAGAAAAATACAGTTTTTGCTGCGACCAAGTCGTGATATATTTTTTACTGCCTCAAATACTATATCTTGTAGATTTTTTTATCGCTGAATCCGAATTGACCACGTAAATTAACTAAAGTAATCAAGCTAAAACTTGGAGGATTCATTCATTGAGCAGTCCTACAAAGTATAAAAATTATTTGGATTTGGTGTATAGTACAACAATAATGAATTATTATCAAAACAAATACAAAACGTGAAATTTGTAATATTCTTTGGCGCTAGATAGATGGTCACCTTTTGTTATTCAACTTATTTGTTTAATAGAAGATGTCAACAATTACCAGGATCAACATATGTTTTATTTTATATATATATATATATATATATATATATATATATATATATATATATATATAAATTTAGGAACACTATAGGGAAACTATTATTGTAACATTATAACCTCAAAAACTCGGTGTTAAAGTATCATTTTTTCAAAAAAACTTAAATACTAGTAATGAGCTAGTGATCGATAAGTACATTTTTTAATATTAAATTGTTTATAAAGCTTGTTTGTACTAAAAAATGTATTGGTATGTCAATAAATGATGTTCAAAATATGAAAAAAACCATATGACCTTCTAACCTAAATCTAGGTAAGTCGTAGATACAATTACTACTGTCCAGACTCTCAATAAAAATAAAGTAATTTTACTATTTATTATTTTTCCACGCATTACACATTACCAAAGTTAGATAAACACATTTTATTAGTTACGAACATAACCTAAATAACAAACCCCTAATAATATTCCTTTAGTTAACCAAAAATTATAGCCATGAATAATTATAAAATTCTTATTTCGGAATTTTGAACAATAAGTCAAACCTCTTACTATAAAACTTGCGTTTGCAAAATCTCGTGATCTCCAAACACTCATGAGTAGACAACACAAACTTCGAAAGTGAACCACATAATCCCAATACTATTAACAAAATTTTTTAATTGATTACGATACTTCTTGTTTTTATAAATTACATATTAATGGTTTAGTAGTTTGATAAAGAAACAACATACGTTTAAAAAATATGTCATTTGAGCTTTTCTAATTCACTGTCTACATTAGGTTTCAACTCAGTAGTTTATACTTTCTATAACTTATAATGCCCTTTACTCCCTAATTTTAAGTCTATCAAGTACAAATTCAATGTTTGTAAATTTTCAAAAATATATTAGCTGCATAATCTCGATGTTTTGGCGTCATTTTTCATATTTTTATCATTTGTAATTGCTATATTGAAAGAAATACGTATTCATTGAATTCTCGAAATATCTTCTTACTTTTAAATGTTTTTGTTGGTCAGCTTTATTGTGAAATGTAGTATAATTCTGAATTAATACATCGAAAATTCGTTCTATATAGCTCGCTATATTATAAAACTATGTGTGTCTCACTTCAGTATAAACTGTGAAAGAGCTTTCGACAATCTTATTACTTTCGGTGTGTTGCCATGGTAACTATTTACATATGTTGAATAAATAAATATAAATAAACATCTAGAATTTACTGCATTTCTGCATTTATTATAACATCTTTCTTAGTCTTACGAATCGCTGTGGAATTGATTAGATGTATTTAAAATTATTGTACATTACATTCCGTTTGAAAAACGGATGTTGTATATATGTGTAAATATTCACAGTGACTGAATTACTAATAAGCACACTACAATTTAGAATAATTTAGAGAAGTTATTGACAGGGTTTATTATAACGTTTATTAGACTCCTAGAAAATATCAGGTAATTATTTCTGTACTCGCATTAATTTTTATCTTTAATCTGAAATAACAACTATAAATTAATGACAATAATATTCTGTAACCTCGAATTTCATTGTGAAATATATGACATCTATAAAAGTATTCGCATAAGTATTTTTGAAAAAGAATTCGGATGCTGTTATTTCAGAAAATGTATGGCAAAATCTCTAGAAATTTTAACTAATATATATAAAATTACCTTCAAATTACTATTTTGCATAGACCAACATTTTTATTTTGATTTCTAACTTATTAATATTTTTTGCAAACGTGAATTATTTAAATTTGTCAATTACAACTTTAATCTTCCAAAATTTCTGTTTCTTATACTTACAATTTCGAATCATAGATGCTTTTATACTTACTAAGAGTATTAAGAGCACAAGCACTTTTTTAAGTGAAAGCCATTATCTTTAACATTATTCTTGATAAAATATATTATCTCGTTAACCCATTAACGCCTAAATAACATAAAATTTTTGTATATCTGTGAGTTAACAGACGTTAATTAAATCCCTCTTTATTCTTATTGGAGACGATTTTTCTAAGTTTCTAGCTAATTACAAAATTAAAAACATCAATTTTCATTCGCTTTTGATAAATAAATGATAGTTCCTTCAGTCTACTTTTTGTGTTGAACCACTAATTTTTAGAGAAATGAATTTTGTTATGCATAAGAAACTGCACAAAACTTATTATTTACACTCATACTATCGAAATACGCAGGAATTTTTTTCCTCCAACAGCCTTTATTTTTCAATAATTTCAAAATTTCGGTCAAAACTTCAATTTTTCTCGATATTTTCCTATTTGGACAGCGATTTCCCGTCCGCCCCATTAAAAATGAGATTATTGATAAAAAATTACCGCAAGTTTCGAAAGTATAAGTGTCAATAATATGTTTAATGCAGTTTAAAATGCAAAAGAACATTTTTTTACTTTAAAAATCTAATTTCACAAAAAAGTAAACTGAATAAACGTTACTTTTTCAATAAATTTATCAAAAAACAATTAAAATTTATATTTTTGTAAGAAGCTGGATAGTAAAGAGAAAACCCGAGAACTTTGAAAACATTGTCTCCAAAAAGAATGAATAGGGATTTCATTATAATCTGCTGTCTCCGTTATAGAGAAAATTTAGTAATATTCAGGCGGGGCCTAATGGATTTAGCTATGCGTGCATTCCGCCTGTTCGCTGTGAGATTGTACAAGAATTTTCGAGTTTTATTCGAAACTGTGGGAATATATTGTTGTTATAATGTTATCTTTAAAAATAAATAAATATATTTCTAGAGATTAGTTTATTCATGTGACTTTCCAAATTTTTAATTCTGTATTAGAATCAAAATTTTTATGCTTAATTGAGAGTTTCTGATTTTGTAACATAAATAGTAGTATGGAAGATGAAGGTATAGAACGTGAGAACGGACAAGTTAATAAAGGTGGGCGACCGCGCAAGAAAACTAAATTGAGTATAAACACAGGAAGAAAACGGACTAACGATGAATATTCAGTGCAACGCTATATAGACGAGCTCATGAAATCATTAGTAAATATGATACAAAGACAATATAATTGGCATTCCAATTAATTCAAAGTACAACTCTATGCGATGGAATTGTCGAGAATCAAAAGAACAAAAATAAAAAGAACAAATTGTCTGTGCTCTCTCATGAATCCGCCTTGGCATTTTATTTAGATTACAATTATAATAAAGAAAATTACATCGCATTAGTAAATGATACACAGAGAAGAAATTATCCGATTTATTGTTTCTATTATTTTATTACTCAAGAGATGGATAAGTGTAAACCAGAAAAATATCTTATTACTACTGAGACAGAGGTTACCGTATCCTTGCAATCACTGCTGAATAATACTGCTGAGCGTTTATGTGAAGAAATTGCATTGAATTGGGAAAATTCGGTTTTGAGAAGTTTAGAGTTAGTAGTAACTGTAGGCTTTGACAGTTCTTCTGGTCACACGAATCCTAATAAAAAATATGATAACATTCAAATTCAAAATACAAATCCTCAGCAATCCCTGTTTGTGACCAGTATGATTATAATACTAGTACAATCAAAAAAATCTGATGAAAATCTGTGGGTAAATCCTACACCACAAAGTTTACGGTTTTATCGCCCTGTGAGGATATCCTTTCAAAAAGAGGATGAAGTTGCAACGCTACGTGAGTTCAACCGTTTAAACAATGAAATAAAGAGTCTGGAGCCATTCAGCTTCACGATGACAAATAAGAAAAGTGTTAGAATTACGTACAATATCTCGCAAACGTTATTCGATGGAAAATGTGTCAATACCATAGTTAATAATAATGCAACTTATAGGTGTCCCATGTTTTTGCGGACCGCTCATCAGTTTGGTAACCTGAACGATGATTTCAAACCAAATGAGTCTTCCATGAAATATGGTTTAGGATTGTTGTACTGTACGATAAAATGCTTTGAACATCTACTTCATCTATCGTATAAAAGAGATTTTGAATCGTGGGGTGTACGCCAATATAAGAAAGGTATAATGCTCATAATAATTTAATTTAAACAAATGTACTGCTTCACTGTGAGTCATAAAATTACCATTAGGAATTTGATAGTACTTAATTCAGGAATTTGATAGTATCAAAGTTAAGTACCTTAAATTTATGTACAACGTTCTCCCTCTCTCACTCACTTTCTCGCCTTCTCGCTCTCTCATTCTTTCTTCTTCGCTGTCTCACTCTCTCGCAGTCTTGCTTTCTCGCTATCTAGCTCTTTCGACTCTCTGCCATCTTGGTTTTACGCACTCTTGCTGTGTTGCTTTATTCCTCTCTTGCTGTGTTGCTTTATCGCTCTTTTGCTGTGTAGGTTTATCGCTCTCTCGCCTCCTTGCTTTTTCGCCTCCTTGCTCTTTCGCTTTCTTGCTCAGTCGCGATCACGTTCTTTGGCTGTCTCGCTTTGTCGCTATCTCTCGCTGTCTTACTTTCACGCTCTTTTGCCTTCTCACTCTCTCGTTCTCTCGCGTCCTCACTCTTTGCTGTCTCGTTCTCTTGCTGAATTGCCGTCTTGCTTTCTCGCAATCTTGTTCGCTCGCAGTCTCGCTGATTTACTCTCTCGCTTTCTCTCTGAGGGTTAATCGTTCAAAGAATTTCAGTTTCAGATTCTATCGGTTTTATGGTTTATGGATTTAAGGGTTTGATAGTTTCCAATATGATGGATTTATGCGTTTAGAGATAATGAGTTTAAGGAAATTTCACTTTATACAACTCTCATAATTTATAGCGGAGTATGAAGAACGGAAGAAGGACATACAAAATCGAATTTATGAACGTATCGGGGTCAGAGTTGATCAAGTGTTACAAGGTCACGGAACATCGAATACTGGCAATGGTGCAAGACGTTGTTTTAAATACCCTTCGGTCTTTGCTGAAGAGCTTGAAATTGATCCTAGGTTGGTGACAAATATAGCTACAGTGCTAGCTGCATTCAAATGTACCAAAAAATTAAAATTAGATGAATTGGAAGAATTTTGTTGGCAAACATATTGTTTGCATTATGAACTTTATCCACAAGCAAGGATGAACCCTACGTGCCATAAGTTACTGAAACACGGCTGCGAGGTGAGAAAAATGATATATTGATTAACAGATAAGAAACAATATTAGGAATCCTTAAAAATAGATTAAACAAGGGTGACCGAAAACGAGATAAATTAAAGATTGGGACATTAACTAAGAAAACATTTTTCCTTGTTCTACATGTTAAACATTGAACTCGACAATTTGTTAACACGCAAAAATGGCTTCCAAAACTTTCTTATAAAAATCAAGTTTTCAATCAAAGATATTATTGAATGCTTGTAACTTTGTGCAGAAGTATCCATTTCCAACAAGTATAGCGTAGATTGAAACTGCGTTTTTCTACTTTAAAATTTATACTTAGAAACATTTTCTTGAGCCTCTAAATAATGATTAATAAATGAAATGTTATATTCCTGACAGAAAAATCAATTCTTGTTCCAAAGTTTCACAATAAATTTTTAGGGGCTAAAAAGTTATTTCTTATCTGTATTTTCATATCAAACCAGAAAATATTTGTATTACAGCATGCCACACAATATCTTGTTTTTGTTCCCTGCAGCCATTCTCTTTTAAAAAAAAAATTTTCTAAGTATTTTATTTAGAGACATTAATATGGAATTCAACCGCGTTTCTAATACAGATTGCAAGGGTATTTTCGATGCCAATGATGTATTTCGCGGAAGATGGAAATGAATCTTGGCACAAGTCGTATCGATTGAATATGACGAAGCATGCTAGGCAGAACAGTAGATTATACAGGATTCTTGATGTTTACAATAGAGCTCTTTTCATGACAGATCCTAAAATTTCTCTATTGAGCAAACGGACAAAAACTCTGGAGAATAAGCCAAAAGTAACAAATGTAGATATAAGCCGATTTATAGAAAACTGGTAGGATATTTGTAGAAACTCTTACTTCATTACTAAAACAATTATCAAAACTATTTTATTCAGTTAATCTTGAAATGCAACTACAAATGAACACACAACACAAACTGAACATCGATACAAATTCGTTGCGTAATACATTTTGATTAATTGAGAAATGAATATTAATTACTTTGCAGACATAATGAGGATATGGCAGATAATGAATCTGTTTTTGATGACGACGACTTCGCTGATTATGATCAAGAAAAGTTAATTTAGGTGGTGGATTCGAATTCAGCGGTTATAAATCTATAACATATAGTGTTTGAGGCAATAAATAAAAATATATGACGACTTTGTCGCAGCAAAAACTGTATTTTTCCGAAAAATGGGCAACTTTGTACTTTATTTTGAGTTTAGGATGTCAATCTAACGCTTCCTCTATAGTTTTCCTATGTTCTATAATCAGTAAACTTAAAGCTCACAAAATTTCAGTTTGATTGGTGGTTTCTATCTGAAGTTCTACGATTTTGAAAAAGAAAAAGTCGATTTAGCTTACTGTGCGCCACCTGAACATTCGTTGTGCCCTCAATTAGCTTATCAACCACCCCCGAGAAAAAACCGCATTGCCACTATCGAAACGGTACAACAATACAGCGATTCAACAGACGAAAAAGACACTAACGAAGTTGCAGCTGTCGACAACATCGTAAAAACAAAAACAGGCCAATTGGTCGAATTCGCACGGAAACAAGATGTCGAACACACATCAGGCATATCGAAACAAAAAAACTGGAACAATGGCAATAATATCAAAACCCCTCTACCGACTCCCCGAAACCCTCAAAACACGAAACCTACCGTCAATAACAAGTCCACCCAACCCCTAAAATTAAGGGGTTATATCCCTCATATTTTTTTGCTTTTTTCCATTTTTTTTTATTGGCTTAAATCTTGCCAAACAATCCTAGAATCAAAATCTACAACGCCCAAGTACCGATTTAAACTCAAAATGTTTTTAAATCAATTTTTTCCAAACAGCTTTGATGCTCCAAAATCACAATTTTCGCTTATTTTAGCGATGCTCGCTTTTTTGAATTTCGCGGCTTTGGAAATTGTGTGAATAACAGCAGAAATGTTTTACTGCTACGTGACTATGGTGTTATTTGAATGGCTAAAAGATAACAATGTAACACTGCCTATTATTCTACACGTTGATGGTCACGCCTCACACTTCACATTGCCACTAGTAAAATTCTATCGGGAGAATGGAATATAATTGGTGGTATTATATCCTAACGCCACTCACATTATCCAACCTCTAGATGTGTCATTATTTCACTCTAAAAGATGAATTCAAAGATTCTTGGTGTGGAGAGTTAAAGCAAGAAGAACTTTTTGAATCTTAGAGAAAAATGAGAAGCCTTTGTGCTATATATAAATTATTTTTATGAAATGTATTATAGCTTTCTTATTATATAATCATATTTTTAATATTTTTCTCAGTATATTACCATCAAAAAGACCAAAATGTACAAGCTTCTACGAGTAATATGAGTACATCCCCTAGTATTAATACCAATGAGAGCTGTAATGCAGTGCCTACAAAAGGTGTTCCTCGTATATTAAGTATTGACATTGTAAATAAAACACAAAGCATCGATCCCGAAGAAATTATTTCAGTAGATGAAAACAATATTAACACTATCGAACAAAGTTATTGTGATGACAGAAATACTTATGATTTCTTCGAAGACAGTGCTTTACCAATCACAAGTGAAATGGAAGTAGAACAAAACTGAGAAGTATCAGAAATTCAATTTTATGATCAATCCGGTCAGCGCACGAAAGCATATGTCGTTGTAATAATTTCTGATATTGAGAACAATTTAAATTTATCATCTGGCATTGCATTACCCACTTCAGATAATATTGTTGAAGGTGAGTTTTAATTACGTATTTATGAATATTATAATCGTTACAAATTAATATTACTTCTTTCACAGAAAAACACCCATTCTTAAATCACATTGCCCATATTATTATCATACTCTTGCAGGTGAGTTTTAATTACATTTTTAAATTAGATTTGCTGATTATTATTATATTTTTTTATAAATCAATATTCCTTTTTTTAGTGGAAATTACTCATTCTGGCATCAAGTTGCCCCTTTTAGATAAGTCCCTTGAACGTGAGTTCTAATTACACCTTTAGTTTTGCTAATTATTATAATTATAGTTCTTTATAAATAAATATCTCTTTTTTAGAGGAAAATAATCATTCTGACATCGTATTTGCTATTTCAGATGTACTTCTAAAGGTGAGATATTATTATATCTTTAAATTTGTTAATTATTAATATTATAATTTTTTATAAATTAATGCTATATTTTTCAGAATAACTCACTCATTCTGATAACTCAATGTCAAATATTAATGAATTACCAGTTGTCAATGAAGTCTGGAAAGATCCAGATAATAGTAATTTATTATTCTTAAGAAGCAGTTATTCCATAAATTTCTCATTATTTGCAGATGAAATTCTTGACTTGTGAATCAATAGTAGCTCAAAAACTGATTCTTTTAACCATACAAACACAAGCGACGCAAAGAACGATTCGTTAGATTTCTTAAAAACGAATTATCAGACAGAAAAGATTGTTTTTGATGGCGACAACGCAGTTTTCATGAATATTTATATGAGTAATGAACAGTCTAAGCCTATTTGAAGTAAGTTGACGAATTTTAGTAATTAAAGATGTATAAAAAAATAATAAAAATCATTTTTACTAGGTACATGTGAAGATTTAAATATCTCAACGGAATTGAAGAATGCTTTACCTGTGCCTAATTTCAATGGAAAAAAAGAAAAACAAGACTAAATTTTCTGACGTTGCACCAGTTTCAACCGTAGATGACTTGCTTCAAGTTCTTCAGAAAAAAGTAGATTTCAAAAAATTAAAAGAGCAGAAAATTTTAATGAATAAAAAGGAAAGAGAGAGAGAGAGAGAGAGAGAGAGAGAGAGAGTAAAAATATTGAAAAAGAGCACCTCATTCATTTCAACGAATTTCAAGAAAATAAGAAGAAAGTACAACAACAACAAAAAAGCAATAAATGCAGAAATAAAGAACCCAAAGAAAATGATTAATTCTGAAAATGATAAGGAAAATAACCTTCAATTTCAAGAACGAGTTAAAACTGTATGTATCTAATTAGAAGAAGTTGAGCAATCATTATTAAATTGCGAAATGCAAGTTTTGCAAAGAAGAATTAAAATGAAACAAGAAAAATTGTAAAGAATTGAAAAAATAATTGCGTAATGTGAACTTCTATTGTTTATAAAAATTGCTGTAAATATACTTATGTAGTGAAAGTTTAATATAAGAAATAAATAATATAATGAAACTAGAAATTAAATGTTACGTATTAACTTGGTTTTTAATAATAAAATAAATTTGACAATGATAAGTACTTAATTTTCCAACGTCATTCTTACTAGCCAGTACATTGTTGGACGCCTTTCTAGATATGTCTCACTATTGGTCCTGCCCTGTCCAACTATTACGGTAATCCCAAGGGGCCTGTCCCACTTTTGGGGTTCAGAGGTTTTCTATTGTATAAATTATCAATTACGTATATTTTATTTTTTAATGAACTGAAAAACTAACCAACTAAATGTAAAAACAAAAACTTTATCAACATTTCGTCTATTTTCTTTCAAAAATAACGTTTATATAATTATTGCTTCCAAAAGTGTCTCACTACTGGCTCCTTTACACTATGTGTATTTTTGTACGAATGAAGTCGTTAAAAAAAATTAACAATACTGATATTGTTGGAATACCTTATTGTAAATTCATTCGTACATTACATATTTTATTATACATTTAGCTTTTTATAATAGTTTGTCAAAGTTCTTTGTGGTATACATTTTTTTAGAAAAAATTATTAAAACTTACTTAACATTTAATGAGATATGATAGTTATTTTTCTTTTTTCTTCTGTTGAGTTGGTGAATTACATTAAAATGGACCTTTTGCATAGGTGTGGATATGGTAAAAATTCGCGTCACTCGATGTGTTAACAAGTTTACTTAAAAATCTTCGACGTTTAAAATTTAAATTTATTATCGGTACAAAAGATGCTCTTATTGCATTAATTATATTTATGATACAGTCTATTTATTGATAGATAACTATGAAAATACTATATAATCAATTATGATACACTAGAATACTATAAATACTGTAATTATTTTATAAGCTTTGTTCGTACCCTACATACAAAATTTTTATGGATATAAATCGATATGCTAATATATTTCATCCCTAGTATTTCTTTTAATCACTTGTATTGTAGTAGTGATTGTCAATCGAAATAATTGATTGCGTTTCATTGGAGTATATCTTTACATTTGTTTCTGACTTTCAATTACTGACTAGATATTTTGCGTTGATAATCCCTAATGATGTATTTCAATACAACTGACACTTTCGCCTGATATACTGCGTTGTATTCATAAAATGTATCATTGTTTGCTATATATAACTGCAATAATTGAATCGTTTGGTAAGTTGCTATAAGACAGATATTCTAAACATTATATAATATTTGAATTATAAAGCGAAATTAATATTTACGTATTAAATAATTTTATGTTTATTTGTTCATCGCAAAAATAAATTGATTTTGAGGATCATATAGCTATTGATGATGCTAATTTTGTGCTTAATTTAGTTATTTATTTTGTATATTCTCTTTTATATTTGTATATGATCACTCATAAGATTGTCTACTAAATAGAGTATTGTCATATTAAATGTTCTTTGTTTGTTTTCGAGATTCTTTTATCCATGAGTAAAAATGTAAAAATTTCTCATTGACTTTTGATACTTTAATTATTAACAGTTTGCTTTTATCTTTAAATTTTGTGATATTAGTTTTAGGCAACGGTCCGACTATATCAAGAACTACTTTAGTAAGAGCTACTTTAGCAAACGGGATTGCTGAATAATCAGTAATAATTCAATTTTGCTTGGTTTTGACTTTAACTAATTTTTTGAATTGACATTTTTTAATGAACTTTTGCACTTCCAGCTTAAAAAGTCAGTCCAGAACCTCTGGTAGGAACCCTAGAGAACTTGAAATTCCAGAGCATCGTACTATTGTTGGCATAAAATCTTTCATCGCGCAAGGCGCGTGTCTTTGGAATTCAATGCCCCATAACATAAGGTACCTGCCCTCACTCTCGAGGTTTAAGACTACAATAAGTAGACATATTTTTGAACACAGTGATGAGGGGTAAATGCGAAAGCAATGTTTGTAATTTGTTATGTTATGTAATTATATTATGACATGATAGTGATAAGGAGCAAATGAGAAATTGTGCAATAACGATTGTGATGGAATCTAATGATGGACTACTCTGATATGACGACTTTGTGATAATATGATGTTTAATGTATTCTATGAAATATTATATGCCCAATTGTATATTTTCTTTGTTTTTTGACGAGCACAAAAATAAATATTTATCTTACCTTATCTGATCTTAAGATTTTCCCAATTATATTTATGTCTGATTTGATTACAAGTTTTGTTGACGCCTTTGTGTCCACCAATCGTAGAACAATGTATTTCTTCGATAATTTTTGCACGTGCAGAAAAAAGAGGATCTTGTATATGGCAGAGACAGATAATGATTTTAATATTTGTTGAATATAATTCTTTTCAAATATATTCGAAGGTGAAGAACAGCAACATGAGGGCGTAGTCCATGTCATACTTACCACAATTATACCGTCCATTGCGAGAGATGCCATTGTCAGCACGCCTGCATCGATCGGAAAGAGAAATCATGACTAGCTCTCGTGCGAAAATAAATGCGAACACGATTGTAAACAATTTTGAGCGCGATCGATCGCCTCGCGTAGTCTGTCTCTCTCGTCCCGAATTAGTGTCAGAAATTATGCGGGCGAAACGTAGGTTTACAGCATTTCACACGAGGGATATATCAACACATTGCCTCTAGATAAGGAAACGAGTAATAGTTTATTTAAAAGTAAAATATTTATTATTGAATTTTTAAATAAAGAATCTTTTGTTTAGTTTCAAAATCTGAAACAGATTGCGCGTGGACTAAACTTTAAATACATTTGGCATAGGAGCGGTTGGTTCCTGGTCAAGAGGCGAGACGGTGAATTATCATATGAGATAACCTCAGCTGCAGGTCTTCATGCGCTATCTGCGGCCTGTAATGCTAAAAATGACAGCGCTAACGCGGCGGATACACAGGATTCTTCACTTACACCAGTCTTAAACTCTAACAGTCAGGCTTGACTAAGAGGATGTATAACGAGAGAGATAGTTGTTAGGGTGGTGCGGGTGGGTTTTCTTAATGCTACTTCACTTCGTAAGCATTTTTAAATGTTCAACCAATTCCTTGAAACTGCTTGTCCCTTCTATCACGTTTTCGGCGTGGCTGAGACGCGTTTCGGAGACGATGACTATGTAGGTATTCAGATCAACGGTTACTCAACACTTAGGCAGGACAGGAATAATCGTGGAGAGGGTTAGTCCTCTATGTACATACTAGTTACAAAGCGACATTGTTGTGTTCCTCGAGCACAAAACTGGACGAAGGAAAACTAGGAATTCCCGATATAAATCTATTAGACAGGAGGAACTTTATCCTCCCTTAACGCTTGTGATTGGTCGCCCCTCAGTTGCCCAGGCAAGGATGTCGATAGCAGGTTACAACGTCTGAGCCATAACATCATGGCAGCTATCGACGAACTTGCCCCTCCGAAACATTTCAAACCAATAAAGAAAGGTCATCCGCCTTGGATTAACGCTGACTTGAAGCATTTGTATATTCAGGGTGATACAGATCACCGACGTTATAAGCGGACTTGCAACCATGGTTTATGGTCGGAGTTCCAGTCTCTCGCTGCTCAAGCAGATCAACGCACAGTTGAAGCGCGAGAGGCTTTTATTCAGTGCAGATTATTCATGCTGTGCATATTAATAAAAATATCTGGAAGAAACTCCGAAACCTAGGTCTCATATCAAAGGTTAAAAAGGAGTTGGATGGCTTCACACTGAATGAGTTAAACATCCACTTCGCGAGGGTTTCCGTTTCTCATCCTGAGCTCGATTGAATTTGGACGACATTTTATCAAGGGCCAGTGATGACGACTTCACTTTTCGTGAAGTCACTTTCTCGGCTGTAGTCCTGGCCGTCGCCCCTTTCTCATCGCAAGCGAAGAGGGAAGATGGAATTCGCCAAAGCGTCATCGCTAAATCCCTCCCGGTTTTAGGCCACCACTTGGCTGCGATTTTTAACTCTTCACTGGCTTGTGAAGTATTTCCTGGAACTTGGAAGAGAGTTCATCGGGTGCCTCTTAAGAAGATGGCGATTTCGTCTGCCGTCACGGACTTTCGTCCCATTGCCCTTTTGAGTTTTCTCTCCAAAGTCCTAGAAAAGATTGTCCATGAGCAAATCTCAGAGTTCATTACATCTAATCAAATTCTAGACCCAAGTCAAACCGGTTGTAGACAATATCATAGTACGCAAACAGCACTGCTGAGTCTGTCAGAGGACATCCGAGCTGGTATCAACAGCAATTAAGAGCTGCTTACCATTCTTCTGATGTTCGATTTCAGTAAGGCGTTCGACACAATCTCGCCTTCTAAATTACTTCGCAAACTGATCAGAATGGGTTTTTTCAGATCCGTGGTCCTGTGGATCAAATGATATATCACAGGCCGAAAAAAGCGAGTGGTTACAAAATCCAATGGTGAATCTGATTGGCTCACTACCAATCTTGGTGTACCACAGGGATCGGTTCTGGGGCCCTTTCTGTTTAGTCTGTACATTAATGATCTTCGGGATATACTGGCTAATTTCAAGGGCCCTAACGGTGAATTATCGGATGGTGTTGAGCATTTGCTATATGCTGACGACCTTCAAACCTATACGCAGGTTACCAGAGATAATCTTCGCGAGGGCACAGATCGCTTGTCGGTTGTAGCGCGAGCAGTGTCGACATGGGCTTCAGAGAATGCCCTGTGCCTCAATGTCAATAACACAAAGGCTATTATTTTTGATTCAGACTATAATATTAACAGGTTGCAGGGCCTGCATCTGTCAGGCATTGAGGTACAGGATAAAGTTTTCATTCCCTTTTCCGATACAGTTACCAACCTCGGTGTTGTAATGGATTCTAAATTAACATGGAAACCTCAGGTGGATGCGATTAACCGAAAGCTTAATAGAGCCTTATATGGTCTCAGATCATTTAGATCCTATACATCTGAGGTGTTGCGTGTGCAGCTTGCAAACGCTCTTGTTGTCTCCCACTTAGATTATTGCTCTCTTGTGTACCTAGACGTATCAGGTGTGCTTCAGACCTGGCTTCAAAGATTGCAAAACTCTTGTGTGAGAAAGGATGAGCATATTTCAGCTGTTTTATGTCTATCTTCTTTTTTTTATAAAAATTTTATGGTAACCGGCAGCTAAATTGAATACCGAAAAAAATTTTGCGCGCCCCAATTTGTCTAAAATATCAGTTATATTGGGTACAGGGTGATTTGTCAGGTATAATAGCATTAAGCTTTCTAAAATCAGGTATAATAGCATTAAGATTTCTAAAATCTACCACCATTCTATAACGTTTATTGCCTTTTGAATCCGGCTTTTTATCGACGCAAAATACCAGTGCTGAGTAAGAGTGATAGAGGGCTCGATTATACCGTTATCTAGTAATTCCAGTACTTGTCTATTGATTTCGTCATTCAGTACCGGAGGGTAACGGAATTGTTTAATACAAATGTGTATGTTAGTAGTGAAGGGGGGAAACTTATCTCTCGCTAGATAAAATATATCCGCATATTGGTCTATGAGCCGCTCTACCGAAACTGTATGTTCGCCAGTTAGATATTCGAGACGTAAGAGCGCTTTAACCTTCTGTGCTCTGCTGTCGTTACCCTTCACATTCTTATCAGAAATGGTCATTATCTAACTTTTGTTTATTTTATTTGCATTTTTTATGATTTTCTTTCCTTTTATGTCACTTTTTGCGGCACTAACTATATCGCTTGAAAGAAGAAATGAGTAATCGCAGCTATTGCTTTTAGACTTTGCAAGTACTGTGTACTTAACTAGTTTTTTCAACTACATAATTAATTTTTGGATTTCATTAACTTCCTCATATTTTAGCATATTTAGTATTACTAGTATATGCTTACAAATGACTTGAATATTCTCAAACTGTTCAGGTAAGAATTTATTTATTTGCTGAATGAGAATTTTGGTTGATTTTTGCGGTAGTTTGCTAGGAGTGTACGGGTCCTGCTTCTGCCGCGATTTCGGATTTCGAATTTTGTAGTTCGATTGATTTTTGAATTTCAAATTATTTTATTTTTGATTTTGCCGGCATAAATTACTAGTTTCAAATTTCTGAGTTTGAATTTGGTAAAGGTTCGGACTTTGATTACATGCGCTCTTCTGCGGTTTCGGTAAAAGTAACGGTTAAAAGCTTATGTACTTTTATATTTTTAATTCATGGTAATTTTAGAGGCAATTTATAATTATCAATTATAAAATATTGTTTTCTATAATTAATAAAGATTTCACTACCGAGCAGTCCGTCTTCCTCAATAGGAAAATCGTCTGGTACTAAGTGAAAATAAAATGTTAAATTATGAAATTTTTTTGGAATTTTGCCATAAGTGTTTATGCTAGTTTTAGCTATACCGGTTAGTTCTAAATTTTTGTTAGCGTCGACTCGAACATTACTCGATTTTTTAAAATTTTCAAATGTGATGGCCTAGCGCCGTTGTTTAGTATTAGCAACACTGATTGCGGGCAGCTATTTATTTTTAGCATAATAGTTGATGAATAATAATTATACTTCTCGTATAATTTTAACGCTGGGATTGTGGAATTCCCCTGGTTGCATCGTTCTCCGGAAACCCATTTTCGTTTCCCTGCAACATTTTTCGCATTTTGTAATTATATGCAAGCTTTCTACATTCGCTCTTCTAATGACTGGCCTTTTTGCAATAATTACATACTTTAGTGGCGCCATTTTGGGCTTGGTTTGGCTGAGGTACATTGATAGAGGGAACATAGTTGAAGTATTGATTTTTGTTTTCAGGTGTTTTCTACGGCTGCGTGACACCTTGCGGCCGCCTCTGTGAGTTAGTCGGTATTGGTTTTTCACGGTTGGGCGTGGCCCAGATGCTGTTTTGGGGAGTGACCGATGTGCTCGGAGTTTTATGATCAATTGTAAACAGCAAATAAGATATAATACACTATCTTTTTTTACTTCTGATTTAAGATCTGGTCTATGCCTTTTCTCGCATAACGCGGCTTCGTATGTTTCTTGGGCGGCTGATTTTAATCTATTTGAAAATGAAATTACGTTATCGTCCTATTTTTGCTTCATAACTACTAGTTCGCCAAGAGATTCATGAAAACGATTTACAGAACCATAAGTACGATCAGAATACATTATAATTTCCTCCATATTATAGAAAGTTCTTGGCTGTGCACTTTTTAATACTTGTCCGGATAAGCACATTTTTATTAATCTCGCTAAATCTGGCTCTTTACACGGCGGTATCATACTTCGCGCTTCTTTACATCCGTTCAAAAATATTCTAAGTGGAATGTTGTAACCGTTAAATTTCGGAATGATTTCGACTGCATATTTAATTGATAAATTACGAAATAGTGTGAGAATGGTCTTTCAAATGGTTATAAACTGTTGTGTGGTTGTATACGATAATTATTTGTCGAGTTTGTATAAGGTGTGCAGTGTATTCTTGTTGTAGAAAAAAGTGGAGAGGTTTTTGCTATGTCAGATTTTTGAGCGTTGTCATTGTTTTGTAATGAAAGTTTAGGATCAGTTTTGGATGGGTCTGTCACATTTGTTGAGTCAGTGATAGTTTGATAATCAGTTACTTCTGTCAGTTCAGCGTTTCTGTTTAAAAGTGTGTGTATTTCACGATCAAAATTTTTAATTGATTTATTATGTACAATAGTTTGTATAATTTCTTTACAACTAATATTGTTGTGAATTAGTTCTAGAAATATGTCTATGATTAATGCATCCTGGCACACGTCGTGCACTTATGATATATAATGTGGTCGTCTAAAAATTCGCAAATTTTATCTACATCTTTGGCGCGTTCCGGAATCGATTCACTTGCAACTTGATATCGTTGCTGCAAAAATGCTAATAATTCTCCTTCCCGATCAAAATTGGTCATTTTTGAATTTCAAAAAAAAATTTGTTATCCGCGCTAATTGCTATTAAAATATCCCGGAAAGTGGGGCCCCAATTGTTACGTTGAGCGTAAGCAATTTAATGCGCGAAGTTAGTATGAAATTAAATCGCGTTCTTCTGTAGTTTTAGTCAATACTCGCGTACTTTACATGGGATGCGAGGCATAAGCATAAGCAGGATAGCAAAAATGACATTTAATATGACAGTGATAAAAATAGGAAAAGCAAATTTGCGGAATTATAGGACAGGATTTATGAAGTAGTCGGCTCGGCTTGGTTGTGCGGCGCTGCGGGCGGTCTCGTGCTCGAGATGGTGGCGGGAGAATTCGAATAGGAGATCAGACACATAAATAAATAAACGAGAGAAAATAGGTTTATGTTTAAGTTTATTGTTTAAGAAGCACAACGTCGAATATAAGGACGTGTTCTTTTTGCAAGCAAAATGTCAAATAACAAACGGGTGCGTACGTGCTTACAGTTAGGAGGTGGAATGCAGAAGGCTATAAGCTGAAGGCAAAATACGAGGATAAAATAGCGCGGAGCAATGGGAGGCTAGGACTTATATAACCTCGCGAGGGTCGCATGCTTAGCCTAAATTTGGAAATAATTATGCATTCTCGAGGAGAGGGCAACAAAGTTATAGAGTCGCGGAACGGAGTTCGAGAAATATTGGGGTTGATGAGTGTGTCATCGTTAAGTATGTGGTAGGCAAGGTAGGATAGTGGCTGAATAGGAAAGTTCGATAAGTTAGTTTATGTATGATAAGTCACTTTTGTCGAATATGGATCTTGTCGACGAAAAGTTGTGGGTCGATATTCGGGACAAGACATTTGTATTTCTTTGATTTCGATGGAATTTCTACCTTCACAGTTGAAAAGGGCTCAACAAGAGTTACATATTAGTCATTTCAAACAAATTTTAAAAATCCGTGCGAACTCGAGTCTTTGTTACTTGCAGACGAGTTTTTATATGAAAGTATTTATGAAAAGAAGCTCTCAAAAAATGGTCAACACCTAAAGTCCACTGCGTGACCCAGTAGAGTGTTTCAAATTTTCAAACATGGCAAAAAAACGGCTCTTTTAAAAATATTCTAGAGAGCTCCTATTTTTATCAATTCGAATCTACCAAAAAATAAATTCTTCATCTTTTTACAAACTTTCAGAAAAAATAATCGTACTAAAGCGGAATCGAAATGGATTTAGATCTACCACGTCTCAAATTTCGTCTTGAAAGGACCTTTAATTCCTTTTTGGGACGTTCAAGATAGTTTTGTATAACCAAAATTACAGCCGATGAAAGATAGATACTTCTTCAGAAGTCGTCCAGTTGGCACCCATGTAACTTGGTTCTATTACAACCTTTTGAGCTCTAACTTTCAGGAAACATAGATCGAACATCCTAGAAACTAATGCACTTTGTTTCGTTTTGCCTTTTGAACATATAGCATAACTGTGAATTTTTTTCTAACTTGATTACGCACAATTAGACGTATGATAAAAAGAAAGCTGACATTAAAACCTTTAATTTCAGTGGTCCGAGCATCATTGCAGATATTTTGATGAAAAGTTACGCTCGATTCAAAATTATCAAAAAATTTAGGTGGTAAAATGAAAGGCTTCAATTGCCGGAAATTTAGGAACTCAAGTCATTGGCAACATGCGGCATCTTCAGGCCTCCCAGTAGATAGGCTGTAGGCATACTGGATCATGCGGATTCTGGCTCACCCCCTCCCCTCTCAAAGTGATCCAGTATCGATAGTGTGTATAAGCCCTATCCCTGTATTGTACCCTTCTCCAATTTTTCAACATTCGTATTGTATGTTTTAAGCCCCTCCCCTGGATTTAGCCCTCTTAAAGTGATCCAGAATCCGTAGTATGTATAAGGCCTATGCCTGGTCTATCCCTTCTCCAATTTTTCCCGGATTCAAATTGTGTGTGTTTTAAGCCCCGCCTTTGAACTGTCCCTTCTTAAAGTGATGTAAAATTCGTATGTGATTTTTTTATCCCCACTCTGTAGGCTCGAATACGTAGCAGTTTTACTCCCACTCGATTTCGAAATCCATTGGCTTTTTATTTTAGAAGAGAGGGAAAGGAGAACCCTCTTTGCTCCTCTTTTCGAAGAAACAGATGGCATACGTAGGAAATGGAATGTAGCCGAAAATGAATGAAAAGAAAGGGTCTGTTTTTCTTCCCTCTGGTTTTAACACCAGATAGAACGTTGCTCACTGACTTTGCTAGCAATAAACGTCTTCGTCGCAGGTATGTGCTGTAGGTGCGCGCAGGTTGCAGGAAAATTTCATCAGTAATCGGCCTTGGAGAATCGCTTACTGTGTGCAGGCATTCGAAAATTTATTTTTCTTCAGGCTGATACGCTGCCAGCTTTTTCCGCTAGATACAAATTTATAACAGTAAGGCATAGCGCAAGTTTGAAGATCCTTCCCAGGGAGTAGTAAATTGTCCCCAGCAATAAACGACCCTTAGAGAAAGGCTTACTGCGCGCACGCTTTCTTATTTATAGGCCTATACGCTGTCAGTATTTCGGCGAGAAACGATTTATTACAGCAAGGATTGGTATACATTGAGGGTCTTCGCGCAGGTGGTAGTTCCAGCAATAAACAACCTTTTGAGAAAGACATACTGCGCGCACGCATTCAAAAATTCTTTTTTCGAACCGAAACGCTGTCAGTTTTTCGTCGGGAAACGATTTATTACAGCAAGGCTTGGTACACGTTGAAGGTCTTCGCGCAGGTGGTAGTTTCCAGCAATAAACAACCTTTTGAAAAAGGCATACTGCGCGCATGGATTCGAAAATTCTATTTTCGAGCCAAAACGCTGTCAGTTTTTCTCCGCAATAAATATGATATTAGAGTAAGACTTGGTGCGCGATGAAGATCCTTGCGCAGGTAGAAGTAAATTTCCCCATCAATAAACGACCTTAAGCGAAACTCTCATTGCGCGCAGACATACGAAAATTTCTTTTTCTTCAGGCTGTCACGCTGCCAGATTTTTTTCGCTAGAAACGAATTTATTACAGTAAAGCTTGGCTTAGTAAATTGTCTCCATCAATAAACAACCTTTTGAGAAAGGCATACTGCGCCCACGCATTCGAAAATTCTTTTTTCGAACCGAAACGCTGTCAGTTTTTCGTCGGGAAACGATTTATTACAGCAAGGCATGGTACACGTTGAAGGTCTTTGCGCAGGTGGTAGTTTCCAGCAGTAAACAACCCTTTGAGAAAGGCATACTGCGCGCACGCATTCAAAAATTCTTTTTTCGAACCGAAACGCTGTCAGTTTTTCGTCGGGAAACGATTTATTACAGCAAGGCTTGGTACACGTTGAAGGTCTTCGCGCAGGTGGTAGTTTCCAGCAATAAACAACCTTTTGAAAAAGGCATACTGCGCGCATGGATTCGAAAATTCTATTTTTGAGCCAAAACGCTGTCAGTTTTTCTCCGCAATAAATATGATATTAGAGTAAGACTTGGTGCGCGATGAAGATCCTTGCGCAGGTAGAAGTAAATTTCTCCATCAATAAACGACCTTAAGCGAAACTCTCATTGCGCGCAGACATACGAAAATTTCTTTTTCTTCAGGCTGACACGCTGCCAGATTTTTTTCGCTAGAAACGAATTTATTACAGTAAAGTTTGGCTTAGTAAATTGTCTCCATCAATAAATAACCTTAGAGAAAGACTTACTACTCGCAAGTACTTTTCTTTTCTGGTCGATACGCTGTCAACTTTTTGCTACAAAAGCTTTATTACAGTAAGGCTTGGTGTGCATTGAAGAGCCTCGTGATTTGTTTTCCAGTAATAATCGCTGTGTTAGTGACAATATGACGCGAACTTCTAGAGATGCGCTTTCTCGTCATCAAGATTGTAAAAAACTTTCACGAAAAAAATGTGTAGGCGTGGATGCGACCGACAGGGAGGTGGTTCATAAAAAAATTCTGGGAGAAAAATTTCTGCAAGGTAGGCGTTTTTGTAAATTAAGAGAGGAGAACTTTTTAACCAATCGCAGAATTTCTTGAAATAGTGCAACAAAGGGAAAGCTCTTCTGTCGATATAAATACTAGGGCGCAAACTAGAGTTAGTCAGTAAATCTTCGAATTTCAAAAAATACATCAACGTGAAATTCAAATTCAAAAATTCAAACAGCAAAACCAATTTGCAAATGATGCAGGAACGTATCCAGTGGCTCATCTCTAACGGGACCACAATGCTCATGATGCTTGATCATGTGTCATGGGCAATGGATGCGATTCAATCATGTAAGTTGAATTTTATAGAATTTTATTAAAAAAAATTAAAATAATATTTATGATAAATGTTTATTTATATCTTTCAGTACTACCAGTATCACCTGTTGCTGCTATGCAGCAGTTGTACGAAGGAATAAGACCTCAAGGAAACGCACCGGTTTCTCGCTCGCCGAGATCGAGGTCGAGCTCGAGATCTAGTTCGAGTTCCAGCTCGAGTTCCCGCTCGAGCTCGAGTTCCCGTTCGAGCTCTAGCTCGAGCTCACGTTCAAAGGCCAGCTTAATGGCGCCCAAAGAAAAATTTTTGGTCGTATTCTAATAATTACATCGCCGAGCAGCAGCAGCAGCAACAGCAACAACGAGCGAAAGAAGGTAACTTTTTTTATTCGTTTTTTTTTGCTAAAATTTAATAATAAATAATAATTTTTTTCAAATAATAATCTAATAATTTGTTTTTTCTATTCTTTTATAGATGAAGCTGAAAAACAGCCGAGGCCGAAAACGCCTTCCACGCCACCTCATTTGCGTAAGCTGAAGTCGCCTTCCATGTCTACAAAAATTGGTAAGCAATACAATTATTTTAAATTTCATTATTTTTAATATTTATATTGTATTATATTTTAAAACTTTTTTTGCAATTTTTATATTTTTCAGTACAAGAGAAGGGTGATAAAGCTTCGTTTCAAAGTAAGCTGCAAGCGAAACGTGATTGGCTGCGAATGAATATCCGAGTGCAGGATAAACCAGCTCAATCAAAAATAGCAGCAGCAGTAGCAGCACCACCACCACCACCACGAGCATCATTAGCAAAACCTCGAATCTTAGAATACATTACATTAATCGATTGATTATTATGTAATAATATATATATGTAAAAAAAATAATTATTTTATTATATATTAATTTTAATTCAATAAGTTTTTTCTTAATATAATGTAAAATATTTTCTCAAATTGTTTTCTATTATTCCCCTTGACATTTCCTCCATTTTTCTTCATTTTCCTTATAAGATAAATGTAAGCAAACTTCAAAGCACTGTAAATCTTTGTAAATACAACGAATGTTCATTTTTTTTCTTCTTTTTAAATGAAACACGGCTGTTAAATATTTAATGAAAAGCCCTTTAGAAAGTCAAATAGAATAGTCTAAAGAATAGTGTTTTTGCACATTGATATTGTTTATTGTCTTTCTGATGAACAAAACTTTATACTAATTAATGCTTCAACAATCACATTTTATGTCTAGATTTATAAAAAGAGTTCGTTTTCTCGGTCTTGTAAAATATCTGCAGTAATCGGAGCGATCGTAGTAATACTCACATATACCCTATGATTACTACAGATTTTTATCAATTATATTTTTATTTTAATTTGATATTTTGTGAAAGAATAATATAGTACAATCATTTTTCTTTTAATTTTTTTTTTATTCACTCATCAAGCTTCTCTTTTCTTTACAGAATATTAATAAAAATTTATTTCCAATATAAGCATGAGCATGTATTCCTTTTAGAAATGATGATATTTATTTCATCTTGGCCAAATTTAGTATCCAAATAATCCAGTAGCCATGCTCGTATTGAGATAACGTTATGTACAGCGCATATAGGTTTCCTTCTAATGCAGAGGATGTTATTAAAACATACGTAATGCTTATCACTCGATATCGTTTCTAGTGATGGACATCCAAAGTCTTCAACGTTTGAAATTTATCTGTAAATAAAAAAAACGTAAGAAATACAAGCATAGAAAAGTAAAAGGAAAAGTATGAAAAAGTATGAAAATGTATGAAAAAGTATGAAAAAAGTATGAAATGCATGAAAAAAGTATGAAAGTTGAGTCATATTATATATCACTTACACATTTGCTATAAGATTTCTTAGCTATTGCACTTTTTGCTCTCCCTTAACGTATAATTTCTCAATTCCTTGTGAACAAATTTAGAAAATTCGTTGAAGACGATGATAAGGAATATCTCCAGCGTCCCATGCAATTCCATGATGATACTTTTCCACCCAGTGAGTCATACATTTTTCTTCTGCAGTCAGTTCTTCCAATGTTATTGGATGGTTAAAGAGGTATGCAGTCGGTAAAGCAGTTTTCTTTAAAATGAGGAAACTTACTTCTTTGATTATGAAAGAATTGAGAGAAAAGATCCTGCTATTCTTTGGAATTCTTGAATGTGACAAATATAAACATTCTCTTCTTGAAATTGCAGTATGGCATTTAGCTGCCAAAGCAAAGCTGCCAGAGATGAATTTACCATAATAATCTTTGACATAATAAGTTACCAGATTGGTTTTTACAACTCGTGATATTGTGTAAATTTCAGTAGATCAGTTTGGCGTATAACCTTTTGCAAAAACATGTTTAATCTTACTAATCCGCACTTTATCTCCTACTTTAAATTTCGTTTTTTTCAAAGGTAACTTTTCATTTGGAAAATGCTTTTTGACCTCTCTTTCATTTGCTTGCGTAACATTTTTAGGCTCAATTCCTATTGTCCGATGTTTTCTTGAATTGTAAGCTTTCACCAACTAAGGCAGGATATCCCACCATTTATAGCTCCCTTGTTTGTTAAACTCTATTCACATTGCATTTTTTAATGTTCTATGAAAACGCTCAAATATGCTTGCATGAAGATTACTATGTGAAGAGTATAGGTTTATCTTGTACTTCTTCATGAGTTTCTGAAAGTTTGAATTGTAAAATTCTTTTCCATGGTCAGTTTGTAGATTTGTCGGTACGCGTTCTTGTTTCAGTATTGACTCCATAGCTAGAGTAACATCATTACTACTCTTTGACTTAATTGGGATGGCCCATGCATACTTTGTAAATGTATCTACGACAATGAGTAAGTAGCAAAAACCTTTGTTTTCGTTAGCGTATGGAATCATTTCTACAAGATCAGTTTGCGAAGTCTCATCTATTCCACGTATATTATATTTTCTTCGCTTGTATATGCGGCGTGCTGGTTTGTACAACTCTTCAGCTATTTTTTGTCGCTCTATTTTTCGATAATGTGTTTAAGGTTTAAGAAAAATTCGTGATTATGAAACTTTTCTTGAGTCAGAATTTTTTTCAAAGCATTCTTTTAGTTTTGTCTCAAAATTATCTAATCGAATTTTAAGATGGGAAAGAACATTATTGATTTTATTAAATTCAGTGTTTATGGGAATCTCTAAGTCAACTTTCATTACAGCCATTATGTTAGTTAGATTTTTAATTCATTACTTATAGTTTTCAGAAGCACTTCTAAGGTGACTGCATCATTAGGCTGACTTGAATAAGCAAGGTTACATAACCTTTTATTTTGTAAATCAAAATTACCATGTAATGTAAGATTATAACTAATACCTGGTGGACCGCGACTCACTTCTTGCGTACTCTTAAGTTTTCTTCCGAACACGTCGAGACTCATGATGTTACTGATCTTATAAGAAAATATGCATTTCAGTATATATGTCCTGCTTCACGTAGTTCCTCAATGATGGATTGTATTTCATTGTCGTAATTGTTATTTCCAGCAGATCGTTCCGTAACTAATAATCGCAGTCGCTCGATTAGCTCGCGTGGATCATCCCAGTAGATTAGATCTATAGAAGAATTTTTCTTTGCTATTTTATATTTAGGTATGAGGCCTCTCCCGGTGGTGGATTTATTTTTACGATCGCTGCGGAACATGGGTCCTATGATATTCATATATTTGCTACTCCTTAAAGTGCGTATACTCTCATCTTTGCTGTATCTTTTCCGATGAAAATTTGATGCTTCCAGGATGCTGCGATAATTTTTTCGATCTGTTGAACTTATAAGATTGTCATCTGGTTGTTTCTTGAAGAGTAATTCCATTAGACCCCACTTTTAGGGTAACTTTTATCTCTCACTTTTACCATTTTATCATGAAATTGAATTTCTGAATCGCCAATCATATACACCCCATTGACGTTCCGCACTCCGTACATGTTGTCGATTTTGCTGCGGCTTTCATTTAACAATGATAAAAAGTCACTTAATTAATTTCCTTCATGCGCAGATTTGAATGTTGAATTCATCATTGTGTCATCCATCGAAGAAAAATCTGCATCATCATCATATACGGAACCCGACTCATTTATATCGTTTACTATATAACTTGATCGATCGAATCTCAATCTTTTAGAAGGTGCCAAGCTTTCGACTTCCTCGAATCGAAGAGCTTAATAACTTTTTCGAAATCTTCTCTCTCCTTTTTCAATAAAGAGTATTTTTGTTTAATAGCCCCACGCGCTCGCAAGAGCTCGCTGAGAATACTATTTTCTTTCTTGATGTCTGACATGCTAACGAGATGCTGTCTACAATTGAACTGAAAGTTTCAGATTCATAATTTCTTTTTTATTGCAAAACAGTCAAATCCTTTTCTGTATCTATCATCATCCATCACTCTATCTTTGTCGATAACAAGAAATCCATACTTATCATTCTTCCAGCATTCAGAACAAAGATTTCGAAATTCATTGAAAGTTCAATCAGTATTGACATGATCTTCATAGATATGTTTTAGATTAACATCGTCTTGACGATAAATTACTAACATATTAATATTGTCCCTTAGAAGATGTTTCGATATATGAGCCCACGACTGACATAGATAAAAGCTGTCTACACTTTTATGTCTTCCTATACAGAAAAATGCTCTGACGTTGTCCTGCTTCTCATAAGCCACATCATCAAAAATCATAATTGAATTTGGTCGGGCTTCATCTGGAGATACTACAGATTCATTCTCACTAAAAGGTAGATATGATACACCTTCTATCGGTTCCAAAACTTTTTCGAGAAATGATACTTTGGCTGATTCAAGGATTTCGAGTATACATACAAATTTTTAAATCTAAGACCATTGGGATATGTAATTAGAGCCAATAAACTATTCGTTTTTCCACAGTTAGATGACCCACAGAATACTACTCGTAGTATCAGGTAGTAATTATCCATGTCGCTTCCTTCTCTTCTGCTTTCCGAAATCAAAGTTTGTGACGGACAGTTTGACGTTCTGCTCGCTAAAATCCATGTTTACGTGACAAAGTCTAGTTTGACATTGAACTATGGAAGTATAAACGCATGTTTTATATTTTGATCTTTAGTTGTAAACCAACACTCGAAGAGAGATGATCGTACATAAATCTCGGAAACAACCAAAAGGTTATGGATTGCTTGATAAAGTGATCAATAACTTACCTATTGAAATGCATCTTCCTGGATATCAATACTGTGGTCCCGGAACTAAATTGAAAAAACGATTGAAAATAGGTGATCCTGGAATTAATCCGCTTGATCAGGCATGCAAAGAACATGACATAGCTTACTCCGATAAAAATGGAGATCGTAAAGCAGCTGACATGAAGCTGGCTGATAAAGCTTGGCAAAGTGTCAATGCATATGCTTTTGCTATTACGAATGCTATGCAATTAAAAGGAAAAACTGGAATGGGTCTGAAATTAAGTAAGCTAGTGACGGCTGCTAAGAAATCAATGTCACCAAGTAAATGTTCCCGCAAGGTTATTCAATCCGCTTTGAAAGGTGCACGTCCAGCTGTCAAAAACGTTGGCGGTAAGAGGAAAGTCATCATTCCATGTGTTCTTCCAATTCCATAAAAAATTAGTGAAGTTATTCCATTTTTCATACCGCTGTTCGCAGGACTAAGTGCGACCGGTGCTCTGGCAGGGGGGGCTGCAGGAATAGCTAAAGCAGTAAATGACGCTAAAGCTGCACAGAAAACCTATGAAGAAAGTAAGAGACATAATAAGGCAATGGAAGCTATTGCTTTAGGCAAAGGTCTCTATCTTAAACCATATAAAACTGGGATGGGATTATTTATGAAACCACATATCGGTCATGGTCAAGTCAATAAAAAAAACTTCGATTTAATTTTGCCAAATCGTCCACTGACTGACTATGATGTTCTAAAATATGCTCGTATGTTGCAAATTCCACATTTCCGAGGTGTTTTTATGAGAAATAGTCTGCCTTTCGATGGTCCATGGCGTAATGAATCTGCTATTGTTAACTTGGATGACATGAAAAATAAAGGCACTCACTGGGCGTGTTATCAAAAACATGGTTCCAAAGTAATTTATTTTGACACTTTTGGTGATCTTAAACCTCCCATAGAGCTCGTGTTATATTTCAACGTGAAAGAAGTAAAATATAACCATAAAAGATATCAAAATTTTGACTCATTCATTTGTGGTCATCTTTGTCTTCAATTCTTAACCGGAAGATTGCAGACGAATGGGATCGTTCTCTTCCAATCAGTCATGGAAGATAGTTTCACTTTGTGTCTTTCAGGAAAATCTTCTGTTCTAGAAGCACAATATTTTCCTTCAATTGAACTACCTCAGAATAAAATTTTTGTTTTGGGTTTAGTTGCATATTTAACATTCAACTCGATTCCCAATGTAGAGTATTCGAATAATAAACTTCATTTGAATGGAAATATTATCACTATCCCTACTGGCAGTTACGAGGTTAATGTTATTAATAAATTTTTACAAGAAACTTTGAAATCTAAAGGAATTGAATTTTCTTTGAGAGCTAACAACAATACTCTCAGAAGTGAAATTAATTGCATTCATCCGTTAGTTCTCACTCCTCACGATTCAATAGGCCGTGTTCTTGGCTTCACTCCTCGCATTCTTAAAGAAAAAATTCATTACAGTTCTGATTTACCTGTGAAAATATTGAAAATTAACGCACTCAGAGTGGAGTGTAATATTACCGCAGGTGCTTACATCAACAACAGAAAAGTTCATATAATCCATGAGTTCTTTCCCAGAGTTCCACCAGGATATAAAATCTTAGAAGTTCCACAACATGTCATATATCTACCACTCAGTGTCAAATGCATAGATCATCTTTAAATTCAAATCGTAGATCAAGATGGAAATTTAGTGAATTTCCGTGGAGAAGAAATTACTATTAGACTCCACATCAAATCTGTATAATGGGTATCGTTTACAATTCTAGAGTGCATATAAATCAACCAACATGTCAATCGGTCATCCGTCGACCGAAGAAACTCAAACCGTTAACACGGAAGAGCATTCAGTTCCTCAGAAGCCTAGGTCTAAAAGTTCGTAGAAAAAATTCACGTGTATATTTCTCTGCTGTTTCCAGAAAAATGGACGAAAATCTAAGCATTCAAACAGGTATCGTATTCGATGAGTCTATTGCTCATTACAAGGTTCACGCACATCAACCATACTCGACATTAAGCTTTGATAATAGTGATGAAATTCGTATTTCTATCCAACATGAAGATTTATGTCTCTTACCTTCGCGCAGTTCTATCCATGTATGTGGAAAACTGCAAAAACCAGATGGAACAGCACTAGCTAAAACTAAATTTGTGAACAATGGCATTTGTCATCTGTATGATGAAATTTGTTACGAAATTAATGCTGTGGAGATAGATAAAAGTAAAAATGTTGGTTTAAACAGTCTCATGAAAGGTTGGACATCATTCAATCCGAATCAGACTCTCATGTTAGAAAATGCAGGCTGGCTTGACGTTAGAGAAGAAAGCAAACCTTTGGTAGATACACACGGCAACTTTGACGATTCCTCTGAGTATGATCTTGGGCTTTGCAAAAGACGATAAAAAAATTATAGTTAATGTGAAGCATGAACTCATCTCACAAAATCAAGAAATGACTTGAATGCATTAATTCAGGAAGATACTGTAGCAAATAGTATAACTTCATATGAAGACTACCAGGTAAAAATAACGAAGATAGAGTGGTTAATGCCATATATTATTGCATCTGATAAACAAAAGATCCAGCTGCTGAATTTCATTGGCAAAAATAATCCTATCTCTATGTCTTATCGATCTTGGGAGTTATTTGAATATCATCTACTTCCGAGCACGAATAAACATGTCTGGAAAGTGAAAACTTCAATTCAATTAGAAAAACCTCGTTTTGTCATTCTCGGACTACAAACCAAGAAAAAAAATTTGAAAACTGAAAATGTCAGTCGATTTGACCATTGTGAGATTAGTAATGTGAGACTTTTCTTGAATTCTCAATATTATCCATATAACAATATGAATCTCGACATATCTAATAATCAGTTCGCTGTTCTCTATGATATGTATACCAATTTCCAAATCACCTACTATGGAAGAGATCCACAGCCTCTGCTGACCAAGTCAGAATTTATCAACCTTGAACCACTCATAGTTATTGACTGTTCACGGCAAAACGAATCTATAAAGAGCGCTCCTATCGATGTCCGTCTAGAGTTTGAGTCTAAAAAAGACTTTCCAGCTAACACTTAAGCTTATTGCATGATCTTACACGATCGCACCGTTCAGTACAATCCCATCAGTGGGGATATCAAGAAGCTTGTCTAAACAGCATATTATCCAACACACTTTTGTTTCAACACTCATTCCAAGATGGAGTATGCAGTAGACATGATTGGTTTCAAGCAAATGGCTGATGATTATGCTTTAAAAGAATTTTCATTGAAATATTCAATGAAAGTGGTGATCCTATCGTTCGTCTTGCAACGGTCCCAAACCCCTGCATCTATTATATTTTTCAATCCTTTATTTTTTTTTTAACAGAAAAAATACTACATTTTTATGCGCCGAAAAAACATGCACATAAAATAAGTTGAGCACCACTGTGTAAGTTGCGCACTACTGTGTATCCCGACCGCGCAGATATTACTCGAGTGGGGAAACGGCCGCAAAACATGCGCGAATTTGAATTATTGGCATATTTTCGCATACCCCCGAGTCGAGCCGCCTAATCGAGCCGCCGAATAGCGCCTAGCAAGGAGCTACCAGAGCAGCGGCTGCGGTGACGAGCGACACTCTGCAACTAACTACCAAGTATATTATACACAAAAATTTACAGCTCTCTATTACAGGAACTTCAGATAGCCGAGTAAGGGAGCACCGCACGAGTCAATTTTTCTGTCGGTTATATGCATGAATATCGCACAACATAACATGGGCATCATGGTAATAAATATTATATATGTCTTCCTGCGCGTACTAGTACACCTGAAAAGGAGAAATATGTAACAGTAAGTGTTCTAATATATTAACTAACATTAGGATACTTTCTTTTTATGAACGAAACTACGAAATCGACTATATGTCGATTTTTGCCAACATCTTTTATGTATGTACTTAGTCTAAGAGAGGCCGTGGGAATAATTTGCAAAGCCAAACCACGGGCCGGCGAAAGCTTGCTTAGCCTCGCCTAACACATAAAATATCGATATAAAAAACCGGAAAAGAGTGCAACAGCACCCCATACACACTATGCCTGTGGCTAATCTGTATGGTTGGTTTAATCGATCACCCGGGCGCATCTCGCTTAAGAATTGACATACCTAACACTAAAATAGAGTCACGCGTAAATTTCGGTTAAATAAAATCTCAACACGGTATGCCTCTATACTAAGTATATAATGTGCAAAAGTAATGTGTATAGTAAGATTGGGGTTTTGAAGATCGCCGTGTATGCCGAGTATATACTTATATACTGCGTCACGAACATTATTCCGCAGATTTACGCGAGTTCTGCTATAAGAGTTCGGCTTGTAATTGGAATAAAAACGTATTCAAGTAAAATGGTATTCTGTTTGCTAATATTATAGTACATAAAAATTAAAGTTCAGATCAGTACGTTTCAACAAGATAAATTCATATATGAAATAATTAATGGGTGTTATTTTAGAGAGAGAGAGAGAGAGAGAGAGAGAGAGAGAGAGAGAGAGAGAGAGAGAGAGAGAGAGAGAGAGAGAGAGAGAGAGAGAGAGAGAGAGAGAGAGAGAGAGTGTGTGATCTAACATATTATATTTTCTTTTACAATAAACAACTCTTTATGAATAATGTTGCAGGAATATCCGTCACCAAGACGCAGTTAATTGCACGAATGTTTTTCAGCAACAGATAATATCAAGAAAAACTTAAATTAAAATACAGTTTAAATTTTACATCAAATCAGATTATTATTTATTTATATTAAATTCACATAAATATATATAAAAATTACAATGTTATTAAATTTGTTACCTTGTAAGCCAGAAATATTCACGATCACTTATTAGTTATGCTGTAAGAGCACCGATATTTTTTTTGAATAATAAATAAAGTAAATAAAGGCGGTTAACCACTATTACTTTTCTTACAACATAAATTATGTGTTACTTTATTTAATAATATAAATAAACCCTGCGTACATTATTTTTACCTCCTCACAAACCAATTGTCCTGAGGTGTCTTAATAATAATCAAGATTTATTAATAATGGTAAAAATATTATCATTTATAATAATTAAAGTGGAAATAATTAAAAGGAGAACTTACACATGTATTACCATTATTAATAATAAAATAAGTACTTGCAGTCTATTCAAGAAACCCTTTTCATGGAAAAATGGACACTCTGTGAAATTGCAAAGGGAAAACATTTGGCTGGAACATCATTATCATGGAATAGTCTGGAATACGGATGGGCTTGACTATTTACAAATTGGATCATTACTCCGTGTCTCTTGCTACCAACATTTTTGTCATGGTTGAATTTAAACAGAAATGGCTGCAACGATTCAATTTTTCTGCAGTTCATAACATTCAGCAATACGGCTATCCGTCAAAAGCCTATATAGTCAAGTGCGTTACAGTATGTACAAAACATAATCCCATTTACAAGACTGCCTGCGCACTTCACACCGTCGAACTCATAAAATTATTCTGTCACTCCTGTAAACATTTGCAAAGAAAATAAAGAAAAAATAAGTAGAAAACGCTATAGACATTCTGGTTCACGTGAGAGAAAGGGAAGCTCTCCCACTTTCTCCATTTCGGATTCTGGATCATTCTGGGTGATTTAGAATCCGAACGGATTTTGGCTCACTTGAGGAATGGAGGGGGTGAGCCAGAAGCCGCATGAGCCAGTATGCCTATAGCCTATCTACTCCTCCCATTGTGCCACCTAAATTTTTTCAGAGTTTTGTATCGAGCGTAACTTTTCATCCATATATCATCAATGATGCTCCGACCATTCAAATTAAAGGTTTTAATGTCAGCTTTCTTTTTACCTTGCGTCTAATTGTCCGTAATGCATAATACCTTACGTAACTTACGTCAGACTTTAATAGTATGTCGTTTACTTTAGGTAGAAAGATCAAGCTGGAATCCGCTTTCTTTACATAGAATGGAAGACGATCGAAAATAACCTGAAAAACACAAAATTACAGGTTTACATTCATCTCTCTACAGGTGACCCATTGATCTGCCAAAGGAGTATTATATTTATTTTCTGAAAATTCGTAAAAAGATGAAGAATTTCTTTTTTGGTATGTTCGAATCGATAAAAATGGGAGCTCTCTAGAATTTCTTTAAAATAGCCGTTTTTTGGCTTTGTTTGAAAAATCAGAATACTTTAATGGATCATACAGTGGAATTTAGGGTCTGAAAACTTTTTTGAGAGCTTCTTTTCATAGGTACTATCATATAAAAAATCGGCGGCAAAAAACGAAGACTCGTGTGCGCACGGATTTTTAAAATTTGTTTGGTATGGCTCTAATACATTTATGTAAAAACAGCTTGTGAATATTGAAACATGGATATTTCATTGTATCCAACAGATATACGCACGTATAAATCAATATAAATAATGATATATGTCTATATATACCAAAAATACTGATCTTTCCCTTTATTAAATGCTAAAATGGGCCTAACAAGAGTCAAATATTAATATATGTATGTAAAAACAGCATCTGAATATTGAAACATGGATATTTCATTGTATCCAACAGATATACGCACGTATAAATCAATATAAATAATAATACATATGTAATGCAGCTATAGGTCTACACAAGCTTCATTACATATTAATTATCATTAACGAGCAACAGAGTCTATATACGTATATAGAAACGCTACTGTGATTTTACGATTACTGAATTTGGTGACAATAAATGATCAAAATAAGATACTTATATTGTTAACTAAAAAAAGTACAATTTTTGACATCGAATAACAGAAAAAGCGCTAATATGCTATAAGCACTAACAGGCGTGATAGTTTTAGCGAGTTGATCATATCACGATATTTTTTAAATACTTTCTTTACGTCCAGAATTACCCCACTCTAATGTTCGTATTAATTTCCCACCCAACATAATTTTACCTTATTATGCTTCGACGCCCATACATCACTTCTCCAATGACCACCGTATCATTACGACATAGTAAAACGGCGAAAAAATTTTCAGAATAAATGCTTTTGAAAGAAAAGAATTTTTATGAACGGATAATTTTATTTTTTATTTAAGCGTTTAAACATAACTTGACACCTTAAATTTGTATCAGTAAATAATAACCTAAAAAATAGCTAAATTCAGCAAAAACATGGGTTCGGTAAGGTTAAGATTATCATTTCTTTGCATTTTATAGGTAAGTATTGTATAAAATTATATTGTACGGTTATTATATTGTTATAAATTATATAGTTAATGAAACGTAATTAATGGTTCGTAACCTAAAAATCTAAGAAAAAAGTGAAGAAATAGAGGAAAAATAGTTTTGTATTTTTTTAGTATGGACCACGACTCGAAAAAAATCGAAAAATATTCTACATATTTATGACATACCTAAAAATACACCAGAATTTTTTTCAAGGCATTTTCTTTCGATCTGCGCTCTTGAAAAATTATTGGAATTTAAAAAATAAATTTTGAGATTATGTTTGGGGTAAAAGAAATCTGAAAAAATTGTGGTTATTCATATAGCTAAAATCTACTTGCATGAATGTTATCAGATTTTTTATTTTAATCTACGAAAGATATAAAATAATTACGAAAAAACACAGTTTTAAGACTACCATAGGGAGATGAGGAGGGGGGGGGAGGCTCAAAACAAATTTAAAAAATTCTCTTTTTCATATATCTATCGACAAAAAATACTTAAATATTTCTACCTGGCGAAGGCGGAATTAGCATTGTGACCTGGCTAGAGGCTTTACTTCATTCCCGTATTTGTGGGAATAAAGTAAATTCTCAGTTTCTCTGGTATTCTCTATTTTTTTTCAATTTTATATTTATATTAACATTAACATAAATTTTCAATAAAGTCAATAAAGTGGCCACAGTTAAGTTGGAAATAGAGTTCTATATGCAACACGAGAATAAAGTCAACTTTATTACCTTATTGTATAATGTATTCTCTTAATATTCCCTTATTAGTGAATAGAAATTATTTCACCAGTGTTAATGTGAAGTTCGACTTTAAAAAGAAATACTAGAAAAATTATTGTGCATTTTTTATCTTATATTAACTTAGATAATCGGACAGATAGTACTTTATGCCCAACTCAACTGTAGCCACTTTTTGACTTGGAAAGCGGGACTAATGGACTGTTAAAAGATAATCGAAAATCAGGATTATTGGTAGAACTTAATGAAATAAAGGAATTTGGACTAGTTTCTAGTGAAGTCACTGTTTTCCCGTTAATTATTTTTGAGGGTAAAAAGTGTAATTTTGGTTTCGCTTTTCAGGGAAACAAGTGACCATTTTCGTTCAGATGGGCAAAATAATTATACACACAATAAGTATCTAAATAGTTTTTGAACAAATATTAGTATTCTTATGAACAAAAATTAATAGCAATTATCCTTTACTACAACTTCCGGTCATGCCACGGCCTAGATGTAGCTGGCCTTAAGTCCGGCTACCATACAGCCAAATTATCCGTGCCTGGCCTGAAAATTGTTGCAGGCCGCGCTAGGACCTGGCTAGACGTACCTGGCCCGGCTAGGATGTTTCGGAGGCCCGCCTTAAGGGAGTATCCCTATATAGATCGATCAAAAAATCGATTTTTTTTTATTGCATAAATCGAAAGTACAACATTTCAAAAGTATGCTCTTAAAATTTCAGAGCAAATTTCGAATCCGTTCAGCCGCTATACGTATATTCGCTAATGTTCTTCAGCGCGCGGTACGCCCGGCGCAGGTAGGCAGGTAAGCGTTCGGATACAATGGCTACCCGCTGAGCTGGGATACTTATACAATGAAAAGAGCAGATGTTCTCCGATTTATGAGTGTGTTTGTGTGTACCCTAGCAAGAATTTTCGAGTTAATACTATAATAGGACAGGCAGTGTAGAGTATAGGTATAAACTTGTTTTGGAGCGTTGGTTCGCTACAGTCGGCTCAGTTGTACTGTAACTGTTGTGTAGTTTACAGCGCTCTCACAAAATACATCATGACATCTTACCCGAAAGGTCAACATAGCGAAAACTATCGTGCAAGTCGTAGGAAGAGATCTTTTCACGGTAATCAGCATACGACTGAAGAAGGCGAAGTGAAAGGTGTCAGTGCCAGTGCACGAAAATTAGCAGCAGCAACTGCGGATGACATTCCAGTCAATCAATCTCACCGATATCGGATCATCGAATTTGTAACTATTTTCTCGGTACTTTCCGAGATGCTGTGCTGTAAAACTTGCAAAGGAGCTGTGAATTTTGCAGAGGCTGGCTTCCGTGGTTTCGGCTGGAAACTTACTGTTTCGTGTAAATGTGGCATGATTACTATACCTTCTGGCCCTCACATAAACAATGGGTTTGAAGTAAATCGTCGTATAGTGTTTGTGATGAGACTTTTAGGCATTGGTTTGCAAGGAATAAATTTATTTTCGAATTTGATGGATTTTGGTGAAGGACTTAGTAATACAGCATACGACAGTACATTGGAGCACATTCATCAAGCGACAAAAATTTATTTCAAAATAACAAGTCAAAAGGCTGTCGAAGAAGAGAAAAAATTGACCGAGCAAGCAGAAAAGCCATTACTTGAAATGAAAGTATCCGGCGATGGATCGTGGAAAAAACGAGGCTTCTCTTCGAAAATCGGCGTGACAACGCTGATATTATATAACTGTGGGAAAATTGTCGATTTGATTGTCAAAAGTACGTTCTGCAAAATGTGTCTATCATGCCCTCATAAGAAAAACACTCAAGAATGTGTCGATTGGCACGAAAATCATGCTGATGAATGTGCTGCAAATCACGAAGGCTCTGCAGGAAAGATGGAGGTCGACGCCGTTATAGAAATGTTTGAGCGTTCGTTTGATCACTACGGCATACGATACAGCATTTATATCGGCGACGGCGACTCGAAGACTTTTTCTGCCGTTTTGAAAAGGAATCCTTACGGAGATGAATTCCCGGTGGTAAAATGTGAGTGCATTGGCCACGTACAAAAGAGAATGGGAACGCGTCTTCGTAATTTAAAAAAAAATGAAAAATTGGGAGGTAAAGGCAAACTTACTGATGCCCTTATTAAAAAGTTAAGTACTTATTACGGACTTGCCATAAGAAGGAACGTGAACTCAAAGCAAGATATGAGAGACGCTATTTTGGCTACATACTATCATATGTGCTCGACTAACGAAACAGCACACCATCAGTACTGCCCTCCGGGAATCGACAGCTGGTGTGAGTGACAACAATCGCAGGTAGTCGGAGCCAACGTGTTTGACCATCCCCCAGCTCTTCATCAAGATTTACAAAAGCATTTATTGCCTATTTATGAAGATTTGTCAAGAGAAGATCTGTTGCAAAGGTGCTTGGGGGGACATACCCAAAATGCAAATGAAAGTTTTAATGCTCTTGTATGGCGCTTGGCTCCTAAGCATCTGCACTGTGGTTCAAAAACTGTTGAAATTGCAGCTTGGATTGTGCTGGATTATTCAATGACGGCTATAAATCTATCCTGCAAACAATGAAGATCCTTGAGTTCACCATTGGAATGCCAACTTACAACCACGCGAAGAAAATGGATGAAAAGCGACTCAAGCGTCAGGAGCTAAAGAGTGCGAGTGCCACTAAAGAAGGCAGATTGGCTAAAAAATCAAGAACTGCTGCTTATAAAGAGGAAGAAGATGACCTCGTCTATGGCCCTGGCATAGCCGATTAAGGAAAAAGTGAAAAAATAATGGTGAGTCTATAAAAAATGCGATTTCAGCTACTGCGAACTTTAAAGGTGTTTTTCTCGAAAAGAAAATTTCTTTATTGTCCGTGTTTGTGTGCACAGTTTCTCGGCGAGTTTTCAACTTATCAAAAAAAAAAACGCCATTTTGAAGGTAATTTCATAATCTAGTCGATGAACCTACTTGTGTTTGAAATAAAAATTTATTTAACCACAATTTTGCAATAATAATAAAAAAAATTACAGTTTTTTTTCAAAAGTCCACCATTTTGCTATGGAATTTTTTTATACTTTTATTTAGGTTAGTCGACGAGATTTAGACCTAATAATAACAAAAAACCTTTTTTTTATGTTTCAGAGAGATACGACGACGACAAGTCTGCACACAAAATTGTAGGAAGAAAAAAAAGTTCATGGTTCATCATTTTTATCACTAGCATAAACAAAATAATGTAATAAAAAAAATAAGAAATGCATATTTAATGTTTGAATAATAAACCAAAAACTTTTCAAATAAAAATCTTGTATAGTTTTTTAAAAAAAAATTCGCAAAGCTTCAGTTTATTTTTGCCCATCTATATAGAGATACCCCCTTAACTCATTTTAACTCGGACTGCGCCTTAGCCATTACTCAAACTCGTATTGTTGAAATTATAACATTGGAAGTTCCTGAATAATTCTGATAAAACTAGTATATGATCAAGCATCTTAGGAGTCGGATAAGGTCCTGATCAAGTGCCTGAATAGGGCCTGATACAATATGTAATGGCGTGCAGATCGGGGCCACGCTATGTTTTCACGTTATATACAATTATATATAGTTACATATAATTATATATAAATGGGACTTAGAACATTTTTGAATATTTGTACAGGTAGTAAGATGCTTATATATCATTATATATGATTTTATATAATCATATATAGCTAAATATAAGTTTATATGAGAGGTTAGATATAACTATATATGAATATATACAATTATATATAGCTATATATGGCCATATATAACTATATATAACGCTATACAAGCGTATTGCTACTAGACTTGTGACTGGCTTTTTTTTTTTTTATTTCTTCAGTAAAAATGTTCCTCTTGGTATGTAGAATGTATGCGAATTTTATCAGATTTTTTGAAACATTTAGGTTGAAGTTGATCAAGGCTAAATATAAGCATGTAGCCATTTTTTACATTTTTTAACAAATTTTAACTTCCATTTATTCAACAAAATTAAATCTCTTCAAAAAATAGCAACAAAGGATTTTTTACCTGATCAGTGGATACGTTAGGCTACGTCGTTAACAGTGCCGTTTTTGCTTGGTCTCGTCATTTCACAGAGCTCAGACTTTTACTGTATTCATAAAAAATAATCAAAAATGAAAAAAAGTCAAATTTGGCGTGTGTACGTAAACATATAATTATTGCAAACATGTCATACATGTTTTTTAAAATGGTTAATATATTGACTTAAAGCATGGTACATCGAGGGGAAGGTTTTTTTAATTATACACGAGTCACGGATGTCACAGTGCAAAGAAAAAACCGGCTTAAATAATACGACGCTAGTCAGCGCTACTTTCTACCTCGACACGTTCAAAAACATCTTCTGCAGAGTGTACACGGAGAGAAACGATGTTATAATTCTTAATAATATGAGAATGAATTTTTACTATTTTGTATTGTAATGTATGGACATACTTGTATTTTATCAATTTTTACTATTTAATACATCAATTTTCTAAAATATTAAATAGTAATTTTAAAATTCACATTTATAAAAACTTGTTTTAAATTTAATGTTCCCATGATTGTTATTTATTCTAGATATTATATTATTTATATTTGTACACTTTAGTTTTAAATAAAATTATTTTTACCGAAAAAACCGACCTCGTGAAGATTTGAACCAGCGACCCTCAGCACCTGGAGCGGACGTTCTACCTACTGCGCCATCATGATCCTTGTTTACTATACTTCGAATCATCCTTATAAGTTACACTAGGCTTTGGTTTCGTTTACGCTTATCTTGTCAACATTAATGAAATAACCATATACTTATTCATTGTTGCAGTTCTAATTAACTTACATGTATTGATGTAATGAAAATGATCTTGTACGAGGGTAGTTCAATAAGTCTTTAGAATGACCAACAGATGGCGCGCGAATCGCTCCAAATCATCTGTTTTCAGTCAGCACCACTCCCGACTAGATATATGGTGCAGTCACAGTCCACATCTTCTGAGTTTACGTGTTTTTATAACCAATTGAAAAAAAAAAAAATTGCTTGTTAAGAAAAATGGAAAAAAACGCGTTCAGAGCGGTAATTAAACATTTTCATTTAAAGGGTTTAACTCCATATGAGATAAAAAATGAATTGGACTCAGTTCATGGCACATCTGCCCCTGCCTTAGCAACGGTTTATAACTGGGTAAATGAATTTAAGCGTGGTCGTACATCAATAAGTGACGAACCACGTTCAGGAAGGCCCGTAGAAGCAACTACTCCCGAAATCATCAATAAAATCCACGATATGGTGTTGAAGGATAGAAGATTAAAAGTGCGTGAGTTAGCTGAGGCCACAAGGATATCTATAGGTGCAGTTGTTTCAATTCTACATGAAAAATTAGGCATGAAAAAGCTATCGGCAAGATGGGTGCCGCGTTTGCTCTCAGCTGAGAATAAACGCAATAGAGTGGTCGCCTCTGAGGCTCTTTTGGCGCGCATAAGTCGGAATCCTGAGGAATTTTAACGTCGATTTGTGACTGTGGATGAAACATGGATACACCACTACACTCCTGAGACAAAGGAACAATCCAAACAGTGGATTTCCACAGGCGAACCAGCTCCAAAGAAGGCAAAGACCGTAAAGTCAGCTGGTAAGGTTATGGCTACAGTTTTTTGGGATGCACGTGGAATTATACTTATTGACTACTTGGAAAAGGGTAAAACAATTACTGGTGAGTATTATGCATCATTATTAGAGCAGCTGAAAGAAGAAATTAAAAAAAAAACGACCATTTGGCGAGAAAAAAAATTCTCTTTCATCACGACAACGCCCGAGTTCACACATGCTTCGTTTCAATGGCTAAAATTGAAGAACTAAAATTCGAATTGGTCGAACACCCACCGTATTCACCAGATTTAGCCCCCAGTGACTTTTTCTTATTTCCAAACTTGAAAAAATGGCTCGGTGGACAGAGATTTACGGACAACGAAGACGTCATTGCCTCTGTAAGTGCTTATTTTGAGGAACTTCCGAAAACGCACTTTTCTGAAGGATTAAAAAAACTTAAAAAGCGATTGACCAAGTGTATAGAGCTCCAAGGAGATTATGTTGAAAAATAAAAAAAAATTTACCCAAAAAAAATTGTTTTTATACTTTATTCTAAAGACTTATTGAACTACCCTCGTATCATCGAATTAAAAGTATCGTTGTCAGTTGCAAAAGATTACGTATAAGTTTTAGAGGTTAGATTTTTTGAGTCAAGACGGTTTACTAAAATATTTACGAGAATTGAATACATAAGTAAGTAAAATTTACTAAAATAATATAGCATTCGGAAAATATAACAAATATTACTGTAACTTCAAGTACTTCTTGCTATAATATTCAGCAAAAATTACTGCACTTTTTTGTAAATTCTATAAATGGCAGTTTTTACTAAAGTAGATAGTAAAATTTCATATGCTTTAATTGCAGAATATCATATACGTTTAACAATAACTGCTACAAAATACAGTAAAAAGTATTAGAATGCAAGTAAATCCCGCCATTCCATTATAAAATAGTAATTTTCATACACAAAATAGCAATTTTTAATACATCTCTTCTCTCCGTGTAGTACATATATGTACTTTAAAAAAAATGCAAAAATAATTAATCTTCTCAAAAAGAATATTAAATAATTAATTTTTTTTATTACGGTTGTTAAATTTTATTTATTTAACATATGTAATAATATTTTATGTATTTTTGAATTATATTTTATTTTTCAATTCAGTACACCTTAAAATTAAAGATAAATATAACGCAATAAAAGTTCCGTAAAAAATTTAATCATGTAAAATCACTGAAAATGATAAAAAATAAAAAACCGCATATTTTTCGTGTGTATGTAAACGGGCTATTAGGTTACGTTATATTTTATGAATAAACAATAGTTTTTATTTAGATCTATGCGTTTATCGGTGAAACAAGAAAGTGTGTATGTCCGATAAACGATTACATTTAATGAAGCGGGCAGATCTAGGTTAAACTCAAAAAGAGAAATTTTTTATGAATGCAGGGAACTCTATGTTTGAAATCAATTATGCTGAAAAATTTCATGCTATAAATACTTAGTAATATCATTAATTTTAACAGTTGTAAACCCTCAAAATCTTGAAGCAAAGTACTTGTTCGTTAAAATTTTTTTTATTTCTTTTTTCGGAGATGCAATCAATTAGTAAAAAAATATTACAAAAATTTGTAAAATATCGATTGTATTTCCTAAAAAATAATAATATAGTATATTTTGTACCTAGGTCGCAAAGTGGTCTTTTTTAGACCGAGTGTGGAGATTGAAGTACGAACCAAAGGCGAGTGCATTTGCAAGCCGACGACGAGTACTGCAACCACACGAGGTCAAAAAGCGCACTTTGCCCTTAGAGCACATCATATTTTTTGTAACGCATGTATTGATTTTTGCGTTGTTTTGGCATATTAAGCGGGGCTAAATATATATATAATAGCAATTTTCCGAAAAATGTTAGCGGGCGCAAAAGTTACTTTTACGCTTATTTACTTTTGCGCCTGCTTATGTGTATTAGCGCCCGCCGGTCTGAAAAACGGTCCTTTAGGCTCGCTTAATAGGTACGTCAAACGCGAAAATCGTCCTTGTGTTACAAAAAATTTTTTATTGAAAAAGTGCTTTGCTAAATTTATAGTACAAGTGAAAAGGAGTCGATTAAGCGTTGAATAAATATTCTCGTTTATCATGTAACCTAGAATCGTGTGAGGCGTAAAGTTCCTTTAATTCATAAGGTTTGACAACGGTAAATTTAGATATTTCTAAGTATTTATAACATAAAAGTTTTCAAAATTATTGCTATTAAATATAAAAAGTTTCCTGTACTCGAAAAAAACTATTTCTTTTTGTTTAACCCAGGCTTGCGTCCTTAATATTATGAAAATAGTTAAATAGTATGATATTCAAGCATTTTGTATGAGACCAAAATAAAATGGGGGATCTAAAAAGAATTTCCACATATTTTATAATAAGCGACACCCTAATATATATGCTATATTCCACGTTAAGTTAGCAGACCAAAATTTAGTAATCTCAGAAAAAACGGTAAAATTTTCACAAATTATAATCATAATATACAAAAAAAATTTTAGACCTTAAGGTTAAAAGCGTAAAAAGTTATGTGAACACATAAAAATGAAATTTCTAAATTTTTTCCTAACTTTTAATTTTCATGTATTTCTCATTTGAAATTATTGCACTTTAGAGAAATAAATGTAATAATGTTTTTTTTGCAAATTTTGTGGAGAATATGCTACTATTTTTTTTAAAAACCTAATAACAATATTTAGGATTGATTAGGAAAGTTTAAATTTACATGAACACTTTAGTGCGGTAGCGTCGTAACCAAAGTGGTCAAATCAGGTTTCAAATTGTTTCTTGAACCGATACCTATAAAATGAGCCCTGTTTGAATAATGGTTCAAATTACTATGATAAATTATGCTACTTATAAGAAGCTAAAATAATAAAAATAGTCTAAATAATGCATTATTATGATAGCACAAAAATTCACTACCGGGGATTTACAATAAATCTTTTTTTATCAATTTAATAATATTTCTAGAATTTTCTTTAAACATCTAACACATACTGAAATGTAGGGGGACCCTAATTACACTAACACATAGTTTCATAGCACTTTACTTAAACACGGTCATTCTTTTTCACACGATATGCATTTGGAATCTGTCTAATAAAAAAGTAAATAATGAAGATACTTTTTTTAGATAACTGTACTCAAGATTCAATGTGCATACAAGTAAAAAAATCTAAAGTAGACAGCTATCGATGCCAGTTCGAGATATCATTAACGAGATTTGAGTGATGTTTGGTGATTAACGTGGCGTTCTTCCATGAAACCTGAGATTACAGATGCTCTCAATTATTAATATGTAATTAATAACTTTTCTGCTGTACAGGAAAGATTGCTGACCTTTAAATCAACATAAATATCCATAAAATCCACTAATTTACTATATTATGTTTGGTGGTCAAATAATTAAGGCGTATATTCTATTCAGTTATACTAATAAGAATACAGAACATGTTAAAAAAACTAGGCATAGCTCATAGAAATTATCAGGATAGTAAATATGTAAAAATAATATACGTTCACCCGTAGTTTGTACAAGCTATTACATAATTTTTATGAAAATAAAGGGTTATATACAAATGTTGTAAGCTTAAATTATAAATACACTTTTTACAGTAATGCCCTTTTTAGACCTAAACTTTAAGTTTGTCTCGCTTCAACTTACAATGCTGAATATTATTAATACCATAACAGTTAGGCTAATTTAAAAAACCTCTCAAAAAGTAGAGAATGTTTTTCTTTGTTTTTTATATCTTAAAAGATTCCTTTTACATAAACAGAACAAACGTTATTTGACGTCAAATGTTAATGTGAGACGAAAGTACTTAAAGTCTGGGCAATGAAAGGCCATAACCAGCATGAATGCTATTCAACAGTGAAAGTTCAAGCGCTACTCTACTAAATAAGTACTAATGAAAACAATGCAATAAATTTAAACTTACCAATGTAGTATCAAATAGCTTTGTATAACGTATGCAGGTCAAACATCACATAATCTAGAGTAAATAAAAACAATACACAAGTATCGCACATAACTTTTTACTATTTTTTGTATTATATTTTACAAATAAGCTACTTATCTAATAGTCGATAAAACAGTGCAGATCCTTTAAATTTGTATTCTATATATGCCACTAAATAACGACTTACACTATAAACAAATGCAACTGGTCAATAGTTATGTCTCATATGTAAGCTTACACAGTTAGGCAGGCACTGCCATGATGTAAGCAAATTAGGAAAGAGAGTTGTGCTTCCTAGTAGCCGTCCCATCTTCCGCCATTTATATCTCAAGAATTTTCAATGAGTCATAAATGGCGGAGGTTGGGTCTGCTCCGACTCTCTTTCCTTTCACTATTGCAGTTGCTCAGTTGGGCACTGCAGTTTCTCTCCTCTCACATGAGGTGTTGGCGTGTATCTATCTAGTCTGTATGAGACATGATTATAGGCACATTGCAAAGTAACGCCAGCGTCCATGGTGACGAATTAAAAGTTCCCGCTCAATTGATGATATCTCTATATACATGTATATATATATATATATATATATATATATATATATATATATATATATATATATATATATATATATATATATATATATATATATATATATATATATATATATATATATATATATATATATATATATACTAATAGCTTATTTTTATTAGAAAAAGTACTTATTACTATACAATATTACCAGATTGAATGATTAACGCGTTTCTTTTTTAAAGAGGTGATTTTACAGTCAAAGTTTTGTTGATTCTATATTTATTTAATAGTTATATACTAAATTGATGATATTCTCATATAGATCACATGTAAAAATTCGGGAACAAATCGTTGGCTCAGTGTAAAAAGGTACCAACTCAGCGTCCAGTTGAAAAAGGTACCGTCTTGGCGTCCGGTTTGAAAAAGTACCATCTCGGCGTCCAGTTAGAATAGGTACCAACTCGGCATCCGGTTGGAAAAGGTACTATCTCCGCGATCGGTTGGAAAAGGTACCATCGCGGCGTCCAGTTGGAAAAGGTACCATTCCGCGGGCCAAGAATTTGAATACAATTTTCAGTTAACACTTCTCCTGAAAGCTTTGATACCTGAAAACAAGTAGTGTATATAGGTTTTCGGAGGCGGCTGATTACGATTCTGAGGTCCAATTATTCTCATATATATTTGTCTTTAGTAAGAATGAGGGAAAATTGGTAAACATTGAATAAAATGTCCGCATCAAGGATAGCGTGTATTATCTAAGAAAGAGAATATGAAAATATTAATTTATATTAATACATGTATGCCTTCGTTATAATACACAAAGTTATATGTATTATACTTCATAATATTTTACTCAAGTTTTTAACGGCGGAGAATCTATTAAAAATGAGGTTTAATGGGCCACTAGCCATAACTGCTATAAAAGGGAGACGAAATATTAATATAGCGCAGAGAAGTTTTAAATTGAGAAAACCTGGTTATGTGAAAAACAGGTTATGGTTAAGTAACCTTAAGCATATGCAAACATTTTACTTCTCTCTTAATGTATTTTTGTTTCCATAATTTAACAACAAGAGTGTACAATTATGCTAGTCTATTACACTGGATAATTTAAAGAGCAACGCTAGGTTGTCTGCTTTATTACAGTGACAGACTGGTTAACCGATAAAGCAGACACAATACATACCAACAATGTTAAATAATGTTAAATGTTCATTTTCACGGTCTGATTATGAATGTTATATTTATCATGAATAATACTTTTTAAATATTCTACAACTATTATAAATATTTTTAATAACAGATATTATACAGCGTAATAAAATTATCATTCATTACAAAGCATAGTAACTTCATTATTATAGTTCCATCTTTTGCCACCTTATGGGAAATGAACATTTTTTTGCCCTGGATACTAATACGTATCGTCAGCTTTTCAGTAGCATAGTTTATTTTATCATCTGACTATGTATATGTGCCTTTTAGTATAAGAAGATACGTATCCAAAGCCTACACCCTCATTCTACCTAATAAGGTCCACGTAACTGAAAGCATACAAGATTTCTAATGACCAGCCTTAGAATTTATTTTTTGCTTTTTAAAGATAAGAAATATGTATTTATTACAAGAAAATACTTACACTGAAGATTAATTTGTGGAAAATATACGCGAAGATCTTACTACGATTGGGAAAGATGATTGTATTAATACAGAATTCATAAACGGTACTTTTCGATAGTTCCGTTTTTATAAGATAAACGAAAGCCTTACATCGGATTTTTAAGTCTCTATATTATATATTCAAAAACAATGTCAAATCAAAATTTGTAAATATATTGTCAACATAATCTATTTAAACCAATACAATATTTTTTTTTCCTTTTTATAATATCGACACTGCAAACAAAGAGTGACAGGTTTCATTTATATTATTAAATTTTACTGGTTTTCAGTATGTTATTGTTCAATACCAAAAAAGAGAAAATACTAAAAAAAATTCGCTCAGTAAAAAGCGTACAAAATTCAATAAGTTGAAAGGTTGTTAAGCAAAATCTAGCCAGGAAACTTTGATATATAACCTCTCAAACTATTGCATTTTTTAAAACATTTTATATAAAAACAATTACAATATAAAAATTGTACAGAATTTATTACTTTTCATTTTTTTCAATTTCACATCGGTTTGTCTCTAATTAAGATAAAATATTGATTTAATTATGATAAATATTAATATATGACATTAAACATTTCTATAATTTAATAGGTTTTTAACTCATTAAAAATAAATAAATCTGTGTCTTTTTTCAGGAAAGGTAGAACGTGTTACTCTTTGCAAGAGGCGTTATAAACTAATGTTTTATCGTAAACAAACAAAAACAAAGTTTTAAGTTATTATAACAGTTATACATTAATTTCACCTCAGTACTAAATTTGTAAATAAATATAACAGAATATTGCAAAATATATATATATATATATATATATATATATATATATATATATATATATATATATCACATTACTTCATTACATTATGATAAAAATTGTGATGTTGAGTGGGTATTATCTCTCTAATTTTTTGTAGTGGATTTTCACTTTTTTGGAGTGAATTCTCACTCCAAGTGATCATGAAAACAGAGTCAATTATTTTGGAGTGAATCTTCACTTGTAGAAAGAGTGAATAATTCACTCTTTTGCAAAGATGACTTTTTCACTCTATTTAGAGTGAAAGAATACGCGTAAAAGAAAATTATTCACGTTGTTTTACGTTTTACAAATGTTTTGATGAATGAATACAGTTTACTGGAAAGGCTGCAATTGAGAAATAAATTTAAAAAACTTCAGAATAATTGTTGACTGAATTTGAACTCTGGTCGTTTAGGTTCTGGGGCTGTCACTCTAGCGCTAGACTATCATTGCATCTGATTTCGTGTGAACTGATTTCTCCTATGTATTCGAATTTGTTGATGAACTTTTATTTAATACTAAAATAAGTTTAAGCCATAATCACTTAGATCTAATAAATAGTTGTTAATAAAAGGATACAAAAATTATATTTTATATGAAATTCAGTACTATTATGGTAATTTTAATATTTGGCAAAACAGTCTAATATTTTTTTTATTACATTTTCTCAAATTATGCATTTTTAAGAAAAGTTTAAGATGTTTTAAACACTAAAATTTAGAAAATTAATAAATTTTTGCAATTTAAGGGGATATAAAGTACTTACAGATTACTACCATACTGGCGTATCATTTATATATTGTTCTCTGTAAAATAAATATTTATATAAATCGACATTATAGGCCTTTACCAGAAATGTGCATTTGATTTTTCAAGAGGTATCATTAACTTTCTTAAAAAATGGGTAAAAATGTTAAGAGCATGTGGGTCGCCTTACGCATTGCTTACCACGGAAAATATTTAAAACTGTTTTCCGGTTGCTAATAATACCGAAATCTTTTGAAATCTTTTGAATGAAGGTGATTCGGCGCGTGGAACGTTTAATTAATATGGCAACGAACAGATTCTGTCACAACTGTAGGAATTTTGAGCGGTCTATACTGATGCTTGCCTCGTGCGTCCGCCGTAATGATGTCCCCAGTCAGAGATTTATTTTTCTTATTTCGGATGCTCTGTAGCGTTTTTTTACTAATAGCTGATGTAAAACAAAATTAACATTATGCTTTTATATCATTTTTTTTCGAGGGTATGTAGGAAATGCCACCTAAGGCCCACCGAACTTGTCCGCACAGCCGGATAGTGTGGGGCTGGTTGGTGATGCATCCGCCGTGTGTATAATATAGGACGAAAAATAAAATAAACAAAAACACCAAAAAACTACACAGCCGTTGCATCGCAAACCGACGCACTAAAACCTACCAACCTTTCCTCTTCTAGCAGAAACCACCCTGGTATCGTTTATCACATTACCTCAGGGTGGTGCCATTCTTGCGTCATCTGGGCGACCGCTTCTGCCTAGATCTGAAACAAGGCAAAACAGTCATCGTTAAAGTCCCGCGTAGGGCGCTTAGAGCTAATCCATCTCATTCATACGCGCGTTCGAACCAGCGTATTCGGTCTCCGCACGGAAGGAGAAGTTTCCTTATTCCACCCCGCGACATTTATATAGTGAGAGAAAATGGTGCGTCCCCGGTTAAGACGACGTCCCATCATCTCAAATCACATCCATTTCTATGGGGTCGTCCGCCATCCCTGGTTTATGATGAGGTGTCGGATCTTCTCTCAGCTCTTCGTTCATACCTTCGGCCGTTACCACGTCAAGGTACGGCTTCTTCCATCGCAGGACCGACTCGGCGAATTTCGTCGTGACGATCCACTTATCCACTTCTCGCAGACGAAAAACATATGAAACGCGTCGTCGCAATCAGCGGAACAGAATATGCACTTCGGGCTCCGAACCTTCCCCATGTGGTTGAGGCAGGAGCAGAAGCACCCGTATCCATTCAGGAATTGGGTTAGGTAGTAATTTACCTCTCCATGGTCTCTGTTGATCCAAGGATCCAGCTGGGCTATCAGCTTGGCTGTCCACTCGCCCTTGGTTGTTTATTTTTAAATTTATTTTTATTAACCCATTATGTCACCATATTCTTTTTAAATGATACATTTCAATTTTAACTCGCAAATCAAATTTAAATGTAATTTCTGATTTTTCAACCATGATATTTATGTTTATTAAAAATTTTATTATAAAAAATTATAGCTTCAAACTGGAAATTTTTTTTTTAAATATTTGTAGTATATCGTTAAATAATAAAAATTATTGTATTCAAAATGTATTATTAGGTTCATTATATGGTGTTTAATGTTTGAATATAAAAATTAAAAAATAAAACAATAGCTACTGTTCAGAAATAGTCAATATAATCACTTTCTTAAGGGGAAGAACTAGTAAGAACTAATGTTATGACAGATATTATTTTTTATCTTTGAATCTACAAAACATTGTGTTAAACTCCTGCGAGAAGTTATTTAAAATTATCAAGGAAATATGTAAAACAGAATTTCAACAAAAGATAGTACAAACGGCAGGAGTTGATCGATTTTTAAAGAATAATTTAAATACAAATAAATCACATGCTAAATATCTATCTTCTATAACTTTTAATATTTGTACGTTTCTTAGATAATTTTATGAAACTTCTCGCACGGGTTTGGCATAATGTTGTGTAAATTTAAATATACAAAATCAAAACCGTCTTATAATAGATATAAAAGAAAACCTTACGTTAAAGTATAGTTTAAACGTGTACTTATAACGTACGGAGAAGTCAACACGAAATTTTGTGAGGCAAAAGTGGTGACTGAAAGGGCAAAATTAATATTTTTAATTCTATTATTAAAAGTACATTATTTTTTAAGATAATAGTTTCATAAAATAATCATATTCTTGAACGACAGCACTTAAACACATCACGTTTTATTACAGATAAAAAATGTAAGGTTACATTTTTTTTAACAGTTACTTGCCGATTGTATAACTTATATAAAAACACTTATGTTTAATTTTCTTATAAACTGTATTCTTTAAATATAAAAATCCGTGTTAGGACTTACTTTACCTCGGTCTTTTTCATACAGTGCATTTTACAGCGATCTGCGTGTTGACGAAATTTCAACGAATGATCTACTACAGTCGCATATGTACATGAAATATTTTGTGTTTTTTTTTAATATTTATTTCTAAGAAACAGATACTTCTCAAAGCTAAGAATTAATAATAAAATTTATGACAAATTTAAAGACGTGTAGAGAGAATGTTAGGTCATGTGACAAATATAAATTTTATTAGCTAACGTTCACGAAATTCAGGCTTAAATTCGTTGAACTATACGAGAAGTCCCATCGGCGAGTACGGTTTCCCAGTCGTCAGAATTCACGGCAAACTTGAGTTCGTTCTGATCTATCAATTCTCTTTTCACATTCGTAGCGGCAATTGACACACCCAATAACAATCTGTCGTTCGGATATAGACTGACCGTTTATATTACATGCGGTACCATGATTTTTAGCATTCTTCAAAATATTGACTGTCCACTGATCGGGATTTCTTTTACGCTTTCTTGTTAGAATTTTCTTTTTTTGATTTTCATTACAATTGATTATCACAAAAGTTTCTGAATGAAGAAAAAGAGGAAAAAGTTTAAAGCCATTATTTTGTCAGTATATGAATCGTCAAGTTTCAATTTTATGAACCATAACATAAATAATAATTAATGCATTCAAAACGAAAACAAAATAAGTCCATTTTAGTAATGTTGCTAACTGTCAGAAAATGATTTAATATTAGTGACATAAAGGGGTAAAATTTGTAGAACTTCATCACTACAATTAGAACTTGAATATGATATTCCTCAATTTAAGATTTAAACGAACTTACATGTAAGTGAAGTTCGATTCAAATGATACGAGATTCTTGTTCGAGGTGATAACTATGTAGTACTCCCTCTGGAGGGCAAAAATCACCAACTTTTAGAGCCAAAATGTTCAAAATTCGCGATATCCGTGCCGCCATCTCCCGCCGTCATTGCAACTCATTATGTTTAAAGCAGGTTCGAATAAAATTTCTCTTATTGTTTGAGATGATTACTTGGGTAAGGGTCCGTACATTACGGGTGGGACATAGTTATCATATCGAACGAAATTCTCGTATAATTTGAATCCAACTTCACTTACAGATAAGTTCGTATGATTCTTAATTATTCTTCGAATCTCGTTCTTCGAGATTACTATGTAGATATTAAGAGCTAATTGAAATTTTATCGATAATCGATTCATATCGGTCGACACTATAAACATTTATCTTGTTCTTCTATAATAACATTATATTATATATCAAAATATTTTATTTACATCTGTTAAGTCACACTGCTCGGGAGCGAATTCCAGAGGTGCGCACCTTGAACTCTGAATGAGAAAAGGCCCTTATCGGTGCGCGACCCCGGAACCGAGAGCTCTTTCATACCACCCCTACTTGAAGTCCTGTCCTGGTTTTTTTCAAAGAGGGCAGTAAGATACGGTGGCTGCCGCATGACAACCGCTTTGTAAAGCAGCAGCCCCATAAAATACTCCCTCCTCACCTTCAGATCCAACCAGTCCAGTTTTTTCCTGTAGGCGGTGATATGCTCATCCCGCCTAACACCACATATGTATCTCACACATGCATTCTGTAGACGTTGTAGTCGTGTCTGGAGCTCCCCTGACACATCAAGAAGAACTACTGAGCAATAGTCTAAGTGAGGTAGTACCAGTGCACATGCCAGCTGCTTCCTCAGTATCTCTGTGGTGCTTGAACGGAAAAGTTTTAAGCTATACAGAGCTCTATTTACTTTTCTACTGACCGCATTCAGTTGCGGCTTCCATGTCAACCCTCCGTCCATCACCACGCCGAGGTTGGTGACTGTATCGACAAAGGGAACGTGTACGCCGGTCTGTATCTCAATGCCTTGCAAGTCAAGGTTCTGAACCTGTTTGATGTTGTGATCAGATCCAAAAACGATCGCCTTTGTCTTGCCGACATTGAGGCGCAGGCCAGCTGACGTTGCCCAGTTCGACACTGCTCGTGCTACAGCCGATATGCGACTGATACCATCACGAAGACCCTTCAGGGTCACTTGTGTGTAGGTTTGCAAGTCGTCAGCGTAAAGTATGTGTTCTACACCATCTAAGTCGAGTGCGTCTTGTAAGTCGTTTATGTACAGGCTGAAAAGCAGGGGTCCCAGGACTGAGCCCTGTGGAACGCCAAGATTGGTGGTTAGCCAACCTGAATCCCCGTTTGTGATTGTGACGACTTTCTGTCGTCTCCCCATAATATATGACTTAAGCCACAGGAGAACACTCCTGGAGAATCTCATGCGCATCAGCTTACGCAGCAGTTTAGTGTGTGAGATGGTGTCGAATGCTTTGCTAAAATCAAACATTAACAAAATAGTCAATAGTTTTTTGTTGTTGTTAATGCCTGAGCTTATGTCCTCCGTCAGTTTCAGTAGTGCTGTCTGTGTACTGTGATTCTGTCGAAAACCAGTCTGCATCGGGTCCAAAGTATTATTTTCTCGTAAGAAGTCAGTTATTTGGTCGTGTACGATTTTTTCAAGGACCTTAGAAAGGAAACTCAGTAGGGCAATTGGTCGGAAATCTGACACCGTAGATGGGACAGGCTTCTTCTTCAAAGGCACCAACTGAGCTCCCTTCCAAGTTCCCGGAAAAATGCCACTGGACAGAGAGGAGTTAAAGATCTTAACAATATGATCTCCCACAAACGGAAGAGCCTTAGCCACTATACTTTGGGGAATGCCGTCTTCCCCTCTGGCTTGTGATGAGAAGTGGGCAACAGCCAGAACCACGTCCGAGAAGCTGACTTCTCGGAAAACAAAACCGTCATCACTGGCAGTGGTCAGGACGTTGTCAAGTTCTTCATCACCCTCATTTTGGGAGATCGACACCCCTGCAAAGTGGGCATTGAGCTCTTCCGGTGAGAAACCATGAAGCTCCTCTCTTGTCTTTGGCAGAAGGCCCAGAGCCTTGAGCTCTTTCCAGATATCTTTCTTATTATCAATCGCTTCAGAAATTTTATTTTGTAAAAATCTTTCCCTTGTTTCCTTCGTTCGTAATTCAGCTTCAGCTGCAAGGCCCTGATACTCCCGCCACAGTCTGTCGTCATTGGTCCGCGCATAGCGTCTTCGTACGGAGTCACGTTTTTTGTAAAGATGTATTAGTTCAGCATCAACCCATGGTGAATTTGTTTTCTTTTTCGGCATGAATTCTTTTAACGGTGCAATTTTATCTATCACAGCCATGAGGTTGACACTGAGGCACTCTAATTGACTGTCAACACCCGCCGCGGGACCATCGATCCGCGACCAATCACAGTCAGCTAGGTGAGACAGGTGGTCGTCTTGCTGGATCGACTTAAAATCCCTGTAGCTGAAAGATTCAACCACAGGGGATGCAGGAGTTTCGACCCCAATCTCGACCTCTATGATGTTATGATGACTGGGAAAAGGCGCCGGCCGATTGTCCCTGCTCAGTACAACGTCATTATTATCTGTCAAGATCACATCAATCCACGTGTGAGAATCCGTGAGATGATGAGTCGCACCATGATCAATTATTTGAAGGTTAAGATCATCAGCCAACCATCTAACAAATTTCACATCGGCTGACGTTCCGAGTAGGTTCGCATTCAGATCTCCCATAATAATTTTGTGACTAAAGTCTTCAGTATGTATCGTCAGTTTGTCTATTAAGTCAGAGCCCTGTAAAAACGGTACGTGTGGTGGTCTGTATATTAAAGCAACAAAGACGGGGGGAAGGCTGCCTTGCTGAACACTGCACATTAAATATTCAGGTATAAATGGCCTGCCCTCCTGTGTTGTTGGAGAGCTGCATAGTAAATTGGCCTTGAAAGTGTTATGAATGTATAGGACTAGCCCGCCCCCTAGTTTGTTGCGATCAAGTCTAAGTAGTGAGTAGTCATCGATCTGAATGAGATCATTCCCAACATCAGGGTCAAGGTGCGACTCAGCAACCCCAAAGAGATGGTAGGCAGGACGAGCTGAAAGGTGTTGTTTAATCATGCCAATGTGCACCTTCAGTGAGGTAACATTGACAAAACCTGCCCTCAGTCCCTTACAGTGAACCCCCCAGGAGTGTCTGCGGATAGTCAATTTTTTGCAGCAGTTGACGGAATTACATTTTATCAATTACGATTTCATTATCAACAGTTTCTTTTACAGTATTTACAGTTTGAGATGGTTGATTAATGGCATATGATGCCACTATTGTCTGTAAATCAGCCGCAGATGAAAATTCATGAGAGACATCACCATCGCGCCTCTTCACCAGGAAACGGCCCCCTCTATGCCAAACATATTTAAAATTAAGTCTCATCGCAAGGGCCTTGAGACTTCTATATTTAATAAAACATTCTTTTGTTAACAATTCATTTATAAAAATTTTCCCATTTATAATCCCATCCCTTGTGTCCTGGTCAAGAGCTGCAATGTCGACATCTCTAGCATGAAAGCCAGTGATAAGCTTTTTGGCTCGCATTATTTTCTCGCCTAACGCACTGCTGGAAAGGGTAACAACCCATGGTGACCTTCTACGTTCGCTGTTTGTATCTGCTAATGCCGCAGCTGTCGATTCTTCTGACCGAAGCAGGCGTGTGCCTATTATATCAATTTTTCGTGTTGATGGAAGGACACGGCACAGTATCGCGTGTGCGACGTCAACACGCTTAGAGACATCACCGTCGAAAATATTTGAAATAATGAGCTCCGCATTACCGCTTTTAATGTTTTTACTGTGCATTGTCCCCCCATCAATCGTTTGCACCCGCGTGCTTCGTGCAGGTGATGCTGCAGCATCAGCATTGTCGTTATTATACTTATTCAAACGCCTAGACATTTTATTTCTACTATTTACAATTTGGATAAACCCGTCATTATTGCTTTCACAATTGTCAATTGTTTCGCTTATATCACTATAATTGTCGAGTAAGGTACTATTCGTAGCAGACGCATTATTAACAGTATTACATTTTTTTGTACTTATAAGAGAAACGGTATTGTTTTGTGTACTGGGGAGTACTGCGATTTTTTGGAATTCAATTTTATTTAGTATGAGTTGGTTATCTTTTTGGATGTTCTCAACATTTCTTTCAATTTTCTCAATAGTAGTAGTATATACAGAGGTAAAATCTTTTGTTATTATTTTTTCTATTTTTGTTATTATTTCCTTGTTGTCACGTTCAACTCTATTGATTTTATTTGTTAAATTTAGGAAATCGTTTTCAAAAGTGTTTAATATAAGATTATCAATTTTAGTCTGTGACTCAAGATTTGTCTGCTCTAGATTATCGATTTTTTCAATTAACATGCTATAATTTACCTCTGTATTGGTCAATAAAGTGTTCGTTTCTACGTTATTATCATGTAATTTTTTATTTTTAATTTTTAGGTTATCTATTTCTTGATAAAGCACTTGCTTCTCCTTTTTCATCTCCTCCAGCTGGGAGTGTTGTTTCGACAGTTTTTCCTCAATTTTTTGCAGCTTAGAGTCAATTAAAAGTGCCAAAGTATGTACTGCTGGTAACGTATTTAGCCTATTTACAATTGCCTCCAATCTGCCTTCAATAGAGGTGCAATGTCTAGCAAGTGCATTATCAATGTTTCTTGAAGTAGAATTCGCGTACTCCACTAGGCAGGAGACCGTTGTTCCCTTTTTTAACGCGGTGCTATCTAGCATACGGATGACGGACGCATTTATGTCATTAATACTGCTGTTATTTTTGGAGAAGGAGGACTGCGAAGTATTATTAGCTCGGTCCGCAATCTTGGCCGTGACGTCACTCGGGGGTTCCCCGCTGTGCTCTGCTCCTGTACTGGAAATGGGCGGGCCTAGTGACGTCACAGGAGACTGTGAGGCCAACCGGAGTAGGCTGCTGGTGGGGGCGGGGCCTAGCCCCTGCAACGGAGAGAGTGAGGAGTTGGTGGGCGCGGTCTTGCTCGCCTGATTGGTGCGAGCAGCTGTTGCAGGCCTTTTATTGGCCGGAGTGGACGCGGCTAGCTCCTTCTCTTTCCCACTCATATTGTTGCTGGCGTTCGTCGCGCGCGCGACTGCCGACTCGAACATCGACCTCTTCGAGTCGATGCATGCCTGGCACGCTACCGCTTTAGTTTGTAGCTGCAGTGCATTCCTTTGTACGCGGGTAAGCACTGCAAGAGGCTTGCACGCCGGATGGTATGTAATATCGCACATGCAGCACTTACGTAGCGAATTGCTGCTCCTAGGAACCTCCCCGCAGATGGCGCAGTTGTCGACCATGGTGTTAGTGGCGACAAAGATGAGTCGTGGAAGGTAATGATGGTGTGTCTAGGACGCAGCAGGTGTCGCCTCGGTGGTCACGTAGTTGCAGTTCGAGTCGGCAGATGGCGCCTTGATAGTATGGCGCTGCGTGCTGTGTGTCCAGAATGAAGTGGTACCTCTGGATTATGCTTCGTGCTTGGCTCCCGTCACTCTGCCGTGTTCACCTCACTTAACCTCAAAAAACACCTGGCCGGGTGTTGTTGCTTGGATGTTGAAAGCCGTGCCGATGGACCAGTGGAAGCTGTGATTTATTATCACAGCTATAGTTAGTATGTTCCACTGTGCAGGCACCACAACAGACCGGCTCACAGACGCAGGAGGCAGCAGAGTGCGGTGTAAATGCAGGAGCCAAAACACGAGCAGGTGCACCCAGCAGACGCGCGACAGAGAGAAAAGGAAGAAAAGAGAGAGAGGGGGGAGGGAGGGAGGGAGAGAGAGAGGGAAGGAGGGAGGGAGGGAGGGAGGGAGAGAGAGAGAGAGAGAGAGGGGGGGGGGGGGGAGAGAGATAGAGAGAGAGAGAGGGGGGGGTAGTCGCTATGCATATCATGCGACGGCGGTAAGTGCCGTGATCACCGGGTACGGTGCGAGCCTGTATGCGCAAAACAGCTCTAGCCTGGACGTCTGCAGAGCCGTGTATTTCAGGTCGCGGTCTCTTCTTCCTCATTGTCGTAGTGGGTGCAAATGTGTATGTATGTGCGGGACTTCTCTGCTGCTCACTACCGGCCAAGTCGCGTCTGCTGAACCGGTCAGCTGTGGCAGTTAGCTGTGTGTGTGAGTGTCGGTCTTTACCTCGGTCGCGATATTCCTTCTCCTCATTCCCTCAAATAAACAATAATAACCCCCTCCGTTAATAACAATTTAAATAAATTGATTTCTCGGCTCTGATGACGGCGGTGGTTCGGTCGTGATTGACTGCCTCGTTTATTTAAAATATTTTGACGCGAAATACGCGTCACATCTTTCTTGTTCAAATCTAGCTACTCGGCCATAATTTACTAACCTATTCTCCTAAAATATTATTCTTACATTATGGAAAAATTTTCTAATTTTTTTTCACTTACGTGTATTTACATAAATTTTTATTTCAATCACCAAGAACTGAATTTCATCTATTTTTATAATTATAAATATTAATTTATTACTTTTTAAAGAACTCTTATAAAATTCTTAAAGAATTCTCTTTACTTTAACTAATTCAATATTATCTCAATCGCAAATAATTCTTAATAAACTCACAAAGAACTGCTTGATAACTCTTAAAGAGTATAAGGTAAAAGCACCAGTACCTGGACACATGAAAACTCGGGACCTATAGTGGGACACAGATGAAAAATGACTGTTTTCATAAAAAATACAGCCATAAATCGTTATAGTAAAAATTATTATCTATGGTCTAGGGTATCAACTATGCAAATGAACATGAATTATTCCAAATCTACGGCAGAAATTATATTTATCACTTTTACTAAAAATGTGTTCTGAACAGGATTCGAGAGGATAAAGGAACCAGCACCGGGACAAAACAATATTTGGGACCTATACATAGACAGTAATGAAATATCGTAATTATTTCTGGAAAACTGTCATAGATTACAATAATAATTATTGTTTTCTGATGTTTAGATACTTGGTTGAAAAATATCGTACGAATTTTTTAATGTAATATGTAATTTTATTATTCAAATAGTCATTCAAAACGTACAAGCTTCTACGACTGATATGAGTACATCCTCTAGTATTAATACTAATGAAAGCAAAAATGCAGTGCCTACAAAAGGTGGAAGTAGAACAAAACTGAGAAGTATCAGAGATTGAATTCTATGATGAATCCGGTCAGCGCAGGACAGCATCTGTCGTTGTAATAATTCCTGATATTGAGAATAATTTAAATTTATCATCTGGCATTGCATTACCTACTTCAGATAATATTGTTGAAGGTGCGTTTCAATTACGTATTTATGAATATTATAATCGTTATAAATTAATATTAGTTTTCTCACAGAAAAACACTCATTCTTCAGTCACATTGCCCATATTATTATTATACTCTTGCAGGTGAGTTTTAACTACATTTTTAAATTAGATTTGCTGATTATTATTATATTTTTTTATAAATCAATATTCCTTTTTTTAGTGGAAATTACTCATTCTGGCATCAAGTTGCCCCTTTTAGATAATTCCCTTGAACGTGAGTTCTAATTACACCTTTAGTTTTACTAATTATTATAATTATAGTTCTTTATAAATAAATATCTCTTTTTAGAGGAAAATAATCATTCTGACATCGTATTTCCCATTTCAGATGTACTCCTAAAGGTGAGATATTATTATATCTTTAAATTTGTTAATTATTAATATTATAATTTTTTATAAATTAATGTTATATTTTTCAAAATAACTCACTCATTCTCATAACTCAATGTCAAATAACAATGAATTACCAGTTGTTAATAAAGTCTGGAAAGATCCAGATAATAGTAATTTAGGACTTTTAAATAATGTCGATGGTATGCAAAATAGTTATATATTGTTGATTGTGTATGAGGTTATTCTTAAGAAGCAGTTATTCCATAAATTTCTCATTATTTGCAGATGAAATTCTTGACTTGTCAATTAATAGTAGCTCAAAAACTGATTCTTCTAAACATACAAGTACAAGCGACGCAAAGAATGATTCGTTAGATTCCTTAAAAACGAATAATCAGAAAGAAAAAATTGTTCTGATGGTGACAACGCAGTTTTCATAAATGTTGATATGAGTAATGAACAGTCTATGCCTATTAGAAGTGAGTTGACGAACTTTAGTAATAAAAGATGTATTAAAAAAAATAATAAAAAACATTTTGACTCGGTACATGTGAATATTTAAATATCTTAACGGAATTGAAGAAAGCTTTACCTGTGCCTAATTTCAATTGAAAAAAGAAAAAGAAAACTAAATTTTCTGACGTTGCACCAGTTTCAACCGTAGATGACTTGCTTCAAGTTCTTCAGAAAAAAGTAGATGTCAAAAAATTAAAAGAGCAGAAAATTTTAATGAATAAAAAGGAATAAGAGAGAGAGAGAGTAAAAATATTGAAAAAGAGCACCTCATTCATTTCAACGAATTTCAAGAAAATAAGAAGAAACTACAACAACCACAAAAAAGCAATAAATGCTGAAATAAAGAACCTAAAGTAAATGATTAATTCTGAAAATGATAAGGAAAATAGCCTTCAATTTCAAGAACGAGTTAAAACTTTATGTATCCAATTAGAAGAAGTTGAGCAATCATTATTAAATTGCGAAATGCAAGTTTTTAACTTCTATTGTTTATAAAAATTACTGTAAATATACTTATGAAGTGAAAAGATTCATATAAGAAATAAATAATATAATGAAACTAAAAATTAAATGTTACTTATTAATTAGCTTTTTAATAATAAAGAAAGTACGTTGTTTGATGCCTTTCTAGATATGTCCCACTATTGGTCCTACGCTGTCCAACTACTACGGTAACCCTAAGAGACCTGTCCCAGTTCTGGGATCCAGAGGTTTTCTATTCAAACGTTGTTTCTTATTGTATAAATTATCACTTACGTATATTTTATTGTTTTAATGAACTCAAAAACGGACCAACTAAATGTAAAAACAAAAACTTTATCAAGATTTCGTCTATTATATTTCAACAATAACGTTTATGTAATTCTTGCTTCCAAAAGGGTCTCACTACTGACTCCTTTACCTAATGAATGGTTACCTAACAAGTGGTTGCGCGTGAGCTATCAACCCGCCGTGACTGAATACTAGAATGCTATAAAATGCACACGTACTTTAAAATAAACGTATTTGAAAAAAATCTCTTTGCGTGAATTACTGCGGCTATGCGGGTATTGCGGCGTGTCAGATACTGCGGAAAACTGAATTACTGCGTGTGTATTACTGTGGATTTTTTATAGACACCATAACCTATCCACGCATGAACAATTGTTTGTATATACAAACAAGATGATCACCTGCACATCTTTGAAACAAATTTAATTTATGATTTGATTAGATCTGACGACAATTACTTATATTTAACTACAATTCACACTTCTAATCTATCTATCTGATTCGTGCGTTAACCGGCTGAACTTTAATCTTGGTATTCCAGCGCGGTGTTAACGTCGAGCGGGTGCAGCGAGACACCGTTTGCCGTGGTTAATTCGCGTGCGTAAGGAGTTGGGAAAGTGTGAGACGAGTGAAGGTTAAATACACTTATTTTTGTAACATTAAATAATAATAGCTTTTATTGTACGTCGAGTTCTATTTGTAAATAACTACTTATAATTATCTCTGATTAAGTGTTTAAATGTGTAAAAAAAAAGGGTAGATAGATTGAAGCTCAAAAAGGGCCGACACGTGGTTAGAATTTTGGTGGTTCGCGCACGGTCGTCAAGGTGCTCTGGATATAGCCGCGAGTAAAGCGGAAGAGGCCTAAATCCGGGCGAGCAAGGAGTTTTGCTCCCCTTGCGCCGCCGCAAAAGTAGTGGAAAAAATATCGCGGAAGGGAGGCGTCGGGCTCGGCGCTATACGTCCTGCGAATAAGCCTCCCGCAGAGATGACACGACCGGTCACACGTCGGACAAGTGACCGACGACGCGCTCCAACAGCCGCGTGGCGCGAGGATTTAAACCTCGGACGCAACACTATCTATATATGTGATAAGGGGATTTCTGCCCAAAATTCTAAAATCTATTTTGCTCTTTCATGTAGAATAGAAAATTTTAGAATAATATTAAAAAAGAATATCCACCATATTGTAAGAGAAATAAGTAATTACTGAATTATTGATCAATAGTTTTTTAATAAAAAATATATGAAAACTTACCAACTTCTAAATACGTCTAGCATATGAGAATGTAATCTACATACTTCAAACTTTATTCGAGAATTTATTGAAACATAATACCAAAATTTGTGTATATTTGTGTAAATTTGTGTATTCCTTTTTATGATACACATACATTTCAACTATTAGTATAAATCTGTCTAAAAATTTTCATAAAAATTTAATGTAAGATTAAATTCATTCTTTATTGTTTATAGATTTTGAAACATTTCACATGATATATAATTTAATCAGTTCTACGATGAAAAGTATTTCACATAGTACAAGTTTCAAACTGTTCAGCGATGGATGCTTTCTAATCCCTGATTTTTAGTAAAAGTAGTTCTCCGTATACAATATTGATGAAACTTATTAGAAGTAAATTCAAAGATTAATTCGTATTAAAGAGTATAAATTTTGTTTTTTATTGTAAGATGAACCTTTGTACCAACTTCGAATAAGATTCATCAAAATTGTACACAAAGAACTACATTTACTAAACTTCAAGGTTTTGAAATGAACCATCAATGAATAGTTTAGGACTTGTACTATATTAAATACTTTTCAAGGTCTGCATGTCTTATAAAATTGAATGCAATTCAAATTCTAATCCGAAAAGCAAACACAATTTAAAAACTGTTAGAAAGTGTCAGATTTTAGACAGCGATTCTAACATATTCAGACAGATTTAGACGTTTCCTAATATTTTCTAATATGTTCTAACATTTAATAATAATGTACAATCTTAAGTGTCAAAAAATGTCTGTAGTTGTTAAAAAATGTTAAAAGCGTAGGATTTCGGACGTCGATTCTAACATATCTTGACAAATTCAGACGTTCTTTTAATACTTTCCAACATTTTTTAACGTTTTCTAACATTTAATACAAGACTAGAATGCGTTGCTTTGATTTTTTTAAATGTTAGAAAATGTTAGAAAGTGTTAAAAACCGCTAAATTCTCCTGTCCGACATCTGACATTTTTTATCGTTATTTGACACATTTTGACATTTTCTAACAGTTTCTCACACAAATTGACGTTTTTACGCAAAAACTAACAGAAACTGATATATTCGCGAATTAAATAACTAAAACTTAATTATTCATGCTAAAAAGAGTTTTGGCGATTGATTATACTACTAGAATTGAAAATTAGTTGCGTCCTAACAATCAAAAAAAAATTTTTTCGAGTTAACTGTCGTAAAAGTCAAAATTTTGACTTAAAACTGACTATTTTTTTACACTTTTGATAACCTCAATCTTTGATGATTGTTCAAAAACCAAAATTATTTTAAATCATTGTTCCACATAGTATGAATAGAAAAATTGACACAACATAGGATATCAAAATATGTAAGTTATAGCAGTTTCTGTAATGCTGCTCTACCAGCATTTTAAATGGGATTTTATATAGTTCGGTATAATTTACTTCAGGTAATATACGTAATAGGTACGTATACGCAATTTTATATGAAAGCTGACACGAAGACCTTGAATTTGCGTTATCGCAGCACTTCTAAGGACATTCTGGTCAAAAGTTATGCTCAATTGAATTTTACAAGAAAGATTAGGTGGTAAATGGGAGATTGAAAAATATTGAAGTAAGTTCGTCTCGTATCCGCAATCTCCCATTTACAACTTAATCTTTTTTATAAAATTCAATTGAGCATAACTTTTCATCAAAATGTCCTTAGATGTGCTGTGACAACGCAAATTAAAGGTCTTCATGCGGGCTTTCACAAAAAATTATATACAAGTATCTTTGACGTATATTACATGAAGTAAACTACATAAAACTATAAGAGATCCCATTTAAAATGTTAGTAAAGCGATGCATTACAAAGACTGCTATATCTTCCATATTTTAATGTCCTATGATGTGTTATTTTTTTTTGTTGGTACTATTTGGTACAAAGATTCAAAATAATTTTGGTTTTTGAACAATCATCAAAGATTGACGTTATTATAAAAGTCCAAAAAAGCCGGTTTTAAGTAAAAATTTTGACTTATACGACTGTTATTTCGAAAAAACATTATTTTTTCCGGTTAGGACGAAATTGATTTTCAAAACTTCTTTTAGCATGAATAATTGAGTTATAGTTATTTAATTGGCGATTTTGCGGAAAAATTGTATATGTGCTCTTAAAAAACTTATATTCGATGTAGCCACCTTTAAATGTTAACGTTAAGCATGGAGCTTGCAGGAAACATATTTTTTTGACAAATACCAACTTTTTCGAGGCTTTATTTTGATATTTGAAAATTTTTGGGAATTTTGAACCACCCTAGTATACACGAATAAAGAAATGCGATTTTTGAGGCACAGTGGATGGCTTCAAAATGAACGCTAAAGACCCAAAAGCTACAAAAGGTCAAGTTATACATGTGAATACGTTACTACCTGAATAGGGAAAGACGTAGCACTAGCGCCAAAAAAATGTTCAATTCCCATAAGGTGACAAAAGCTGGAACTATAATAATAAAGTTACTATGCTTTGTAATGAATGTTAATTCTATTACGCTATACAATATTTTTAGGTATTTCTAGCAAATGATTATTTGTATATTATTTTCCTGTTATTAAATAATTTAAAACAGTTGTAAAAATTAATATTCATGATAAATATAACATTCATATGCAGACCGTGAAAATGAATTCCGCTGATTTAACACTGTTGGTATGTATTGTTTCTGCTTTATCGATTATCCAGGCTGTCACTGTAATAAAGCAGACAACCTAGCGTTGCTCTTTACATTATCCAGTTTATTCAGTTTCATGCTCTGGAGCGCAAAATACTTATATTGAATGTGCAATAAACTTTACAATAATATCGTCAAATTACATAAGTATTAAAATAAAATAATATCTGATTTTGTATAATATCCATATACTTTGAGTATATTGTGTGTTTAATATTGATTGTCCGGCAAAGTGATATGATGTTAGACAGTATGTTTTAAGTTTTTTTTCGCTAAAATTTATTACAGAATCATAAGAGGAAATGTTAAAAACGTATAGATAAATTTGCTTACATAAAGGAGACTATGGTATAACGGGCCACTAATAAAAAATAAAATAACATTTAGTTACTATTCAATAAAAAATAATACTATGCAACATTTATATCAAGGTTCAATGTCTATTTCCAATAGTAAAATGTACGACTTATATAATTAACTTGGAACATAGCGATTTAAAAATAAGTTAGGGTATAACGGGCCGCTCAATTGGCGTATAATAGACTAGCATAATTTTACACTCTTGTTGATAAATTATGGGAACGAAAATACCTTAAGAGAGAAGTAACATGTTTGTTTATGCTTAAGGGTACCTAACAATAACGTGTTTTTCCCATAACCAGTGTTTCTCAATTTAAAACTTCACTGCGCTATATTAATTTTTCAGCTTGGAGAAGTATATCCATGCAAAAAAAATTAACTCACATTACGACCGCACGTAGATTACAACGCACAGGTGGCAATACTACTACATTAGTAACTTTACATTTAAAACTAAAGAAAAATATTTTCTACTTGCTGAGTGTTTTCAAATGAGCCTAACGTTGTCATTGTAAGTTAAAGCGAGACGAACTTAAAGTCTAGGTGTAGAAAGGGTATTAGTGCAAAAAGTGTATTTATAATTAAATTTATAATATTTGTATATAAACCTTTATTTTCATAAATATTATGTAATAGCTTGTCCAAAACAAACTACGGGTGAACTTATATTATTTTTACATATTTACTATTCTGATAATTTCGATGAGCTGTGCCTAGTTTTTGAACATGTTTTGTACTCTATTCAATATAAATGAATAGAAAATGCCCCTAAATTATTTAACCTCCAAACATAATATGGCAAATTAGTGTATTTCACGGATATTTATGTTGATTGGAAGGTCAGTAATCTTTTCTGTACAGCAGAAAAGTTATTAATTACATATTAATAATTGAAAGATTCTGTAATCTTGGGATTCATGGAAGAACACTACCTCAATCACCAAACATCGCTTAAATCTAGTTAATGGTAACTCGACGTGACATCGATAACTGTCTACTTAAGATTTTTTTACTTGTGTGCACATTGAATCTTGAGTACTGTTATCTAAAAAGAGTATCTTCATTATTTACTTTTATATTAGACAGAATTCAAATGCATATCGTGTGAAACAGAATGACCGTGTTTAAGTGAAGTGCTGTGAAACTGTGTTTTAGTGTATTTAGTGTAATCCTGTATTCCATTATATGTTAGATGTTTGAAGAAAGTTCTAGAAATATTATTAAATTTATAAAAAAAGTTTTAATGTAAATCCCCGGTAGTAAACTATTTGTGATATCATCATCATGCATTATTTTGATTATTTCGATTATTTTATCTTTTTGTAAGTAGCATAACTGTTCATAGTAATTTCTACCATTATTCAAACAGGGCTAATTTTATAGGCATCGGCTCAAGGAACAATTTGAAATCTGATTTGGCAAATTTAGTTACGACGGTATCGCCATAAAGTGTTAATTTAGATGTACACTCTCCTAGTTAATCCTAAATAATGTTATTGGGATTTTTTTTTAAATTGTAGTATATTCTCTACAAAATTTGCAAAAAAAAACATTTTTACACTTCTTTCTCTAAAGTGCAGAAATTTCAAATGAAAAATATGTGAAAGTTAGAAGTCACGAAAAAGATTAAAAATTCCATTTTTATGTGTCCTCATAACTTTTACACTTTTAACCTTAAAGTCTAAAATTTTTTTCTGTATATCTTACACACATACATGTATATAAATATAAAGAAGTTTATGCACAAAAACTATATTTATTTAAAAATTCTCAAAGAGACCCTTTTGGATACTGTCATCTTATAACATCGCTATAAAACACGGGTATCCTCAAACTGCAAGAAGTTATTATATTAGCCATTTTAGAGTTTCAAAATCCGCTTCGTTTAATATCTTACATGATCATTTTCACAAGATAATACAAAATTACATTATTTTCATTTCTTGTTTTATTTTTTAATTAAGAGAAGGCCGTATCTACTCTCCTTGTCTAATTACATTTTCGCTATGTATTCAAATAGTAGTTTGTTTATTGAAAAAAATAAGAGTCATTCCCAATTCTTCGTAAAATAAGGAATATTTTAAGACCTAAAAAATATTAACATTATTTCCTTTCCGAGAATACTTCGAAACGCGAAAATCGAGGATAGGTTCTGCGTTTCGAACTACCTTGGAAAGGAAATAATGTTAGGTACTGACAGTGGCCTTGGATGAACTTGAAACCAAAAGTGTCGGCCCGTCTCGGATCTTTGCGTATATTATTTCTATGAACTCTTGCGAGTATTTTGCGACCGAAATGAAAATTATCGCGTAGAGGAATCTAAAATAAATTCGATTTATCAATATTTTTCAGAGGTTATCCGTAATATTCTTGTTAATAAATCTTTAAACCATGAATTTTTCAGCTGAAGTTCTACTTTGCAGTAATAAAAACTATTCTAAATAGTTTTTGTATCTTTTATATTGATATAATTCATACAAATTTATTTATGAACATAAAAAAATCGATTACGTCAGTTTCTTCTCTTTATTTTTCAGTCAGAATTTCCATTAAGTAGAATATTTACATTTTTATTTTTATCTTTTTAATTTTAAAGATATATATAGTAAAATTTATTGAATACGTATAAATATTCGAGAAAACAGCTTAAATACTCTTATTACGCATATTTCTAACGATTATTATGGTAGATGGGGTACTTTGCTCGACTATTGATTTTGATTTTTGTATTTCATTCGAAATTCATATTTATTCTTTCGATAACGTTGCCATAGATACTGCAAATAAATAATAGCGTTTCTATAAAATAAGTTAAAATGTTGATTATAAAAATGCCAAAAGCAAGATCTCACGAAGAAAATCTTCGACAAATTTGTTTACTCTGTTTCGGGAAAACGCATGAAATGCGTTTTGTTCTAGGGCCTTGCAGGCAACTGTAGAACAATACCTTGATTATAATGCTTTTGACGATCGTTTACCCGTCGTCATATGCTAAACTTGCTCAAAAGATCTATCGCGTATTAAAGACAACCCAAAACAGACTATTAGACTTTCCAACTTTTCTGATCATGATCCTATGAGAAAAGTTACTAGATCAAGTACTGAATATATGTGCTCTAGTCATATTTGTCAATTAACTAGAAAACCAAAACTGGCAATTTCGCAAAGGGAAACTTACTGCTGGAGCGACGAAGTATACTCAAAGATATCTCTAATATAAATATATTAGGTATGTATATAAATAAGTATATTGATTTGAATAACTTTATAACTGACAATCTCAATGTTTCAAACAAGTTTTGATCACAGTTTCTTTCATTTTCGTTTTGATACGCTGTATAAGTTTATCTTTGACAAACAGTTTAGTTTATACTGTGATGGCCGGTATTTTATATCAATTATAAAATAATTAAAAACCATCACTTTTTATTCTTATGCGAAATTGTAAATTAGCGCGCGCTTCAACAACAATAAATCGCGATTAAGGCGAAATTGCGCTTTTAAATAGCCAGCAATACGCACCAGCGTGCAAAGGCCAGTGACTCCCGTATAAACGGCGAAGAAAGGTTCGGAGGAGAGGGGAACGATCAAGGAGAGAGTATCTGGAGAAAGTAATGGAAGATGAGAGCCAAGAGAAAGGCGCACGACGCAAGTGAACCGCGGGCCCGTGATCAGTATTCTCGGAATCCTCGGCCACGGTGGTCTATCTAGTGCTACCGTTCGCTTAAGTAAAGAGAAGCTGAGTCTTGCCTGTACGTACCGCTAGAGCCATCACGCTTAAGCGCACACACAGTCGTACTCCTTAACCGCTCTCCCTTTCTCCCATTAATTATGTTAACATGGACAAGTTAAATAAAAACTAACTTATCCATAACAAATTTTTCATAATTTATATGCCTCACTTTCCCTACACCCGCTTGGAAACACCGAACCCTCGTTGGTAGCAATCAATGGGGCTAACGTATTAACCAGATTTTTTTGCTTATGACGAGCGCACTCTTGAAATGGTCACCGCATCGCTCGAGTGTAGACGAATAGATGTTTTTTCGAGGTTTTGCCTACTCGCCTCGCTTGAGCGCTAACGCGCGCTCTAGCCACACCGAGATTAATAATTAAAACATAAGAAACTGCATTTACGGAGCTCCTAACTAGACGGCTCCGGGAACGCAGTAAAATTTCTGGTATTCAAAACTACTTTAGAAGGGTAAATCAACGTTCTTTTAGAGCACTGTTCTCGGGTCAGCACGCGAAGCGCGTATATACCAAATCAAACGGCTGAGTCCGTCACAATATATATATATTTATAGATTATCTGATAATTTCATTATTACGTTCTACAAATCTTATTTTCAGATAAAACAAAGTTGCCAAATACTGAAAATCGCTGTAGCTACTGATTTTCACTAATTGTAAGAGGATTATCTCATAAATGCAACTTGAGTTCGCGGTTCAAAAATCTGAGAGCATTGTGCAATCAGACTCAAAGGTTACCGAGCAAGTAGTTTTATCTTTACTGAAAAAGAACATAATCGATTGACAAGAAAGTGAAGAGAAAGAAGGCGAATCTAATGTTATATCATTCACTCAAGCTACCAGAGGTAAACCTCTTAAAGTGTCTGTTGGTAAAAGCATAAATGATAGCTCAGTAACGAAGCAGCTTTTTTCTGCGGACGATTTCTTAAAATACGAAAAAGTTTTCATTTGAGACAGAATGTGATTCTTGGAATCGCTGCGTCTTCGCGTGTAGCTTCAAATAATTCTAAAATTGTAGAATCTAATTTGGAAAAAAAACTCATTGATAAAATGCACTGTGTAGACGCCATTTTTCGGTAAAAATCTCAACCCTTTTTTTTTTAAATATGATAGAAAATTTCAAAAATAGCTACTTGGAACTTCGTATACCGGTAACTTAAAAAATTCATGCTATTTTCCATCACATACTAGAATTTTACGAAGACATGGGCACCGGACTTGGATTCTTTCGCGAACAAGCAATGGAATCGATACACTGCGATTTTAAAAATGTTTGTAAAAAATATAAAGTATCAAGTGAGCATCCCAAATATTCGCAACCATGGCTTCCATGCATTTTAAATAAAAAAATCATTCTTCTTCATGTTTTATTTCTGAAAATGTAAAGTTAATAAATAAAAGGCGTAACTGAAAAATTCTAGTTGTATTCAAATTTTGTGCATGCAGTTATATGGATGAAATCAATACACGAGGTACGAAACTATTCAGAATTATTTTTACTACTAAGAAGTAGAACTTCATCTGATAAACTAATACGAGGGTAGTTCAATAAGTCTTTAGAATGACCAACAGATGGCGCGCGAATCGCTCCAAATCATCTGTTTTCAGTCAGCACCACTCCCGACTAGATATATGGTGCAGTCACAGTCCACATCTTCTGAGTTTACGTGTTTTTATAACCAATTGAAAAAAAAAAAATTGCTTGTTAAGAAAAATGGAAAAAAACGAGTTCAGAGCGGTAATTAAACATTTTCATTTAAAGGGTTTAACTCCATATGAGATAAAAAATGAATTGGACTCAGTTCATGGCACATCTGCCCCTGCCTTAGCAACGGTTTATAACTGGGTAAATGAATTTAAGCGTGGTCGTACATCATTAAGTGACGAACCACGTTCAGGAAGGCCCGTAGAAGCAACTACTCCCGAAATCATCAATAAAATCCACGATATGGTGTTGAAGGATAGAAGATTAAAAGTGCGTGAGTTAGCTGAGGCCACAAGGATATCTATAGGTGCAGTTGTTTCAATTCTACATGAAAAATTAGGCATGAAAAAGCTATCGGCAAGATGGGTGCCGCGTTTGCTCTCAGCTGAGAATAAACGCAATAGAGTGGTCGCCTCTGAGGCTCTTTTGGCGCGCATAAGTCGGAATGCTGAGGAATTTTTTCGTCGATTTGTAACTGTGGTTGAAACATGGATACACCACTACACTCCTGAGACAAAGGAACAATCCAAACAGTGGATTTCCACAGGCGAACCAGCTCCAAAGAAGGCAAAGACCGTAAAGTCAGCTGGTAAGGTTATGGCTACAGTTTTTTGGGATGCACGTGGAATTATACTTATTGACTACTTGGAAAGGGGTAAAACAATTACTTGTGAGTATTATGCATCATTATTAGAGCAGCTGAAAGAAGAAATTAAAAAAAAACGACCACATTTGGCGAGAAAAAAAATTCTCTTTCATCACGACAACGCCCGAGTTCACACATGCTTCGTTTCAATGGCTAAAATTGAAGAACTAAAATTCGAATTGGTCGAACACCCACCGTATTCACCAGATTTAGCCCCAAGTGACTTTTTCTTATTTCCAAACTTGAAAAAATAGCTTGGTGGACAGAGATTTACGGACAACGAAGACGTCATTGCCTCTGTAAGTGCTTATTTTGAGGAACTTCCGAAAACGCACTTTTCTGAAGGATTAAAAAAACTTAAAAAGCGATAGACCAAGTGTATAGAGCTCCAAGGAGATTATGTTGAAAAATAAAAAAAAATTTACCCAAAAAAAATTGTTTTTATACTTTATTCTAAAGACTTATTGAACTACCCTCGTAGTTTAAAGATTTATTAACAAGAATATCGCGAATAACCTCTGAAAAATATTGTAAAATCGAGTTCATTCTGGATTCCTCCACGCGATGATTCTCATTTTGGTCGCAAAATACTCGTAAGAGTTCATAGAAATAATATATGAAAGATCCGAGACGGGCCGACACTTTTGGATTTAAGTTCATCCAAGACCACTGTGTACCCTTTTAGGTCTTCAAATATTCCTTATTTTAAGAAGAATTGGGGACAACTCTTAGTTTTTCAATTAATAAACAACTATTTGCGTAATAGACAAACATGGGATTAGACAAGGACAGTAGATACGGCTTCTTCGTAAGGATGCATGCCACTTTTAAACGCTAGAATGAAAAATAAAATTATCCGTTCATACAAATTTATTCTTTTAAAAGCATACATTCTGAAAAGTTATTCACTATTGCGAATTCTTTTTTATGCAAACATATTTAAATAAACAAAGTATCTGTTTTATTATTACCTTGATTATATATATTATATATGCATGACCTTTATTCTCCTTATTTGTTAAACGAATTTAAATACCTATAATATGTTAAACGTTAAATCCTGCTCTCTTATAAATGCCAATACTAGCAATTTATACAAGTTACAATATTCAAAAAATAGATAGAATGAAATAAAGTTATCTTCTAAAATTCTTTTTATGAAAACTCATTTTATAGTTGCAGAATATTTAGCCTTATTCAAAGGTTGTTAAAAATAGCTGGACATTGATATATTCAATAGAAACAAATATAAACTTCTGGAATAAAGTAAACAAAAGAGAAGAACAAATAATGAATAATCATTTTATTTAGTAATAAGTGATGTTTATCCAAGTAAATCTACGATTACTGTTAAAGTTAATAAAAAAAAACTAAGCAATGTTCTACAAATAAATATCACGTGTCTGTTGCGAGGTTTCAAAACCGAACAACAATCAAACGTATACTTGTGCAAAAAAAAATATTAGTAGTATTTGTGTTAGTGAGTTAAGCATTTTAACGTCAGTCGCGGTGCGTTTATTTTAAAACAACAATGTAATATTTAAGGATATACTGTTTGGATTTTAGTACTAGTTAACATACAGTGAGCCAAACACAAATTAGTCACAGGCATAGTATGTGTAAGGCAAATTTAATTCAGCTTTCTCCGACACGTGGTTTCGACTTACGATCTATTCCCACGGCCCTAGAATTACTAACTAACTAGTTGTTATGTTATTAAATACTTCCTGTTAGTATCTTTATATAAATATCTGCAGATGCTGAGATAGTCTTAGGACATCTGCAGTCTCGTACGAATTTCGATCTGCATGCGGACAGGTGGTGCGGTACTGTAGAAAAAAATAAGAGTTGCTTCTTTGGCGGTCAGTAAATTACAGTATTACGCGTCCTTGTTGCTGCTTTTTTCTGCTATGCTCTGTTCTGCTTAGCTTTTCGGCGGCTCGGCTTCAAAAATATGCGCAGCATGCGAATTTCGTGTCGTGATATATTATATTCGCGCACGCTCCCCTCTATTGTACGCCACTGGTGCATCATTTCGCCTTTATTTTATAAATATTAACATTTATCGAAAATGGAACAAAGGATGACTCGACTATCCTTACGATCGTATTATGATACTAATTAGATAAATTATTTTAATTTATCATGTGACCTCGCGTGATAAGAGGCTGAAAAGATAAAAAATGTTATCCCTCAGAATTTGTTTAACATTTCAGTCTAAAGTTTGATACGATTACTAAAGAAAATATTTTAATCGCGCTAATAATGTTGAAACTCATAAAGATAAATATTCTCTTTAGCAACGGTAGCGATGAGTACTCTTGAGTAACGTTGGCGATGGAGGCTTATCCACCGGGTCTTACTTTGGGCGATTTTCTACCTGTATGAGATCGCTTGAGTATTCCCCTTCTCCTGCATCGGTTTGGCTTCCCTTTCTCCTTCCTCGGTTTGACTTGGGAACTGACAGGTACTCGGTGTTCCGGGTGATATAGGACAAACAGTTCCTGGTCTTTTTCCTGGTGAACCAGAACCAGTTCCCACTTAAGGGGAGGTCGAAGCTTACATGCAGTTACGTAGTTACCGACAATTTCGTATTTTTCAGTATTCTCATTCAAATTTAATTTTTTTTCAATTATCTCAGTTGTTTGGTGTTTTGTAGTAGATTAAATTAGAATAATGTCAAATTCAAAGCAGAAATCTGTAATCGGCTCCGACCTCCTCTTAAGGTGGCTGATTCGCTTCTCATACCAGTTTATTTGCCTCCCAATGCGTCGGCGTATTTTGTCCTCTGGTGCTTTGGTGTCATGGTAATAGGGTCTAACGGCAGAGGAATGGAACGTACTATGCAATTTATTAGAGTGCTCATAAAGTAACTTATATGTACAGTCACTGAAGACGTCACAAACTACATACGGGCCCTCGTAGATTGCAAAGAACTTAAATTCCACCTTTTTTTAACATATCTGAGACATTACATGCATGCACTAAAACCTTATCTCCGATTTTATACGATACGAGCATTCGTGAGCTATTCAGTTTCTTCGATCGATTCTCACTCTTAAATTTTATACGCTGAAAAACCAAATTAATTTAACCAAATTAACCAAATTAACTAAAATAATTTTTTTTGCGTACGGTATATCTATCCGGGGTGGTGGTAAGTTAAGGCATTTTTCCCACAATCGAGTAGGTTTTTTATTTAACTGAATTTCCATTGGCGTAAATTCAGTGCTCTGATGATAAGACTCGTTCATACATTCTTGGATAAACGGGAGCCATATTGCCCATGCGGTATGTTTTGTGGCGATTAGCCTTCTAAAAAATCTATTCAGTTCCTTGTTGAACCATTCAATGACGTTGCTTTAAGAGTGAACAGGTTTAATATCGTTAAGCTTTAATCTTGATACCTAGGACTTTGCCGCGAATTGTGTCCCCTGATCGGATTGAATTCGCGAAGGTTTCCCATACTTGGGTATATAATCATTGAATATTTTACATAACGTAATACGTGTATCCGCTTTTCATATGACATATAACACCACAAATTTCGAGAATACGACCAGTGTCGCTTAAATCTATCTAGTGCTTCCCACACTGACCGGAAGAGGTCCTTAAAAGTCTATTGAGTTTAACTTCCCTACCGTTTTTGAAATGATGGGGAGGTTAAAGCAGCTTCGATTGAGTATATGTCTTAATCCTTTGGCAGTAATCGCAAGTGCGCAGGACTCAAACGGCTATTTTCTTTAAATTGGGTATAAAAAACGTTTCCGAAAGCATCCTAACACATTTCTTTGTACCAATGTGATCTTATAGATAATGTCTTTCTAACAGAAGTTTGGTGAAGAGGTCTACCGTCCAAACTATCCGTTTGTGCCCTCTTGTCCTTTTAAAACGTAAGTCTCTTTATTTAATAAACTCTACCTAACTTCATTTAGTTTTTTATCAGCAATCTGTGTCTCTGCAATGTGTTTCAAATCATGTGCCAACGACTTGACGGGTTTGCGCGTGAGAATCAAATCAATTAAGGCGTCTACGTCGCGTATATCCCTTTTACTAGATGAAATACGGCTTAAGGCATCTGCAACTATGTTTTTTTGTACGTGGTACGTATACAATTGTCGGATAATAGTCCTGTGTCGCTAATAACCAACGAGTTAAACGGTCACTGAAGAAACGACATGAGAAAAGAAAGCTAAGAGCTTTGTGATCTGATTCTATTTGTACTTCTGCGTTCAACAAAAAAGTGCGAAATTTGGATAGACTTCAGTCAATGGCCAGGAGTTCTAATTCCGTAGTAAAATAATTAATTTCTGATCCTCTTAACGAGCGACTAGCACAACACACCAATTTTATGTGTCCTTTTTTATTTTCTTTTATATTGAAGGGTTCCTAATGCAAATCGGCTGGAATCTGTACATAGAACGAAGGGGCGTGATTTAGAGGGATGATATAATACAATTTCCTCACTAAAAACGTTTTTTTCGCGCTCAAAAACTTCTTGGTCTTCCTTTTCCCATTCCATTTTGACTTTACTTCTTTCTTTTAGAGTCGGAGAAGTGGATGAATTTCCTTTGCCAACACAGCCGTAAAATGTGATGAAAAGTTTAGAAGATCTAAGAAACCTCGCATTTCCATTTGATTCCTGAGGGGTAGAAAATCTCAGATACCCTGTACCTTAGCGGGATTAGGTTTTATAATATGTGTGGTGAGAATATAACCTAGAAAGGGCATCTTTTTTCTACAAAAGTGTACTTTCTCAAAATTTATTGTCACTCCTTCTAACAGGATTATCTCGAATAGTAATTTTAGATGAACTAAAAAAAATCAGAGAAATTGGGGGACGAACATAACCAATCGTCTTCAAAATCATTTAAAAAATCTTCTAAGCCTTTTAAAATTTGTTCGGCTGCCCTAATCAAGGCGGTACTGTTGACTTTCGTACCAAAAGGGACGACAGGATGATGATATGTACGACCTCTATGTAGGAAACCCGTATATTTTCGAGAGTTTGGGTGTAATCTGACCTGCCAAAAACTGGCTGTAACGTCGATACTGGACATAACTCCTATATTTTTACATATTTTGAACACCTGTTCAATTTCCTCTGGGCCATCATGGTCGTCCTCCAGGTACATACTGAGTTCCCGCGCATGTAATCACAAACGTACCTCTCCATTCTTTTTTGCTACGGTGACAAGAGGATTAATACACGGAGTTGTGAATCTTTCTATAATTCCTAATCTAAGCATTCTTTCTATCCCTATGTCTACTTTATCTCGTAAGAATAGTGGGACAGGGTGCGATTTATGAAAGTATGAAGAAGTATCTTTAATTTTAAAGAATATGTGTAGGAAAAAAACGATCCTGATTATTTTTTAAAGACTTTTCTGTATCTCGTTATAAGACTTCTAAAAGTCCCTCTATCTTCATCACGTTCAAAGCGAATATTATCTAATTTATTCTCAATTTCCGTCTTGGAGGCTTTCCTCCTCGAGTTCAACAGACTGGTCGTAAATCTGCGACTCTGTGTCTTGAGAAAAAATGTTAGAGATCTGGTTTATTTGTTCCGTGTATGTTTGGTATAGGTCCCCACATATGAAAGAATAATCATACAATGATGTGTCTTTGGGCAACAAAAATTTTTTTATTACCTACTTCGATAGCTACTCTCGGAAATCATGTATTTCTATACCCAATATACATTCTCGACCGAGCTTATGAACCACGAGAAAATTGAACTCTATTGATAAACCCATAATTGTTATTCCTGCCCTAAATTGTTTTTTTAGGGAAACTAATTTTTGCCCTGTGAAACCTACCACCTGTACATCAACTAAAGGAAGCATTGGGCAAGTTTTCCAGATTTCGGAAAATTTTGCAAATAGACTATCTGCAACACAAGTAATCTTACTTTCTGTGTCTATACGAGCACAGATTGGGGCATTCTCAATTATTATATCGATTTCTGGACACTGTATAGAGTCAGGTTTTGAGAGCAATTTATCTGCCTGTGATTCAGACAAAAGAAAATCTCACATAGTATCTAGCATCAAATTTATGTATTGCTTACAATCGGGTTTAAAATCTTTAAGTAAAAAGGAATTATTTTCTACAGGTGAGCGAAACTTCGAAGGGTTATATGTGTAAAATTGTTTAAGACATTATTTTATACGTTGTATCGTAAACAAGGTATTTTATTTAATTTTTATTACCGAGGGTTGCGGTAAAACGTTATTTAGTTTTCCGATACTAAAGAGATTTTTTCATCCTGTTCTGATTGCTGCATATCTATCTCATTCACAGTTCCGTTTTCTCGTTCCCTATTAGGAGGACGGTTGAATCTAGTAGTATCTTGGGTATTCTCGCATGGTCTATACGGGCGCTCCTCATATTTAAGAATTGATTGATTTTGAGGTGTTTCTCCTCGAAAGAGTTGGGTTTTTGGTGTGGAGGTGCGGAAATTATTCGAAAAAGGTTGTTTTTCCTGCCTCCAATGCATACCTGGACGTTCCCAACTAAGGTTCTTTTCTTGTCTGTTATGGAATTCTACTACCCTAGTTGATGAGAAACTGGAATTTAAAGAGCCTATCTGGTCCAGGGTGTCCAAGAGAGAAATGAGCTGACCTATAGTATTAATACCCCTCGAAACAATTGATAATGCAACTGCTCATCGAAATGCCTTGAAAACTTCTCTACCACTAAATTCTCTGCAGGCGGATCAGATAGCCTGCGTACGCTGTTGAAAATACGTAATACGTATTCACTATGGGACAAATATTCTTCGGCTTGATACGACCCGAATTCAAGATGGCATTTAATCTTGGTCTGTGTTGCAGAGTTCCAAAAACGTTCTATGAAACACTCCCTAAAATTACGCACTGAGGGGGTACGCTCACGTATCCGCCTGTCGCTTCAAGATAATTCATCAATGCGTTCAAAAAGCGCAACAGTCTATCGAAAGCCGCGCCATTAAAAGTCTGCGAGAATTTATTAATTTAACAAGATCCACACAGTTCATTTTCTCTCCCAATTCACTCTGTACATCCATCAATTTCGCGATCCGCTCCGTACGTGTCCCTAAACGTGTATGTATTTTTTGGGTATCCTCCTTCAAGTGCTGCGTATTCTCTTTTACATCTTAATAGATTTTAGGCAAATAAGCAATATCGCGCACGTTTTGTTGTACTATTTTTACACACGCAATTACCTCCTCCGTAAGACGAGTATCCCACTTAATCGAACGTTCATAAATATCATCAATAAAATCGAAGATTATTCCCGTGTTGCATGATGTACTATTTTATTGACTGTTTATAAAGTTTTCTTTTTCAAAATTTATATGGCTGTATTTCAAGCTAAAAAACATTTGTGAAGAATACATTACAATTCCAATATGCGAAAATAGTATATTGTGTACCATGGGGGAGAAGTAGACTTTTTTGACGGGGTTTGATGTTTGCAATACGAGTCGTACGCGAGCAAGCACGAGCCGAAGGCGATTGCGTATTGCGAGCTGAAGACGAGTATTGCAAAGACACAAGGGCGAAGAAGGTCCCTTCCCTATGGGGCACACCGTATTTTTTGTCTGAATTACGTACTTTTTTAAGGCCTATAAAGCGGAAATAAACTTGATCGTTTTCGATATGGTGCACACACATGCTTGTTAGATTGTAATGTCAAACTATAATAATGTGCAGTCCACGTCAAACATATGGAATCATCTGAATGATACCGCATACTTAGGGGGTCTAGACACTCTAGATTTTCGACAACAAGCTCTAAGACGGTTTCAACCCAAGTTTAGGACAAGCGGGAACAAATTTACTTTACTCCCGCTATAGCCAAATGAGCGGTACAGTCATTTTTCGAAAATAAGCCCTAAGAGGGTTTAGGTAACCCTAAACATGGGGTACCATCCGGATGATACCACTTGTATAGGGTTGCCAAACACTTTAGTACGTTGAATTTCGATAATAGAGTTAACAAAATTATCCGTTCATAAAAAAATTTGCTTTCAAAAACATTCATTCTGAAATTTTGTTCACTATAATACTTGATAATATAGTTACATTTACCAATGTAAAACCTTTTGACACGTACTAAAACTTAAGTGCAGCACTTTGTCATTAAAAAAATTTTTATAATTTTTTTTATAAAATAAATTAGTTTTTTGAAAATTACACAGGCCGACAAGATTTTGAACCCAGAGACCAGACCATACTTTTCCGAAGGTTTTTGGCACGCTGAATCCAAATCCGGTTTCATAATTGCTCTATCACCTCAGGTTTTCGAGATATCCTAACCTAAAAGTGCAAAAATCACCGTTTTTGGCTGTTTTTGAGGTTATGTTATGCCGCCAACTGATTTTTTAATACAAAACGACCAGCGGCATCTGAAAGTACTAGTCTTGCCCTTCAAAATTCATTTTCGCTTGTTTCGATTCGACTTTTCCTTCTCGAGATATATCGATTTCAATCTGTAATGTATCAGTGTTTCTTATCTACTAGACATCCTATCCCATAGCCCCGTTTATACTCGGATAAACAAACTCTTCCTGATATTGCTGTCAAACCGCTTGCAAATGCATACCAGGTAGTTTTTGGGGTCACTGATCACAAATCTGGAGTTAGAATCTCCGAATTCAAAATGGCGGATCCAATATGGCGGCTATGATTACCACGATCCGTAGCAAGTCACAAAAAATCCCGAAAAAGCTCTGGAGATCGGTTACTCGGGGGTTTTCGGGGTCGCTGATCTCAAATCTGGAGTCAGAATTTCCGAATTCAAAATGGCGGATCCAAAATGGCGGTTATGATTACCACGATCCATAGTAAGTCACCAAAAACACTGGAAAAGCTCTGGAGATCGGTTACGCGGGGGTTTTCGGGGTCGCTGATCTCAAATCTGGAGTCAGAATTTCCAAATCAAAATGGAGGATCAAATATCGCGACTATCGTTGCCAAGGGCCATAGCCATAGTTGACCAAAATCTTGGAAATGGTCTTTTAAGTCGTCACTTGGAAGTTTCCCGATTCTCCGAGCTCGAATCTGCAGTCAAATATTCCAAGTACAGAATACCTACTGACCCACCCAATATGTTACAAAATGACGGATGTAATATAGCAGCTAGTCTTACATAAAGAACCTCACTTTGACTTCTTATGAAAACGTTGTCGCTGCTCTTGAAACGATCGTTTATATGACTTGCGCCTATAGACAGTCGATACGTTATGTCTATGCAGAGACCAGCAATAGTCCGCCATCATCCGCTCATCCCACCTACCTTGAAAATGCCGCTCCTTTTGTTTGAAATCTGAATCAATACGGTATTAGATACATGATCGTCGTAGTGTGCATGTATGAATCTGATGTACAGCCAGTGTAGATCAGCCAGTGCTTTCAAGAAAAACAAGACTTTCCGTGTTAGAGATCGCGTTTGAGCGACAGGCTACCGGATTAGTCATCAACCCATAAATAAATTAATACGGTATTAGATACATTAACGTCGTAGTGTGCATGTATGAATCTGATGTACAGCCAGTGTAGATCAGCCAGTGCTTTCAAGAAAAACAAGACTTTCCGTGTTAGAGATCGCGTTTGAGCGACAGGCTACCGGATTAGTCATCAACCCATAAATAAATTAATACGGTATTAGATACATTAACGTCGTAGTGTGCATGTATGAATCTGATGTACATCCAGTGTAGATCAGCCAGTGCTTTCAAGAAAAACAAGACTTTCCGTGTTAGAGATCGCGTTTGAGCGACAGGCTAACGGATTAGTCATCAACCCATAAATAAATCAATACGTTATTAGATACATTAACGTCGTAGTGTGCATGTATGAATCTGATGTACATCCAGTGTAGATCAGCCAGTGCTTTCAAGAAAAACAAGACTTTCCGTGTTAGAGATCGCGTTTGAGCGACAGGCTAACGGATTAGTCATCAACCCATAAATAAATCAATACGTTATTAGATACATTAACGTCGTAGTGTGCATGTATGGATCTGATGTATATCCAGTGTAGATCACTCAGTGCTTTCAAGAAACATAAGACTTTCCGTGTTAGAGATCGTGTTTGAGTGACAGGCTAACGGATTAGTCATCTACAATGTCGAGAATCCCGTGCGCAAATAAAGTTAATAAATTTTGCAATGTTTGCGGAAAGTTTGAGGCAGAAACTTACCGTAGAAACATCAGTGATACAATAAGAGCACAGTTCGAAGAATGTTATCAAACGCCTATGAGAAATCTAAATAAACCCTGGGTTCCTAATTCTATTTGTGAAGATTGTCGCCGAACTTTGAAAAACTGGAATAGTATAAAAAAGGATGTTGTAATTGAAACAGTAGTGTGGCGTGAACCTAGAAATCATGATGATGACTGCTACTTTTGTGGATGTGATATAACTGGTAGAAACCATACAAATAAACATTTGCTTGTGTATCCTAAGGTGCTTAGTGTAACACCACCAAAAATTGGAAAAATAGAATGGAATACAAATACTGTTCCTCAGCCACAAGCGGAGCAAGAAAGGCAAACGATTGAAAGTGACGAGGCCGAAAGCAGTGACGATGAATTTTCTTTTGACGACGGAAAACCGCAACTTTTTGATCAAAATGCTCTGGATGATTTTGTGCGGGAATTGAATTTGAGTAAAGATTTGGCAGAGCTATGCGCTTCCAGACTCAAAGAAAGAAATCTTCTATCCCCTGGGACAAAAATTTCCGTCTACAGGAAAAGAGATAATAAGTTCGTGAAGTATTTTACTAAAGAGAATTCCCTTGTATATTGCAACGATATTAAAGGTTTGATTAGTTTATATGAGATAGAAGAAGTTTATAAGCCGGAGAACTGGCGACTCTTTATAGATTCTTCAACAGATAGTCTTAAAGCAGTACTGCATCATAATGGAAATAAATATGCGGCAATTCCCATTGGCCATTCCACCGTATTGAAAGAATCGTACGAAAGCTTTCAATTTCTTCTTGAAAAAGTCAATTATTATAATGAGCACAAATGGTTGATTTGTGGTGACTTCAAAATGATAAATATTTTAGTAGGTTTGCAGTCGGGAAACACGAGACATCCGTGTTTTCTCTGCCTTTGGAACAGTCGTTCCCGACAGGAGCACTGGGTAAAGAAAAATTGGCCACAAAGAATCCAGATGAAGGTTGGTGAACACAATGTCATTCATGAGAGTCTTGTCGAAACCCGTCGAATCCTATTGCCTCCATTGCATCTCAAGCTTGGCTTTATGAAGCAATTTACTAAAGCTTTAGACAAAGAAGGCGAATGTTTCCAGTACATTGCATCCAAGTTTAAGCATTTGTCGGATGCTAAACTTAAAGAAGGCATATTTGTTGGGCCTGATATTAGAAAACTTATGAAAGACGATGATTTTGTAAAAACCATGACACCCGTACAAAAAGATGCTTGGATGAACTTCAAAAGTGTCACAGACAATTTTTTAGGAAACTATCGAGATCCAAAGTACAAATCTATTGTATCTACGATGCTAACGAATTTCCAAAAATTAGGGTGCCTGATGAGTATGAAATTGCACTTTTTGTTTTCTCATTTAGACTACTTTCCTGAGAATAATGGCGCATTCAGCGAAGAAATGGGTGAACGCTTTCATCAGGATTTCAAACAAAAGGAGCGGCATTTTCAAGGTAGGTGGGATGAGCGGATGATGGCGGACTATTGCTGGTCTCTGCATAGACATAACGTATCGACTGTCTATAGGCGCAAGTCATATAAACGATCGTTTCAGGAGCAGCGACAACGTTTTCATAAGAAGTCAAAGTGAGGTTCTTTATGTAAGACTAGCTGCTATATTACATCCGTCATTTTGTAACATATTGGGTGGGTCAGTAGGTATTCTGTACTTGGAATATTTGACTGCAGATTCGAGCTCGGAGAATCGGGAAACTTCCAAGTGACGACTTAAAAGACCATTTCCAAGATTTTGGTCAACTATGGCTATGGCCCTTGGCAACGATAGTCGCGATATTTGATCCTCCATTTTGAATTTGGAAATTCTGACTCCAGATTTGAGATCAGCGACCCCGAATACCCCCGCGTAACCGATCTCCAGAGCTTTTCCAGTGTTTTTGGTGACTTACTATGGATCGTGGTAATCATAGCCGCCATATTGGATCCGCCATTTTGAATTCGGAGATTCTGACTCCAGATTTGTGATCAGTGACCCCAAAAACTATCAGGTATGCATTTGCAAGCGGTTTGACAGCAATATCAGGAAGAGTTTGTTTATCCGAGTATAAACGGAACTATGGGATAGGATGTCTAGTAGATAAGAAACACTGATACATTACAGATTGAAAGCGATATATCTCGAGAAGGAAAAGTCGAATCGAAACAAGCAAAAATGAATTTTGAAGGGCAAGACTAGTACTTTCAGATGCCGCTGATCGTTTTGTATTAAAAAATCAGTTAGCGGCATAACATAACCTCAAAAACAGCCAAAAACGGTGATTTTTGCACTTTTAGGTTAGGATATCTCGAAAACCTGAGGTGATAGAGCAATTCTGAGGCCGGATTTGGATTCAGCGTGCCAAAAACCTTCGGAAAAGTATGGTCTGGTCTCTGGGTTATTGGTTCAGGAAAATTTTGTCGGCCTGTGTTATTAATAAGCATTTGTTCAAAATTGATTTATTTACTGAAAAAAAATTATAAAAAGAAATGTTAATGAAACATTTTGCTTTTAAGTTATAGTACACGTTAAAAGAAGTTGAACAACCGACGAAGAAAAAATTCGATCATCATGTCACCTAGAATCATGCACGCCGTAAAGTTCCTAATAAATATGGTGTTGAAAATGGGTAATTTATTGTGACGCGTAGGAACAAGCTTTTGAGGTTTTATAATAGTAAACAAAGATATAGGTTGGGTGCACGCAGACTTCAGCGCCCTTAGGTAGCGGAAAAATGACTTATTTGGATGAAAAGTAAACAATCCGGTTTGACCCAAATATTCTAATTATAATCTGAAAAACGCTGAAAACTCCGAGAATATGTTTCATAAGAAGCCAAAAGTTATTATTTTGTCTATTTATGTATGTAACTGCAGTTATCTATTTATTTTGTTTACCCAAATGATTTGTTTTTCCACTACTGGGGCGCTGAAGTCTACATGCACCCAGCCTATTATCAAGGATTTACAGTGCAATGGTCCCTAATGCACCTTGCATATAATGCTAGAAGAAGGGCCCACAATACATATTACAGTGAGAGTATTATTACGTTGAAGCCGAGCGCGCGCCCGCCTAGCGAACAACGCCGAGTGCCGATCACGCGAGGTCACGTGATAAGAGCCTGAAATGATAAAGCCTATTCCATATTGTAGGAGAAAAGCTTTATCCCTTAGAATGTGTTTAACATTTCAGTCTAAAGTTTGATACGATTACTAAAGAAAATATTTTAATCACGCAAATAATGTTGAAACTCATAAAGATAAATATTCTCTTTAGCAACGCTACTTCATGCACACTAAAAAAATCTATTGTATTTATTACGTCATAATTTATAACTAATAAATAAATAGTGTGAGATTTCTCCATACAAGGGAAGTTAAACTGATATATGTAGTGTTTTATTACAGCATGGAAGAAAGAAACTTTACACTCAAACTTTAAAACAAATAAATTATTGACAACAAATTAAAATAATTTATTTAATTAGTATCATAATAAGATCGTAAGGATAGTCGAGTCATCCTTTGTTGCTTATAGATTAATGTTAACAGCTATAAAATAAAGGAGAAATGATGCACCAGCGGCATACAATGTAGTTCACATGCTGCGCATATGTTGGAAGCCGAGCCGTCGAAAAGCAGAGCAGAAGCAGCAGCAAGACTACTTACTACTGTAATCTACTGACCGCCAAAGAAGCAACTCTTATTTTTTTCTACAGTGCCTCACTACCTATCCGCGTGCAGATCGAAATTCGTACGAGACTGTGGATGTCCTAAGACTATCTTAGCATCTGCAGATATTCGTATAAAGATACTAACAGGAAGTATTTAATAACATAACAACTAGTTAGTTAGTAATTTAAGGGCCGTGGGAATATATCGTAAGACGAAACCACGTGTCGGCGAAAGCTGACTTTACCCGAATAACAATTAATAAAGACAGTCGCACAGGACTAAAGGGAGTAATTAAATTTGCCCTACACATACTATGCCTGTGGTTAATTTGTGTGTCTGGCTCACTGTATGTTAACTAATACTAAAATTCAAACAGTATATCCTTCAATATTACATTGTAGTTTTAAAATAAACTCACCGCGACTGAAGTTAAAATGCTTAACTCGCTAACACAAAAGAAAAATACTACTAATAATTTGTTTTGGCACAAGCATACGTTTGACTGTTGTTCGATTTTGAAATCTCGCAACGGACTCGTGATATTTATTTGTAGAACATTGCTTAGATTTTTTTAATCAACTTTAACAGTAATCGTTCATTTATTTAGATGAGCATCACTTATTACTAAATATAATGATAATTCTTTTTTTTTTTCTCTTCTGTTTATTTTGTTCCAGAATTTTATTGAATTGTCTCTATTGAATATAACACGGCCTAGCTACTTTTAATAACTTTTCAACAAGGCTAGATATTCTGCAACTATAAAATGAGTTTTTATAAAAAGAATTTTAAAAGATAGCTTTATTTTCTCGCTATCTATTGTTTGAATATTACAACGTGTATAAAATCGCTAGTATTTGCATTTATAAGAGTGCAGGATTATCGTTTAAAATATTATAGACAGTCTCGATCGAACCGCCGAGTAGGTAACACGTGTTTTGCTCGCGTGTGCTACTGTGTGTTTACACAAACCGGGATTTGTTATTGATCGTGCCGAATTTCAGTGCTCAGTGCAGTGCAGTGAAACCTAACATCTTTGAGGGAGTGCTGATGCATTTTCCTAAATGCATCTAAGCTCTCAGCCACCATGAGCGTCCCTGACAACAGGAACGCTCATTCCTCACAAAGTTTCACCCATACAATGAATTAAAATACTGCAAACTTGTCAAAGGTCTCCTACTCTCAAGCAGCACAGCATATTCAATTTCCTAAGAAGGATCAAGCAATTATTACCGATCCGATTGACGGCCTACAAATTAAAGATTACGTTATCGCCATAGGGAAAAAGATCGGACCAGGAAACATACGCTTCGCTTCAAGAATATCTCAAGGTAGAGTCCGTTTATATCTAAGCACGCAAAAGCTTGCCGATAAGATCACCGTTACCGGGTCGTCTGTAAACATTGGTTCATATACACTGTCACTTAGACCTTTGATATCTAAAGCCAAAAGGATTATTATCTCCAATGTTTGTCCCATTATACCGCATTCTTCCATCGAACAGAAACTTTTGGAATTTAACGTTCAGCCTGTATCGCAAATTACTTTTATTCGTGCTGGAATCAACGATCTCGAATACTCTCACATTATGAGTTTTCGTCGACAAATGTTTATTAACCCCGAGGACTTAACTAAAATACCAGAAAAACTACAAATCTCTCACGAAGACACAGTATACTGGATTTACTTTTCTAGTGAAAAACTCACGTGTTTCCTCTGTAAAGAAGGACATCTCGCCAAATATTGCTAGTCCCAAAACCTAGAAATTATCTCTCAAATTGACGCAACTTCCCATTTCCCTGACCTTCAACACGATAAACCCACTCGTCCCCCCACTCACCAGAATCATCATCCGACGTCTCCTTTAGCGAAGTTTCAATAAATGCCCTTCCTAAAGTTACTACGGCACTGTTATCTACGGTAAAGAATCACGCGATGCCTCTTCCCAGCACAAAAGACAATAGAATTCCTCTCACTGGCATCAAACGTCCGCTCAGTTCCTCTTCTGGAAGTTACGAAAGTAATCCTAATCACACTTCCAAGATTTTGCCTACTGACGACTTATTTCTGAGTAAATAAAAAATCAACAACCAGAAAAAAAAACAATGTTCTCTCACCGAGGTAGACTCTCAACTTAAATCTGCCAAAGAACATATTATCGAAAACTCAGCATCCTATCCGCTCAACTATGATCAACTCTCTCTCTTCCTACAAGAATCTTATGGTAACACTGACATTCCAGGACTGGCTAGGAAATTTACTACCAATACTCAATCCTTAATCCAAAAGTCTCAAGGACACTCACAGTCAATCAACCGATCGAACGCTAAAAGCTCGCCTTACAAGAATCTCCAAAAGATTAGAATCACCCGAAGATAAACTCTTCAGCTCCACGGACGAACAAGACTTATAAACACTTTTAATCTCAAAATGACTTTCGATAAAACTACCACACTCTTCAATTCCAACCTCAGGATCATCTTCTGGAATGCTAGGAGCATACTACAATGAAAAGAAGAACTTCATATTATCCTTCAAGAAGTCGACATTTTTATCTGCGTTGAAAGTTGGCTCAATCGGAATACGTGCAATTTCCACTACCCAGGTTTTGTTACTTTTAGAAAAGACAGAGCTCGATCGAACGAAGGTGGAATTCTCTTATTAATACACAATAAAATCGCATTCAAAGAAATAGTTAATATCAATTCTCCAGACGAATCAGTAGAAATTTGTGGTTTGCGTATCACTAACATGAATCCCGCCTTCAATATCTTCGTTTGCTATAGAGCATACGGCATCACGTTAGACTTAACCCAATGGAACGTAATTTTTGCCAACATAGATTGCAGACAGAACAACATTTTCTTAGGCGATTTTAATTCCCATCATGTAATCTGGAATTGCGACAAAACAAACCTCAACGGTAAAAATCTTTTACAATGCATACAAAATGTTAACCTACATATTCATAATACTGACTCCTACACACACATTGATTCCACGTCAAAATCAAATATCGATCTTGTTCTGTCAAGCAAAAACTTAGTCGAAAGAATAGAAACACAAACCCACTGTGACACTTACGGCTCTGACCACTATCCCTTATATTTATCTGTAAATACTCAGAAATAATATTATTTTTAATAATCTCTCAAAATCCTATCTACATGTACTAATTGGGAAAAAGTTAACTCGGAACTTGATCAAGCCTTCTCACAGTTTTTAACAGCCGAATTTGACTTGCTGCGTCCCATTGAAAAATATGATTTCTTTGTAAAAACTAGTTCCGATTCTGTCAAACCCAACACACCTATTAAAAAACAAGTAGGTAAACATTCTCGCAGAAATCCAGTTCTCTGGTGGGATTCCGAATGTAAAAAAATTCGAAAACTTCGTAATGACTATTTTAAAATATGTGAAAAATTCAAGGACCCCAATGATTTAATCGAATTCAAAAGACTCAGAGATCTCGCCCGCAAAACCTTTAAAACGAAAAAAATAGAAAACTTCAAGGAGTTTGCACAGAGTCTTGACAGTCACTTTGACATGTGGAACACCTCTAAGATTCTTAAAAATAAATGGATAAAGGTCACTCAATCATATTTATCTGAAAACCTGCAAATAGATAACAAAATTAAGGCTATAAATAAAATTTGTCCTCCTTGGGTACCATGTAATCCGGATTATATGCCCTTATGCAATAAGAATGAATTCTTGGACTCCGAACTCACTTTTGCTAAACAAAATTTAGCCCTAGATTCACACAAGCTTAGTTCCTTACCTGGAATCGACGGGATTGACTACTACATAATTAAGAATTTACCTATTAAACTACAACTTATCCTTCTGGACATTTATAACGAAATGTTTAGAACAAGTGAATTCCCCGATGCCTGGAAAAACTCCTTCGTACACCTAATATGTAAACCCGATGGCATCAATTTTAGACCAATCTCCCTCACGTCAATTCTGTGCAAACTCTTCGAAACTATGATAAAAAATAAATTACAATGGTGGATAGAAAAAAAAAAAATTTTGCCTAACACTCAGAGTAGTTTTCGAAAAGGTCAATTGTGCTCTGAGAATTTACTTAACTTAACTTTGAATGTACAACAAGCTTTTAAACAAAAGAAAGAATTATGCACAGTTTTTCTCGATGTAAGCAGTGCGTTCGATAATGTCAACAGCGACCTTTTAACTGAGAAGCTGGCTAAGATTGGCTGTCCCTATAAGCTTGTAAAATTCATTAAATTTCATACCTATGAAAGACACATTCACAGTAACATACTCGACAATAAAATGTACTCCTATAAAGGGGTGCCTCAAGGCGGTGTGCTTAGCCCCTTACTCTACACTATTTACGTTTCAGACATCTGAAATAAAATTCCGAAAACTGTCTCTGTTTTACAATTCGCGGACGATATAGCGCTCTGCTACAAAAATAAAAACTTCCTTGTTAAAGCTATCAATCACATCTAGTTTAAGCCTTGATCTTGCCCCTCATAAAACCATATTTATTAACTTCAACAGAAATGGCATCCTCCCACATCAAACTGTTCTCAAAATTAACGACAATTGCACAATATCTTCGAGCGAGTCCGCGCGTTTTCTTGGCATAATTTTTGACTACAGACTAAATTTTACTCAGCAAATTAACAACTTATACAACAGATGTCATAGAGCATTAAACATTATAAAATATCTTCCGGGCACATGGTGGGGTGCTCACCCGAATGTGTTAACGATTTTCTACAAGAGTTTTATCCGCTCCATTATAGAATACGGCAGTTCCGTTTATTTTCCTACCCGTAAGAACTTGGTAAACATGCTTGAAAAAATTCAATACTCAGCTATTCGCGCGATTTTTGGTTATCGAATAACAACTCCTCTCAACGTTCTTCTTGCCAAATCGAAACTCCCAACTGTAAAGGAAAGGTCTCGGTACTTGTGCTATTCGTACTTACTCAAAATATTTAGCAACAATAACCTTTTGGTACATAAAACTGTAAATAGTTACTATGTCCGCCATTTAAAAAAATCGAAAACTAAGCGGAAACGACTATTCGAAGACTGCATCATAGATTTAAAACATTCTAATTACCCACTAACTGAAGCCAATACTTTCCAACTTTACAAAGCTCAATATGACGCCCTACTCACCTCCATCCACTTCAGTGGAAATATAGAAACAAAACTTATCTTGCAATCTATACAGATG